>CM061042.1:46049497-47249497 GCA_030762985.1 Adelphocoris suturalis | reverse complement strand
TAGCCTGATCTCAGCTGTTTTCTCGTGAACATTGTGTGAAGTGCTGCCTCCACTGATGATTATCAGGTTAAATCCTGGTTCATTGTCATAGAGATGTATACTTTTCCATACTTCTTGATATATTACCCAACCGAAAACCCAAAAATATGAAGTTTGTAACGACTAAAGACCTAAAAGTGCAACTAAATCGCGGTGTTTCCCACTTGAGGCTTACTATCTTTGCGTTAAATCCATGCCTTGTTTACAATTGAAAAATAAAAATGAGAAACTATCCCGTATTTGTACTGAGACTAACATGAAATTCGAATTTAGGATTGAAAATCGGCATTTCACATCGAAATAAAGAAGTCTATTAGACAACCAGTAGACAACAAGATAGCTGGGAAAAAATATCGCGTTACCCAACCACCGTTAACGTGACATCAAAATTAAGGCAACCGTACTCCCGGCTCCTTTTGGGTTAGTATCTTCGTTTGCTCCCTCAAGACTTCGGTAACGGGTGACGTTGAGTTGTAGTCGCCAAAAACTCTCTAATATCACCTATACGACACTGTTATTTATTTAAGTTGCTGCCGGAGGCGAATATGAGCCTACTAGTAGGTTTCATCTTCGTGCGTATGTGGAAAACGGTGGAACGACGAGGATGTCGCTCGTCTCGGAACGCCGATTCGCTCCGCCGTGTTTTGCCGGGGAGCCTTTTGTGACGTGTGGGCTGTGGATGTGGAGCCGGCAGGACCGTAAACTTGGAGTCTTGGAAGATATGTGCGTCTTCTCTTGTCCCGAGAAAGGTTTTCCGCCGATAGGAGAGCAACATTTTTCGTCTCCCGAGGTCAATAGACGGACCTATTGAGGCGAAGTCCTCCTCATCAGGACAATAAGGTACCTACATCTTCCACATTGCTGGAACGTAACTGTTACACGCGTCTGTAATAGTGGAGAAAGGGTTCCCGCCATCAGAAGAAACGGTACAACCCTAACAACTTCTGGAGATGGTTTAACAATATCACATTGTTAAGTAATGTATGCCATGCAATAAGAAAAGGACATCTCCTTTTTAGCGAGAATGTTCTTACATCAGTCATCGAATGATTAAAGTTATCAAAAGTTCTAGTCATGCAGCATGATCGTATTTTCGCATGTGCGAATTTTCTGAAATTATCTATCGTATAATAATATGTTGAATTGTACAGCAATTTGAGCAAGTTCAGTAAAAAGAAATCGTATAAAACTAATTTTATGGTAAATAAAATTTAGTGATTCAAAAAAGATTTTTGGATTTATAGGTTTTTTTACAATTTTTATAGATTTTTCAGGAAACATTAATGAAATTTAAGTACGATTTTCAGCATAATTTTTTGCAAATTGTTGTTTTTTGTCAATTGAGCTTTCAATAAACCATTGCAGCCGCATCACCAGGCTTTCAATAAACCGTTGCAACGAGATGTGGCGAGATGAGTAACAAAATAGAACTTCGGCCCAACATTGGCCTCCTACAAAACGGAAGTTAGTGAAAAACGTTGTCTATTTCCACGAAAAATAAAGAGTTACAATGTTAAATCGATTTCGACGGTAAGGCCATCATCAGTAACAAACAATAACTGAAGACACATTAGAAAGGACACAGCTTATATAGTGACAGGTGAAGGGAGATTGAATCCCATTGGTCGAGAGAAAGGAAAGGGGGCAGGAGGTACAACCAATTAAGTGCATACAAAGTGAAAGGGGATTATAGCTAATCAGATGAGGTGAAAGGAGGAAATAACTAAATATGGTTTCAAGAGTGTGAAGGGATAATTCCAAGCTTTACAGAAATGGACCTATCAGTGGTGAAATATATTGAGGTATATCCTCATTTAAACATTTACCAGACCTGTCACTTTTGATAATTTCGAATTTTTCAAGTACATTCAACATACCTCCCTTTGGGCAAAAATGAAGAAATTCTACAAACTGTCTATCTGTCAAATCAAAATTGTAACTATGATTAGATTCCTTAAGATGTTTTGCAAATGTAGACTTACCCTTATTTTCCCTGAAATCCTCCAGATGCTCGTCTATTCTTTCCCTAAATTTCCTACCAGTCTGACCGCAATATTCGTAGCCACAAGAACATTTTAGTTTATAAACTCCACTTTTATCCTGAACACTAATTTTGTCCTTAACGGATCCTAGTAATGCTTTAAGACTATTTTTAGTTTTAAAACCTACTTTATAACCTCTCGATGATAGAATTTTGCCAATTTTATCAGAAATTTTCCCATAATAAGGTAAACTTATCCATTGCTTTTCTTCTAAAGTTATATCTTCCCGAGCCAGATTGGACACTTTTTTCCATACTCTTTTTCCTAAGAACCTTATCCCATATGGTATCAACGAGATCTCCTCCATATCCGTTACTAGCGCTATGCTTTTGATAATGGATTTTTCTTTTGATAAATTTTGTTCACTCATTGGAATAGATAGTGCTCGGTTGATCATACTATGGAAGGCTGCATGCTTATGTACTAAAGGGTGATTTGAAGTACTATGGATCGTTACATCGCTATATGTATCTTTTCTATAGATTGAAAAATCATGCTTCTCATTTACCAAAGAGATGGACAGATCAAGAAAATTTAGTTTATTCCCGCCGAATTCGAGGGTGAATTTGATATAGGGATCTAATTTATTGATTTTTTCGAGAAAAGAATTTAGTTGTCTTACTGTGCCCTTCCATAGAATGATGATATCATCGACATATCTATACCAATTTAGTTCGTATTGGCCTCCTCTCGAACTCACCCTGTCGGCTCAAACCTAATTTATTTGAAAAATTAGTAATATACACTTCCACAGCCAGAGAGAAATGAATGAATGAATTCTAAATTTTACGTTCAACTAAGAGACCTTCGGTTTTCTCTGCAGTATCCATCAAATCGGATTGGACTAGGGCCTTAAAGGGCCTTTTCAGGTCAAGACTAAAGTCACTGGTCCTCCCGACTTGCTCCGGCTCCCACTGTTGAATCCATCAAATCGATATCCGCCGCCGGTAAATGAAATGGTCGCAAGTTCTGGAAACATTTAGATCGCGGGAGTGGGGCGGACTGGGTCAATTACCAGGAACAAACTCAGCTCAACCTCGTCCTCTGGAGAGAAACTTGAGCGGTCGTTGAGACTCGAATAAGGAAAATTTGATGAGATGACGCTGAAACTCGAGGCGGGCGGATAGTTGGGCGCGTGACTAAAAGAGTCACCGTCCGCATCTTCGCTGACCCCAGTTATGACTGTCACACTCGCCTTCCCGCTACGTTTTGCCAACTATCCAATTGTAGTCTTCAAAGTAGCATTTGGAAATATTCTGCCTATTTTAATTGAGCTTCCCTCCAAATGAGGTTGTTGACATCAGCATTGCATTTATTCCTCGTTTCGTCAATAAAAAGGGATTTTGCGTCCCAGCTGTTTTAGCATAGAACACGCTTTAGCCTTGGACTAACTAGCGAAAATCGTTACTCGGATGTGTCACAAAACCTTGGACTAACTCGCAAAAAACGTTTCGTGGATGTGTCACGAAATATTTTATTTTGATTTTCACGTACAACCAAGCCGTTGCTGGGGAAATGAAACTTCTTTAGTTCTTACCGGACAAAAATCGTTCTCCACTCGTTGGAAAGCTCTCGATTTATCACGCATTTCTTCCCTACTTGTTCTTCTATCCTTGTCGTAATTTTATATTTATTTATGTTATATAAATGGATATAGTAAGCAATGCCGCTTGTTTTGTTGTCACTTGGTTGAGAATTAATCTTGGTTATAGTAATTGTAATCGCGCATCATTACAGAAAGTTAGCTACCTAGGTACTCTGTTCTAATTTCGATTAGTGAAACATTTATGTAGAAGCTTTAAATTTATTTACATTTACGAATTAGCGGGAAGAAAGCATGTTCCATGTTCTTGCATTTTTTTTAGTGTTTGAGTTTAGCTCCATCGCGAAACGAGCATGGAAGGCAGCAGGTAAGGAGTACAATTGTTATTAATAGGGATAAGTTTGTGTTGATCCGTTTATTTAATAAGTTACGGTAGGTACCAACTGTATTTGTCTCTCATTTACCGCTTTCGGTAACGGTAGGAATACGTAACCAGTACTTACTGTTTCGACAAAGAAAGAAACGAATCATGTTTTCTTAATTGATTGCACCAGTGATTTTGGATGACTCTTCCCCTATCGCTTCCCTATGCCTTATCAGTGATTTGAACGGACTGGCTCTCAGTGATCATCGAACAACATGAATGTATCCATGTTTGCGGTCGCGATGTGCTATTGGTGGACAGTTTTAAATTGTATTTCCAAAAACCGAATTCAATGACAATTTCATAGGCATCCACCCAAACATATTGGTCTTTTCTGATGCTTTGGTCAACTGACCATTTCGATGTTTATTTTTACGTAATTTCACTTAGAGACGACGCTGACGATATTTTTCGGTGATAAGTTAACTTCGTTAATCAAATTAACTTTGTTTTAATCTATATCTATAAAAGAGGATGTATGTATGTATATATGTATATTGCCTATAGACTCCGAAACCGCTCGACAGATTTTAATGAAACTTTCAGGTATTATTAGGCATGATTCAAGGATTGTTCCTGTAACGTTTGGTGCAAACCCGTTCAAAGGGCTCTGACCCAGAGGGCATAAAAGGGTGCAGTGTCAGGTTTTAGAAATTTTAGTGGTTGTAGAAATAGTTGAACAGAAAGTACTGGTACCTTCTTGACGGCCTACTACATTTTTTTTGACATTTTATGTCTTTACTATGGCACATAAATGAAAAAGCGTCACGCGGGGAGCGACACGCGGAGATTCCCTAATGATCCCACGATTCTGAGATTTGGTATGTAGCCCCTTGAGGGACTTCTGAACACAACTGACCGATCCCAGATCAGCTGAGTGGCTCTAGAATCCAGTTTTTTCCCTAATGATCCCACGATTCTGAGATTTGGTATGTAGCCCCTTGAGGGACTTCTGAACACAACTGACCGATCCCAGATCAGCTGAGTGGCTCTAGAATCCAGTTTTTTCCCTAATGATCCCACGATTCTGAGATTTGGTATATAGCCCCTTGAGGGACTTCTGAACACAACTGACCGATCCCAGATCAGCTGAGTGGCTCTAGAAACCAGTTTTTTCCCTAATGATCCCACGATTCTGAGATTTGGTATGTAGCCCCTTGAGGGACTTCTGAACACAACTGACCGATCCCAGATCAGCTGAGTGGCTCTAGAATCCAGTTTTTTCCCTAATGATTCCACGATTCTGAGATTTGGTATGTGGGCCCTTGAGGGACTTCTGAACACAACTGACCGATCCCAGATCAGCTGAGTGACTCTAGAATCCAGTTTTTTCCCTAATGATCCCACGATTCTGAGATTTGGTATGTGGGCCCTTGAGGGACTTCTGAACACAACTGACCGATCCCAGATCAGCTGAGTGGATCTAGAATCCAGTTTTTTCCCTAATGATCCCACGATTGACTTAATAACAGTTTAAAATTACGATCAATAAACAAATTTAATTTGGGCGCAGCAACGCGCGCGGGGGGAACGCTAGTATACTATAATTATTCATGCATGATGTTTTGTTCACCAAGCTCCCTAATGATATACCCTGATCTACCATGCAGTTTATTTAAGATGAAATTGAAGAGAATTTTATTGATTACTCCCCGGTGACGGGGATCTTTGCATACACGAAGAGAAAGTAAGCGGGGAGCTTCACGTATAAAAACTCGTCGATGGGGAGCTTCGTGTATGCGCCATTGATTTTCGACTGAAGTGAATTATTCACTGTTACACATTTACCAGTAATAGATAGTAAATGTTTAACAAGGTAATATTTTATTTGTATTTTCATCTTTAGTAAAAAATGTACTTTGTTCATTTAATTTTATCGTATTTTATTATTCAATGTTTTTGTTTCTAATGTAAATTGAAAAAATGAAGAGTGTATTATTATTTAATCCTGTGTTTTCAATATAAATATCTATAAATAATATTACATCACGAGGACTGAAGTTATTATGTAGTATTGATTTATATCTCTAGCGTTTTATGTTCCATTCCCTGCATTTTTCGATATTATTTTGCTGAAAAAATTAGGTACTTACCTATAATCTTTTTTTTTTTTTTTTTTGTAACCAAGCTAATATTTGTGCAAATAAAAATCATGTTTTTCATGTTAATTTTTACATAACATAAAGTTTGGGTCTAAAACCTCTAAAACTGCTAGTTTTTCAAGGTATTTTCAAAAAACTACCGCCCCCACCCATGAAATTCTATTAATCCGTCACTGAGTGCTGAGCGTAGCTTTAGTTAGCCAAAACTTATAAAGACATATTTACGTTCAATTATGTCACAGGAGAGACTAAATTTTCTGGACATCGTGTCCATTGAAAACGATAAAGCACAGACTTTAAGGAAATTCTCAAGACTGTTGCTCGTGCAAAATCCAGGAGCTTGCCATTTAGCGTTTAAACACTGTTCAGTAAGTACGTACCTTTAAAACAGTGGCTACTTTTTCAATATTGATAAGCATGATTTTTTTTTTTTTTTTTTTTAATAACAAGGAACAAAATATTATATTTTAATTTAGATATTAAAGATTAGGTTAAATTAAATGATTAAAGGTTAAAATAAATTAGATGATTAAATATTAAATATATTTCCTTTTCTTTATTGTGTTCAGTGTAAGTATTGTTATATTGAGGTTTTCCTCACTATTAATTTGTACTAATAACGCTTTTAGTAGGTATTTGTTAAGATTGTTGATTTTCTCACATCATTTGTATTCATTGGATATTCAATACGATTTTATATAACTTGTTTGAATAATTTAATCCCTGACTCTGGTATTCTTGTAAGGTGATCCAATTAAGGGTCTATTTTAGAGCACAAAGATACAGACAACGACGCAACGCAATACGCAACTTTGCAATTATTGCAAATAGTCCAGGCAATGAAGACAAAAAAGGGCCCTGAGGTAGAAAAAAATAGAACCCAAACCAAAATTGGTACAGACGTAGGTGGAGGTCCCCTGATTGACATACTAAAAGTCCTGGGGGGTGGGGGTGCCGCTCGAGGGGGGGGGGTCATTAAAGGTCCCATTTTGTGGTTTTTCGCGAATATCTCGGAAACGGTGCATTTTTCGATGAACTATGTCCTATAGTAAATGAAAGCTGATAAAGTTTTCTACAACTTTGATTATATACGTTTTATCGAAATTCCGAACCGTTACGGAGATATATGCATCCGAAAATGGACGAATTTTGAAAATTAGGTTTTTAGCTCACGTTTTTCGGATAACTTTGTTGATTTGCGTCCAAACCGTTTGTCTGAGAAAAAATTCCTCCTCGAGAAAGTTATAGAGCATCAAATTTCCCTGAAGAATATGTGGCTGAATGCTAATTTATCATTCACCAATCAAAAGTTACGCCAGTTATAAAATTTTGCCCATTTTTGTCATTTTTACTCAAATGTTGTCAGGCCACTTTTCTGTGTCCTCCAGCTTTAATCGTCCTTCTTTCTGTCATCTGTGGTCATACATACGCCCACACGACCCCAGAATTACATACCACCACATGGGGGAGGGGGGGGGGGGGGGTGAGACGACGATGTAAAAAAGTGTTATTCCATGGTAAGCACGAGTTCAACTTCTTTCACCCCTTACCAATGATCGTACGAAGTGGTCTTTTGCATTCAAATTTGTTGGGTGGTGAGCTCAGGAAAGACCGGATGGCCGAGGGGACGGAGGGGGAGTTGAAGCAGATGAAGTGCTAACAGTGGAATTTTGTAAATGTACCTAGTGTTACAGTTGATCTGTGTTTTAGTACTTAATATTATTATTATTATTATTATTTTTTTTTTTTGAAGAATACACTTTTTACATTTTCTTGAACACACACAGAATGAACTTTATTCAATATTGAACATATGAACATGTGGAACCTAACAACATAACACAAGTTGATGTAGTGGCCAACTTAAACTTCAATACTCCCCCTTAAGTGGGCACCACACTCAACATGTCTGCAGGCTCCGAAACTTCTCGAACTTCAACATAGGTCTTGAGAATGTTTCATTGACTACACCGTATTGTTGCGTAAAATGTTTAGCAACAGGTCTTGATTCAAACTTCGAAATTTTATAATCCACTTCAACTTTCTTCCTAAATACCCAACGGTTCTTGACAACCTGACCGTTGCTTGGACGAACAACAAACTCCCAAGCTTTCAATTTTATTAGTGCATCATATTCTCGTTTCATCGCTTCTAACCACTTTTCTTTTTCTTCACTTTCAAGCACGTCTTTATAACTTGCTGGTTCGTCAAGTTCATCCCCTGCTGTAGCTATACAACAGTGCCACTGCTTTGGTTTCACAATCCGGCTTGACTTCCTTAATGCCACTGTGCTTGAATTTTGATTGGCGAGTTCTGGTAGTGGTTCAGCGTGATTTATTTCAGTTTCAAACCATTCTTCTTGTTCCGATTCTTCATTTTCTTCTGGAACGTGTTCTGATGGAAGATCAAGAGAAGCTCCGATCCCTGTTTCAATTATAATGGGATGTTCTATCGGTTGCTCAGATCGTTCTTGATTTGTTATGATCACTACGTTTTCAGTGTTTATTGTTTCAGTGGTTGAATTATGAAGATTTTCGTCGGTTTTTGTTTGTAACGTTTCGGCCTCAAAGAATATCACATCCCTCGCTTTCGTTACGATTGTGGGATTAGTGGGATCACTTAATCGATGCCCTTTCGTGTCTTCACAGTATCCCACGAATATGTATTCTTTGCTTTTAGGGTCCCATTTCTTTCTTTTCTGCTTTGGAACATGAACAAAAGCTCGGCAGCCAAACACACGAAGATGAAATAACGCAACTTTTCTTCCTGTCCAGACTTCTTCAGGAGTTTTCTTCTTCAGTGCAGATGTTGGAGACCTATTCTTTAAATAGTTTGCAGTGCTTAATGCTTCTGCCCAGTATCTTTCACTGAGCCCTGCTTCTTGCAGCATGCACCTAGCCTTCTCTACTAGAGTTGTATTAACTCTCTCTGCGACTCCTAGCTGTTCTGGAGTATAAGGTACTGTTGTTTGATGCCTTATTCCATGTTGCTTTAGAAAGTCTGTCAATGCAACGTTGACGTACTCAGAGCCATTGTCGGTCCTTAGAACTTTTATCTTCTTGTTTGTTTGATTTTCCACTAGTTGTTTGAACTCTTGAAACACATTCTTTACCTCGCTCTTGTTTTTAATCATGTACACAAAAGTTTTCCTAGAAAAATCATCAGTGAATGTTAGGGCATACCTCTTTCCTCCCCAACTTTCCACTGGCATTGGTCCACAAACGTCCGAATGAATCAATTCCAAAATATTTTTGGATTTTGATTTGCTTGTGGGGAAACTTTGTCTTGTCATTTTCCCTTTCACGCACGCTTCGCAGGGTTGAAATCCAGCTGAGGCAAATTTCACTCCACGAGCCATATTTTTCCTCAAAAGGTTCATGGATCTCACGTTTAAATGCCCCAACCTCTTGTGCCAAAGCATTTGTGAATTATCACAGGTGATTGCATTAACTTGTTCACGGTTCTTCGGAACAATTTTAAACACTCCCGAATCATATATGCCCTGTATGAAAACTTTTCCTTTGACCCTAGTCTGGGAATCCATTATCCTACAGCCATCTCTTGAAAATACTACCTTATAGCCTTTTTTGACTATTTTCCCGACTGATAGTAGGTTTGTGTTGAGATTTGGACTGAACATCACATCATGGATATCAGTTTTCTCTACAGTACCGGGTAACTCTAAACAAACTGTCCCACAGCTTTTTGCTAGAATTTTTTCGTTATTTGCTACCCTTATTTCCCTTTCTGTTGGTCGTCTATTCTTAAGCTAATCGTCTCTCATGGTAAAATGTGAAGTAGCTCCTGAATCGATGATCCACTCATCGTTATCCAGTCTCCCTATAGCTAAGGCCATTGAAGTTCCTTGCTCACTTGCATTTTTCTTCTTGGCTTTACATTGTGAAGCGAAATGTCCTTTCTTGTCACAAGCAAAACACTTGGGAATAAAATGCTTTTTCTTTGACTCTTTCTTCAATGTTAGAGCTTTATCATTTTCATTATTGGGCTTGGCTTGTTGACTCAATAGGGTACGTACTGAATCACTTGTGATTTTTGCCCCTGAGCTCTCCAGAGCCATTATCATGGGCTGGTAGCTTTCACCCAACCCCTTCAGCATGACAACACCGATGAACTCGTCTTCAAGCCCTGCATTGATTGACTCTAATTGCTGAGATATCCTAAGGATTCGATTAAGGTATTCTTCAACAGTTGAAAACTGTGTCAACTCGAGTGAAAACAGTTGTTTCAGCAAACTCAAACGTCTGCATAATCCTTTACTTTCATAATTTGACTCAAGCTTAGCCCAGACATCTTTTGCCGACTTTTGACTACGAACCATAGGATACAGAGACTCATCGACCATTAAACAAATTTTTGATCGAGCTTTGGCATCCTTCCTTGGATCAACCTCTGTCCCTGCAACAACTGCCCTCAGATCCTCGGCGATCAGAAACATTTCCATTCCGAACTTCCAGTTGGAATAATTTTCTGAACCAACCAATTTTTTAATGTTCGGCATTGCTCCCAGTCCTGCAACTGCAACACTCGTAGATGCCACAGGTGGAGAACCACCTGCTCCTGGATCCCCATGAGACATGTTGATTGTCTACAAATTAGTGCTGGGCCCATAACCAGTTGAAGCAGATGAAGTGCTAACAGTGGAATTTTGTAAATGTACCTAGTGTTACAGTTGATCTGTGTTTTAGTACTTAATATTTTTTTTTTTTTTTTTTTTTTTTTTTGAAGAATACACTTTTTACATTTTCTTGAACACACACAGAATGAACTTTATTCAATATTGAACATATGAACATGTGGAACCTAACAACATAACACAAGTTGATGTAGTGGCCAACTTAAACTTCAATAAACAGGCATTGCCTGCTCCGTCGCCTGCATCGGGCGTCACGGAACATGTTCAAACGCCGCCCCCACGGAACTGCCCGACGAGGAGAGTGACGAAGAATACGACATGTTCTAATCATGTATCATCTAATCATGTAATCATGTATTATTTAATTACTTCATAATTAATTACACGCATCGCTTTTTTACATCGTCGTCTCATCCCCCCCCATGTGGTGGTATGTAATTCTGGGGTCGTGTGGACGTATGTATGACGACAGATGACAGAAAGAAGGACGATTCAAGCTGGAGGACACAGAAAAGTGGCCTGACAACATTTGGGTAAAAATGGGCAAAATTTTGAAACTGGCGTAACTTTTGATTGGTGAATGATAAATTGGCATTCAGCCACATATTCTTCAAGGAAATTTGATGTTCTACAACTTTCTCTTAGAGGACTTTTTTCTCAGATAAACGGTTTGGACGCAAATCAACAAAGTTATCCGAAAAACGTGAGCTAAAAACCTAATTTTCAAAATTCGTCCATTTTCGGATGCATATATCTCCGTAACGGTTCGGAATTTCGATAAAACATACATGATTAAAGTTGTAGAGAATTTTATCAGCTTTCATTTACTATGGGACATAGTTAATCGAAAAATGCACCGTTTCCGAGATATTCGCGAAAAACCACAAAATGGGACCTTTAATGACCCCCCCTCCTCGAGCGGCACCCCCACCCCCCAGGACTTTTAGTATGTCAATCAGGGGACCTCCACCTACGTCTGTACCAATTTTGGTTTGGGTTCTATTTTTTTCTACCTCAATGTCTTTATTTCCTGGACTAAAACGAGCGACTACCTAGATTCAATGCGGTTTGGAACTTGTCACACTCCGTTGCTCCAAGTAGCGTCGCTCGTGGTCGTGTCGCTGTCCCTCACTCTGTGTTTGTATTTTCCCATTCCCAGATTGGTTAATGTTTAATGTTAGGTGGGCGGGGTAGGCAAGAGTGGGGTAATACCGCCACCCCATGTAATTATTTAACCAGCTGAGTGACAAATCTTGTAGCCGAATATCGTCATCCTTAGATCAGCAGTAATGTTGGAAAAGTTGGTTTGGGGTCATTAATTTGTTTTCAGCAAAGATAAGCGAGTTCACGGTTTTTGAAGCTTGGCGTTCTACTTTTGTCGAGTTTTCGTGATAGTTTATACCTAGTTTTTCATACGTTTATGTAAATTGTTGAGCATGACGACGTAGAAAAATCATTTAGCTTTAATTTCCACCCATTACTTCATGATTTTTTACAAAAACTGCAGTTTTTAATGATTTTTCATCTCGATAAGTTTACTGGGGCAATATCGCCTCACCGACCCAGGGTAATTCCGCCATGGCGGTATTGCCCCAATGCTCCAATCATCAGTTTTGTTGGAAGTTTCTTGTGGTAATAATTACCTATTTCTATTGATTCTGTGATTCTGAGTAATTTAAATATAGATTAGGTAATATTTAAAATACGAATTATATTGTGATAGCTTATCTCCATTAGCACCTCTATATTTACCTAATCGTGATTTATTAGAGGTTTATTTATTAGATGTTTACCCACCTATCTTTATATATAATTCCGAACGGTCTTTGAAATTGTGAAGAACTTCGCGGTCCGATTTTAGTGTAAGACTGCTCATTCGAATCTGCACGGCCCCAAGTTTGTTGCAAAAGTGTCGCCGTTCGTCTCTATACCCGCCTTGATCGTGTTCTAGGCGGTCCTTATCAACGAGAGTTGTTTATTAGGCTGTGGCGGTAACAACAGTTGCCATCAATTCACGGTAAGTAAGAAACGTAGTGTAGTTACTAACATCTAGGAGAGTTATTTCTGAACGAAGAAATTGAAACTGAAGAACTTAGCGGACTTTATAAATGATTCCGAACGGTCTTTATATATAGTTCCGAATCAGCACGGCCCCAAGTTTGTTGCTAAAGTGTCGGTAAGTAAGAAACGTAGTGATGGGGTCTTTTCTGATCAGCTGAGTGAGCTAAATTCTTTCCTGTTCACTGTAGGAAGTTGAAATTTGATAGGTAGACTCTCTGGGACATTAAGAGACGAGTGAAGTGATGGGGTATTTTCTGATCAGCTGAGTGAGCTAAATTCTTTCCTGTTCACTGTAGGAAGTTGAAATTTGATAGGCAGGACTTAAATCGTTACTATAATGTGCTGAGTTCCTGTTAGGTACTACTGTTATACGGACTAGATTAGGGCTTTCCAAGCCCTAAGAGGCCTCTAGTCTACTGAATAACTATACAGTAGGTATCGGCCCAACTGCCTTCCTAAATTAACATAATCGTAAGATTCCACTCTTCTTGCTTCCGTTTTGATGTTAGCAATGAACGTTAGTCTTGTGAATTTTGCTGCGACCTGAAGAAGAGCACACATTTAAAACTTTAAAAGCTGGGAAGATGGAATGCTACCATAATCTTTATTTTTTTAACGAGTTCCGCGTTGAACGTTGTCAATAATTCAGTTCCTGCGAAGAACCAACATTATTTTACCG
The DNA here is from genome assembly GCA_030762985.1 of Adelphocoris suturalis. Classification (NCBI taxonomy): domain Eukaryota; kingdom Metazoa; phylum Arthropoda; class Insecta; order Hemiptera; family Miridae; genus Adelphocoris; species Adelphocoris suturalis. The sequence continues at coordinate 47,235,953 of CM061042.1, read as the reverse complement.
GTATTTATTTTGTTCCAATCTTACCATTCTGATGTGGAAATTGTTTGTCAACCTTAAGTGAATCCTTTTCTTGTCAACTAAGTTCCCAATATGGTGAAAAGCTACCCAGAAAGAGTTTTGAAATTCAATAAATCGTTGTTCTGATGAGACTGTTCATTTCCTCCTTGTTTTAATATGGCGGTATTACCCTAACCCCATGGCGGTATTTCCCCTGCTACCTGCTTGCTGTTTACTAATATAAACTTGCTACACAATCAGCAAAAACGTTGTGATTCACACTGGAGATGTTTTTTTACAATTTGCTTTAAAGTCTGAAGCTCCTGAGTACAAACCTGGGCTGTGATAGACAAATATGCTTAAGGTGGCGGTATTACCCTATTTTCCCCTATTGAGGGGGGGACTAACGAAATCTTGCCCCGGGCGCCAACAAAGCACGCGACGGCCCTGCCAACTACCTTCATTTCTCAGTTGGCACTCTACCTGTAGAGTCCAGAAAAAGCCGAGACTGGGAATGTAGAACCTACTTGTTCGTGGCGTTCGTTATCTTTACTCCGTGAGACAGATGAGAGATCACTCATCCCTCAGGTATTCCCCTGAGTATCACTCATCCCTCGAGTAAACCTTCAACTTCTTCACGAGTCTTCGTGATGAACCGGCGGCTAATCTGAGCTCGTTGACTCCAACGGCTCCGCTAATGCTCGGCAGGCCGGCCACCAAAACTTATCCCTCCCATCCGGTGTTGGGCATAATCTTATCGTCGAATGCGGTTACGATTGCAATTGCGAAAATTATTCGTTGATTCTGATTTAGCTGCATTCGCGTAATCGTACTCATGTAATCGTATTCGTCCGTCAGTAATACAATTACGAAAACTCGTCGAATTAGGTAGGTACGTGAATATGATAATTCGTATACGCGCACTCGAATTCGCGAAAAAAGTTCCAGTCAGGCAGCAAGACTTTATGAGCGAATTTTCTTAAATTACCTATCGTTGGTATTGTAATACGTTAAATTGTATTGAAATTTAAGCCATTCCAACAGGAAGAAATAATTAAAAATTAGTTTTTTATTAGAATGTTAGATTTTTGCATTTTTTACTCATTTTTCAGCAAATATAACTGAAATTTAAGTATATTTTAGCGAATTTTCGTAAAAAAATGAAACTATTGCGAAGGCTTGAAAAATTTTAAAATTTCTTCATTGAAATCCGTTTGAGGCATTCTGAAATGAATCCTGAAGTTCACACTTTTATATACAGGGTCTCACGTTATATCCGGAAAACTTCAACCACGTATTTTGCCACTAATTTCCGATCGAAAGTTCCTCCCAGAGATATTTTTCATGATTTTGACCATAACTCACTTAAACGGTCATAACTCCCTTAATCGCCAGGGAAAATTCACATTTGAGTATACCGTTGGGAAGAGTGTTGGATCCCCCATCTTTCTTATGTAAGTACCATGAACATTTTTTAAGATGGCTCAATTGGTGAAAAAACAAACTGAAAAGTGAATTTTGTCAAATCTTCAGAATGACCACTTTTTTCATACTCTGTAGGCCCAATAAAATTCTGCATGTCAAATTCAGCCTGTTGTCCTGAAATTTGCGCCAGAATCTCAGCTTTCCAACAGTGTATTTTACCAGCTAATAGGGCCTTTTCCCTAGCTAATTAGGGCAGGAAACTATGTTTTAATGTTGAAAAAAAAAATTTTTTCAACGAAATCGAGAGTTTTCTTGAAAAATGATCTTCTATGAAAATACGAGTTTGGGGTCGGTTTCTACGAATTTTTCACGCTGAATCGAATCGTAACTGTTGCATATCTTATAAAACTTGCACTTCTCATCAGTATTCTAGCCTCCTAGCCCAAATGCTCCGTTCTACCCAAACATTGACGTAGTGTCATTTAGTTAAATTCAAGTATCAGAAGATGACGTAGAGCACACACTCTCCAGTCTAGATGTTAGCAAGTTTATGGGACCTGATGGTATTCCTAACATTGTCCTGAAGGAATGTTCCTCCAACCTTTCCTACCCTCTAGCACTTCTCTACAACATGTCACTCGGTTCTGGTCGCTTCCAGTCAAGTGGAAATCATCTTATGTGACTCCGATTCACGACAAGGATTCCATCTCACACTACCGACCTGTCTGCTCCCCATCTGGCATACCAAAGGTGCTTGAGAAGCTTATTGTTTCTCAACTTTCTGCTGATTTCATCGTCATACATAGTGACCGAGGAACATGGTTTCCCGAGGGGTCGATCAACCACTACGAACCTTCTTAAGTTCCAGGATTTTGTGATTGAGGGTTTCCAGAGGGGCTATAAACTGACGTAGTTTCAACCGATTTTGCAAAAGCATTTGATAAACTATCTCATCGCCACCTGTTATCTGTGTTGAGTTCCTTGGGAATCCATGGCTCATTTCTTGACTGGGTGGTTAGTTATCCCACTGAGCGGAGTCTCGTGGTACGAGTCGGGGGCGTTCTATCTTCTCCTTTCATTGCCACATCTGTTATTTCCCAAGGTAGCCATATGGGACCAATGGCTTTTTGCAGCGTCGTCATGTTGTTCGTCCCTAATGTCCACTGCCTTCTCTTTGCGGACGACTTTAAGATTTTTAGTCATTTGAGCTCGAATGAGGAGTGTGAGGCCCTTCAGGTTGCCATCGACGAATTGGAGGCCTGGTGCACTGCCAATGAACTCTTCCTTAACCCGTCAAAATGCTGCATTGTCTCTTTCCACCGCTCCTCTCAGCCTATCATTAATGCCTATAATTCGTGTGGGGTTCGCTTGGGAAGACGCGAGGAGTTGATTGACCTGGGGGTGATCTGTGATAGGCAGCTATCTTTCTCTGGGCACATTGGGGAGATTGCGGGTCGAGCCATGGGGCGGGTTGTTTCCACAAGTTGATGAACAACCAGATCACGTGTCCGGCCCTGCTTTCAAGAGTTGGCATCCTGGTGCCCCGAATTTCGGCTCTGTCGACGAATATTTTCTTCGTCCCGTTCTCCTCGACTAATTATTCGATGAACCGCCCCCTGCATAGGCTCCCTCGTATGGCGAATCTACTCATCGAAATGAATCCGGAACTGGACCATTTCAATTGCACTACCACCATCCTACCTCAGAAATCTGTCGCATCGACAGTCATTTAGCCAGTCTCATCATCATTTAGCCAATCACTTTACCACACTCATTAATTCTTCACTGACTTTTTTCTTCCAATTTTTCCTTATAAATTTTTTTTATACCTCGAATTGTAACCATTCTTTTCCCTGTTGTATATTCCTAATCATTAATATTCTTCAATGTAATTGGGCGCTTGTAATGTAACTGTAGAAATAAATAAATAAACAAACTCCTTTATAACCTAGTTTTACACTTTAACTCAAAAATTTGAGTTCCTTTGGAATGACAAATTTTGTGTGATTTTAGGGGTAAAACTAGTCAACTAAAGAGCAAAGTGCAAATAAAAATTTTAATCTTTTCCACCCTTCGTATTTCCACTTGCCTCGAGTTTTCCAAGTAACTAAGTAAGTACCCTCAGGACATGGAATCCAGTTCGGGTTTGTTGACGTTCAGTTTCATCTTCGAGCTCATCAAGGAAAACGCAGAGGAAAAAACTACTGCGGGGAACCTCGAAATGAATCGCCGAGAGAAAGAAACTCCCAAGTCATTTACGAAATTGAGTTACTTCTAAGCTCGCTGTTCGCTCTCATTATTCAATTAAAACTTCATTAACGACCCCAAGTCCCTAATGTTTATTGAAGTGGTTGGAGCCGAGATGAATTTTTTCCGGCTCCTCCTCCCGTTCGACTCTCTACAGATTCAAAAACGTTTTTTGAATTCCTCTGTAGTTCTCTTATGATGGTTGAACGCATCAATATTTATTTTCTTGAGTAAACCAGCCAGCTGAGCGGTTCGGGTTTTTAGCGAATTTCCGTAGAAAAGTTCCAGTCGTGCAGAATGACAGAATGAGCGAATTTTCTTAAATTATCGTATTATAGCATGTTACAGAGGGGAAGTTCGTAACGTCTTCCTCAATGTTTCCATTGAGGGTGACATGCACCATCTGCTCCCTATACAGTGCCCAGTCAGCATCCTCTAATTTCCAACGTGGCAGAGGAGTGAAAGGTGAGTACCTACTTTTCACCTACTTTTCATATAAATTTTGATAGGAAAGTGGTCAGAATGATGAAGGTCCGGCAATGGATTCCAAACCAATGACGCTCCCATAGAGGGAGAGCATATTGCAAGGTCAATTGCGGACATTGTACCACGGATAGGCGACAAGTATGTTGGACGGCCATCGTTCAGGAGGAGGCGATCCAGTTCCCTGAACGTGGCTTCGGCAGTGGCGCCCAGTTTTGGGGTAGAGTCACAGCCCCACAAGGAGTTATGGATGTTGAAATCCCCAAGTACTAGCACGGGGCTAAGAACCTGACGAATGAGGTCGACAAAAGCGCCCTCATCCCAAACTCCATCAGGGATCCTCCAATATGCCAGTGGAGTCCACGATGGCGCTCCTTTTTAGTCAAGGATGGCAACATGGCTCCCCTTAGAATCGTGCCACTTCCAGTGTCCCTTTAGACACATTGTTCAATGCCGCTAATGACCCTTCTGGTTGAGGTGCAGCTTAAACCTTTAAAATAAAAAATAATAATATATCATGAATGTTACGTTTTTATGAAATTCGGATACCTACTTTAAGTGCAAAGAAATAATTGTTAACTACCAATTTTATAGCAAAAAAAATAGTCCTAAACAATATAACGTGAGACAAAAAAGATTTTGGCATTTTACATATGTTTTTATTGTTTACATCGATATTTCAGCAAAAATTAATTAAATTTAAGCACATTTTTCAGCATAATTTTGTGGAAATTTTTTTTTAAGTTCTAGTTTATTGTTGATAAACTTTTGACTAACGTTCTGTTGGCGAATTTTCGTAAAAAATGAAGCTATTGCAACGGCTCCGAAAATTTCAAAATCTAAATATTCGAAAATTTTCTTCTTTTAAATCCGTTTCGAGGCAAACCTTCTCTTCTTAGGATTGAGATACAAATTCCGTTCTTGCACAAAAAATATCAAGCTCCCCAACAAGTTCGTTGGCCAGCTCTTTTGAAGCACATTAAAGTCGTCACATTTTGAAAAATGTGCTGAAAACGTTGAATCACTAAAATTGCTGAAAACGGCTAAAAATTTTACCTAAAACTTATATTATTTAGTATAACTTCAGTCGACAGAAGTTCATCAACAATGAACAAGAACCTTAAGAAATGTATACACAAAATTATGCCGAAAAAAGTACTTCAATTTCTTCAAAATTTCCTGAAAAAATCGATAAAAACTGCACACAATAAATACGAAACCTTTATTTAAATTGCAGAATATTGTATTTGAAACGATTTTTTTTCCATAAAAATTGGTAGTTAACAATTTCTTTTCACTCAAGTCCTCAATTATCAAAAAAATGCTATATCAACATAATATAGTACGATAATCTACGAAAATTAGCTCGTAAGGTCATCCCGCATGGCTGGAATTTAAAAATATATAAAGCTATATATATATATATATATATATATATATATATATATATATATATATATATATATATATATGTAATAAACTTAATTTGATATGAATTTCACAGATAAAAAGAAAAAAGAATGATTTGATATTTCGAAAATAATCTTTGTCAAAAATAGAAGAGTGATTAGTTTTTCTGAATAATTGGACGAGTAGTGTCTTGGAAGCCTGCAACCATGTAACCATCCATATATTATGGCTTCGCAACTTCTAATGTAGACTCAATCGTTGAGGTTGAGGCCGGGAGGTCGCATTGATCCCAATACCCAGCGATGAGCGCGTTCGGACTGCTGCAACAATCTATCATTTGTTGGTGGTGGCATCTTCTTCAAAACCTTCACTCCGAAGCATTCATTGAACGTGACTGTGGCGTCGTGGGACCTCGCATGCAGCTTCAATGGCAGTGGTCGATCCTGGTTTAAAGAAGCTCTATGGTTGTTTATTCGTAAATTCAATTGGGTGGCTTTTCCTACATAGAAGCCTCTGCTCTGATCTTCCGCACACTGTTTACAAATAAGCTGATAAACACACATCTGTGATTGACACTCTGCGGTTCCTTTACATTTGTAGGAATGAGAGGTATTTGGGGAGGTGAAGTGAGAGCCTTCTATTACTATCTCACACAGTTTGCACCTTGGGCGCCCACATTGATGCAATCCAGGCTGCTGCACTTCCGGAGGCTGAACACGTGGATGTCTGTGTGATAAAATCCCTCCCAGGTTCTGTCCTTGTCGGTATGACACTTGTGGCATATCTCCAAACAAATCACGGGTCAGAGGACTGGAAGCCAGGATTGGCTGTAGTTCCCGGAGGATTGCATTAATTTTCTGAATCCCGAAGAAGAACGTGGTGACGAGGGGAACTCTATCAGATGATGGTCGTGTTCTTCGCTGGTAATTTACGTGAGCTGGGACCACTCTATCACGCACGATTCGTTTTGGGTATCCTCTCTCTATCAACTTGTTTCCAATTGCAGACAAGTATTTACCCAACGCTTCACCATTGCTGCATATTTCATGCCCTCTTATGGACAAAGACCGTGGAATAGACCGCTTTGTGTGTGGTGGATGGCAACTGTCATAATGTAGATAGAGTTGTTTATTTGTGGGCTTAACATGTACGCTAGTAGAGAGGCTTCCATTATCCAATAAAATGTCTACATCCAGGAATGTAGCCACTGACCTTGAATATGACCAAGAGAATGTCACTGAGAAGCGGGAATTCAGATCTTCAAAAAACAACTCGAGCTCCTCTTCACCGTGTTGCCATATGAGGAAAATGTCGTCAATGAACCGCTTCCACATTAACGGGGTCTTCTCTCTGGATGCGAGGAATTTATTTTCTAAATCAGCCATAAACAAATTTGCATATGAGGGTGCCATCCGAGTGCCCATTGCCGTCCCTCTTTTCTGAAGATAGAACTGGTCACCAAATTTAAAAGCATTCATCTCTAGGACACACTCTGCGAGTTTAACCAGGAAGTTCGTAGAGGGAACTCTTGGTTCAGAACGCTCCTGTAAAAAGTGAGAGAGAGCACCCAATCCCTCAATGTGAGGAATTTCCGTATACAAAGAATTCACATCTATAGTAGCAAGAATGACATTGTCTGGTACTCTTGTTTCTCTTAGCAGAGTCAGAAAATGCTGCGTGTCTTTTATGAAAGACGGCTGGCACTGAACAATAGGTTGTAAGTGAGAGTCCACGTATGACGAGATACGCTCCGTGACACAGCCGAAACTTGCCACAATCGGTCGACCCGGAGGAAGTTGGTCAGGGAGAGTGTACGATTTGTGAATCTTTGGGAGGAGATAAAAATCAGGACATTTTGGCTCATTCGGAACTAAAAGCTCAATGTCCCTGGAACTTAGCCCTTCTCTCTTTCCATGTGTCACAATGTACCTTTTGAGGTCGATTGCCAATCGTGGTGTTGGGTCGTTTTCAACTGTCTCTTGTCTGATGCAAGATTTTATGAGACAGTTGAAAACGACCCAACACCACGATTGGCAATCGACCTCAAAAGGTACATTGTGACACATGGAAAGAGAGAAGGGCTAAGTTCCAGGGACATTGAGCTTTTAGTTCCGAATGAGCCAAAATGTCCTGATTTTTATCTCCTCCCAAAGATTCACAAATCGTACACTCTCCCTGACCAACTTCCTCCGGGTCGACCGATTGTGGCAAGTTTCGGCTGTGTCACGGAGCGTATCTCGTCATACGTGGACTCTCACTTACAACCTATTGTTCAGTGCCAGCCGTCTTTCATAAAAGACACGCACCATTTTCTGACTCTGCTAAGAGAAACAAGAGTACCAGACAATGTCATTCTTGCTACTATAGATGTGAATTCTTTGTACACGGAAATTCCTCACTTGATAGTGGATAGAAAGTCTGATCGGAAGTAGATGTGGGATGTTACTGGTTCATTGGTTGCTTAGCGTGATGATCAGCTAATTCATTACCAATAATACCACTGTGACCAGGCACCCAACAGAAAATTATTGATATTCCAAGATCAAGATGATGTTGAACCTTCGTGAGTATATCTGTAACTAGTGGGTGCGAATCAACTCCTTTCTTAATGGCTTGAAGAGCACTTAGTGAGTCTGAGCAATTCATATCAAAAGTTTATTACATAAATAGTTCAGTAGAACAAGAACTTGATAGATAACAAGCTGATGTTGTTTTCATTCGATCAGCTAAGTCGCTTTCATTACCAATAAATACCACTGACCAGGCACCCAACAGAATAATTATTGATATTATCACGTCTTAACTAGTGGGTGCCAATATGAGCGCTTGACATAACAGTAATGTTTTTTGCAGTTTCATAGTTAATAGGTAGTTTTCGGAAGCGAAAATTTGAATGCATTGCTTCGGCTCACAATGGCAGATCCTACACCAACTTCTGATTTCGATCCGTCACAATACACAATATGACATGGTGAAAAAGAGTGCATCAGTTCACTAAAGGCCGCTAAAAACTCATGAGGAGCTGAGTTTTTTCGAATGTTTTTTCAACGTTAGACAAAGTTGAGTGAATCTCAACCATTGAAACATATCGAAATCCTCCAGAAAACTATGGCAATGTTGTATCAGCTGATATGATTCGAATGCTAGAACTAACCCAGCTGACTTCCCGAAATCGAGCATACTATAACTTTTGTATCATATGGATGGACTTCCGAAGTGTTGAAAGGTGTTGAAAGTGTTGAAAGGATCCCCTCATTGATTTTCAGTTGGTCAGCTATTGTTAAATACAGAAGGACTAGTGAAGTGTAAGCAGAGGCATGTAAGCAGGTGATCTGCCTCCGTATCTGCCTGTAAGCAGCTGATCTGCCTCCGTATCTCAAAATTGTTTTCAAGGTGCCCCGAAGGAGCTCCATCTAAATTTCAACAGCGTTATTCGATTAGGAAATTATTAGCTGCAGAGGTTCCAAAGCTGAGTTCGTCCATACTTTTTAATTGTCTTCTAAATGTAGATGCTCCCTAAATTTGTTTTGAAATTCAAAATCAGTATCAGTTCATCATCGCGACTGCTTATGAGGTCACGTTACAGAATTTGTATTATTCAAGTATTGTTTGATAATACAATCACGATTGCTGGGTTACAAGCCGCGTCCACAAACTACAGATTGCGTCAAGCGGCAGCCTCGAGCCGCGCACGCGCCCAGTCCCCGGGTTGGAACTAACTCAACATTCCGCCCATTATGTACCTACATTACCTCCGTCTTTTGTTTGACTTATCACTCTGGCCCCTCTGTTCCCTTTTATCTTGACGAAAGAACCTTATTAAAATTCCACCGGTCGGCAGAGGGGTAGGCGAGACCTCTCACGTCGCATCCTAATCGTCCTACGACAAGGAAGGACGTAGTTTTCTGGCGATAACCGCAACCTGACAATGAAGTGTCTAACTTGAGAGCTTAGTGAGCCGACCTATAAAGGACTTTATTTAAAAGTCAACAAAACTCCTCAATATTAGATTTTAGACTGCTCAAACGTGTATGAATTAGGAAGCGATTATAATCATCTTAATTACATACAAAAATTAAAATACTTATTTTCGATAAACTAACAATAGGTATATCGACATTGACCATTCATTATAGGTTTCTTCTCAGTGGCAGTTGGCAGAATCTACGCGTCTTAAAACGTAGGTAATCCAAAAATTTTCGATAAATGTTACAATTTATTGTCACAAAATAATGTCACTTAGCCGTTGCACTTTGGCGTTGCAATAAACCGTTTCTCATGCGGTTACGGAGTTCGGCATTAGCAAAATTTTATTTGGAAAGACAACGTACAAACATAAAGACAAATACTTCAGAATAAAATCCTAGCAAAAGTACAATTCTTTGGATTGTAGTCTTACTCAGACTATACAACTGAGCCAGACTGCTGAAATAACCATATCCAGACTGTGTTTGTAATTACCGAGGCTACATGCCAAATTACAGCATAAAAGTAGCAAAATCAGGCTCAAACTGATCAGGAAAGAATCCATAATTTCAATCGTCTCCTATTGTCCCAAAGAGTCACCCTATAAAAATTTCAACTTCCTAGGGTGAACAGTAGAGAATTAAACTCACTCAGCTATTCAGGAAAGAATCCATAATTTCAATGTTCTCTTACTGACATAGACAATCTCCCTATCTTCGTTTCAACTACATAGGGGGAAAATGGGATGATTTAGCTCACGCAGCTGATGATGAAAGAGCCCATCATTGCAATCGTATCTTATTGTCCCAAAGAGTCACTCTATCAAATTTCAACTTCCTAAGAGGAACCGAAGAGAATTTAGCTCACTCACCAAATGATGAAAGGGCCCATCATTGCAATCGTATCTTAATGTCCCAAAGAGTCACTCTATCAAATTTCAACTTCTTAGGGGGAACAGTAGAAAATTTAGCTCACTCAGCTGATGATGAAAGAGCCCATCATTTCAATCGTACCATATTGTCCCAAAGAGTCACTCTATCAAATTTCAACCTCCAAGGGTGAACAGGAGAGAATTAGCTCACTCAGCTGTTTAGGAAGGAGCCCAATATTTCTATCGTATCTTATTGTCCCAACGAGTCACTTTATCAAATTTTAACTTCCTAGGGGAACAAGAGAGAATTTATCTCACTCAGCTGATGATGAAAGAGACCATCATTGCAATCGTATCTTATTGTCCCAAAGAGTCACTCTATTAAATTTCAACTTCCTTAGATGAACAGGAGACAATTGTACCCATGCTTCACTCAGAACACCCGTATAGCAACCTGGTCAAGGCTTCTCCACTTATCACAAATGAGGTGAGTACGTGGTTGGTAGACCGCATGGGTAAGCATCTCACGTCCAAGTGATTTTCCCGCTTCTGTACGGCGAACTGGGAGCGAGGCAATGTGTGCAGCTTTAAACTAAATCATCAGAGCGAATTCTGATCATCGATTCGAAGGACAGCTGATGACGTTCACGACGCCCGAGGCAGTCGGACAAAAAACCCCAACCTGCACTGGTTGTTTAGTTACTTACTACTACAAGATATCAGTGCATAAAGATGACATGGATTTTTGACATGGATATGTCTTTTGGCTGGGGGTCAAGGAATTTTTCGCGACACTTTTTTTTCTCCACAAAAAATGCAACGCTCCGGCACTTTAGATTATTATTAACTCAAAAAGTGAATGCTAGGTAGAATTTCTATTGATTTTTCACGTACAACCAATGAGTTACTAGGAAAGAGTAACTCCCATAGTTTTCATAGTAGGAAAATCGTTCGCCACTTTTTGGAATGCTCTCATTTTATCACAACATCTCATGACCTCTAAGCCATTGTAGTGTCAAGGAATGCTGATTTATTACTCTAAGTTATAAACCAATATTGTTTTGTAACTATAATGGAATAATCTTGTGAAAAGAACACATGGTTGGTATAAAATTGAGTAGTAGGTACCTACTGGTAAGCAGTAGGTACTAGACATATCCATGATCTTTTGTTTTTCCCATCAAGGGAGAAAGTAAAATTATCCCTGGTTCAGTTCAAAATTCAGTGTAGTTTGTTTGCAAACTGGATTTCTACACTTTGGTCTAGCTAGTCTTACAGGTACTTTTTCCCCTGGCAGCTTATGTTTTGGTACTTTTAAATTCGTCACATGACTTTAATTTAATTTGTAAAGATTTTTGACATTTTCATGTCTTTGCTTTGGCACATAAACTAAAAAAACGTCACGGAAAATAATTGCTCACGAAAATTGCTCACGAAAATTGCTCACGAAAATTGTCCCAAGTGGCCACAACGATGATTATGACCATCAGAAATGACGTTTTTACCTAATGATCCCACGATTCTGAGATTTGGTATGTAGCCCCTTGAGGGACTTCTGAACACAACTGACCGATCCAAGATCAGCTGAGTGGCTCTAGAATCCAGTTTTTTCCCTAATGATCCCACGATTCTGAGATTTGGTATGTGGGCCCTTGAGGGACTTCTGAACACAACTGACCGATCCCAGATCAGCTGAGTGGCTCTAGAAACCAGTTTTTTCCCTAATGATCCCACGATTCTGAGATTTGGTATGTAGCCCCTTGAGGGACTTCTGAACACAACTGACCGATCCCACATCAGCTGAGTGGCTCTTGAATCCAGTTTTTTCCCTAATGATCCCACGATTCTGAGATTTGGTATGTAGCCCCTTGAGGGACTTCTGAACGCAACTGACCGATCCCAGATCAGCTGAGTGGCTCTAGAATCCAGTTTTTTCCCTAATGATCCCACGAATCTGAGATTTGGTTTGTAGCCCCTTGAGGGACTTCTGAACACAACTGACCGATTACAGATCAGCTGAGTGGCTCTAGAATCCAGTTTTTTCCCTAATGATCCCACGAATCTGAGATTTGGTATGTAGCCCCTTGAGGGACTTCTGAACACAACTGACCGATTACAGATCAGCTGAGTGGCTCTAGAATCCACTTTTTTCCCTAATGATAAGGAAATAATAAGAAAACACACATGAAAATGTCCCAATGTGTTGCAGACTCGTATGCAAGCATTTCTGATGATTTCCGCTTACTTTACTAAGTTTACATCAAATTTTGACGTGATTTTGACGATTTTGAGATTCCAAACTGTCAAAAGTTGTAGAACTTCCATGTTCTTGATTCGGTGAAATAATGTTTTTAATCTACCGTAGGCTAATTCATAATTTGTTGGCCAATTCGGTGGGTAGGTTTTCCTTGGCAGAGCAACTATGTACCTATTGTTTTCTTGATGAATGTTGAGATAAAAATTGGTCACAGCTATGTCATCTTCAGTTTTAGTAGGGCTCTCTCTGATTCCTATGGTATATAACTCCCATAGATTTTTATTTAATTGTTGGCCTAACTCATCACATCTGACTGAATCACTGTAAGTATTATTGTAACTGAACTATTTTAATGTTCAGTGTTATTTATTATCGATCATGAATCGTATTATTGTATTGAATGTATGCCAAATTATATTGATTGTATCAAATCATGTGCCAAAGTAAATGGAATCATATCTGTTTTGTAACGGTTTGTCAATGGTATGGTCAATAAGGGTGAGTATGACGGAGTGAAATACTATCAATTGACCTAGTAGGTAACTATGGTAGGTCTAATGGTAACTAGGTGGATTAGCTTCGGGATGAAAAAAGCATCGACCACCTACGTCAACCACGCTTTCACTATACTATTGCTTTAATCCCATGAAGCAGCCAGGGAAATAGAAAACAAGGGAGAGTGTTTTTGGAGGACAAGGAGGCGAATGTTGGTTTGTGGTTAAAAAAGAGAATTATTAAGATAACAGACGAAAACAAGAGCGGAGATCCTGCAAACTGTACCCACGTATCAAACAGAGTGAAGAAGTACGAGTTTTTTGACATCACCCCGATCGTGAACCTGACATTGCCCGGAAAGTGAAATCCTGCCTTGAAGTCTCGAAGTGACGAGCCGTGAAGTCTCTTACCAACTTGTGCCAAGAAAAGTTATGTTCTCAAGTTTCTACTATAATAAATAGACATTATCACCGAAGAATAAAGCATCGCATTTATATTAATTAAGCGTGCATTATACTATTAGATGCAGTGGCGGCCGGTGGTCTGAAAAAGGAGTGGGGCACAAAAATATTTACCTATTTGACAGTCAAAAAGAGCATGGAGGTTTTTCATCCATTTGTTTTGCTTTCAGTGTAAATTAATTTTGATCTAAACACATGAAACATTAATCCCACTTGGGTTATGTCAAATGCCATGGACAATAAATCATGATCATTAAATATTATTGATAAATAAATATACATAAATTAATTAAATAAAGTAAATTAAAAATACTATCTTATAGGGACCTACTTACTTACTAAAGCTGGTTTCACATGGAACGGTATGTCCGGAAGACGGAAAGATTGAAAGCAATCTGATTGGCTGTTGGGACAACAGTTGAGGATGGTGGCTGCCATGTTGCTGGAATGGGCGGTCTGCGGACAGCGGTAGAAATGTTTATACCGTTGCCGCGTTCCGTCGAGCGGAGCGCAATCTTATTGGACAGGAATGTTGATAACCGCAAGTAGAGGTTTCAGATCAGAGAGGGTTTCAGTAGGAAGGTTATGATTCCGTGTGTCCATGTTCATGTGAACACCCTGCCGCATTCTGCCGCCCCCTCCACTGGGGTTTCCAGCCTTCTGTCTTTCTGGTTGTTACGCTCGTACTCCTCCATGTGAAACCGGCTTTAGGAATGACTATAAACAGCCAGTTTTTTTATTGGTCATATTGCAACGTTTCTGCGTATTTGTTGGTTGGTTGTGGCTTACATGCTGGTGTGGATACTATACTATATATTGGGTTACGATGGATATTATGTTCATGGAACTAGGTGTGACGAACTAACATGGAAAGAGCTGAGAAAAATTATTATGGATGTAGGTACGTTGCAATAGGTCCAATAAAAAAAAAACTGGCTGTTTATCGTCAATCCTAACAAGAAAAACACCTACACTACTTTATTATTAGAAGTATTAAAAATTATCAAGGCTTCGATTGTATTGCACTAGTCAACTACTTAGGAGAAGTAATTCTGAAGGAATATTAAAGAACTCAAATTAAATTATGATGAAATGATAGGAGTGTGACGTCATACGTCAATTAAAAATTGTTTCAAAAGGCTATAGAAATGTTGTCTAACCCCACAACTACCACTCACTTATGTATATAACCTTTTTCTTCAATGCAACCATGAACCTAGGAGGGGGATGGTTCATGAATGCAACACATCCAGAATGATCAATATTCTACTGAAAATATTGATCAGAGACGTTTTCGTTACTCATTCTGTATGGTTTTGGAGGTGCCTTTGAACACTGTAGCTTTTTCCAAATGTGACCTCAAAATGTCGTCAGTTTTGGCTGATTTTGTTACTATAAGAGGCTACATAAGAAATTACAGCTTCCTAGAGTGTAAAGCATAGAAATTAACTATTAAAATGATTTAACCACCGCTTCACAAATCAAACCGTTCTCGCAATATTTGGATCACCTGCTATGAATCAAATCATCGAAACACCAGCTCAATGAAATCATCAGAAATTAACAAGCGGTGGCAATCATGTTCACAATATCAATTATTGAGAACGATCACCTGAGTGTACACAATTATTCGAATAACCTTGCTCATAACTCAGCTTGTTGGCCACGCACTTCGCAGTAGTTAACATAATATGGTTGGATAAATCGAGAGCTTTCGAACGAATGGTCAACGAATTTGAAAAACGACGAAGTACCATTTCCCTAGCAACGACTCGGTTGTAAGCGGAAATCATCAAAAATTTTCGTGAGCAATTTTCCGGGAGTTTTGACATGGATATGTCTTTGCTCTGGGGGGTCAACCAAAAATTTCCGTGACGCAAAATTTGTGTCACAATTTCAGTGTTTTTCACGTACAACCCATTCGTTGCTAGGGGAATGGAACTTCCGCAGTTTTCATCGCACAGAAATCGTTCGCCACTCGTTGGAATGCGCTTGATTTATGTGATAAATGTTCACATCTCAAGCTACCAATTCCCCCCTCCTAAACTAAGTTGATTGGACTATAAACAATTTTAATAAGCCTGTTACAATATTCTTAACGTAAAGCAATAGCAGAATTTACTCCACTCCATAGGAAACATTTTCATCCACTTGACAACAGTCGACTGTTAATAACAACTCATTGCAGTGGCTTCTCTCCACAGTCATTTTCAACATTTCTATAAGTAAACCGTTGTTTTGTTGGAATTAGTCGGGATTCGTTTAAAGTTGAAGGATTTATTTACAACTCTCGTGTTCAACCGTTATGAAATCCCCAATCAAAGACATATCCATGTAACATGGTATCTGCTTGTAAAGCAGATAGTGGAACTCGTTTACGAGTTACTATAAAATTTTTAGTTCATGTGCCATAGCAGACATAAAGAAAACAGTTGATTGTTCTCTACGCAACCCAGTGAGTCTATTTTATTTATTGGTAAGTAGCGTGAGCAAGTTTTCGTGACGATTTTTCAGTTTATGTGCCAAAGCAAAGGCATGCAAATGTCAAAAATGTCAAAATCAGTACCTACCTGACTAAACTTCTTACGTAAATCCGTCGATGAACGTCGTACTTCGGTGAGATTTCTATTCAAAGTGATCGTTGCTTCTTCTTCATTGCCAAAATGCCAACATTTCTTTTTGTAACTAACGTTCGTAACTACCGACGGAAAGGGTTTTGTAGCTAGCTCTACACATAAACAACGCACTCCAACTCGACAATACAAAGGACTTTATTACAAAAGACGTATTCAACAACTTAGGACTGAATAAAAATAGGTACTTTTGGTTACACAACGCTATAATACGGACTTTACTTTAGAGTAAATTCTTGGAAACAACCACATGCCCGAAGGAACTTAAAAAACATCATAAATTACCAGCAGAGACAGCAAAACATTACTAGAAAAAAAACCTACCAACTATGAACATTCAGTTTGGCTAATAGAATAAACCGAAACTCCTCTAGTGGGAGCCACTCATAACGTTAATTTCATTCTACGGTCTTTAGAAAAGTGGAAACCCTGCCTGGGGCATGGCCCCCTAAAATGATGAGAAATCTACTGTTATGACCTCTTTTTCCCGTTCCTTGCCCCTTAATTCCCGTTCCTTGCCCCGTAATTCCCATTACAGTCTAACCTGAATTGACGAAATTTCTCTCTTGATAGAGTGATTTTATAGCAATCTACGTACTTTTTCACTGGTAGATGGATCTTAAACCTCCTTGGATGGAGCGTAAACCTGATCCTTCTAGCATCCACCTTGGAGCCACAGCATGGAGCTACAGACCACTTTTCGTTCTAATTTGAAACGATGAGTTTTGTTTGTAAAGTCTTCGTTCCAGTTTGTTACTTTTTTCCCAAATGTACTGGGGCAATGTCCCGATGCCCCCCCTCACCGGCCGCCCCTGATTAGATGTACTTGATAGTAAGAAACTAGCTTTTTTTACCACTTGTTACAAAAGTTTTAACAAAAAACTAGCAGTTTTTGTTACAATAAATAAATAATAGTAATCAATAAATTGGGGGATCCTGGCGCTGTGATGGGCGAATCCTTTTTGCCAGATGTGATGCGTCGAGTTTAGATAATCTACTATGGACTGGGTTTGATATGATGGTCCAAGTTCTGCGTAGAAGGGCAATCTAATACAGGAATAATAAACTTTGGTGTGATAATTTGCAGCGTTTTTTTTTCATTTTGTAGAGAACTCTCGGTAATGTTATATTATGGAAAATATACTAGTCATCGTTGTCGTAGGTTTACGACCTTGAGTTGGAGGACACATATATTAGCTAAGCTTCCTACCTATTAACTGTACCTATTATTAGCTAGAATCTATTGTGTTCTATGATTGCCATCGTAACACGTTTTACTTATGCTTTTATTTTAGTTGCACCAACAAAGAAGTTTGCATTTCTTCAAAGGGACTAATCGTTCCGCTCAAAAATGTAAACATGTCTGCCAACTTGGGTGGGCAGTAAGTAAATCTTCTTCACACATTGTAATATGGATGTATAGAATTAGTCGAAAAACGAATTGCGAGTCGAAATTATTGAATGCAAAATGAAACAGTAATTCATATATTATGTGTAGACATGCTAATATAAGAAATAGGGTTATAATTCATGTTTGCGCAGGAATATACCCTACGATCAATCCAACAGTATTTACAATCAAATGAATATATGAGGCGATGGAATCGGTAAGATATTGTCTAGAGGGTAACCCGTGCAATCCTTGAACTTTCCGTCGAATTCGGTCTATTAGTCTCGAAGTATCAACCGATATTAGTTTTGCACATGCGTTATTACTACTCAACCGATCGCGATAAAATAGATCCTGGACATATTGCCAACAACCGTTTGAACGAAATTGGACTGGTATGATGAGAAATCGACGTTATAGGAAATTCACGTTTGCGAATGCGCACAGACTAGGTAACTACTATTAATTCAACGAAATGAAGTTTAAAGGGCACCATGTAGAAGCTAACGCGCACAATCTCTAAAAATTGCATAAAAATCGATCTATTAGTCTTGGAGTTTAGCATGTATCAAACAATGTTAGTTTTGCGCATGCGCAGTAGTTATCACTCAACCAAGTGTGGTACAATAAATTTTTCTTCCCGCCTTGCAGGTGGGCACCCGAGTCACTCAAATGAGGATCTGCGGCGGGCTGGCTGCGGGATGGCTATGCTTTACTGCACTAACTTGCTAAAAAAAATAAATAAATAATAAAATTAAAAAACACGGACAACTGGGATAAGTAGTAATAAGTAGATACTAATGCTGACAAATCATGGGGAAGTAACTACGACAGAAGGACGGATCATGGGAAAGGAACTAATACTGAAGAATATATCATGCGAACTCTGTATTAGAACTCCGTATTTAGAACTGAACTGAGTATTAGATCCTCTTGAAAAACATCGCGGAAATTCATTTATCACGAAATTCCTAAATACATCCCACCCCGAGCGCGTGAAGTTTTAACATCCGTGTCTCCACAAAATATTAATTGGATTGTCCTTCTACGCAGATAAATGGCCTATCTTTATTAAACCTAATAAACTTTTCATGGCCCCACATAGAAAACGCAGACCCTTAGACCCAGCAAATTTCGAAAGTTAGTGCTCGGGTTGGTCTAAAAATGTTTGTTGGGAGTTCCAATTTGGTCCCATTCGAGTTTCGAAGCATGAAATTGTGTTTTCCGATAGTGGTGAACAAAAATGTAGACGAAATTAGTTTTGGTGTGGTGTTCAATAATTGCAACCAAAAAGTTGATTACACCCGTTATTGGGCACTGTCCAATAATTGGGTCAAAGATGTTCTTCTCCTTGGGTACTGTTATTGGACACCTATTCTCTTTAGTGTGCTTTAGCCTTTTCACAACCAAGAACCTTTATTTTTGGCAAATACCGTGACTGCACGGATTTCATCAGTTTATTCACAATGCCTAAAAAGGCACTGGCTTAAAGGTGAGGTTTCAAATGTCCATACAGAGAAAGTTCCTACCTATTTGAATTTCAACCAAATCTTCACATTTGATGGCGCTATTTTGAGCTAACACACCAATATTCCGGAGGTAGTTTTATATTTCAGCTTGCTTTCGTTTGTGTGTTGACAAATTCTCAAAATGTCATTTAAACAATATGTTTAAATAATGTAATAAAGCCCAGCAGATTGGGAGGAAAACTCTCTTATATTGTTCATTATGTACCTGTTAAAATAAAACATAAAACTTGTCCTCTCTTTTGTGACTTGAGGCATAACAATGCCTTCATTTTATCTGAAAACTTGCTAACTGAAAAAGCTAAATAAGCTGAAAGATAAGCTCACAGAAGACTGCTGGAATACGGTGGCTCAAAGACAAACTAGTGGGGTAAATGGGTTCTTTATAGCTCTGAAAGCAAATGAGAAAGGAAATTTGTGTTCAAAAAGAGTATAAATGTAATTTTTACCCCCTGTCAAAGTGATCAAAAGACTTCCGCAACCTTTGTTGACTGGGGAGCGAAATTGGGCCCTGGATGAAAACCTCGGAAGATGACGATCCTCGCAGCTCTGTAACGAACCTCCGTTGTCACGGAATCACGTTTCATATTAGTTTCCCTACAAGCCAAGGTCGATATGAAATAATGTGATGGGCCTGAACGAGTTTTCCTGGATTCTCCTTAATATGCATATGAGTCATGACCCGATCTGAAACTGGTCATTACATGTACGTACGTTTGACTCAGAAACTTGAAATGCATACCTATGTTGACTGTTGAGTGTTGCCATGGTAGGGTTACGGGCCCTGTCGTAATTGCTGCGAATGTGAAGGTGACTGGAAACTAAAATAATATCGTGTTACCATACTTAAGTTTGAGCACTGATTCTACATTTCTCTAAAGGGATAGGCCAACCTGGCCCTTGAAATAGCCCTTTGAATTAGTGTCCAGTTGGTGAAGATGGCAGAAGTTAAGGGGTTTTCCCAACAATGATCATTGTTAATTATTATGAAATGATTATGATCTACCATAGGTTCTCAGTTCTTCATATTTATGTATATACATTCCTATATATTGCAGTCCGTTGTCAATGAAAGCACCACAGCAGTGTATTGATATACTGATGAAGACACCAATGCAGTGTGTCGTATACCGTCGCCCACAATGAAACATTGTTTAGCCAATATAGAGCATTAATGCCATAGATTTTGTCACACATTTGATGTGTGACTAGTTTTATATTTAATTGCATCATATATAAAGGCACAAATAATGGGTCGGCTCTCCTGTCATGTTCAGTATCAAGAAAGATACCAGTTCATGTTATATTTTTTAGGCGACACAAGTACATGCGTCGTTTTGTCTCTCCTGACATGCACAGTGCCAAGAAATGTACTAGTTCACATTATATTTATGGGAGAACCCAATACGTGGGTCATCTCTCAAACGTGTACAGTACCAAGAAAGGCACTTGTTCACGTTATATTTATTCGACAACCCAAATACATGGGTTATCTTTCAGGAGTGCACAGTACCAAGAAATGTTCGTTATATTTATTCCACGATCTAAATACATGAATCATCCCAAGATTATATTACTGTAACATTACGATCAGTGTGGGCAACGGTACCTATGATGCATACTACTTGATGGACAATAATAATTATTCATGAAATATAATCCAAGAGCTCAATAATAAGTTGAGTACAACTTTGCGTGGCATGGGAACGGCTAAAGGGGAGGTTGGAGGTCGTCTTGGGGTAATAACCCCGTAATTTGAAGAACTGAGATCATATGAACCATATTATGGTAAACAAGAACGATACTTCTGAATTTATACGAACAAGTCATACTGAATGATACATTACAAAAGTTTACCAAGTAGGTACTTTTCCCAGTATATTAATTAGTTATAAATGGAATTGTAAATATCCCATGGTTTGGTCACTCTTCCATTTGATCCATATTATTTAACGTATAATACCTAGCCGAGATGATTATTATTCGTGATCAACAATTTTCACGACAGGCCCCATAGTTGGACACATAAGGTGGCTTTCTTGCTAAATTTGTTGCTATAAAATCAGCTTTTGATTAAACCCTCCAACTTTAATTTTTCTTATCTTCTCAAATTCTGTGAGAATACGCTAAAATAAATGTTTCTTGGATTAGATAAGTGTGGAATTTTGAAAGAATAATCAAAGTCAAAACTTAGTATGGCCCCATAGTTGGAAACTTGTTCCTATTCTTGGACAGTCGTTGCCCTTTAGTTGGACACATGTCATTATGCGGTCAGAACATGATCATTATACTTGATGCACGTACGTTTAACTTAGAAACCTGATGAATGTATACCTATGTTTATTGTTGAGTGGTTGCCATGGTAGGGTAACGGGCACCATAGTTGGACACCTAAGGTGGCTTTCTTGCGAAATTTGTCGCTATAAAATCAGCTTTTGATCATACCCTCCAACTTTAATTCTTCTTATCTTCTCGAATTCTGTGAGAATACGATAAAATAAATGTTTCTTGGATTGGATGTGTGGAATTTTGAAATGATTATCAAGGTCAAAACTTAGTTTGTCCCCATAGTTGGAAACTTGTTCCTAATCATGAACAGTCGTGGCCCTGTATGCGATCTGAACATGGTCTTTATACTTAATTTATGTACGTTTGATTTAGAAACTTGTATGTATGTATATGTTTACTGTTGGGTGGTTGCCATGGTAATATTGGATTGGCGGAGGTAACAATTATGGCAGTCCGCATTTAAAATCTCGTCTCTTGATATCAGCGTAAAGAGCTTTTGGTTTATTATTTTCAATAAAGAACCTTTCTAATCGACCTTTGTAAAAGATTTTTTTAAGCCCCCCCCCCCCCCCCCCCCCCCCCTCAAAATTCGTTGGTTTACGTTTCAAGATGCATAGAATCTAAAAATCGAATAAAAAACAGAAATCTGTTCGTCCGCCGTACGCCGTCCGGAGCTTTCCTCCAAACTACTTGAATAAACTTTGTGAAAAATCATTTTTGGCTAAAAAAAATCATTCATCGGCCGGGGATGTGCCAGTAACATCGGCATAAATAATGAAGGAGATGAGCCGCTGGTGAATAACCTGTGATACACTAGGGTGGTTCAAAAAAAAAAAAAAAAAGTTCTGGGATTTCTTGTCCCCATTGTTTTTTTTTTTTTTTTTTTTTTTTTTTTTTTTTTTTTTTTTTTTTTTTTTTTTTTTTTTTTTTTTTTTTTTTTTTTTTTTGCTTCGTCGGTATTTCAGGATGACCCTCCTAAATTTTTAGCAAAAGTTATTCATCCCAACCACTTTGCCTGCATTTTTGGTGAAATTTTCGATTTTTACTTATCTTCTAGCAGCGCCCTCTGCCAGTTTACCGGATAACTAGTGGGCGGAGCGTAAAATAAATAAGTTCATCGTGTTCAGCGCATGCGAAAACCCATAAATTGACCCAAAAAATTGAAATCCGTCATTAAAATCATCACCGCGCCCAGTCTCCGCACCAATTTAGAGGTTGGTTTACGATAGCGGTCGATAACTGGCCAAAATCGACCCAGGTAAAGTGGTTAGGATTAACAATTTTTGCTAAACATTTAGGAGGGTCATCCTGACATACCGAGGAAGCAAAAAAACAATGGGGACCACCCTAGTAATACACCCTGTATAATCTCATACTGCTGAGAGGAAATTGTAGAGACTATAGACGATTAAAAAAGAAAATTGACCTGCAAATTATAACAAAAAGGTTTATTATTTCATTATGGTACAGCTCATCAACGCAGATCATTGGTCTATAATTATTAAAAGAAGTTTATTTTACATTTTTCTGAAAATAACTGCATATGTGTTGACGCCTACAAATGAGAAATTAATTAAATAAATAACTTGTGCGGGGGTTTCAGCGTTCTTGACTCAATACCTCACTCTGCGCATGCGCAAACGAAAATTCTACCAAGCCTCATTTTCTCATCCCCTAGTCGTCCGGTTTCGCTCAAATTGATGATAGTTGGGGGATGACAATTTGATCATCTTATATCAATTTCAACATGGTTGTATAATTAATCGCTACTGCGCATACGTCAATATTAAATCCTTGTAACAAGCTTATTTTACATAGTTTTCATCCGATCTGGATGCAATTTTCAGGGAATGCGCGGGCTAGGGGGTAGACGGTCCTCTGTCAGTTTCATTGTTGCCAAATCAATACTTCACTCTGCGCATGCACAACGTAAATTCCATTATGCTCCATTGTTTCACGCCCTAGTCGTCCGATCTCGCTCAAATATGAATGATAGTTGGGGGATGACAATTTGATCATCCCATAATAATTTCAACATGATTGTGCCATTTATAGCTACTGCGCATGCGCCAATGTGAAAGCCTTATTACGACCTTAATTTCCACAGTTTTCGTCCGATTTTGGTTTATTATTTCCAATAATAAGCCTATGTGATCGTATAGGAAAAAAATTTTGTAACCCCCCCTCAAACTTTGTCACTTTACGTTTCAAGGTACGTAGAATCCAAATTTGAAATGTCCGTCCGCCGTCCGCCGTCCGCCGTTCGCCGTTCGCCGTCCGCCGTTCGCCGTTCGCCGTCCGCCGTCCGGGCCATAAAAGGCCTAAGAATTGACTTAAAAAACCCGTTCTTTCGCACATAGACTCCATTTGGGGTCTAGTTGGTCCTAACGTTTAACCATCCCGATCGCTTTACTCGCATAGATGCTATGGGCCAAAAACGGGCAAAAACGTGTCTTTTTCGACGCGAGCACGCCTGGCACGCTTGGCAGGGGGTCACGGTGGGTGGCGGGGGGGGGGGAGCGGGGGGGGGGGGGGGAGGTGGAGTGAGAGGAGGCGCCGGCGCCGCGGCTTGTGGTGGGTACGGCGCCGGCGTTCGTTCGAGGCATGAGTATGTTTTTTTCAAGGTCATATTTGTGTGTTAATACCAAAGCTTTTCCTACGCATATTTAATAACATATCCTCTCGACTTTTCGTACGTACTTAGATAATGATATTATTAAGGCAATAACTATTTGAATAGATAGGAGCTCAAATCGAGAAATATAAACATGCGTATATAATTATAGTAGTATAGGTTGTGGCAACTCGAAGTAGGACACGCCGAGGAGTCTGGACGGGCCTTATGACGTACGCAAGCCAACTAAAACTACGATCATACTCAATTGAAAAAATAATAAACCTTTGTGAAATAATTTGCAGCGTTTTATTAAATCATCAGCGAATGCGCGGTTGAGGCTGTAGATGGCCCCGTACCTATTTCATTGTTTTAAACTCATCAGTTCATTCTGCGCTTGCACAAACGTAAATTACACTGAGTATCATTTTTTCGTTTCTTAATTGACCAATTATGACATTTCACGCTACTTATTGATTTACTCTTTTCCGCTATGGAATTTTTCGAGATCTTTTAAAACTTTTCAATGATCTATACTTTCATGATAGGTAAACGAGGAAAATATGTGCCACACCGAACTTGGCAGCCGTTTTTTATTGTACACCTAAGCCAAGATACTAGAATGCAAACTTCCAAACTGCTCTCCTAAAAATTGTATAAAAATGTGACCCTGATCATTTTTTTCCTCGGCCCTTCATATGTTGAAGATCTTTTAATATGTTCTTTGAACATCAAAAATATCTCTCAAATTGTAAAACCGTACTGGGAGACCGAAAAAACGTCTCATTAGAAACAGTGAAATTTTAGCAAAACATAATTGAAATCACGTTGGTCAAGTTATTGAAAGCCATGTGCCAAAATATTTTCATCGTTACTTTAGTCAGGAGAATGGAAATATTGTAACTTCAATATGAGATTAACCGAGGAAGTGTTGGAGCATGAGAAGGGGATGGATGTAGCAAAAAAGGCTTTTAAAAACATACCGAAGGCTGCAAATAAAATTGGCGTGTTTTAGGAAAACTTTTCTAAAACGAAATTGAAACGTACTTCCAGGTAGGGTTAAAGGGCTCTTATTTCTGTTTTAAAGTTCTTTAATTATGAAGACAGGATACATTTAGCTTTACTCGGCCTCCCCCCCGTACCAATGGAAATTACCGGCGTAGTCAACAAGCGAACTTCATTAAAATGTCTCGTCAATTAAACAATAATTTGTCCTTTACGAGAGTTGGTGGGGGGGGGGGGGTGTTGAGTAGAACGTTCAAATATCTCTCTCTCGCCCTCTCTCCTCCCCCTTTTTCTCACTCTTTCTCTCCCCCGCTCGCTCCCTCCTTAAGTCAACCCACTTTATCACTCCCTCTTTTCTCATTTCCTTCCCTCCATCTCTCTTCATCACCTCCTCACTCTCATCTCTTCCTCCCCCTCTCAGGAACCCTCACTTTCACTCTCTCTCCCTCCCTTCCTTTTCTCACTCCCCTCTCTCTCAATCAATCTTTCCCCCTCCCACTCACCCTCTCCCACCCCTTTCTCACTCTTGTTCGCTCACCCTCACTCACTATTTATTTCTCCTCCTCCCACACCCCCTTTCTCACGCTCTCTCACTCTTATTGTGAATTTAGGTGAAAAATTTAGTTACTACAAAGACTCCAAAAATTTTCAAATCAAAATTTTCTTGATTGAAATCTGTTCTGAAACATTCTTAAACAAATCCTAGAGTTAACGCTTTTTCATGTATACATATATATATATATATATATATATATATATATATATGCCGTTCCAGACGATAACTCTCCTTACGATTGAGATTGCAGTATGCAGATGGTACCTGTCTTCTTTTGGATCAGCTGAGAGGAACGTACAATGGTCATAAGAACCATAAATTATTATAAATGCCGACGCCACCTCGTACTGTACCAAAACATGGAACACCACCGCCGAATCAGCTGCGAGAAGAAAACATGCTAAGTATGAGGAAGCAGATGAACACCATCCGGGATCATTTACAGCTCTTGTATCTTCCTATGATGGGGCTCTTCACAGGAATACGTTGTATTTCTCAAACGACTGGCAAACACTCTCTCGGGCAAATTGGACAAACCCTACTCTCAAGTCCTAGGATGGGTGAGGCTGCGAACTCAAATGTCCATCATCAGGGCCGTTTGCCTTCGACTGAGAGGGACGAGAAAGATGATTCGCTCAGTTGGATTGGAGGATGGTGCAGGACTTTTCCATCTAGAGGTCTGAATTGCACCCATTAATCATTAAAAAAACTAATCCATATCGTCCCCCAACTTGATGGCGTGGAACAACACATTGTATGTAAAAAAAAAGAAAAAAAAAAAAAAAAAGTGTTCTGCTAATGAATTCTTGCTAATGGCGTTTTCACGTGAACGTCATATACCTATACAGTTTGGGAGATGTTTCTTTCAGATTGGAGAATGTAGTGAAATTCCTTGGTTTATACCTGGACAATTTCCTTGTCATGGATTTAGCTACATATTGCAGAAGGCTCCGAATGGTAACGCACTTACATTGGGGGGCTGATCCAGTAGTGGCGTTGTGCTTCTGCAGAGCCCTAGACTGGCAATATTATACGATGGCTCTCCTCTTTATGTTGAGGCTTCGAACAACGAGTTAAGCCATCAGAATGTCTTATAATATCGGTTGGTTACCTCCAGCCATCTCCCATTGTAATCATGCAGCAAGAATGAAATGAGCCTCCACTCCAGCTGAGACGACAGCATATTCACATGCGAGACGGCGGCGGTCCGAGAGCCTCTCAGCTATGCCATGGACAGAGATATCGAATTAATATATGTGGTGACAGACTGTCGAAGCGTGCTTGCTAAATTTGCAAACTTCCTGAATGTGAATCATATCGTCTAGGAAATACTGAAGATTGTTCATCGAATGGACGCACGTCATCGGGTGCAGTTTGTGTGGACCAGATCTCACGTTGGAGTGACGGAAAACGAGGTTGCGAATTCGATGTCCCAACTTGGCCAGGCAGAATGGCCTTGCCTATAAATCTACCAAAAATACTGACTTATACGAAGTTGCGTACAGACATCTAAAATACCGGTTGCAACGGTTACATAATGATGCAAGTGTGGGCATACAATGATATAATATCGTCTGATGGATCTGTTAAGCCCTGCTAATCTGACCCATTGGGGGGGGGGGGGGGGGGGGGTCTGGGTCATCCCCTGTGTAGGTAAATAATAGGTACATAAACAAAGACTTGACTGGAAGTTTTAGTACGTTTTTCATTCCACTCAGATGAGCTGCAATTCGAGCTCTCGGACATGAGAGTTTTAAGAGCTCTTGAGCACTTATTTAGAGAACTCAACACCTCTTCCCGTCTCTCGGCAGCCTCGTTTATTCCTTTCTCACGTGCTCCAGCAAAAAGGCGGTCAGAATGGAACGTCGGCGTTCGGGGGTTAAAAGCGTCGTGAGTTTCCTTCTCTGCTATTCATCCCCTTTTAGGACGACCTACCTGTTACGGAGGTCTAACTGTCCCTCATCAAAAGCCCTTTTTCCATAAGGGTTGTAAGATACTTTTGCAGTGCCCTTGTAATCTTCTATATTAAAATTGTACCTTTTGTGTGTGTGTGTGTGTGTATGTGTAGCGAATTTTCGTACAAAATTTAGCAATTGCAATGGCTCAAAGGAAAATTCCTTCAAGGAAATCCGTTTTAAGTTATCCCGAAACGATCCCTTTTTCATATATATATTACAGAAGCTAACTCTCCTTAGGATTGAGATAAAAATCCCGTTCTTGCGCAAAAAATCAAGCTTTCCAAATGAAAGGATGAGTTCGTTGGCCAGCAGTTTTTGAGCAAATTAAATAAATAGGTCAGATTTAAGACGATTGATCAGTGATAGTGCATTTTCTTGTAAGGAGATCCGCGTAAAATAGACGCTTCCAGCGTTGAATATGAAACGAAATGGCTTTAGAGCTCATTCAGCGCAAATGATCGTTAAATTTACCATTTTTAGCAGAATTTAAGTCAAAAATATTATCAACGATTAGCTGGGACATTAAAAAAATATTCACAAAGCTACGCCAAAAACCGTACTTGAATTTCATCAATATTTGCCAATAAAATATATAATAACTGGGAGAAAAATCGAAAAATCTAAAATCTTTTTTGAATGGCCGAATTTTATTTACTATGCGTTTTTAGCCATAAAATTGGTTTTTAGCAATTTAATTGTAGGTACTCAAATTGATTAAATATCAATTCAATTTATCATATTATAATACGATAGGGAATTTGAGATAATTCGCACGTACGATCATGCTACATGACTGGAACTTTTTATTATTGTATCTTCACTACCAAAGGTAGGGAAGCTTCGTGTTCATTTTTGTCTTCCAAAATAAATGTTTTCACTAGCTTTTGGCATTTCACAGCTTGCTAATGGATTTTGGTTCCGTGCCTGTCTTGGTATCTGTCTGATATGTGTCTTTGGTAAATCTTTTTAACTCTCAAAACTGTACCAATTTTTTGTCCGATTTCGATGATATTTTTAGGGACTGGGCGGGTCAGCTCCTAGGCGGTGCCCTATAGCTTTCATTACCATCGGATTAATGGTAGCCTGTGCGCATGCGCAAATGCGATTTTTTATAACGTCGATTTCTCATCTTCTATTGGTCTAATTTCGTTAAAACTCGGGGGGCAGATAGGAATATGTTTCAAGTAAATGGAAGTACAAATTGATGTATTTATAGTTAGTAAATAGAGTTTTTGTTCTTCCCGTAATTTTCTACCCGTGTACGCGAAAAGACTGAAATACCAACTGCACATGCGCGAATTAACGCGTCAGCGCGTAGAACGAAGCGTGTACGGAGAAAAGGCCCACACACACCTAGGCGGGAATGCTTTCGTTGGAATCTTTGAGTATTAATAAGATGGAGGGCTATTGCTCTGAATTCAACGCTGTTTCCCTGTCAAGGCATACGTGCCACCACAGTCAAATTGGCTTTGCAATTGACCCTTCTCCGCCACGCTTTTTTCAAATTCAAATGACAAAGCAGTTTATTGTAATTTAAGTTTTGTTTGATATTACTTAGTATTGTTACATTTTAGTATTAATTTATGTATGTAGACATAACTGTCTCGGTGTTAGTATGTTCATACTTTGCTTCCCATGTCCAAATCTTGGTGCCTACTATTTCTTTTTTTTTTTTTTTTTTTTTTGGGACACAGAACAGCTGATCTACGAGTACCTTCATCAAACATCCACTAGAGTGTACTGGCGTCATTTCAACACTCATTCCCACAGTGTAAAAATATGAAATATTAACGGTGTTAAATGGCGGTGTACATGTACGGTGCACAATTAGGATGTAAATCTTAAATAAGAAATATGTCCTAGGTATACAATACCCATTCATTCACCAAACTCAACATCACATCTTACATCAGCAGATCAGTGTTCGGCCATGTTGCTCCTGGTCAATTCAAAAGCCAAACTACCGAAGTGGCACGTACTACGAACTAAATCACTCGCGACGAAGTTGTGGAAACCCATTATAAAACGGAAGTTAGTGAAAAACGTTGTCTATTTCCACGAAAAATAAATAAAGAGTTACAATGTTAAATCGATTTCGACTGTTAGGCCATCATCAGTAACAAACAATAACTTATTGTTTGTTACTGATGATGGCCTAACAGTCGAAATCGATTTAACATTGTAACTCTTTATTTTTCGTGGAAATAGACAACGTTTTTCACTAACTTCCGTTTTTTTGTATGGTTTGACTGCCTGAAACATCACTAATAGCCCTCCATCTTATTAATACTTAAAGGTTGGAATCCTGTCCTACGTGTAGTGGTGTAGTCGTCATAACCTGACGCATAGGTGACAATTACCCACCTAATCGAAAAAAGTAAGAACCTGTGATAAATATCACAATAATCACGGAATCAAATTCCGTTGATTATGTGAACAAAGTACCTACTTCGTCCGACAGCCAGATATCCTGTTCACCTACTTGGGAGTAAATGCAGTCGTTGATTCTTTTCTGATTTAAAAGTAGATACCTATTCTTCGTAAGCTTCGCAAGTACATTTCGTACTACAAAGTTGTATCTACCAACATAAAGATTCAGACAACGAGCGCGTTTGTGTTTACATAATAAGTTTGTATACAAAAGCTTTTGTCAGTTCAATAACAAATGGAGTAGTTTGGTAGTAGAATTTGTGCTAGGTAGTAGTACCATCTCAGATCCTGGAAATCACCATTTGATAAAGCAGGGAAGGCACTCAAAACAAACTATTCCACGAGGCCTGATTACGTAAACTTGATGTAGCTAGATGACAAATTGAATAATTAGACAAAAAATAAAAAAAAGATTCCGTAATCGCGGCTCTCCCGGACGGTCACCCATCCAAGTACTAACCAAGCCCGATGTTGCTTAAATTAGGTGGTCTGACGAGAAACGATGTTTTCAACGAAATATGCGTTGGCGAATACTATTTTTTCTTTGGTCGAACCTAGTTATTCGATGCCTGTAAAGATAGCTGTTAAAGCAGAGTGTAAAATGATTTCAAATTTCTTCAACTCAATCTCGAATGCATGAGAATCGTTGACTTTGAAATACTAAAGAGACTTCAGAGTGACGATAGCGTTTGGTTAGTCGTGTACATACGTGTAAAAATTGTCACAGCATTAGCAATCTACGTAGAGAAAGTACTGAGTGCTGTTGCATGTATTAAACTTCAGAATTTTGATTAACCCCTGTAACCAACATCGATGAAAGGTTCAGTAAAGAAATCAAGCGTTATAATTTCTCCCTTGATGGGAAAAACAGAAGATCATGGATATGTCTAGTAACTACTGCTCACCAGTAAGTACCTACTACTCAATAGTATACCAACCATGTAGTGCCTTCTTTTCACAAGATTATTCCATTATGGTTACAAAACAATATTAGTTTATAACTTAGAGCAATAAATCAGCATTCCTTGACGCTACAATGGCACAGTTATAAGCAAAAATGACCCATATATAAATTTCTCCCTTGAGGGGAAAAACAATAGATCATGGATATGTCAAAGTTGTAGACATTACTTTACACTCTGTTGGGATGTTGGGAATGTAAAAATGGACATTACTTTCCACTCTGTTGGGATGTTGGGAAAGTAAAAGTGGACATTACTTTCAATATATATATATACATATATATATATATATATATATATATATATATATATATATTATATATATATATATATATATATATAAATATATATATATATATATATATATATATATATATATATATATAATATATATATATATATTAGCATGGAACAGCGGGATTTTCTACTTTCCCAACATCCCAACAGAGTGGAAAGTGAAGTGATATATAAATATATATCGCCCCCCTGGACCCCCCGGATCTTTTCTCTTTTGTACTGCGTAGAAAACGAGGATAATTTGCTATGCAATTCTTATCGATATATATATATATATATATATATCGAAATTTCGTCACGGACGTTACAAAAAAAATTGTTGGGGGTCGGCCTAAGAATTGCATAGCAATTAATATATATAATTATATATAATATAACCGAATGAAATGGCTCTACAAGAGCATGTACAATTTTTAAGGGAAAACAACAATTGACAACATGAAACTAATTTTTATATTTCGGCTTATGCCTTTTTCAAACTACGAGAAAAGAATTTTGATTTTTGTTAATTGGTGAGAAAATCTTGCCATGGAGAAGCGTGGTTGCCCAGTTAACGTCTGATATTCAACCCTGGAGGATCATACGCGCCCAAAACATTCGAGTGAGCTCTCTCTGAATGAAGCAGCATTAATTTATTTTCTGCGGGCTCCATTTTTTTCAATACCTTCATACCATAGCAATCATCAAATGTAGCATCATGCGACGAGGCATGGCGGCTTACTGGCAAATCTTCTTTTTTCATTACTACCCCGATGCTCTATGGTTATTAACCCTCAAATTAAGCGCTGTCTCCGCTTTTCCTACGTAGAAGGCAGGGCATTGTTTGCACAACAACTTATACACACACATAGGCGTCTGGCAATCTGCTGACCCTTTGCATGTGTAAGAGTTGGGGTTATTAGCAGACGTGAAGTGATCATCTTCTATAGCCAGTGGGCAAACTTTACATCTGCGCTTGCCACAAGGATGCAAACCTTTTGGTGGTGGCGCCGTCCTATCTGCGATCTTCTATGGGTCAGGATATCTCCGATAGACGATCCTTGTCGATAAGACATTGACGGTACTCTGAGAACACTCTTTTAGTCACTGGATTTGCTGAGAATAATGGGTAAAGATCTTTTAGAATTTTGTTCATCTTCTCAATGCCGAAAAAGAATGTTGTTGTGAGTTGGACTTTTTTGATCAGATTTCGGGGTGTCGGGTGGTGTTTAATGTGGGAAGGAATAATCTTTCTGCCTAACCACTTTTGTTGGGTATCCTCTGTTCACCAGTTTATCTGATAAGTTCTTCAGGTATGTCTCCCTGTCTGCATCATACTGAGACATATATATGTATATATGTCATACATATGACATATGTATATGTATATATAATTTAAACAATCCAACATTAACGGTTGAGGGGATCTTGCATTGATGCAGGGTTAAAGGGGTTGCATCGCGTTCTGGGCCAGAGCGCATAACGCTGATAGCCAATTGGATAACGAACTCAGTTCCGACAATATTAACAAAATCGACGAGAGCCAACTCGAATGGAAACTGGATCGAGATCGCTATGGATCGAAAAGTCTATGCATCGTCTAGTACCTACTGCTTACAAGTACCTACTACTCAATAGTACATACCATATAATGCCTTCTTTTCGAATTATTAGTTAATTATGGTTACTTATTGATATTAGTTTATAGCTTAGCGTCTCAGCGTAATAAATCAGCTTTCCTTGACCCAGCAATGGCTTAGGGATCATGAGATGTTATGATAAAATAAGAGCATTCCAAAGCTAGCTATGAAAACTAAGGGAGTTACATTTCGCTAGTAACGCATTCGTTGTACGTAAAAATCAATAGAAAAAAATTTACTGAAAATAAATTGTCGGATTTCTGACGTTTCAGAGTAGTAGGTAGGTAAATCAGTCGAATTGGAAACTCATACGGTGGATACAGCTTTCGTACAAGTACCTACGCAACCACGAGAGACATTTTATGTATTTGCTTGGTTACAACGTGTGCCGTCTTATAAGACCAATGATGACTACGTTTCAGTGCTCGTTGATGGTTGCGCGGGAACTGAGGTAACGGTTGTATTGTGTTGACAATATAAATGATTGAAAATGATCACCTGTGTGTAAACAATTTCTGAACCCTGCTGGGGAGAGCATCTGATAAACTGCCGGCTTCAGAAGCTGTCAATGGGGAATTGGAAGGAGACGACGAGGGTTTTGAAGTAACTTTTGACGTTGAATCGGGTGGAATGAGGTTCAGCAATGAGGTACCAGTCAAGCAATGGTTCAAAATGGGTGTTTGGGAATGAGGCTGCGTTGGGTATCGTTTTTGAAGGAATTATTTGGACTTTTTTATATGCCAGCTCATGCCACTGTCTCACCTCATTTCCGATATCTACTGACAGCGTGTGAGGGAGGCCACTCGGTACATTTTTTTACTTACCTAATATCGGAATTATGTATTTCAATCACTTGTTTAGTTCCATTTTTACCGAATTCAAAAAGGAGGAGGTCTCCAGTTGTAGACCGATCGTAACCATAGGGATCGCTCGTCACGGCGCGACGCAAGAATATTCTAAGACAGTACAAAAATAGTGTAACTCGTAGTTCAATATTGAATGCTGCAACTGAGACAAAAATGTCCAGCAATTCGAAAAGTGAGACTGCGTCGCGCAAACGGAAAAGGTGTTCGAAGGGACAATCGCCCGGAATGAATGAGGAAACCGATCCACCTGTGATTGTGGAGACCGAACCACAACCGTGGGGCTCAGATGGAGAGGATGCTTCCATGTTGGAAGCGTAGGACCCATCGAACTGGGTGGACAAGAGAGTGAGTAACGTTCTGTAGGTAAAATCGTAATTTTGTAAGAAGTAGGGCTTCATTTACTCGGCATTCTGCTAACTACTTATTTGATCTTTCTAAACAAAAACGTGTGCTCCACAGCTTGTCAAAGTTTCGATGCTGGAGGCAATGAGGGATCACCTCGAAACCCAACGAGTGGAAGCAGAACAAATGGTAAAGTCGCAAGATGATCGCATTGCCTCATTGTGTGAAGCAATGGCCAAACAGCGGGGTTTGAGGGCGCGGTGCCTTAGGGTGCGGCGCTCGGTGGAGCACCTCCTTAATTCCATAAAGGAAACCCTTCCGTTATGATTGACTGTCTATGAAGACTTAGACGGGTTTTCCATACAATCCTATATTTTGCTTTGTAGTTAATTATTAATACGGGGATATTCCATACAATCCTGTATTTTGTTTCTTATTTATTCGTTAAAAGTATTTATTAGAAACCGACAAAGAAAAAGATCGACAATTGATTTGTTAGCTGATCTGGGATCGGTCAGTTGTGTTCAGAAGTCCCTCAAGGGCCCACTTACCAAATCTCAGAATCGAGGGATCATTATGGAAAAACTGGATTCTAGAGCCACTCAGCTGATCTGGGATCGGTCAGTTGTGTTCAGAAGTCCCTCAAGGGCCCACATACCAAATCTCAGAATCGTGGGATCATTAGGGAAAAAACTGGATTCTAGATCCACTCAGCTGATCTGGGATCGGTCAGTTGTGTTCAGAAGTCCCTCAAGGGCCCACATACCAAATCTCAGAATCGTGGGATCATTTAAAAAAAAACTGGATTCTAGAGCCACTCAGCTGATCTGGGATCGGTCAGTTGTGTTCAGAAGTCCCTTAAGGGCCCACATACCAAATCTCAGAATCGTGGGATCATTAGGGAAAAAACTGGATTCTAGAGCCACTCAGCTGATCTGGGATCGGTCAGTTGTGTTCAGAAGTCCCTCAAGGGGCTACATACCAAATCTCAGAATCGTGGGATCATTAGGGAATCTCCGCGTAACGCTCTCCGAGTGACGCTCCCCCGCGTGACGCTTTTTCATTTATGTGCCATAGTAAAGACATAAAATGTCAAAAGTGCCGGAGCGTTGCATTTTGTGTGGAGAAAAAAAAGTGTCGGTCGCGAAAAATTCCTTGACACCCAGCCAAAAGACATATCCATGTCAAAATTATAAAGTTTGGGTTAAGCACGAATCGTTTCCTAGGTGGAACAACTTGTAGTGGTAACTTGAAAAGTGTAACAAGTGATTTTTAATCTTACCACCAACTCGTCCATTAGCAAAATTGGTTGTCACCGTTGGAGTCATTACAACCGCTAACGTGAATTAATACGATCCGCTTCCGCTATACGCTATTATTTTTGTTGGCTATCTGGCCTTTCTTTGTAATTTTTGGGATAATAGCTATAATTGTTGGCAATTATCTTTGTTTTTGGTAATAGCTGACTAATCGTCGCATGCGATAACAAATCATGGGGAAACTAAAACCAAGAAATGAAAATTTAAGTCAATATGAAATAAATATTCCTTTTTCTTGAGGACCAGTACGCACTACTAGGAATCGACCAGTTTCTTCTGAGTAAATATTTATTGACATAAATATTTGTGTCTTTGCTTTACCACATAGAATCGTAGCGAAATGGAGCATCACGAGAACCCGTTACGCAACAGCAGCTGTTACCAAGTTAGTATGGTTCCCCCAAAAAAGTCGATCGGCGTACAAATGTTGCCAAGCCACAATATGCGTATCATCCTGCATATATGTGCATATGTACCTGCGATATGCATCCTGTACTTTACTATCGTACTGCCCATTCTAAAATACTGCAGCGTAGTATGGTCGTCAGTTTATGAGGTACATCGCCTCAGTTTTCACCATAGGCTGGTTAATGGAATCTTGATTGCTCCTAACTTCTCATAACAGCTGATAACAGGTTTATCAGCCCCAGCATACCATACAAGGGATCCTGCTGTGTTCTTCGTCCCATTTGCCTGCAGGAAATTCCTTTACAACCGCCCTCTTCTTGATCACTGGTGACTTCATAATAACAAGTTGCGTTTTAGCAACTTCACGGAGGGACACATATTCGTCGAATTTAGGCCTCTATGAGCACTAGGGTATATCACGTTGTCAAAGTTTTCGCTATCTTCGACTGTATTTAAATAAATTAGTTTTGTCCATTGAGGGAAAAAAAATGAAGAGAAAAAAAAAATAAAAAAATAAATGGGGCCGTCTAGGGACGCCCGAAGTAAGCGAAGCTTTATGTCACAAAGCGTAGAATAGAATTATGAGTATTTTCATACTCATAAACAATCTCTTCTAATTGGAATTAATTTCATGTAATTTTAATAATTTGCATCCTTCAATTTTTGCAAAATCAGTTTTATTGCATACAAGTTCTCACATAAAATATATAGCATACAAGTTCCAAATCATTTACAAAGCTTAATTATCTGTTTTATCTCAATTAGCTTATTATTCTCATTGTTATATTCTATGAAAGTGATGATTGGCGTCGTAGAGTAGACAAAGCAAGACCAGGGAGGCCTCGGGTAGAATCGGGATCGTTCGGGACAGTTCGGATTATGACTGACACCATGACGTTTTTCACGGGGGGACTCCCCGAGCGGCGAGCGTTCCTAGCGGGGGGGGGGGGGGGGGGAAGCTTTGCTTCAAAAAAGATGCTTGAAGTACTTTTCGTTTGCGCATGAGCAATGATTTGACAACAATGAAATGGTACGGAACCATATGCAGCTTAACCCGCATATTCCTTGAAAATGTCATCAAAATCGGATGAAAACTGTGGAAATTAAGGTCGTTAAAAGGATTACTCTTTGGCGCATGTGCAGCAGCTATTAATGAAACAAGTAGATCAGAGCTCACGAAGTGAGTCATATGATAGCGTATTTTCTTGTAAGGAGATCGCGTGAAATAGACGCTTTCTGCGTTGAATAGTAGACAAAATGACTTTGGAGCTCACTCAGCTGATCGAGGACCTCTCAGTCGTCGTCAGCATTCTCCCTTGAGCCTCCCTCTTAAATTTCAGCTTCCTTTCTGCGTTGAATAGTAGACAAAATGACTTTGGAGCTCACTCAGCTGATCGAGGACCTCTCAGTCGTCGTCAGCATTCTCCCTAGAGCCTCCCTCTTAAATTTCAGCTTCCTTTCTGCGTTGAATAGTAGACAAAATGACTTTGGAGCTCACTCAGCTGATCGAGGACCTCTCAGTCGTCGTCAGCATTCTCCCTTGAGCCTCCCTCTTAAATTTCAGCTTCCTTTCTGCGTTGAATAGTAGACAAAATGACTTTGGAGCTCACTCAGCTGATCGAGGACCTCTCAGTCGTCGTCAGCATTCTCCCTTGAGCCTCCCTCTCAAATTCAACTTCCAGCGTCGAATAGTGGACAAAATGACTTTGAGTTTTCACTCTGCTGATCAATGACCTGTCAGCGGCCCCGGATACATCTTTATCCTCGCCATGTTACAGATTACATTCATACCAAGTTTCGTACACAATAGCTCATTTCTCCTTAGTTAAATGAAACTGAGCTTTTATTGATTGATGATTTGATTTGATCATGTTGAAGTTGATATGGGATGATCAAGTCGTCTTCTTTTAGTAGTATCATCCGAATTTGAGCGAGATCTAACGACTAGGGCGCGAGGAAAAGATGGTTGATGGAATCTAAATTTTCGCTTGAAGGATAGGGGCTCCAAAGTCATTTTGTCTACTATTCAACGCAGAAAGGAAGCTGAAATTTAAGAGGGAGGCTCAAGGGAGAATGCTGACGACGACTGAGAGGTCCTCGATCAGCTGAGTGAGCTCCAAAGTCATTTTGTCTACTATTCAACGCAGAAAGCGTCTATTTCACGCGATCTCCTTACAAGAAAATACGCTATCATATGACTTTTTGAGCTCTGATCTACTTGTTTCATTAATAGCTGCTGCACATGCGCCAAAGAGTAATCCTTTTAACGACCTTAATTTCCACAGTTTTCATCCGATTTTGATGACATTTTCAAGGAATATGCGGGTTAAGCTGCATATGGTTCCGTACCATTTTATTGTTGTCAAATCATTGCGCATACGCAAACGAAAAGTACTTCAAGCATCTTTTTTGAAGCAAAGCTTACGCCCCCCCCCCCCCCTCCCCCGCTAGGAACGCTCGCCGCTCGGGGAGTCTCCCGTGAAAATCGTCATGGTGTCAGTCATAATCCGAACTGTCCCGAACGATCCCGATTCTACCCGAGGCCTCCCTGGTCTTGCTTTGTCTACTCTACGACGCCAATCATCACTTTCATAGAATATAACAATGAGAATAATAAGCTAATTGAGATAAAACAGATAATTAAGCTTTGTAAATGATTTG
The DNA here is from genome assembly GCA_030762985.1 of Adelphocoris suturalis. NCBI lineage: Eukaryota > Metazoa > Arthropoda > Insecta > Hemiptera > Miridae > Adelphocoris > Adelphocoris suturalis. The sequence goes on along the minus strand of CM061042.1, from coordinate 47,197,466 downwards.
GAACTTGTATGCTATATATTTTATGTGAGAACTTGTATGCAATAACACTGATTTTGCAAAAATTGAAGGATGCAAATTATTAAAACTATATGAAATTAATTCCAATAAGAAGAGATTGTTTATGAGTATGAAAATACTCACAATTCTATTCTACGCTTTATGATATAAAGCTTCGCTTACTTCGGGCGTCCCTAGACGGCCCCATTTATTATTTTATATATATATATATTTTTTTTTCTCTCTTCATTTTTTTGCCCTCAATGGACAAAACTAATTTATTTAAATGCAGTCGAAGTGATGAGATATGAAAAGTTCCAAGACCAAAATCACTTTGCATACTTTCGGGAACAGTTTTTGACCTCTGCTGAAAATTTGTTCCTGTGGACATTTTTGCTTTTGCATGGGCGCTGGTCATCTTTCAATTGCTAATTTTCTGTTTTTGATGAAAAAGATAATCTTTAATACTTCGCTTTGAATTTCACTCTTTGTTCATTAATAGTGGGATATCAATCGTAATCGAAGTGCAGAGTGCAGATTTGAAGGGTGAAAGTCTTTAAGAACGGACCTCAACCGATGTTTTCCAGTTCGACTGGCCGTTCTTCATAGAGTCTGCACTTAACTGTCCGCCCCGGAGGTCAAAGGTGTCGTAAGCGAGAGGTCTCCCGAGGTGAGTCCCGCGGAGAGCGAAGACGTCCGTCCTCGAGAGGTCAGGCGAGGTCAGGAGCGACCGAGTCCGCGGGGCGCGCGACGGGGAGGAGAAAGCGAAACCGCGAGCCGCCCGATTAGGCGTTTAGTCGCGTTTTGCCGACTAATCGAGTGCCCCCCTTCCTACGTCACTGCCCCCCTTACGTCCTCACCGCCCCCCTTACGTCATCACTGCCCCCCCCCCCCCCTCAGGCCACGATGTCGCCACCCCCTTCAGTCCTGAGTGTCCTCTTCCGCCCGGTTCCATTTCTTTGTATCCAACAGAATAAATGCATAGGAGACCATCTAGACTCCAACCCGCATGATCTACACAAATTAGAATAAACGTATCAGTGCACATGTTTCCAAACGCTAATAGATTGACAAAAGTTGATTTTTCCTAATGCGCTCTCCGACCTAAAAAGTAAGTGCCAGTCATAAGTGCAGCGAGAGAGAGAGAGAGAGAGAGAGAGAGAATTTATTGGAGAAAATGGGATTTTTCATGAAGATGTATGAAATAGGTACATTTTAGCTTATAATAAAATAAATATCGCACTGCCGCCTACCGGAGAATAAGTAAAAATCACTTGTGCTCTCCGGTAGAGTCATTCAACAAAAACCCATCAATAAATCATAATCATACGAGTATGTCTTAATTAATCAATAAATCATAATCATACGAGTATGTCTTAATTAATCAATAAAACATAATCATATGAAAAAAAGATCAAGTAATATACAGAAGGAAATGCAAGTAACTAATAAAGAGAGAGAAAAAAAACTTTTAAGTAAATCTTTAGGATGAATAGGAAGATGAACTGCCCAAAATCTGTTCAAATAAAGTGTGTTTGAACAATTTACGGTTCGAAAAATTAAAAATATTGATTTTGTGATTGTAAAAAAAGGAAACAGCCTGGATATGCGCTGTACGCTTAAAGAGTTCAGTTCTCACTACAGGTAATCTCAAATTTGAATCAGTAGCTGTACGAGTCTGACACGCTCTGCTGAGGAAATTTCCTTGGCCCTAAGCAACTGCGATTCATTATATAATGCTTTAGTGAAATTTCTCCGCGGTTTATTTAACATAATTTTAATTAAACAATTCTGAGCCGTTTGCAAATATTCAAGACTTGTTTTACAGGCCCCCATGCCAGCACTCCATGATTCAGGATAGAATAAGCCAACCCAAATATACAATCCTTAGTTGTTTCAACGACAAAAATTTTCTGATAACTTTAAAAGTATAAAATAACTTTCTGATCCTAGCTAAATGTGAATTTTAAAATTAAGTCTTTTGATTAAATTCTATTGAAGTAAATTATCGTATATAATAAAATTACATTGCCTTGCAATTTGAGCACTTTGATTTTAAAGAAGTTGTCAAACTACCAACTCGTTCTAAATAATATTTGGCAATTTAAAAAAAGTGTTTGGATTTTCGCGAATTTTCTTAGAAAATAAACCTATTGCAATGACTCGAAATATTTAAAAATCAAAATTTTTTAAAATTTTCTTCATTGAAAGCCGTTTTGTGGCATTCTGAAACGATTCCTGAAGTTTGCGCTATTTCATACGTGTAAATATATATATATATATATATATATATATATATATATATATATACAGTAAAGTAATTTATTGTACAGAGGGCTTTCGCCCCTCATAGTGTACATTATTTACAAAAATAAAAGCAAAAGTTGTGTAAAAGTACAAAAAATAATTAAAGAACAGATATAAAACAAAATATATAGGTAGGTACCTACATATGCACATATACCAAGAGCAAAAGGAACAAAAAATATATGCTTAATATAAAAACAGATACCTAGGTACAAGGTAGTACGAAGTAGATATTAAAGGGCAGAGAGAGATAGAAAAGGGGGGAGAAGATGAGAAGAATAGGTGTCGAAAAAAAAGAAGAAGGGACCAGCTAGCTGTTTTGGGCGATGTAATTCTTTGCAGCGTTTCTAAACCGGGTTATGGAAGGAAGGGAACGAACTCGGAGGGGTAAGGAGTTCCATAATCTCGCACCCACCAAACCAAATGACTGGCTTATGGCTCTCGACCTATGCTGAACAATCCTGAGTGCGCTTGATCTCGATGAAATGGCACGAGAGATGATACATGATAGATAGTCTGGCACAAGGCCTTTGACGATCTTGAAAATAAAAAGCAAGTGCCTGAGCTGGTAGTATGCGAATATTCCCAATCCTAATATGTTACTTCTGCGTTGGGAAATATGGTCGCGGAGCTTGATGTCATAGACATATCTAACGACACAATTGAACGCAACATCAAGCCGACGTTTCGATTTAGAGTCAAGGGAAGGGCTAAACAGGGTATCACAGTACAGGAAAAATGGCATAACAAGGGCAACCACTAGTTTTCTCTTAAGTTCAGGAGGGGTGAAATTTTTTAAACGTTTCAGTGAGTGTAAGGCCCCGTGCACTCGTCTGCAAATATGATTTACATGGACGTTCCAGGTCAAACGAGAGGTGAAATGGACTCCCAGGTTGAGAACTGAAGGCGAGAAGGGAACAGTGACGCCGTTTATCAGAATGGGAGGTATTGGGTCCGTAGGAACATGGCTCTTGTATATTACTATACATTGGGACTTTTTTGGGTTCAAAAATATACCATTGCTTTTACCCCAATCAGAAATGCGGCCTAGTTCAGTATTGATTTTGCTAACTGTTTCGACAATCTCCTCCAGTCGGCATCTGATATAAATTTGGAAATCGTCGGCAAACAGCATGTATGAACAATGTTTCAATATGGACGGGAGGTCATTAATGAATGCTGAAAATAATAACGGTCCCAAGACCGTACCCTGAGGGATACCACATTGAAGTTGAGAAAGAGTACAACTAACATGGCCAATTTTAATTTTCTGAAATCGTTCAATTAAATATGAGTACAGCAATTTGCAAGCTGAGGTAGAAAGATAGAATTGTTCACGCAGTTTCTTAATCAAAAGTTTGTGTCCAACTGATCCGAAAGCATTTTTCCAATCAAGGAGGACAAGAACAGTACACTGATCATGTTCAATACCCCACCTGATGTCATTGGTAACCCTAAGCAGAGCCGTTTCACAACTGTGATGGGTTCGGAATCCTGACTGGAATTTGCAAAGTAGATTATGGGAAGAAATATGGGATAATAACTGCTTATGGATAATAATCTCTAGAGCTTTACTCAATAATGGCAAAATGCTTATTGGTCTATAGTCTTCGAAGCTTTTGGGGTTATTGGTCTTAGAAATAGGGATAACGTGAGCTACTTTCCAGTCTTTGGGAAATTTGGAAGAGGTTAGAATAAAGTTAAATAAATGCGTAAGGTGGGTAATAATAATTGGCAAGATGAGGATTAAAAATTTTCTTGGGATCCCATCTGACCCTTGTGCATTAGATGTCACAGAGAGAACAGCATCTATATATATATATAAATATATATATATATATATATATATATATATATATATATATATATATATATATATATACTCGTATTGTGCCAAAAAATCAAGCTTTCCAAATAAAAGGATGATTTCGTTGGCCAGCACTTTTTGAGTACCTACCTACATTAAATTGGTCGATCTTCAAAAAATGTACTAAAGAAAAAAGCTGCAAATTATTACACAAAGGTTTATTATTTATGTATTAGACAGCCCTTCTACGTAGATCTCTGGTCCATAATTATTAAACGCCGCTAATAGTATATTTAGTATCGGAACTCGGAGCTTTGGACCTCATAAATGGGTTCAATCCATTACAGCAGCGGAATCTCACAATTTTACGCTTTTTAATATACTTAGTTGATAAACAAAACAATTTATTACCAAGTCATCTTTCCAACACATAAAAGTGTTACCTATACTGTATATTGATATCATCTAATTGGTCAAATTTCAAAAAATGTACAGACAAAATCACTGAAAATGGCTAAGAATTGTTAAATTGATATTTTTTAGCATAAGATTGGTCAAATAAAGTTTATCAACTATGAAATAGAACATTCAAAAATTTATGTACGAAATTATGCTAAAACGAGGATAATTTGCTATGCAATTATTAGCCTGAATCAACTTAGTTTTGGAATGTAGCCAGGTACGTAAGGAGAGGGAAATTGGTAGCTTGAAATGTGAACATTTATCACATAAATCAAGCGCTTTCCAACGAGTGGCGAACGATTTTTGTGCGATGAAAACTGCGGAAGTTTCATTCCCCTAACAACGGCTGGGTTGTACGTGAAAAACACTGAAATTGTGACACAATCTATAGCAACTACTCAACTACTCGGTTGTACGTGAAAATCATCTTTAATTTCGTTCCGGACGTTACATAAAAAAATGATTATGGGTCGGCCTAAGAATTGCATAGCAATTAATATATATGTGTGTGTGTTGTTTACTCTATGCAATAAGTGCTCAACGTGCCTAAGAAGTTTTCACTTCAAAAATGTCTCGACAACTGCCATTCCACCATCAACTTACTTTCAAATAGGTTGCTACGTTATCCAAAAACAGATAGGTACGAGGAATATCCCTTCAAACCGAAGTGCTTCGTTTCTACCCTAGGGTACTTGAAGTGGCTTACCTGAAGAAGACTCGGGGAATTCCAGAAGTAGGCGGAAAGAAATCGAATGGACGCGTTCAACTGGGTCGTAGAAAGCAGCCAACAACCAAATTTGATTGGAATCAGGAAAACTTGCTATTTAACTGGAAGCGTTTGGTGCGGTTTGAGATTTGAGATCTTTCCAAGGAATGGCGGAGGAAGGTTCGCGGATCGTGTAGTAGTGGAGGGGGGGGTGGGGACGCGAGCACACGGGCAGATCCACACGGAAGGTATTAAACTCAATCATGGCCAGGGGGGGAATAAATCGTATCCCGTTTCTTGGACGCTACCTACTGTTCACGAAAATTTCCAGCAACTATGAAATGTCCTACCTACCTAATTTTTATTTTTCACATTCTTTGATTGATTGTAATTAACATCGTCACTAGGCTTTCCTAAGCCAAAAAGTAATATTCGCGGATCGCGTAGGGTGATCGGAGCGAGGGGCGGCGGCGGATCCACAAAGAAGGTATAGGCACCTACCTATCATATCGCCTCCGGGAAGAAATAAACGTAAGTACCTATCTCGTTTCTAGGACGCAGCCGTTTCAAGTTCACTCGTTCTAACAACCTAACTTACGGAATTCCATCGTTTTAGAATTCGCTCGAAAAAGACACTTTGCTCCCGTTTTTGGCCCATAGCATCTATGCGAGTAAAGCGATCGGGATGGTTAAACGTTAGGACCAACTAGACCCCAAATGGAGTCTATGTGCGAAAGAACGGGTTTTTTAAGTCAATTCTTAGGCCTTTTATGGCCCGGACGGCGCCGGCGGACGGCGAACGGCGGACGGCGGGCGGCGGACGGCGGACGGGGGACGGCGGACGGCGGACGGACATTTCAAATTTGGATTCTACGCACCTTGAAACGTAAAGTGACAAAGTTTGAGGAAGGGTTATAAAAAAATTTTTACAACACGATCACATAGGCTTATTATTGGAAATAATAAACCAAAAACGCTGCAAATTATTTCACAAAGGTTTATTATTTTTTCAATTGAGTATGATCGTAGTTTTAGTTGGCTAGCGTACGTCATAAGGCCCGTCCAGACTCCTCGGCGTGTCCTACTTCGAGTTGCCACAACCTATACTTCTATAATTATATACGCATGTTTATATTTCTCGATTTGAGCTCCTATCTATTCAAATAGTTGTTTCCTCAATAATATCATTATCTAAGTACGTACGAAAAGTCGAGAGGATATGTTATTAAATATGCGTAGGAAAAGCTTTGGTATTAACACACAAATATGACCTTGAAAAAAACATTCATGCCTCGAAGGAACGCCGGCGCCGTACCCACCACAAGGTGCCGCGGCGCCGGCGCCTCCTCTCACTCCACCACCCCCCTCCCCCGCTCACCCCCCCCCCTCTCCACCCACCGTGACCCCCTGCCAAGCGTGCCAGGCGTGCGTGCGTCGAAAAATACACTTTTTTGCCCGTTTTTGGCCCATAGCATCTATGCGAGTAAAGCGATCGGGATGGTTAAACGTTAGGACCAACTAGACCCCAAATGGAGTCTGTGTGCGAAAGAACAGGTTTTTTAAGTCAATTCTTAGGCCTTTTATGGCCCGGACGGCGAACGGCGAACGGCGGACGGCGAACGGCGAACGGCGGACGGCGGACGGACATTTCAAATTTGGATTCTACGCACCTTGAAACGTAAAGTGACAAAGTTTGAGGGAGGGTTATAAAAAATTTTTGCTACACGATCACATAGGCTTATTATTGGAAATAATAAACCAAAAAATCACTGAAAATGGATATAAACGGCCAACAACGGCCAAAAATCGTTGAATTTATAAGTTTTATCAGGATTTCAATAAAAACAAAATTATCAACGGCTTAAACATTTTTTTTCACAAATTTATGCTGACAAATTTACATTTCATAAATATTTGCAGAAAAATTAAAACTAAAAAAAATGAAGATTCAAGATCTTTTTTAAATTGCTGAATAGTATTTAGTATGAGATATTTGCCATAAATTTGGTTTTTAACAATTTCTTTGTACTCAAATTGTTCAAATTTCAATACAATTGAACACATTATAATACGATAAATGATACTTAAATTGATTCAAGAAAATCGCTCATTCGATCATGCTGCATGATTGAAACTTTTTTTGCTTTTTTTTACAGTTTTTATCGATTTTTCAGCAAATGTTTTTGAAATTTGATCATTTTTCAGCATTATTTTGTGAATAAATTTTCTAATGTTCTAGTTCACTGATGAAGTTCTTTTCACTAAAATTCTGCTATAAAAAAATTTCCATTCAAAATAGATATTATTTACTCGTTTTCCATTAGATTATTAACATGTAGGTATCATGTTTTACCTCTGGATGGTTTGCTTGAAAATTCGGCGCAAGCCGACATATTTTATATAGATTTTCACGTACAACCAATGCGTTGCTAGGGAGGTGTAACTCCCTTAGGTTTCATATCAGAAAAATCGTTCTCCACTTTTTGGAATGCTTTCATTTTTTCACAACATCTCATGAACCCTAAGTCGTGTGAAGGAAAGCTGATTTATTACGCTACGTTACAAACTAATGTTGTTAAGTACCTAACCATAATGAACTAATTATGCGAAAAGAAGGCACTTTTATGATGGGTACTGTTGAGTAGCAGGTACTTGTAAGCAGTAGGTACTAGTCGATACATAAATCTCTGACCAGCTGATTCGCTCATAAAGCTGATTCCTATGGTATTTAATCCGTGAAGCTGAAATTTGAAACAGGGTCTTAGGAGACAGGTAGATTAGAATTTCAACGTGCGGAACTACCATAATATGCCGATTGAGCTCATAAGCCAAGTTCTACGCCGTTTAATCTAAGTAACTGAAATTTGAAACAGAGCGTCTATGAGACAGGTAGGATAGAATTAGTGAGGGAGCACCCAGATCAGCTGAGTGAGCTCGGGAGCTCATTTCGCTCCTAATTGGCCAAGGAGACTGAAATTTAGTGTGAAGCTTCTATAGGCCTTCTATGTACGGATGACAAAGTGAAGACCCACACAGATCAGCTGAGTGAGCTAAGAAAGCTCATTCTTTTCTAATAGACCTAGGAAGCTGAAATTTGGTGTGGAGCTTCAATAGTCCAGCTGTGTACGTTCGACAAAGTGAGCACTCACCATGATCAGCTGAAAGATCTTGGGAGCTCATTTCTCCCTTGATAAACCTAGAAGGCTGACATTTGGTGTGAAGCCTCTACAGGTCAGCTGTGTTCGATTGACAAAATGAGGGCCCTCACTGATCAGCTGATTGGGCTCCGTAGCTCAATTCTCCCCTAATAGACTTAGGAGACTGAAATTTGGTCTGGAGCCTTCATTGGCCTGCTGTGTACAATTGACAAAGTCAGGAACCACTCAGATTAGCTGAGTGAGCTCGGGAGCTCATTTCCCTCCTATTAGAGCTAGGAGGCTGAAATTTGGTGCTGAGCTTCTATAATCCTACTATGTGCGATTGACCAAGTAGCCCACCCTGATCAGCTAAGTGAGCTCTGGAGATGATTTCGCTCCTAATTGGCCAAGGAGACTGAAATTTTGTGTGGAGCTTCTATAGGCCTTCTATGTACCTACGGATGACAAAGTGAAGACCCGGGAGTTCATTCTTTTCTAATGGACCTAAGAAGCTGAATTTTGGTGTGGAGCTTCAATAGTCCAGCTGTGTACGATTGACAAAGTGAGCACCCACCATGATAATCTGAAAGATCTTGGGAGCTCAATTCTCCCTTGATAAACCTAGGAAGCTGTAATTTGGTGATGAGCCTCTATCGTCCTGCTGTGTACGATTGGCAAAGTGGGGACCCACCGTGATTAGCTGAGTGATCTTCCTTAACAGACCCAGGAAGCTGAAATTTGATGGGAGGCTCTATAGGCCTGCCGTGTACGATTGACAAAGTGGGACCCAAACAGCTGAGTGAGCTCGAGAGCTCAATTCTCTCCTAATATACCTAGAAGGCTGAAATTTGGAGTGGAGTCACTACAGTTCAGCTGTGCACGATCGAAAAAGTGAGAACCCAGATTAGCTGAGTGAACTCGGGAGCTCGACTCTCTCACATAGGAGACGGAAATTTGATTTCGAGCCTCTATAGTCCTGATGTGTACGATTGACAAAGTGATGGCCCTCACATCAGCTGAGTGAGCTCCGTAGCTCAATTCTCTCCTAATAGACCTAGGAGATTGAAATTTGGTCTGGAGCCTTCGTAGGCCTGCTGTGTACGACTGACAAAGTGAGGAACCATTCAGATCATCTGAGTGAACTCTGGAGTTCAATTTTCTCTTAATAGACCTAGGAGACTGAAATTTGGTATGGAACCTCTATAGGTACGGTGACCATACGTCCCGATTTTATCGAGACAGTACCGATTTTAAAGCCTGTGTCCCGGGGTCCCGAATTGGGAAAGAAATGTCCCGATTTTCACCAATAAAGATTTTTTCAAACCAAATCATCATGAAAAGTTATTAGCTTTATTTTAAAATGAATGATTAGTACCGTCGAATTTCTTTACACCGCACACAACATAACTATTATAGTCTGGAGACCCAGCTGTGTTGGCCCCCTCGACCTCAGCGAAGGTTTCTGCCACAGAGGCAGCAAATGAATATTTGATTCTTTACAAAAACTTGGTTGACAGAAAAGAGTCTTTATTTCTACCAATGAAAGTAAAGGAACTTCAAAGAAACAGTGTTGCTGCAGGAAATGCATGCGATTTACAAGAGGTGAAAAATAGAGTAGGAACTTTTTATGACCACTGCATTACTTATTTTGATCTTTGGAAATCAAACGTTGACAGCTTGAGTCAACTGTCTTGGATAGACTTAAAGATGCAGCTGAAGTGGGAAGAACTAGAGGAAAGTTGGGATTTGTTTCAAGATAGGCCACCTCTCTCGCTTGATGATTTGTTCAATGAGTTAGTGTGCTGAACACACAGCTTCCTGATGTCGTCCTGGCTGAATGGAAAGAACAAAAACTATCAACTGAGCAACGGTGGCTGACTTTATTTTAGGACTTGTAGAAAAACGAAATAAGCGTTCCTAATCTCAAAACTCTGGTAGAATTTTCTCTTTCTTTACCAGGAACAAATGCTTCAGTCGAGCGAGCTTTCTCATTGATGAACAACTTTTGGACCGCAGAAAAATCTTCAATGGCACTAGGCTGTGTTAAAGCATTACTGATTGTCCAAATGAACAGTTCTTTGTCGTGTGTTGAAATGTACGACAAAATAAGAAAAGACGACTCCTTGCTGGGAGCACTTTCCTCAAAGCAGAAGTACGACTGGAGTAAAAAGAGTACCCCTGGCCCTAGTGAAAAAATATAACAAGAACAATGATGTAAACAGACTGCTCTGTTAACTTTTATTTTTTCATTTTTGGAAAATTAATGTTTGTTTATTTGACTATAAAAACTTACCTGTTGTTCGTGAAGTTCAGTTTGTTTGTGCAAAAGGTACATATTCTTTCTGTGTATGTAATAAACTTCTTGAAATTATTTTGTCATGTAATTCTTAGTGCCACATTCTTTAATGAATATTACATATTTTTAGTTTGATACGAAGCTCTTAATAAACCAATGTTTGAATGGATGAAATAGGCTTAAAAACAAACTTTTAAAGGGTAAAAAATTCAAACTTTTACGGGGGTGGACCCCCGGACCCATGGGGGGTATTCTATACCCCTCAGACCCCCTTGATAGTTCTATCCGTACCGATTTTGGTTAAGATAAATATGGTCACTGTACCTATAGGTATCGTGTGTACGATTGATAAATTGAGGAACCACTCAGACCAACTGAGTGAGCTCGGGAGCTCATTTCTCTCCTAATAGACGGAGAAAACTGAAATTTAGTGTTTAGTAAAATTACGACGAGAGAAACATGATACATGATTTTTATTTATTTTTGTAACATAAAATCGGCATTTTTATGTATGACTATTTTTCCAATTTACCAACATTATTTACTTTCATCAGACTTTGCAGGAAATCTATTTAATTCAATTGATCGACAATATCCTTCTTTACAGCACTTCTGTCGACAAACGGACTTCACCATTAATAGTACATAGGTAAATAAGGACAATAATAATTAGGAAATAATCCATAGATTAAGGCCAATGTTGAAATTTTCATGAGATGTTCACTTGGAGAAAAACCCATGCCCAGTGAAGTACCTGTTCCGCTTTTTCTTCAAAACTAATCGATGCGATTTGACTCAAAAATCATACTTCGGCCACAGGAGCTAGTAAGTAACCTCTGTATCTTTATCAATAATTTTACGTTTGATGAAACTACCGTTCTCTATTTGCATTCAAATTATTACAGTAAACAATCAAAGGGGAGGATCACTCAAATCAGAACAAATAGTGACTCAAATTGCCCGCAACGTCCGAAAATGTGACGATTAAGACAAATGTGAGGGGAGAGAGGCTAAGGGTTTAGAGTCGGTAAATCGACGCAGAGACCCAGCTCACGTGAGTTCAGGAAAACCAGCGGCCGCTGGAAGCTCCTATTTCCGTCTTATTTCCGACTTATTTCTCTCTTATTTCCAATTTGCGTCGAGGCGGCGTCTAAAGGTGGCGAACCAAGAAAACCCTCTTACATCTTCATTACCAGCGCATGGTCTCCTGGTTCAAATTTCGTTCCTCCAGCACGTGGCAGATATAAATATAACGTGATAAATTCGTTTATCTGAATAGAGCAATGGGCCTGACAGTAGGACACTTGAGGTGGCTTTCCTACAGAAAATGTCTTTATAAAATCTGCTTTTGATTAGCTCTTTCAAACAGCGAATTTTCGTAGAAAATGAAGCTATTGCAATGGCTCCAGAAACTTCAAAATCTATATTTTACAAAATATCTTCACGGAAATCTGTTTTGAGGGATCTTGAAACGATTCCTGGAGTTAACGATACACTGGGTGGTCGACGAGATAGGCTCTCCCCCTTTATTTTGCTCCAATTGTTAGAGTGAAAAATTCAGACAAACGCTATTCTTCACAATTTCTTAGATTTCAAAAAATACAAAATTGCGCATTGCACATATGCGCAAACGTGCAAATTGGCATCAACTTTGTTTTTTCAAATGGTAACCTACATTTTGCGGGTTCGAATTTTTTTAAATTTTTTTATTACCACAGTAAACTTTAATGTTTGAAAAATCAATATCACAGTTTTGATAGCAATAAGAATATAGTAGAATGTAAGTACGTATCTAATTCACATGAAACTTGTAGTTCAGGTACAACCCAGTGGTTGTCCTGTACCAGGTTTGAATTCTACATGAAATTTCATGACCCCGCACTCGATTTTTTAGTGAGCACGAACGGGAGCGATTCCGCACTAAATGTGCTCAATTCCGCTTTAAGAGTGCAAAGAGTTTTTGAAGATTTAATACATGAGTTTGGGATATTTAGTCATGCTGAATCACCTAGTTATGTTCATTTATTGACATGTGTATGTGTAACACCTACCTGGATAAACACCGAAAAAACTACATTTTTGTAAACTTTGTGCTGTGCGGAAATGAGTGAGGAAAAGTGCAATTCTGGCCGATTTTTCGGTATTTTTCCAAGTCGGTGTTGCAAATAACAATAAATGAACATCGTCACGTGGTGGTTCAGCATGAAAAAATACCCGAAAGTCATATGTGGCTATTAAATATCTTCAAAAACTCATAATTTCAACATTTTTCCACTTCCAGAATTGCACAAATTTAGTGCAGAATCGCTCCCGTTTGTGCGCACTAAAAAATCGAGTGAGGGGTAATTCACGAAGAATTTTAACCTGCAATAAAAATTGGAGGTTCCTTTTCAGAAAAAAAATTAGTGTGCGCAATTTAAGAAATCTAAGAAAATAACGTTGAATTGTATTGAAATTTGAGCTTTTTGAGTGCAAAAACGCTTGCATACGAGTCTGCAACGCATTGGGACATTTTCATGTGTTTACCTATGAATGGTCAACGTCATTTCTGATGGTCATAATCATCGTTGTGGCCACTTGGGACAATTTTTTTTCGTGACGATTTTTTTGTTATGTGCCATATGAAAGACACGAAAATGTCAATAAATTGCGAAGAATAGAGTATGTCCGAATTTTGACATGGATATGTCTTTTGGCTGGGGGTCAAGGAATTTTTCGCGACACTTTTTAGCATGAATATGCTTTAGCCGTGACCTAACTACCGAAAAATGTCCCACGAGAGTGCAACGAAAGTAGCGCCAATAATTGTGATGATTTCCGCTTACAACCGAGTCGTTGCTAGGGATATGATACTTCGTCGTTTTTCATCCCACAAAATTCGTTGACCATTCGTTCGAAAGCTCTCGATTTATCCAACCATACTATATTAACTACTGCGAAGTGCGTGGCCAACAAGCTGAGTTATGAGCATGGTTATATGAATAATTGTTTACACACAGGTGATCATTCTCAATTAGTGATATTGTGAACATGATTGCAACCGCTTGTTAATTTCTGATGATTTCATTGAGCTGGTGTTTCGATTATGTGATTCATAGCAGGTGATCCGAATATTGCGAGAACGGTTAGATTTGTGAAGCGGTGGTTAAATTATTTTAATAGGTAATTTCTATACTTTACACTATAGGAAGCTGTAATTTCGTATGTAGCCTCTTTAGCCTCTTTCTATAATAAAGTGAATGTTTACTCGCGAGTTTCTATTAGGAGATCATCATCTCACAAGAGCTCAATCGTCGTGATCATTTCTATAATAAAGTGAATGTTTACTCGCGAGTGTCTATTAGGAGATCATCATCTCACAAGAGCTCAATGGTCGTGATCATTTCTATAATAAAGTGAGAGCGAGGAGCTAAAACATGATTCCATGTTTTAGGATTGATGGCAGAATGATAAACAGAGTTCAGAGGCCGATGGGGGGTCGGGTTCAGAGAATCGACGAGGAGTGAGTCGTGTACGGCTAAAGCATATTCATGTTTTTTAATTTTAGCCGTCAGGCTCAAAGGAACTGTGGCTTTTTTTCCCGACCGACACTTTTTTTCCCGACCGGGACATTTTCTATTGATTGTCACGTACAACCAAGGCGATACTAGGGAAGAGTAACTCCTTTAGTTTTCATAGTAGGAAAATCGTTCGCCACTTTTTGGAATGCTCTCATTTTACCACGACATTTCATGACCTCTAAGCCATTGTAGTGTCAAGGAATGCTGATTTATTACTCTAAGTTAAAAACTAATATTGTTTTGTAACCATAACGGAATAATCTTGTGAAAAGAAGGCACTACATGGTTGGTATACAATTGAGTAGTATTTACCAACTGGTAAGCAGTAGGTACTAGATCTTCTGTTTTTCCCATTAAGGGAGAAATTAAAATTCTTGATTTATAAGTAGAATTCCATTAAAAACCTGATAAATTTGATTCTCCACACAAAATGCAATGCTCCTTTCATTGTCACTTGACTGTGGGTGCGAGGACGGGTAGTTTATCTTAGCACATTCATATGAGGTTATAGTGAAAAGGGTCGTTTCAAATGAAAATGCGCTAAAATTATTATTGAATTTCTTCATTACGTAGGGGCCTAAGTAAACATAATTTTTCTCAGATTCGGCCTTAGACTGGTCTAAAACGGATTTGTATGCGGTTTGACATGGATATGTCTTTTGGCTGGGGGTGAAGGAATTTTTCGCGACACTTTTTTTTCCCGACCGACACTTTTTTTCCCGACCGGCCCATAGTTTTTACTCCAACATTAAGAGAACCTATCTCGTGGACCAACCTGTACATATAATATGTCGATGCATTGACATCAAATCTGAATGTTGAAAGGATTTTAATGCTAAAATAATTCAAATTGTAGAAGGCGCCTATGAACGAATTTCCCACGATGATCCTAGCGGATTGAGTTGTGAGCAGGAGATACTTGGAGGCCATCGTGCAGACAGTTGTATGAGCCAGAGCCAGTATGTTTCCAATTTATGTAATGCATAACAAATTAAGAAACAAATGCATACAAAATAATAATAATAATAAAATGGAAATCGGGCCTATTGTAGTAAACTACGAAATCAAACAGGTTGCGAATGGGGACCCCCGAAGGACCGATCTGATCTCGGTTTGGAGATTTCCCAAGAGGATCCCAACTGAGTTCATTCAATACTCGCCGGCTCCTCAACCTCGAGGCTGTTGGTAGGTATATATACCTACGGGTGAGAGGAGTGTACGTAACCCTCGGAAATAGGGTTAAGACTCAAACGTGCGGCCTTTCTCAAAGGTTACCCACCTGGAGCATCTTGGAACGAAATGTCAAACTCGAACGAGTCTGATTGGTGAAATACGCGAGATGTCACCAGGAGATCAGTGAGGAGCACATCGCAGTTACTATTTAACTGAATGGCTCACAATTCTGGAATCCAGTTTATAACTAATTTCAAGGTACTCAGATTTAACAATGTTCACAGTCATGCAGTATGACTAATAGAGCGAATTTTCCAAGAAAAATTGTGGATAACATTAAATTACTTAGGCAGTTAAATTTTATCATTGAGGCCAACCAAGTCCTGAATAAAACTGAGGAGACAGCCGTTTGACGGGTTCGTAAAGAAAATTTTAGATCACGCAGCCAAACTGGAAAATTGGAACAATTTTGGGCATTTTTCACCTAAACATTTTTTGCACTTATGAATCTTAGAGACCTGGAAGTGGCCGCAATCGACTCAGCATTGAAACATACTTTGACTGTAACACCCCACATGTCCTATTGACAAAAAACCGATTTTTTAGCATTTTTTGGGCCAATAAATTGTAAATTTGAGCCTGAAATTCTGGAGCAATCGGGCTGGCCAACGAACTCGACCTGTCTTTTGCCAAGACGGATCTATCTGCGTTGTATCGAATTTTTCACGCCGTATTTTAAGAAGATACAGCATAAAATCCCTCGCATATATATATACTCATGTATATACAGGGTGTCCCATCTAAACGGGCCCATCGGGAAATTACAGCCTTACGGTGCGAGCTATCGAAAAATTGAACTGGACCTTTTTTATAGTACTTCAACTCGGCTTCACGATGCGGAAATCCGATTTTTATTTTTCCATGTTTTAGGGTCTCAAATCATTGATTGAAACTTACGGTTTCCTCTTGACCCCCCTTTTTTATTGCTTTTTTCGATTTTAGGTTGAACAGAAAATGCCTCCATGAAATTTTCTTTTTTGGGCTTCGTTTCTGAGTTACTCCACTTCTTGCGGAAGTCCGATTTTTATTTTTCCATGTCTCAAATCATTGGTTGAAACTTACGGTTTCCTTTTAATCCCCCTTTTTTATTGCTTTTTCCGATTTTAAGTTGAATTTGGAACAGAAAAGACCTCATTGAAATTTTCTTTTTGGGGCTTCGTTTCTGAGTTATTCCACTTTTTGCGAAATACAGAAAATCGCCGATTCCTTTTAGACATTACCTTTCTTACTATTTTTAACTTCAATTTTTGAGATGTTCACCACACTTTATATATATATATATATATATATATATATATATATATAAGAACGTTGAAATCGGGGATTGAGTTCTTTGGTGTATGAAAGGGATTTGTAGGGGGTCCCCTCCCGTTCCCACCTGGGGCCTATTTCATAAAACAACAAGTTACAAGTGTGCAAGTTAACAAGTACAGGTACTTATAATGCACGGTATACTAGAACAAGTGTACCACCAAAACAAAGAGTACAAGTGCAGAAAAGTTACACTAAGTGTAACTTTTCTTGTACCAAACAAGTCTTGTAGAAGCTAAGTTAACCAGTGTAGCAGAAAAGAAAAATGGCGTGTGGGGACCAAGGAATGAACAACGACAAGCGGGATGCCGAAATTGAAGTTTGATCAGCGAATCATAATATAAAAACGGTGTTAAGTACGCAGTAGGATGTTTATCGTACATGAAAAGGTGTAATGATTGGAAGACAGAAAATTATAAACTGAAAAGTGGAGACAGTGTGTATTTGATTTCAACTCATTCTGATGGCTGGCATAATCGGATTTTTCTCCTTAATTCAGCAGAAATGGTTAATCAGTTCTTCAAGTTTTAATGCTGCTGGGTTAGGAATGTCATCTGTAACTTCGAGATGATCTTCACATTTCACTTTGTTCTTTTATGATGGGGAGATCCTCAATACCCGATGAGGAAAAATTACACAGGGTCACGCACCATTTTAATCTTTCAAGGGTCTGGGAAGACATCCGTTCTCTCGCTAACTCAAAAATACACACGAACTGAGCGTTTATTCGTGGCCGAAAAAATATTTGGCGTCTTCCACGCTGAATTCTTCTTTCTTGTCTGTATTCTTCAGTTGAAGATGATTCCCCCATATTAAACACCGAAAAATTGTCAACTCACAATGCTGGAAAATAACAAGTTTACAAGAACGGACTTAGGGTAAAAATCGGCCATTTTTTCAACTGTAAAACAGTGACTTGTTCAAAATGATGGGGAAACACTTTTGTAACTTGTCCAAATTCGCCTGTGCTGTTGTTAATTTTCACAGTGCATTACAAGTCTACACTTGTACCTTTATGAAACGCTTGCATACTCATGTTGTACAACTTGTACATAAAATCGGCTAGTAACTCGTCACTTGTTGCTTCATGAAATAGGCCCCAGTTAGTCTACATTTATAAATGAAGTAAAATTTCGCATATTTTTATCTCAATCTACTCGAGATTTGATTTTTTAAAGGTTTTTTTTCAGGAAAAGGTTTATTCCTTTAGAACTCAAATTTCTCCACTTTGCCTCATTTAATTTTAACGTTTGACGTCATTTTCGGAATCAATGTTGAATTTCCAATGATAATAGTGTACTTGGGTTCTTAAAAAGTACCATCCGAAGACCTTCACATCAGCTCAAATATAAAATTACTGAAAATCCTTACTTCGCTTAAAAAAAAAGAAAATCCTGGAAACTGGCAAATGTTATGAAAACTGCTTCATCCAATAATTTGTCCAACGGTATAGTCAATTTCACTTCGTTATTTAGGGGAGAAAATTATGTTTTAATGTTAAAAAATGTGAGTTTTTCAATGAAATTGTTGGTTTTTCCGAAAAATGACCCTCAACGAACCTACGAGTGTGGTGTCAGTTTTTACGTATTTTTTTGGCTGGATCGAATGGTAACGATTGCAGATCCCTCAAACAACGTTATAATCGAGTTTTACACTTTAATTAACTAGTTTTACCCTAGGTAGGTTTTTACTAGGTCTTCGGATGGTACTTTTGAAGAACCCAAGAACACTATTCTTATAGGAAATTCAACGCTGATTCCAAAAATGAGGTTAATAGTTAAAACTATATGAGGCAACGTGGAGAAATATGAGTTTAAAATAATATAACACGGTTTTCCTTAAAAGAAATTTTTAAAATCATATCTCGAGTACGGATTGAAGTAAAATTATGCGATTGGCAGAAATTTAATACAGTGTTGTTGCAGACTAACACACACTAAATTTTCGTCACTTATCCGGTTCCACCCTGTATAACACATGCCCTGCATTCAATAACTTCTCTCCGTTCCTTGTTTCCGTTCTGAATGCGGACAAGGTCGTCGTAAGTTGCATCGATGGGATTCTGGCAAATCGTCCAAACACCAGCGTGTGAACGCCAGGACGAATCCGCTCACAAGTGCAACATCTTCCAGTTCTGCGCACATTTCATTTGATAGTATCATGTTCTGTTTTATATATATATATATATATATATATATATATATTACTTACCTACCCTGTACCAACTACGTGGCAGCGATGCAATCATCCTGATCCCGGAGAGAGATAAGGCCGCAGAACAACTCGGAATTATTATAAACGTTCTTTCAGGTTTTTCCTTTTGCTCTTGGTTATTCTCATGTTTTACTTTCAAACTATCGCGAAAGAAAATGAATATACGAAAACTGTCTCGTTCCTGATTTGTTGTGTTCCACAGTAATAAGATGGGCTCATATCTATATTATTACTAGGTATAGGTTCGTAGCTATGCCCGCTCACTTTGCGGAGCCCGTAATTTCATTCGTATCTTACGCGTTTCAAAAAGTCTCGATATCAATTGAAATTTCCATGGGTGAACAAAAAGAAATTTATATTTCTTAGCTGATCAGGATGGAACTTATTTCACTCCTACCTGTGCTTTCAAAACTATTTGAAAAACTCTTTCATAAGAGACTACTAGTGGTTGTAGAGGAACAAAAACTTATTCCAAAGCACCAATTTGGCTTCAGAAAACAGCATTCCACCATAGACCAAGTCCACAGAATTACAAGTCTCATTGAAAAAGCATTCAAAGAGAAAAAAGTGTGTTCTGCAGCCTTTCTGGATGTGTCACAGGCATTTGATAAAGTGTGGCATGAAGGGGTTATTCACAAACTTCGCAAAATTCTACCAGCATGCTATGCAGCTATTCCGGAGTCTTATCTGACCGACCGATACTTCCGAATCAAACAAGACGACGCTTTCTCGAAGCCTTTGAAGATTGATGCTGGAGTGCCACAAGGCAGTGTACTAGGCCCACTGTACTAGGGCTAATTTTGGTCTTAAATTATTTGTGGAAGTCCAGAGAAGGTTTAAAATTTCAAATCTGCCCCATAGGGGATGTTTTAGAGAAGGAGGGGGGAATGGGGTATCTTTGTCTTCACTGAACAAACTGGGGATTTGATTGTCCAGTATGTTTCAAAGAAGACTACTTTTTTCAAATCTGACCCACTATGGGTGGGAGGGGTAGGGGGAGTTAAAGCGTTTCGAACGTCACTGAACGAACTGGGGATCTGAGTTGTCGAATAAGTTTGTAGTATTCTAACTTAAATCACAGGCTACTTGAAAATTTTCAAATCTAACCCATAGAAGGGGGGGTTTTAGGTGAAGGGGGATGGGGTACCTTTATCATCACTTAACGAACTCGGGATTTGATTGTCGAATATGTTTGGACTACTCTAATTAAACTCAACCCCCCCCCCCTTCACTAAAACCCAAAAATGAGGGGGGGGGGGGGGGGCTTTTTTCAAATTTTTGAACTCTGACCCAGTGGTGAGGGGAGGAGCGTAGGATGTTAAAGGGCTTTGAACGTCACTGAACCAACTGGGGATCTGAGTGGTCGAATCTATCAGAATTACATTAACTTGGGTCACAGGCAGTGCCGTCCTTAGGGTGGAGCGAATGGAGCGGCCGCTCCAGGCCTCGCGCTGTGGAAGGCCTCGCGCTGCGAGGCCTTACTCTCGGTAAAACACAATAAGTAAAATTTTTGGTTGAATTGAAATTGTGTGCAGAGGGAAGATATACATGCAATCCTTGGCAATGCTATCGATTGAATCTGACACGACAGAAAAAATTAATTTTGATGAGATTATTGACGTCCGCTGGAATGAAATCGAGAAAAGTACAGTTCGTATAAGGTGAGTCAAAGTTGATAATAACACAATTTTAAATATAGTTTATCTAACAATGAACGATTGCATTTACAGTATTATATTACATCGGTTTAGCTGGAACTGTCTGTTTTATTAAGTTATTTTATCTTATAACTCATATTAAGGCCTCTAAGTAGGCTATAATGTGTTTTATTATTTTACAGATGTGATGTGAAAATTATAAACCTACATTAACAATGGAACAATGGAAGAATTTAATAAACAAGATATGAACATCTAAAAAGATTTGGAACGTCAATATTAAATAAGTATTTACAATAATGTATATGTTTATTATAATTTACTATTTGATTTAATAAAAAGCAAGAAAGAAGACATTTCGTTTTTTCTAATGAATTTATTGTTTGTTAGACAAAAATTACTATGTTTAACATTAACAAGCACTGTTTATGCATTACTTAAAGAATAAGCTTTGTTTTGATTTTTCTAGCTTATTTTTCTGAGATTCCTATTTTTTTTTTTTTTTTTTTTACCTGAAACGAAATTACTCGAAACATACCAACCTGAAATGGGTGTTTTGCACCACCCCTCTCCCTTTTAGAGTGTAAGAGATAAACGTTTTGTTTGTCAAAAAGCTTACAATTACGACTTTGCAAGTATAGCTTGAAATATATTTTCCGGAACCCCCCCACCCGGTATCCATAGTTAAAAAAGGCCTCGCAAAAATGTTTTGCTCCAGGCCTCGCATTTTCTAAGGACGGCACTGGTCACAGGCTATTTGATAATGTCCAAGTCAACCTGTGCGACGCACGGGTGAACCAGCTGGTAAACAATAATATTGTAAATCTTTTTTCTTTTTTTATTAAATTTCCGTCTACGTTTTGGCCGCTTTGCCCAAGTAGAAGTCGAAAACAACACTTGAGTCAATTGTTCGACTGTAGTCTCTTTCAACTCATTTCATTTCCGAAGGAGGAGACCCCACCTTTCCTAGAAACTCTAGGCTTAAGAAGGTGGACGTCTCTAGTGCTCTGTTCATCTACAATAGGCACCAACTCAGAGGCGAGTTAAAAGAACGAGGAAGGGAAGGAGGCAGGGAAAGCCTGAATGCGGGACAGAACGCAGTTGCAACCTAATGAGATGGAGGGAGCGAAAGTAAAAGCTCCAACCGTCAAAAGAAAGAAAACAAAAACGAGGCTTCCCGGCATTTTGAGCTGGAGAGGCTGCGAGCGGCCGGGGTGGAAATCGCTTAGAAACGGGAGGAATCTTGTTAGCATTTTCCATCTGGTCCTTCGCTCCGTTTTTATTCTCTTTACTAAGAATGAAGAAAACGGAAGTAAATTCAAACGATGTCTACTTCAACGACATTGAATTTCCATGTTAGGTTAATTTAGAGGGTCCCTAGAAACCAGTGCTGCCAACGCGGGGGATTTATCCCCACGTGGGGGATTTTTAAAGGCTCTCAGAGTGTGAGAATGTTGGAGGGGATTCCTGGGGGATTTTTGAGCTTCACTGACAATCCTTGATTTCTATTATTTTTTTACTGCCTTACATATGAATCAAAGGTGAATTTCACCATAAATACAAATGAAAAAATGATCCCTCCACTAGATCGTTCTCAGAACAACGGCAAATGACACGAACGGACAGTGTCAGGCACGAACTTCAGTTTGCAAAACCAAATCAGACGAGAGTTAGAGAAGATGTAGGGAAGGGAAGGAGTTTGAACCCCAAAATTATTTTCTCCAAAATTTTGGAGGAAAAATAAATGCATCTTTCTACATCATATACAGTGGGTGAACTTGTATTTTTTCCTATTTTACTTACTGGTCATACTTGTTAGTTTACATTTTTCTGGTGATCCATGTTATGCTGATGTTAATCTATTCAAATGTGTAACTCGTGCGAAAGTTGCCCATCAAGTTTTTCTTTTATTGACAACATGATTCACCATAAGTACCTGCCTTCTGTTGCTAACGGAGTTTCTCCCGTTGAGAACTGATCAAAAACTGGTATCGTGAAATTCGTCGAAAGGAAAGTCGTCGAACCAGCCCTTAGAAGGGCCTCTACTAACTGTATTGTACAGGGACCTGCGCTACTAAGACCTCACTTTAAAAACGCAGCAAATTATTACACAAAGGTTTATTATTCCTGTATTAGATAGCCCTTCTACGCAGAACGCTGATCCGTAATTAAAACACCCCGTTTTATATTACCGCGCTCCTCAATCGGGATCACTGCATTACAGCACCAGTACCCCATAACTGTACGCTTTATCGTAAAGTTGAGGAACAAAATGATCCCTCCCTGCGTTTGCCCACGCATTCAACGAGTGGATTGTCAACGTTATTTGGGTGTATTGGTTGATAAACATTTGAAATGGAAACCATATTCTACATGTTAGCAATTCGACCAGAAGATCTTTCATTTTTTAACACAGAATGTGTTTTTGCCATGGACTAACTTATCAAAAAAGCTAACGAAATCTGAAACGAAATGTGGGACGAAATCTGTGACGACAACATTCTGATGATTTCCGCTTACAACCGAGTCGTTACTAGGGAAATGGTACTTCGTCGTTTTTCATCCCCCGAAATTCGTTGACCATTCGTTCGAAAGCTCTCGATTTATCCAACCATATTATGTTAACTACTGCGAAGTGCGTGGCCAACAAGCTAAGTTATGAGCATGGTTATTTGAATAATTGTGTACACTCAGGTGATCATTCTCAATAATTGATATTGTGAACATGATCGCAACCGCTTGTTAATTTCTGATGATTTCATTGAACTGGTGTTTCGATGATTTGATTCATAGCAGGTGATCTGAATATAGCGAGAACGGTTTGATTTGTGAAGCGGTGGTTAAATAAGCTAAGAATCGTGTAACCTGGTGTAACAACCTACCAATTTTATGGCAAAAAACTCTTTCTAAATTTCTTAATAAATTTCTTTCCTTATCTGCCCTAAAAATGACTTTTCATGCATATACTCGTATTTCCTCTATTCTAACTTATTGTATTCCTGAGTGGGGCGGGGCGTATCAAATTACTTTTAGGTCAGTTGCGGTGGCAATAAAGTCGGTATTGAGTCTTATATTTAGAACTGGATATCGGAGCCATAGTAAACCATTGTTTATAAAAATTGGAATACTTCCCCCTAGACTCATTTACGTTTTTATTTTACCTCAATACTATTTCAAGTGTCAACTTCCAAAAATCCTTCAACTACATGGGATAACTCGGCATAACACATCTATATTGGTACCGATCCCTTACCCCAAGTATGCTTTTTTTTATTTAAGGAATTTTTGTTTTTTAGGTCCCAGGATTTTTATAGAATTACCTCCTAACATTAAACTTATTGACAAATTTAGTCAATTTAAAAAAAGTTTTATGAGTTTCTTTTGCAGCAGTACTTGACAGATTCCTATATTAATCTTCCGTTACTAAACTGTTTTCATTGATATACATTCCTCCTGTTTTACTTAGTAAATTTTTTGTTCTTTTTTTTTAGCTATTTCCTCTACGTCTACTTTGGTTCAAAGATCATTAGTGTAAATTTTATGTATTACTAGTTTTACATGCAACTCCTCATCTCCGGACAATTTCCTAAAATTATGGAGATCAGAAATTGGCAAAATGTTCTTGTTCTTTATATTTTTTGTAAATGATGTAAAACGTACATTTCTAAGTATCTCTAATACTTTACATATTTTATACTTCATATTTGCTAATAAATGGCTTTTATTTAATTTAAAAAAAAAAACTGCGATTCATTTACTTTTATGTAAACGAGGGATAGGTAACAATGCGTTTCGGAATGGGCCTTCCATCAGTATGAAAAATCCCGGAGTTGGCGGAAAAACTATGGAATCAGATAAAGTGCGGTAGGAAGGTGGCGCTCAAGGAAAATAGGACGTCCCCGAAGCGAGTTTATATTACGCTTCGATCGGCAAGGGAAAATTAAATGACCGAGTTCTTGCAACGGGCGAGAGAGGATCAAATTTTCAATTTTTAAAATTATTGCTGACCTTAGTCAAGGCTTCGCACTTAGCAACTACAACATCAGCGGAAACTCTGAAAATTAGCACAGAAAGGTCAATTCTTAAAAGGTTGTACTTAATTTTTATGAAGCATTGTAAAGAATAAAATATTTATCATTAAGCATAGGAAATTTTATTCACTTTATGCAATCAGCTGGAAGATCTTGCCGAAAGCTTTCCGAAAAGGTGCAATATGAAGAGTATTGAAAGATTTTAAGTGGCCGAAACACCGGGGTGAAGGAAGCTAAGTAGTTTTTTAAAATAGAAAATGAAGCTATTACAATAAAAAATCTTGAAAAATGTCTTGGAAAAAATATATATTTATACGCTTTTTTATAAACAAATTTATTTAATTTAACGACGACAAAAGAAAAGATGAATTTACAATATTTAATATGCTATAAGCAATATACAATAAACTTCCTAAAATATACCTCCAATATAACTTTCTTCCTAAAATATAATAAACTACTTCTTCCTAAAATAAACCCTCCACAATGAGCAAAGCTCGTGACGTGGTTAGGGCAGCCCGGTTCGTTCCCACACATTGGTGAAACTGTCATAATCATTTTGAATTTTGAGCTCACATTTGTTATTTATACATTGGAGAAAAAAAACAATTAACATATCTCAGTTTGTTCAGGCGCTATAGTGATACAATTTTAAAAAATGCTTTGATTGTAGGATGTCAAAATATACCTGCTATAACATGATCATAAATATCCATGCTTCATTGCAAACAGGAAAACGTATTTCTAAATTCCTCAGAATTCATGCTGTGGCTTATACCCATCTTTTTAGGTCTTTAACTTCCAATCCGTCTTTTATCTGGTTCAGAATGTTAGGCACTTGGTAAAACCAGTTTCTCTGTCACGCAGCCGAATTCATTTTCGGGATACAGTATTTCTATGCCCTCTCCGCTCTCGTACCCTTCCCAAGTTGAATTACGAGGTGATTTTTATCATCGAACATTATAATGTTTTTCCAATATAATTCACCAAATTCCCAGATCCGTACCTTGCTGAAGTAAACCTCACACCTGCAACTGTATGTTGCTCGAGCCATGACCATAACGATAGTTTTTTGGACGCTTTATTATAGCTTTTTCAAATTGAATTCGTCCTTTTACAAAATAAATTCGTCCCTCATAAAGAAGGACCGATTCTTGAAGGTATCTTAGTAACGGCGGTGAAACGTAAACCAACAAATTTTGAGGAGGGGTTACTTTTTTTTCCTTTTTCGTTTTCTTTCTTTCTTGTTCGATTACAAAGGTTCATTATTGAAAATAATAAACCAAACTCTAAAATTCATGGCTTTGTAGACAATGAGAGCGACTGTTCGCAAACGTTTGCAAACGCCGAAAAGGAGGGTGCGTTTACACTGCCCGTGCAATGGCCAACCAAACAGTAGCTGTCGTGCAAGAAACATGAGCGTTCGCGGAAAAACCGGAATGAAACGGAGCGAACACGGGCTCGAATGAACGCTGTCGCTCGGCTCGTGTGTTTACACAGTACGCGCACCAAGCTCGCGACCGTTCAAAAACCCTTTTAACAAACGATGCGCGCTCAACGTAAATAGGTCTTCAGGATTGAAATAAAAATCCCGCTCTTGCGCCATAAAATCAAGCGTTCCAATGAAAGGATGAGTATGTAGACCACACCTTTTGAGCACATTAAATTTATCAAATTCCAAAACATGTTCTCAAAAATCACTAAAAATGAATGATAATGGTTAAAAATCATTGAATTTATATGTGCATGTATATACATACATATATATAATTATTTATTTTTATTTTTATTTTTTTTAAGCAGAATTTCAGTCAATGGAACTTTATTAACGATGAACTAGAAAATGTATGCTGAAAAACGTACCTAAATTTCATTGATATTTGCTGAAAAATCTATAAAAATTGCAAATAAATCTAAAAATCCAAAATCTTTTTTGAATTGCCGAATTTTATTTAGTTTGAGTTTTTTTTTTTTCATTTTTTATTCAAAATGATTGCACATTATTTCTTATCATAATCATGACGCCCCCATGTGCTCCACTGCCGGGCTGGGGCATCACGTATTTTCTGAAAATGGAGTAGCCACGCACACTGAACCCTTCAAAGGGTTTTTAGATGCATTTCTTATAATGCTACTGCCAATGGCGAGTATGATCCTAGTAGGGATCTCAGTGTCATAATAAGTCGTCCATATAAATTATTTAGATTCCATTGAATGATGCAGTCAGAGCTGCTGTTCTGGGCTTGCCCTTTGGCCAGCACTGTCTTTTTCTTAGATGGGGAGAACAATGATGCAGTCAATGCTGTTGAATCGTATTGCCCTTTCAATACGATTTAACGTATTATATATATATATATATATATATATATGTATTGAAAATATTGTGATTTAAGAAAATTCGCTCTTACGATCATGCGGTATGACTGGAACTTGAAACATTTCGGAGCCATAGCCGGGTTCCGGGCTTTATACCTAGCCTTCATTTTCTACTAAACCATGCAAGTCCATCTTAATCCTTTTCATCTCATTATCAGCCGTCATAAAATGTTTTGTTAATGAACACAAGAAAGCAGAAACTTGGTGACGACCTTGACGAACCAGCAGCAGCAGCCAAGTGTAAACAAAGTCACATTCTCGCTAGAGGTGAATTCCGCTGACCAGCATTTCCTCGTCGAGAGATGATTTAGGAGCCGAATGGTTATTTATTTTGTTGGCAAGGTATTTTGTAAACACCGCAATGTTATGAGAATCAGCAAGGAGTCCTCATAGGGGAAACCAAGCCCGAGGTCGTGATCCTGTGCAGTGAGGTCGATGATCTTAAAACCGGGCTAAAACTCCGAAAACCCCAGCCCCACGTCCCTTGAGGTGCTGAATTCGGAAAGCCAGTCAACATTTAAATTTGTTTCAACCTTGAAACAAATAAAATTCAATTTTACTTGTTCGTGTTGTCCCATAGACTAAAATGCTGGAAATTATTGCACAAAGGTTTAGTCTATTATTTCCATCCACCGTCCATCTGATTGGAGACTAAAGTTATGATAAACTCGATTTCGTGAAGTCAGAATCCCAAATCCATTAAATCAACAGATCGTCATGCTCCATAAGGCGATTTTTACTATGCTCTACTTAGTTCTGAATCACTCCCATCTTTTTAGTGAATTTTCGTTGAAAATAAAGCTATTGCAACGGCTCCAAAGATTTTAAAATCACAATTTTCACAGATTATCCTCGTTGAAATCCGTTTTGTGGCATTCTGAAACGAATTCTGGATTTTAACCCTTTTTCATAAGTACCTAATACACTCACGTGCACGCGCATACACACATACACATTGGGTGCCCGCTATTTGGAGAAAGGTGGAATTTTGATGATCTCCACCCGAAATTTGGGTTAAAATGTCAAAAAAATTACCCCTGAATTTTTTCAGATTTTTTGCATAACAAAAACCTACGTCGGTAGCTCGATTTTGGTTTTTGAAATACGCTTTTTTTTGCCAATATAAGACTTTTGAAGATAAATTTTACAAACTTCTTTGTAAAATTGTGAAACTTTGTATACTTACGTTTTGGGGGTCGCTGAACTCAAATATGCAGTCAAAACAGGTCGACAGCAACAACTTTTGACTGTTAGGAACCTCAAAATCGTCAAAATCATGTCCAAAAACGAAAATTTTCCAAATTCGTTGTAAAATTATGAGAATTCATATTCTTATGTTTTTTCAGTCACTGAACTCGAATTTGCTGTCAAAAAATCAAATTCTAACAGAAATAAGTTAAAATACAAATTTTCCTAATTTTAAAATGAATTTTGAAAAACTTTCATTTTTTGACATGATTTTGGCGATTTTGAGATTCCAAACTATCAAAATTTGTTGCTTTCGACTTGTTTTGACTGCATATTCGAGTTCAGCGACCCCAAAAACGTAAGTATACGAAGTTTCACAATTTTACTAAGAAGTTTGTAAAAGTTATATTCAAAAGTCTGATACTGGCAAAAAAAAAAGTATTTCAAAAACCAAAATCGAGCTACCGGCGTAGGTTTTTGTTATGCAAAAATCTGAAAAAATTCAGGGGTCATTTTTTTCATATTTTAAACCAAATTTCGGGTGGAGGTCATCAAAATTCCACCTTTCTCAAAATAGCAGGCACCCTAATACACATACACACACACAAGCACACTTACACGCTCGCACACTTATATGTGTTCTACGCACACTTATATGTGTTATATATGTGTCACACATTAAAGTGTGTGAACGGTGCAAGGGAAAACGGAGCTTAACTAACCAAGGCTATTCCGGGGAAGGAAAAAAAACGAAGATTTGGTCAAAAGATGACTTTTTTCTGTAATATTTTTTTTGGGTTCCAAAACTATCTCTCTTTCCCCAATAATCAACAAAACTTGAATTTTCTACAATTCGCATTGTATTTTTAATCGCAAAAACTGCAGTTTTGCAAGTCTGCTGAAAATCTGCTGAAAAACTTTGAAAAATCATACATTTTGATTGGAAAATGATAGAAAAAATCCAAAAAACTATTTTTTCATCATGTGAGGAAAAATTAAAAAATATAAACTTGGATTTGACCCCTGGCAAGTTCATAAGCTCCCTTTTCCCTTGCATGGTCACATTTAGTCATTCCAGACGATAAGTTTCCTTAGGATTGGGATAAAAAATCAAGCTTTCCAAATGATAGAATGAGTTTGTTGGCCAGCACTTTTTGAGCTCATTAAATTGGTCAAATTTTGATAAAATCAAGCATTTCAACAACATTTCATCAAGCATTTAATAACATTAATATCCGTAAAACTTCGAACAATTATGAGAATTCGCTCGTAGGATCGTACCGAATGAGTGGGATTTGCTATGTGCATGATGGTTAAAAATTAAAGTATTTTTTAATGTACCATTATTTGATGTAACGTGTATTTATTCCGGATAATTCATTAATATACGATTGAGTCATCATAAATTGAATTTTATAATTAGATTGTGACAACCAAGTTTCTACCTGTTCGGGCATCCCCATCTCCATCGTGTTTTGCGGCTGAATGTGAAACTGGCCGGACGTCATCGCACTTCACCCGATTCGAACGCGAGTCGCCGTCAAACTGTTTGGTTGGAACGAAACTCGGCCGAATCGTCTTTGTTCTGCTGGAGGGAGGCCCTCATAGTCCACAGTCGACCGGCTGTTTGTTTCGGGAAAAGGTTTGTGATTATATTTTTAAAATTCAAGTATAATTGAAAATTTAAGGTGGTGAATTTTGAAATGAAACACCTTTAGGACATCTTGAATACAATTATAAGATTTGGAGGCGCACTGATCAGCTGAGGGACCTCTGAGACTGATCTCTTTCCTAATCGGCCTATGATGTTGAAAATTGATATGGAGCTTCTTTTGGACACCTATGGCCTATTTCATAAAACAACAAGTTACAAGTTAACAAATACAGGTACTTGTGATGCACGGTAAACCAGAACAAGTGTTTCACCAAAAGAAAGAGTAGAAGTGTAAAAAAGTTAGACTTATAGAAGTCAAGTTTACAAGTGTAGCAGAAAAGAATAATGGCGTGTGGGGACAAACGAAATGAACAACGTCAAGTGGGATGCCGAAATTAAAGTTTCGTCAGCGAATCACAATATAAAAACTGTGTTAAGTACACGATAGGATGTTTATCGTACATGACAAGGTGTATTGATTGGAAGACAGACAAATTATAAACTGAAAAGTGGAGAAAGTTTGTATTTGATTTCAACTTATTCTGATGGCTGAGATAATAATCGGAATTTTCTCCTTCATTCAGCGGAAATGATTAATCAGTTCATCAAGTCTTAACGCTGCTGGGTTAGGAATGACATCTGTAACTTCGAGATGCTCTTCGCACTTCACTTTGTTCTTAAATGATGGGGAGATCCTCAATACCCAATCAGGAAAAATTGCACAGGGTCACGCACCATTTGAATCTTTCAAGGGTCTGGGAAGGCATCCTAAATCTCTCGTTAAACTCAAAAATACCCACGAAATGAGCGTATATTCGTGGCCAAAAAAATCTTTGGCGTCTTCTACGCTGAATTCTTTCTTGTCTGTACTCTTCAGCAGAAGACGATTCTCACATATTAAATACCGAAAAATGGTCAACTCACAATGCTGGAAAATAACAAGTTTACAGGTGAATGGACGTAGGGTAAAAATCGGCCATTTTTTACAACTGTAAAACAGTTACTTGTTCAAAATGATCGGGAAACACTTGTAACTTGTCCAAATTCGCCTGTACACGTGTTAATTTTCAGAGTGCATTACAAGTCTATACCTGTACCTTTATGAAACGCGTGCACACTCATTTTTTACAACTTGTATTTAAAATCGGCTTGCAACTTGTCACTTGTTGCTTTATGAAATAGGCCCCTTGAGTACTCTTGTAAGATACGGAAATGCACTGATCAGCTGAGGGGCCGCATGGGCTAACGTCTTACCTAGCCGACCTGAGTTACTGAAATTTGAAATGGAACTACTTCAGAACATATAGAATACAAGGTATGGAGCCGCCCTGATAAGCCGCAGGACCTTTTATGCAATTTTATTTTCAGGTCAACATATCTTGCTCAAAATTGAAATGCAACTTCTTTGGGACATATATAATTCAAAGTGTGTAGAGTCGCACCGATCATCTCAGGGACCTCCGAGTCTAATTTCCTCCCTAGTTAACATATATGTTGCTCATAGTTGAAATGGAACACTTCTGAGACAAAAGATACGAAAAATCCCACCGGTCAGCAAGAGACATCTGAAGCTAATTTCTTTCCTAATCGATCTAACGTTCTGAAATTTGAAGTAGCACCTTCGAGACACCTAGAATAAATTGCAAGATGTGGAGGCACACTGATCAGCTGAGGGTCTGAGGCTCATTTCTTTCTAGACTAAAACTGACTCAAATTGAGACTAGACTAGACTAAAATTGAGATCAAATAAAGTAAGAATCTCGAAAATCGGTAGGGGAATTGTAGCCTGGACAGCGTCAACAAAATTTATCACACACACACACAAGGTCAGACCTAAGTATGGTTTTTTTAAATGGATTCGGTATTAGAATGGTCTGAAACGGATTAGTATGCAATTTTTATTTTCTCACACTTGGGTTGCTCCACACCCCCCTGAATCTTTAATAGGCCTCCTTCTTATTTACGAAGCCTTGCCTATAAGACTTATTATACTTATAATATATAATTCCTATAGCTTCAGAGGGGCGTCATAAGAACAATAATAGTAATTCCCATGATCGAAATATCAGAATACTTCATTTTCTGAAATATGAGAGCCACTGCGAACAATTTAATAGAATTTGGTTAAGTGGGAACTAAGGGCTCTTCCTACCTTGTCGTTGTCATAGTCGAAATCAAAGTGGTACGTCCTGACGTCGTCGTTTTCCTCGTTCAAGAAACTCGAGCTAGTCAGCCTGTCATATCGATATTCCTTCATGACTCGGAAAGACTAGCGGAAAGGTTAAATACGCGAAAACAATTCGAAATCTAAAACTCTCAATCGTCGTAAAACAAGGAGCAACGGAAACTATCACAGAACCGTTAAGATATCGAATGCAGAATTAAAAAAACAACATCAACGACGGATCAGTTACGTGTATTAAGAAATGTTATCGTCCCCGGTGATGAGTAAGTGAGAAGGGAGATAAATTATACAGTCTGGCTACCGATCTGGTTGGTATTTGAATTAATTGTCAGTCTTATGTCAATTCGTTGCGTCAAAATGTCAATCGAGTGTTGGCGAAAGGAGATGGCCGACGTCCCAGGGTCGTTTCATAACGCAAACGGCTGTTTATAAAACACAACGGATACGCGAATGTGGATGAATTCTTTCTTCTCGAGAGTTACTATTATTTATTTTATCAGCAGGATGTACATCAATTGTTCCGCAATCAGGGTCGTGGCAAGGAAAATAGGATAAGAACCTACCTACCTAATTTCTGAACAGCTAACCGTTTCCACTTCTCATCATTTTGCGAATTTTCGTAAAATACAAAGCTATTGCAGTGGCTCCAAAAATTTTAAAATGAAAATTTTAGAAAATTTTCATCATTCAAATTTGTTTTGAAACATTCTAAAACGAATCCTAGAGTTTCACGCTTTTTCATATATTTATATATATATGAGACGAAGGTCGTGGGTTCGAATCCCAGCCAGGCTTGAAAATTTGTTTACAAAATACAATAAGAATTGCATAGCAAATTATCCTCGTTTTCTACACAGTAGAAAAGAGAAAAGATCCGGTGAGGCGCGAAGCGCCAAGTATAGGGGGACGAAGCCCCCCTGGCGGGGTCAAGGGGCGGAGCCCCTTGCGAGGCCCGAAGGGCCGAGTATATATATATATATATATATATATATATATATATATATATATATATAAAGATATCTAAGATATACTCCGTCCTGGGTCCTGATCAGCTGACTGAACCAAATTCTCCCCTTTTCATCAAGAAAGTTGACGTTTAATAGGGAGTCTCTCTGGAACATCAAGGGACGAATGAAATTACGGGCTCTAGCCTAACCACCCGAGTGAGCTACGATATTCTATCCTGTTCCACCTCAGAAAGCTAATATTTCATTTTCAGCCTTCCTGGGATATCTAGGGACGAATGAGATAACAGGCTCCACCCAATTATCTGAGTAAGCTAGATTCTGTCCTGTTCACCCTAGGAAGTTGAAATTTAATAGGGAGTTTCTCTGGAAAATCAAGATGCGAATGAAATGACAGGCTCAGAAAGTTTAAATTTAATAGGGAGCCTCTGTGGAATATCAAGAGGCAAATGAAATTATGGACTCCGTCCTAATCAGCTGACTGAACCAAATTCTCCCCTTTTCATCAAGAAAGTTGACGTTTAATAGGGAGTCTCTCTGGAACATCAAGGGAAGAATGAAATTACAGGTTCTTCTAGCCTAACCACCCGAGTGAGCTATATTCTGTCCTGTTCTCCCCAGAAAGCTAATATTTCGTTTGCAGCCTTCCCGGGATATCTAGGGACGAATGAAATGACGGTCTCTGTCTTGATCGGCTGAATGATCTAAATGCCTGGTAATTATGTAATTTAAAATGTATTAGCGTGTAACGTTGATACTCCACTATGGTTTGTTTTATACTTGGCTTTCGGTCATACAGCTTATATCTTCCATCGTAAATTTTTTACATGGATATGTCTTTTGGCTGGGGGTCAAGGAATTTTTTGCTACACTTTTTTTTCTCCACAAAAAATGCAACGCTCCGAAGGCTAGGTAAAATTTCTATTGATTTTTCACATACAACTAGTGAGTTACTAGGGAAGGGTAACTCCCATAGTTTTCATAGTAGGAAAATCATTTGCCACTTTTTGGAATGCTCTCATTTTATCACATCTCATGAGCCATTGTAGTGTCAAGGAATGCCGATTTATTACTCTAAGTTATAAACCAATATTGATTTGTAACTATAATGGAATAATCTTGTGAAAAGAAGGCACTACAATTGAGTAGTAGGTACCTACTGGTAAGCAGTAGGTACTAGACATATCCATGATCTTTTGTTTTTCCCATCAAGGGAGAAATTAAAATTATCCCTGGTTCAGTTCAAAATTCTAACTGGATTTCTACAGTTTGGTCTAGCTAGTCTTACAGGCACATTCGTATCCAGGTTTTGTTAATATCCGTAAGAATTGATTTTTTCTTGGTTTCAACAAATTCAACTAATCTTACCTACTGATCAAAAATGTCTGGCAACCCTAGTCTCTAGCACCTGTCGAGCGATCTCAAGATGAATCGATGCGGAAAATACCCCAAAACGATTAGCACATTCCATATTTCTCGTTAAAATCGTCTTTTTTCTCTTCTCTCTGCCCCCGTGATGACTGCAACACTGTTAACCCTGGATGCCCCACTCCAGCCTAATAGAAACCTTTTGCCTGCGACTTCCAAACAAGAAAAAAATCGTAGGATCTTAGGTAAAACACGGCAAGGGATCATAAGTCTTGAGAGGGCAGGCTATTGACAGCGGGGGTGTCTGTCCGTAGGTGCCGCCTTTGTGGGGAGGTACCTCCTCACCATCCTACCTTCCTACCTGCAGCTAACTCTCTCTCTCTTGACAGAATCCGATTTACGACAGTCGTTAGTCAGATGTTTCAAGGACCCGCGGAGGCTACTTTATGAGGAAATGGGCGGTAGATAGTAGGTAATTAGGAAAGTACCTAACTGTAGTGTTAAATAAGGACGGTTTTAAATTGAACAGTTTTTGTGAGCAACAGCATCTATGATTTTATTGGTTTATAATTTTCAGTAATTAACCTTCATAATCGACCAAGAAAAAATCAAACGATGAATGTATTCAGGTATATTACAATACCGTTAACTTGACTTGTCATGACTATGTAGTACAAAGGGATTTATTTCGGAACTCAACAGTTTTTTCCACTAGTCTTTAAGGACGGACTTCATTATGACAAGAAATGAAATTACAATGGCAGTTTCGCATATACAGTGGGACGCAACTTCGTTAATTACGCGTGTAGAGCAGCAACAAATGTGAAACGATAAGGTTATATTCGATAATAATCAGAAACGCTTGCATACAAGTCTGCAACACATTGGGACATTTGGAGACTTGGTATTTATTTGCAGACTCGTATGCAAGCTCCTAAAAACCACTCAGCTGATCCTGATTCTAGGCATCGTCAAGTAAATGTCCTAAAGAGGCTACATAAGAAATTACTGCTTCCTAGAGAGTAAAGCATAGAAATTAGCTTTAAGAGCCACTCATCTGATCCAGACCCTGGGCATCGTCAAGTAAATGTCCTAAAGAGGCTACATAAGAAACTACAGCTTCCTAGAGCGTTAAGTATAGAAATTACCTATTAAAATGATTTAACCACCGCTTCACAAATCAAACCGTTCTCGCAATATTCAGATCACCTGCTATGAATCAAATCATCGAAACACCAGCTCAATGAAATCATCAGGAATTAACAAGCAGTTGCAATCATGTTCACAATATCAATTATTGAGAATGATCACCTGTGTGTTAACAATTATTCATATAACCATGCTCATAACTCAGCTTGTTGGCCACGCATTTCGCAGTAGTTAACATAATATGGCTGGATAAATCGAGAACTTTCGAACGAATGGTCAACGAATTTTGTGGGATGAAAAACGACGAAGTACCACATCCCTAGCAACGACTAGGTCGTAAGCGGTAATCATCAGAAAACCAACCGTAACGCATTTTTTTTAACGCTTTATTCGTTTATGTGCCAAAGTAAAGACATAAAATGTCAAAATTAAATTGTTGACTAAATCTTGGGTCTAATGCTAAAACTAGGTAACTCGATTTTTTAGCGATTCTGAGTTATCTACTCCATTAGATTATTTAGTCAAGTAGCTTTCCAATGATGTAGCGAGGTCACGAAAATATTGATCCATAGGCCATATATATTATATTGTATTTACAAATTCAAAACTAGATAACTATGACAATAGCTAAACGATCAATGCTACAATAGGGTTTCCAATCCCGGGATCCCGGACTATTTTTGCCGATTCCAAATCCCGGGATTCGGAGGACCAATCCCGGGATTCGAAAATCAGCTCCGAATTACTCAACTCTCGCTTTATAAAATGTATTAGAAAAAAACGTAAACTGTTAACAAGAGTATGTTTGGATGTTAAAACGAGGTGGAACAGCCTTGTCACCAAATTGGAACGTTTTTTAAGTTTGAAAGGAGGCATTAATTGACTTAAAGCACCCGCTCACAGTTAGTGATTCCGATTTCGTTGTATTCTCAGACGTGGTTGCAGTTCTCGCACCAATAAAACTGGCTGTTGAAGCGTTTTGCTGGAGAGATGCTAACTTAACTACAGTGGACGCAACCATAATATTTATGTTCGAACGACTTGACCCGAACAATTCGGCGTTGGTAGGAAACATGTC
Source organism: Adelphocoris suturalis (assembly GCA_030762985.1). Taxonomy (NCBI): domain Eukaryota; kingdom Metazoa; phylum Arthropoda; class Insecta; order Hemiptera; family Miridae; genus Adelphocoris; species Adelphocoris suturalis. Next base: position 47,160,784 of record CM061042.1, on the reverse strand, counting down.
GTCAGCATTGAGAGCTCGCTTGAAAGAGAGAAGGCAGAAAACCCTATCGGGAGTCCTGAGATACCTGCACAACCCTGGAGAACCCTAAGAAAATGATTCAATGTTTGAATTACCCTCACGTAATACTATAAGAGGAGAGGTGAAGCGTTTATTGGAGAGATTATCAGTCAGAAACCGTTTGACCGACGACGAAGGAACATTTGAAGAAGAAGAAGAGACTGACAAGGATGACATCAGTTGCAGCGACTGATGCAGCAGAGGCGAGCTCAAAAGATCAGCTGGAGGCAGGTATCAAAAAATCGATGCGCCAACAGCAACCCGCAAAAAAATTCCGATAGGTTTGACGACTTTCATTAAACTAGAGATGAGCTTATTCGAAAATGGTGGCACCAGAGGCTACTATTTGGAATTTGTGTACAATCACTTGAAGACCATCCCACCGACCGGCGTGGAAGCAGCACGTGTTTTTTCAGCTGCGGGACTTTTTTCTACGAAATCGAGGAGCCGGTTGGCCGACGAAACTCTGAATTCATTGTGCTTCCTCAGGGCGTTTTTGTAAAAAAAGTAAAACTTTTGTTTCATGTGTACTATAAATAAATGGGTTTTTCGCTATTCTAAATAATTTGTTAGATTCTTAAAAATAATTCCTCAATCCCGGGATTGAAAAAAACCTTCGGAATTGCTACATGTAGGTAACTCACACAGTCCTCAGATGCCGCTAACAGCTCCAGTGAAGCCAATCTCCACGGCAAAATATAACGATTTGATATCCCTTTACTCCTGCCAACCCCCTGCATTGGGCAGAGATTTTTTCAAATTTTATAATAATCTCCCACACACAACAGACAGTACATTCGAAGAAAACTAGTTCAATGGAAACGACGAACTTCACGACGATTTTTTAATTACCTTTTATTCCTTCCTTTTTTCAGTGGTTACCTATGTGTAATACTTGATAGAATAAAATAAAATTAAGTAGGAATTTGAATTAATTAACACGGTTTTGAATGGTCAATAAAAGTATATTCATGTTTATAGTTTTTACAATGATATTATCAACAGTTTAAAAATTTATGACCCCCCCCCCCCCCCCCCCCCTTCCCGCTCATGAACTTTTATAATAATTATACTTAACTATAATGCCCTAGTGCTACACGTAGGTATCTTCGAATAGGTATTTCAATATCGCATGGTACGGGAGAGGTTCACACTCCTCTCGATTAGGTAGATAACCGAAATCTCATTTTCAGTGAGTGCTAAAAGTAGGTATCTACGATTTTAACCATTTAAGACCTAATTAATCATCATCAGGTAATTCAGTGTAATTAAAACCAATTGGTAATTGTTGTTTAGAGTTTACGTGACCGGAGACAGTCACCAAAACATCCATACCGACGATACCCAGCCACTGGAGAGTTGAGACCAACCTATATACGAAAACTGTTTTCCTCGATTATCTCAAAGTCACAAATTTTGAGTTACCTTGTTTAAGTGTTGGACCCACATTAGATAGTAATTAGGAAAGTACCTACCGGGACGGTTTTAAATTGAACAGTTTTTGTGAGCAACAGCATCTATGATTTTATTGGTTTATAGTTTTCAATAATTAACCTTCATAATCGACCAAGAAAAAATCTTTTAGACCCCTCTCAAAATTTTTTTGTTTAGGTACCTACGTTCCGAGAAACGTACATTCCAAAAATCGGGAGCCCCCACCCCCCTCTAAACCCTTGTAGCGACGCCCCTTCGTACACTAAGCTCTAAATTCGGAAAAGTTTGCTATAATCTCTTTGAATGCCTGTTGATTTGCAGCGGGAGGAGCACAGGTTTTCCTACGCTCCAGAGTGATGAGTTCCCCGGATGAATAGTCGATGACGACCGTTAGGAGCAATCTTTCTATACCATTCTTGACAATATCGTAAAATTTACTGACGGCTTCGTTTATAGGAAGTGAAAGGCACTCACTCCAATCGTAAGTGAGCAAAAACTGGTTCATGGTCTCGTAATTCCCACGTTTGAAGTTGAATAAAAAGCGCCTCGACGGATGCGTAAGGTGTGAATCAGACGCGGAAAGAGAACAATAAAATGGATCGGAGGATGAGCATCGCCAACACCTACCAGGGGATCGCCTTGCTTAGCACGAACTAATTCACTCGCGACGAAGTTGTGGAAACCCATTTCAGAACGGAAGTTAGAGAAAAACATTGTCTATTTCCACGAAAAATAAAGAGTTACAATGTTGAATCGATTTCGACGGTTAGGCCATCATCAGTAACAAACTATAACTGAACACACATTAGAAAGGACACAGCTTATATAGTCACAGGTGAAGGAAGATTGAATCCCATTGGTCGAGAGAAAGGAAAGGGTCCTCTCTAATGTGTGTTCAGTTATTGTTTGTTACTGATCGACCGTCGAAATCGATTTTACATTGTAACTCTTTATTTTTCGTGGAAATAGACAACGTTTTTCACTAACTTCTGTTTTGCCTAGCTTAGCCCGCAACCCGTCAAATCAGACAACAGATGGTCGATCACATTAACATGAGCATTTTGGAGATAATTATACTGTTTCATGTTGAAAAACTGAATTGATTCGAAGATAATTGAAACTTTAAGAGCATGATTCCATAAAGTCCATTCAATGTTAGGCAAGTGGTGGACGGCACGAACGATCCAAGGGTTAAAGTGGTATGTACGAACGCTACAGAAGGAGTACTCTTTTCAGTCAACCATGTACGATCGCTCCCGTACCCCATGTACGAATCCTCCCGCTGAAAATCGTTACGTAGTGAGCTATTAGCGTTACCCAGAGGACACCGCGAGGAGGTTGCTCACGTAGTCCCCCATTATCATTGCCAGAGGCGAATCGTCAAATTGAAATCCAATAAAATGTCTAAAAATAAAGTTAACTAGAAATAATAAAAATCGTCAACAATAACATTGACTAGTAAACAACAATAAACAATCAATTAAAAACGGTACTTTTCCGTTATACCCCCCCCCCCCCCCCCCCCCCCCCCCCCCCCAGTCAATTTGTCTTCAACACGCCCGTCCGACGTTTCTAGGCATTTCTTCTTACTTAGATTACATATTTACGTAGAATTGGTGACAATTTCAAGCTGTGGGAAGAAATTATATTATTTAAAAAAAAAAGAAGGAAAAAAGAATTACCGTGTTTTCAGAAGTTGCCGATGTCGGTGAGGATTTGTTGAAACAAATTGGCGTGGTTGTGGTTTGATTGCCTCCACATGAATTCGCACAAATAGATCAAAATGCTGTGTACAGGTTGGTGGTCTGGATGCTCGCAAGCTCGCATCTCAAAATTACACAACATCAAGTTGTCAATCCCTTAGTAAAAATACAGATTAGTTGGACATGTAGGTCAGAATGATGTGTATACTTTGGCGATCTGGATGCTCGCAAGCTCGCATCTCAAAAATAGGTACATAACATAACATAATCTAAGTAAGAAGGAATACCTAGAAACATCGGGCGGGAGTGTTGGAGACGAATTGACTGGGGGGGGGGGGGGGTTATAACGGAAAAGTACCTTAAAAACTTTATGCCCCCTCCACTTTTTGCTGGCACTTAATCGACAAAATCTGAATAAATTTCCATAGCGTCACTTCCCTAGCGTCATTTTCGGCTATCATCCGCGCAATCCGATCTCTTTTTTCCAAAGACCTTTCCCTCCTGCTGTAGTCTCTTGTTGTACTATTTATTTTCGTGTATACATCCACTTGGTAAGCCAACAAAGCTTCTGTGAATTGGATTATATCGGGATGGGTGCCGGCCCACGACTTCAACAATGTCACGACCTAATGTTTTAATTGCACATTTGCAGGATTTCGTGGCACATGACCATCGCTTCACGTCATTCACCAAATACTTATGGAAAACGAATTTATACGAGTTCACCAACATCATTTCGCGACCTTTCCGCGTTCCTATTAGAACAAATCCAACTGCGTGCGAATCCATATTGTGAGCGGCACTACTCTTCTTGTCTTGTTCTGTTTTATAGCCCACATGAGATCACCGAAACATCCAGCCAGATAGTAGGAGACAGCTGGAGGACACTTTACTCCGTAAACAAAGATATGAATACCTACGAGACATGATAACTCTCGATAGGATTGAGTTAAAAACTTCGTTCTTTCGTCTGATTCATTTACAGCGAAAAAAAAAAAATGTATCTCCGGGGGACGGCAATTTTTATTTTCTTTTTCAATTCTTCAAAATCCAGAAATTAATGGGAACTTTTGTGTACATTTGACTGGGCACCGAGGGGAGTATTCGTACATGGTGAGGTTCCGACAAAATCCTTTTCTCCTTCTCGGGGAGCGTTCGTACATGCGCCCAGGCAAGTTGTAGTCTCGTAGAATCTCGTAGAAATCTGGGCTAGATGGCATAAGCGCTAATCCGCTGAAGGACAAAAATACGAGAATCTTACAAATGTTTATTTTACAAAAGGTCAAGTTATAAATAATGTTAATTTCAATAGAATCGTAAATGTTTGAGTCTTAAATTCAATGAAGCACCGTGTGATTGCGGATCCCAACTTTTCGGACGTGACTTAAGCGTCAAAATTTCCTCCTCGTATCTTGCCCACAACGCACATATCCCCGTATCCTTCCGCACTTGGTTTTTGGGTTTCTTCTTGGTAGGGTTGACGTGGTTAAATTTCACATACGTCTCTGCTTGGAATTTGACGAGAGCATCGATGACGACGTGGATGGACTGATGTTGGGAATTAAACTGTTGTTTCAAGTGACGATGGTACGATTCGGGGCCATTGGTGGTTCGGGGATATTTGTCGACTGGACTTCGTGCCCACATTTCCGGTGGAAATCTGCTTGTAGGCCCAACGTAAGTTTTTGCCAGGTATTCTATGAAGTGTCCGATTCGACTATCGGCAGGGACTTCCGCGGTCAAGTAAGGTAGCCAGCCGAAATACGTTTTCAAGTGTTGTCCTTTCGGAGTGTTGCTGACACAATCGTTCCTCAGTCTAAGGCTGTGAACTTTTCTGAATAGAGCTAGGCCAAAATGAAAATGGCAACATTCTGCGTTCTACTGTCTAGTGAACTGCCTTTTCAAAGTCAAGAACAAACACTTTTGGAGAAAATCTCGCACCGAAAGAATCACAAAGCTCCTGCACAAACTCCCACATACCTACGTTGGTAGCATTCGGTTGTACTTCCCCTTCCCGCACGTCCCATCTCTCGGCCGGTTCATCTCTCAACTCCAAGTATTCGCGCTTATGCAACTGACTCCCTACCATGGAGTCGCGCTTTTTTTCGCGCATTCGTTTTGGGATCGTTCCCCAACGGATTAGCGCTTTCATACTCCACCGGAAATCTGGGTACCTACGCCGAAGATACCGCCTCGACCTCCCTAAAATGCAGATCATAGGAAGAGTGTGGCATATAATCTGCTAAATACGCTGTACCTATAATGAACCTATAATATATATCAACCTATTATCAGGAAGCACACACAAAAAAAGCGTGCTCTACCGTATTAGCGGATCACCACCTGATGGCCAAACTATTTTTTGAACCAAAAAAGCGAAAATTTTGCAGTATGATATAGTAGGTAATATGTGTTTTTGAGCGTGTAGTTGGAAACGTATGTAACGCGAAGTCGCAACTTGGAATATGACCACTTTTCGAACTAGGAGGATCCGTTTGGTGAGATAATGTTTATTCAGGTGCTATACAAAGGGTTTATCTGTTTTCGGTGAACTTCGGTTTTTGAGGTTTTGACCAGGCATGCGGGGCATTTACCCCATTGTGCGTCATACTCCGCGTGTACGCGTACTACAGGACAAAACTTAGTGAATTTGGAATTAAGTCTAAAGGGTTATTTCCACTTGTAGTGATAGTAAAATTATCATTTACCCAATATTATAATATAGTGGCGTAATTTGAGGAGGGGCAGGGTGGGCAGAGCTCCTCCATGAATTACAGAGGGCGCAGAAGTTCGTAGTATGCGGATACAATAAAAATTAATAATTTTACGCTTCTAACTTCAGTACCTAACACCTTTAATTGGAGAACGTAATTAGTAAAACACAATTACCTACTACTATTATTATACGGATCCTGTTGCCTTGCTACTTTAGACGCTTTCAGAAATAAAGAAGTTCTTATTAGGTTCGTTTGTATAATGGCAGAATTGCGTGGATATTTTACAGCCCCTCGGAGAGGAGTAAAATCACCTAGTCAACGGAACGGAAATGTGGATACTGCAAACTGAAATCAAGTCGTTCCCCACACCTTCTGGGGCTAGCCCATATGCGATTTTTCCCTAGAAAAATATCCATTGTTCAGTATCCAACCCTACGAACTTCCCCTACTTTTCACTGCCTACTTGATCAAGCCTGGTTGTTTCCCGTGTTATATCCTATATGTTGGTAGGAACATGACGCTCGCAACCAACATAGTAACGTGATATAATTTCGATGGTGCAATTTCGATCGTGGTGTGACGCTCAAAAACCCCACCGTGACGCGACGCTCGTGACGTGACGAAAACAAATGGAAACGTCCTGTTAATCATTATTAAATAATAAAAACCACGTTTTTAAACATACAAACATACTTTATTTGGGGCAAGATTTTCCTGCAACGCGTGCGGTTTTTTACAATTAAAAAACGCTGCAAATTATTTCACAAAGGTTTATTATTTTTTCAATTGAGTATGATCGTAGTTTTAGTTGGCTAGCGTACGTCATAAGGCCCGTCCAGACTCCTCGGCGTGTCCTACTTCGAGTTGCCACAACCTATACTTCTATAATTATATAAGCATGTTTCTATTTCTCGATTTGAGCTCCAATCTATTCAAATAGTTATTGCCTTAATAATATCATTATCTAAGTACGTACGAAAAGTCGAGAGGATATGTTATTAAATATGCGTAGGAAAAGCATTGGTTTAACACACAAATGTGACCTAGAAAAAAACATATATTCATGCCTCGAAGGAACGCTGTACCCACCTCATGGTGCCGCGGCGCCTCCTCTCACTCCACCCCCCGCTCACCCCCCCTCACCACCCACCGTGACCCCCTGCCAAGCGTGCCAGGCGTGCGTGCGTGCGTAAGTCTAACAAAGCCTTGAAATGACACTTTTTCGCCCGTTTTTGGCCCATAGCATCTATGCGAGTAAAGCGATCGGGATGGTTAAACGTTAGGACCAACTAGACCCCAAATGGAGTCTATGTGCGAAAGAACAGGTTTTTTAAGTCAATTCTTAGGCCTTTTATGGCCCGGACGGCGGACGGCGAACGGCGGACGGCAAACGGCGGACGGCGGACGGACATTTCAAATTTGGATTCTACGTACCTTGAAACGTAAAGTGACAAAGTTTGAGGGGGGGTTATAAAAATTTTTTGCTACACGATCACATAGGCTTATTATTGGAAATAATAAACCAAAAACGGACGGTATACCTACGGTTCTACAGTCAGATCATTTGAAAATGATTAATTTTACACATTATTAGTTCATTATGGTTACTCAGCAATTTTATTTTATAACTGAGCGTAATAAATCAGCTTTCCTTGTCACTACAGAGGCTTAGGAATTATGAGATGCTGTGATAAAATGAGAGCATTCCAAAAAGTGGCTAACGATTTTCCTGCTATGAAAACTAAGGGAGTTACACTTCCCTAGTAACGCATTGGTTGCACGTGAAAATCAGTAGAAAACCCCACCGTGACGTGACGCTCGTGACGGACGAAAACAAATGGAAACGTCCTGTTAATCATTATTAAATGATAACAAGTAACAATTGCGGATAAACCCGTAAGGGAGAAACGACCACATACCTAAATATATGATTTTGCAGGCAGTATGTCTAGTATAATTAACAGTAAGTACATAAGCCTAGTGCTCCTGAGTATCAGTCGATACGTAGGTATTCGTATTTATCGTAGTTTTCAACGTTCTGATTATTATTAAATCGGATGATATTTTTTATAAATAGTATTAGGGTGGAGGGACCAGTGATTGACATCTCACGAAGAAGTTTCAATAATAAGACATTTAAAAGTGTTTTACGGGCTTGATCCATTTGAATTTTGAGGCAAAATACCTTCTCAGTAAAGTATAAAGGCGGGAAAAGGTTTCAGGCGGGTTTTTGTGAAATCTGGAGAAGGTTACCCAGCAGAACCTTGTGCTGTAATTTCTTTGGTGCTGTTTCTTGTGATTTTGCTAAGGAGGTAAGCGTTTTATTTTGCTTCACCATGCCCCCCACATTTTCAAATTCGATTGTTTCCATAGTTTTTCTCAATCAGTTTTTCGTGTAGATTGCACTTATGCTACCATTTTTTGAAAATTGTCAAAGATAACATGTGAAAATGCAAATGTCAATTACTAGTCCCCAAATTGATGGTCCCCTCAGTGATTGACAGTGCTGTAAATATGGATCTCTACTCGTTCTTGTCATTCATTCTTTATTGTTTATACTCGTATTTATATGAATACATAGCAACTCACAAGCTGCTAGTTTACCATTAGAATCGTATTGTGCCTATGGTATCAAGAAAACATTGTACCTATTTTTTTTATGAAACATCCGGTGATTTTCAACTTTTTCTTAATGAATACTCATATTAATTTTATATTTAGATTAATAAAACTAAGTTCAAATGCTCAATTTATTTGTAAAATGTTGAAATAAAATGTTTTGTTGATGCAAGGAATCATTTATTGCAGAAGAACTGCTGTGTCAATCATAGGGTGTCAATCACAGGTACAACAAAAAATCTGGCTGTCAAATACTGGGTCAAAAAATTGATTTAAAAAAAACGAATTTATGATGATTTGTGGCTTGAATTAGTGATTTTTCCAATACCAATCAGTTTGAGGACATCCTGATGCAGCAATATATTTTATGTAAGATTCAAGTATGAAGAAACGAAAACTCGGCGCTGCGCGCCTCGCCAGGGGGCAAGCCCCCTGGACCCCCAGATGCTTACCGTTTGGAGCCTGCGGCTAAAATTCGAGAAATATGGAACATGCTATATATATATATCGATATATATATATATATATATATATATATATATATATATATATATATATATATATATATATATCGATATATATATATATATCGATTATTAACAAGTGGTAATATGATTAACAAGCGGTTGCAATCATGTTCACAATATCAATATTGTTTATGTGTAAACAATTATTCATATAACCATCGCATTATTGGATAAACACCTCACACATTAATATAACACTCTGATATAAAAATGCGACATAAATCAGGAGCTTTCCAACGAATGATGAACGATTTCTGTGCGATTGAAATTGCGGAAGTTCCATTTCCCTACCAACGGCTCGGTTGTACGTGAAAATCATAAGAAAATTTCGTCACCCATCCGCGTCACCCATTCCGCGTGACCTTTTTCGGCTAGCATAACTTCATTGCTTGTCAAAGTCAAAATGCCTCTTAAGGTCCCAAACACTGGCCCCTCCACCCTAGGTATGCTTTAATAATCCATAGGTAGGTTAGTAAATATGAAAGCGTACGTCATTAAGAAAAACCAATAAATATATATTCATATGAACGTTTGACAGTCGATTATACAATGTTCGTATATTAAACAAGAACAAGAAATGAATACTAAAACTAGGTGTAAAATAAAATGAAATCCTTGACTGTTACCCCTCCATGAGAAATGACATCGCTACGCCACTACTAACTATACTAATATAATTAATAATTATTATTTACATGCTACTCGCTTCCCTGGAGACAAATCAGAACTTAATAGACTCGCGAAAAAATTGAGTTCCCTTATCAATGAAATAGAGCAAGAATCGCTATCTAAAAAGAATTCAAAATCTGACGGCTGATAAAACCACGGATCATTCTCTTTATAAAGCAGCTAGGGTGGTGGGGCCAGTGTTTGGCACCTCAAGAGACATTTTGACTTTGACAAAACAATTAAGTTATGTATTTCGTTTGTTCAAACTTGAATCTTACATATATTGCTGCATCAGGATGTCCTCTAACTGCTCGGTATTGAAAAAATCACTAATTCAAGCCACAAAACATCATAAATTCGTTTTTTCGAAATCAATTTTTTGACCCAGTATTTGACAGCCAAATTTTGGGTTGTACCCGTGATCGACACCCTATGAATGACACAGCAGTTCTTCTGCGATAAATGATTCCGTGTATCAACAAAACATTTATTTCAACATTTTAACAATAAATTGAGCATTTGAACTTAGTTTTATTAATCTAAATATAAAATTAATATGAGTATTCATAAAGAAAAAGTTGAAAATATCACCGGATGTTTCATCACAAAATAGGTACAATGTTTTCTCGATGCCATAGGCACAATACGTTTCTAATGGTAACCTAGCAGCTTGTGAGTTGCTATGCATTTATATAAATACAAAAAATAAAGAACCAATGATAAGAACGAGTAGAGATCCATATTTACAGCACTGTCAATCATCAGTTTGGGGACTAGTAATTGACATTTGCATTTTCACATGTTATCTTTGACAATTTCCAAAAAATGATAGCATAAGTGCAATCTACACGAAAAACATATTGAGAAAAACAATCGAATTTGAAAATGTGGGGGGCATGGTGAAGCAAAATACCTACTATATTTGCGAACCTTCTCTCAGACCTTCACCCCCTTAAATCCATATAACAAGCATCTGCTGTCAATGACATTTTCAGGGATGGAATGGATAATCTTTCAAGATTATTTAAAACATGCCAATGATCTATACACTATTTCATGTTAAACATATGAGGAAGCTGAGTGCCACACCCAACTTGGCAGAAGTTTTTTGTTGTTTATATTTTTTCTTTCATTTTCCCGCAGGTCGAGGACCTCTCAGTTGAGCGGCAAAATGCTCTGCGCCGTTGAAACCTCTCAAGAAGGTCACGCTGAGAAGATATGAGACGTCTCGGAGCCCCTGCCACCGCGCATTCCTTCTCACTGGGAAAAATACGTACCTAGGAGTATATAACCGTACAGGAGGATATAACCTCCATAAGGTAAACCTTCGCCGTGCTCCACTCGGCTCATCTAACGATCTAATCCTCCGTAGTCGGTATAAATATAAATAGGTGGGCACCTACGTATAGTTCACACTTCCCGCCGGTTTTATGTCCCGGAGAACGTTGGAAATGCAGCTCTTAACTGCACGCATGACCTTTGGTGAGGCAAAAGACGCGGTGAGGAGTGTTGGGAGAGGAGGGGGATTCCTCGCAATGAGGATAAGGTTAAAATCCCAAGTTCAAAGCTGAGCCGATGTTTGCTTTTTACTTGATAGAAGACAACTTCGAGGACTTCATATATGGTCAGGTAGGAAGGTTTGTATTTGTAAATTTTAAAAAAGGTGTAAAACACGAAGGTTTATTATTTCTTTGTTAGATAGCCCTTATACGCAGATTATTTGTCTATAATTATTAAACCCCGTATATGATCAGAACATGGCGCCTCGTGCCTCCCAAAACGTTCACACCTTTCAGTTCCAAGAACGCGCAATTTTTCGCTTCAAAGTAAATGTTGAAAGAAAAAGAAGGTCGATAGGTAAGGAAAGAATGTAGGTTCAGAGGCTCCTCAACTGATCAGTGCGCCTCCGTACCTCGTAATTGTTTCCGAGGAATCCCAAAGGAGCTCCATCTAAATAACAGCACCATGAGTCGATTAGGAAAGAAATTAGCCTCAGAGGTTCCGAAGCTGATTTGTAATTGTATTCCAGATCTCCAAAAATGAGCTACATTTCAGTGTTCAGCATCGATTAAAAAACAAATTAGTCTCAGAGGCCCCACAGCTGATCAGTGTGCATTGATATTGAATTCTTGATATTGCAAAGGAGGTCCATTTCAAATTGCAGATCTGTAGGGTGACATCATATGCCTGCTCATAATATATAGGCACCTGCAGAGGGAAAGTTAATGCAATTACTTAATTAAAACATCTCCATTTTACGAATCCTCCTGATCTCAGTATAACCAACTGAAAATAACATAAATGTATAGATCATTGAAATGGTTTCAATAATCATTAAAAACTCCATAGCGGAACGTAGTCAATCAAGATGTAGGTACGTACTTAATGTAAAACTTCCTTTTAGAAAACATAAAAAGGATGCTTCAAGTAATTTTTCGTTAGCTAATGCGCAGAATGGAGTAATGATTTGAAAAAATGAAATTGGTAGAGGACAATCTACAACCTAACCGCACATTCTCATCAAATGTCATCAAAATCTGATAAGCACTAGAAATTAACCTTGTTCCTGGGATTAGTTTCGCGCATGCGTAGGAGCTACTAATGATGCAATCATTTTTAAATTAATGTGAACTAATTAAACCCTCGTCCCCCAACTGTGTAACCACCAAACTTGAGCGAGATTGGACGACTAGGGCGTAAAAAAATTATGTTGAAGAAATTTTCGTTTGCGCATGCGCAGAATGAAGTAATTATTAGAGAAGTATGAATTTAATAGGGGACCATTTAAAGCCTAACCTGCACATTCCCTGAAAATTTCATCAAAATCGGATGAAAACTGTTGAAATTGGGTTCGTTAAAAGGAATACAGATTCGCACATGGTAGCAACTAATGATAGGATTATGTCAAAATTGCTAGGGAATGCTCATATTAATCTCTACCACCTATCCTTCAAATTTGAGCGAGATCAGACGACGGGGGCATGAAAAAATTATGCTTGATGGAATTTACGTTTGCGGATGCGTTGAGATAAGTATTGATTTGGGAATAACGAAACTGATAAGGTAAGCCATCTACACCCTAACCCGCACATTCCATGAACATTTCATAAAAATCGGTTGAATATTGTGGAAATTAAGCTTGTTAAAAGGATTTGTGGATAACGACAAACAGACAGACAGACAGAGACAGACACACACACACTCATACGCACACACACAGACGCACGCACACACATACACACAGAAAGGCACGGAACAAAAGTTATTTATTTTTAAAAAAATCAACTTTTTGGAGACTAGAACTTTGCCATCTATTAAGATTGAAAACAATGCCGCTACCTGTAGGTAGACTTGGGAGCAATTTATGATTATGAAATCAAGCGTCTAGGTTCCAATGCTTCACTAGTTGTTACATCGGCACGGACAATATTTAATAAACCCATTTTCGCAGTTAGAATAAATTCCATTGGAACTTTATCACCTGATAATTCCATTATTGGCATTATATCAGCAAAATTTGACGTGTTGGTAAAACTTAAACTGTTTAACGTTTAACTTGGTTATAGCGGGGTTCGGGAGGTCTGTAACTGTTACGATTCAGTGCAAAAAATACTTGTAAACCCCGAAACTTGTATTTTCATAGAAGGTCATTTTTCAAGTAAACCCTCGATTTCATTGAATAACAATGTTTTTATCCATTAAAACATCGTTTTCTCCCCTAATTAGCGAAGAAACAGAAAAATGGGCTACACCGTTGGAAAGTTGAGATATTGGCGCAGTTTTCACAGTTCTTTCATCTTGAAAAAATAGTGCTTCTCATAGTTCTATTTCCGATTGGAAAAAACTCGGTGTTTCTCAAATGAGGTAATGTTTGCTACACAGAGAGCTTTTTCGTGTCTCAATCCTTGATGCTAAATAAGGGCCAGGTATCTATCCGATACGAAATTTAATGCTCTTTCCAACGGTATCCTCAAATTTGAATTTACACGGCGAATTAAGGAAGTTCTGACCAATTTAGTTTCGTAAGGTCAAAATCACAACAACAAAATTTTATTTACAAAAACTTGATTTTTAAGCGGGTTAAAAAAAATTTTTTTAAGGGACAAAAGTTGTTGCAAATTAGTTGTAAAATTTAATCCTGCAGTTTGGCAGACCAGTTTCGTGTACACTTATATTATTGCATTTTTCAGTCAAATGAAACCTTTTTTCTATTGAATGAAACTTCGTAACTACCAAATGAAACCTTGTTCCAATCAAATGAAACCTCGTACGTCTACCAAATAAAACCATGTACCAATCAACTGGAAGCTCTTTTCAACCAAATGCAAATTTTTTCAAACAAATTGGACCTTATTTCAATCAAATGGAACTTCTTCGAATCATCCAGAGAAAAATCACATTTTACAGCATTTATCAGTCAAATGAAACCTTTTTTCTATCAAATGAAACTTTGTATCTACCAAATGAAGCCTTGTTCCAATCAAATGATACCACGTACCTACCAAATGAAACCTTGTTCCAATCAAATGAAACCTCGTACGTCTACCAAATAAAACCATGTACCAATCAAATGTAAGCTCTTTTCAACCAAATGCAAATTTTTTCAAACAAATTGGACCTTATTTCAATCAAATGGAACTTCTTCGATTCATCCAGAGAATGTTTCATTTTATAGCACTTTTTAGTCAAATGAAACCTTTTTTCGATCAAATGAAACCTCGTACCTACCAAATAAAACCATGTACCAATCAAATGTAAGCTCTTTTCAACCAAATGCAAATTTTTTCAAACAAATTGGACCTTATTTCAATCAAATGGAACTTCTTCGATTCATCCAAAGAAAGTTTCATTTTATAGCATTTTTTAGTCAAGAAACCTTTTTTCGATCAAATGAAACTTCGTACCTACCAAATGAAACCTTGTTCCAATCAAATGAAACCTCGTACGTACTAAATGAAACCATTTACCGATCAAATGTAAGCTCTTTTCAACCAAATGCAAATTTTTTCAAACAAATTGGACCTTATTTCCATCAAATGGAACTTCTTCGAATCATAGAGAAAAGTTTCATTTTATAGCATTTTTTAGTCAAATAAAACCTGGTTTCAATCAAATGAAACTTCGTAACTACCAAATGAAACCTTGTTCCAATCAAATGAAACCACGTAACAACCAAATGAAACCATGTACCAATCAAATGAAACCTCGTACCTACCAAATGAAACCATGTACCAATCAAATTAAGGCTCTTTTCAACCAAATGCAAATTTTTTCAAACAAATTGGACCTTATTTCAATGAAATGGAACTTCTTCGAATCATCCAGAGAAAAATTTCATTTTATAGCATTTTAGCCAATGAAACCTTTTTTCAATCAAATGAAACTTCGTAACTACCAAATGAAACCATGTACTAATCAAATGAAACCTCGTACCTACCAGACGCAATTTTCTTTCTTTTTTTTTTCCCCCATACAATTGGGACTTTATTTAAATCAAATGGAACTTCTTCGAATCATCCTGAGAAAAATTACATTATATTCCAGATTTTTGCTAAACAAGTTAATACAGAGGCACTTCAATTACATTTAGGGAAGCGGGTGTCCGGAAGCTGCGGCAGCAGTTTCATCATCATGTTATCACGAGGTTGGAGCAGTCAGTCGCGGTGATCAGCGATATGGTGGACCGAAAAGTTTCATTTGAATGAAATGAGGTTTCATTTGTTTGAAATAAATTGTCATTTGGTTGAAAAGAGGTTTCATTTGGTTGGAACATGGTTTCATTTGGAAGGTACGAACTTTCATTTGATAGAAAGAAGGTTTCATTTGACTGAAAAATGCTATATATTCAACGCATCTTAAACTTATTTTGAGAGTGGCATGGCGGGGTAATCCCCCCCCCCTCCCCCCAACCTACTAGATTACAAAGGTCCGTTATTCAAAATAATAACCCAAAATGAGAGATAAAGTTTTATGGTTACGATCAGTGCTACGATTTTCGGGTTATAATTCGCTAGACGGAAAACAGCGTGTGAGACTCTATAATATTGTTTACCTGAAAGTGTTCGTGAGATCCCTGAAAAGCCATTTGTCAAAAAACTAAAATCTATTCTCCTTGATGCTGAATTATATGCTGTTCAAGATTTTTTTACCATCAAGTTTTGATATATGACTGCAAATTAGATGATGTTGAAGATGTCCCTTTATTTATTATTAATTATTATATATCCGATGACGTATTAGTGTTGAGGAACATTAATTAAAGTACTCAACCTAATGAATAGTTTTTAAATATAAACAAATTCAAAATCTGTGATATATGTCTGTAAAATCTGTTTTTATTATTGTTGAGTTTATTTGTATGAAAGAGTTTATAGTTTATTCCTGTGTTATTGGTGGTATTAAAAATGCTTAAATTAGACGCATTGCATATGGTCTGAATATAGAGCGGATAAGTGAAATTACATTTGTAATACACTTATTGACGCATTCTGTACCAAAGCGTCGGTGATTGAATAAAGATTTCTGATTCTTAACAAAACACCGGAGTAAGGCGGGTTGCGTCGGCCACAAAGGGAAGGCGCTGGAGGACACGTGCCGCCAATCTCACCCGCATACCGACCGGGAAAGGTTGTTAAGTAGGTAACCTAGTAGGGAGGAGGGGTGAGGGATTACCTACCACATTACCTACTGCATCACTTCCGCATTACCTACCACATTATCCACTCCCCCTCCCCTATCAATTATACTATAGCACGTACAGTTTCCTTCCTGCTTCAATTCCATCAGGCATCTTTGGTCCGTAGGTGGTCTTGGACGCGGTAAGTGATCTTCGCATCCGACAGCTGGATCTCTGAGATCGTTTCCGTGGCAACCTATTCTCTCACACGTATATGGCCGGACTAAGAATAGATCCCGTATCTGCATTTTTGGCCATTTTGAGTTAATGGTACTCCGCCGTTTTGGGGGAGTTTCTTTCGATTTTGCTTGTCTCGAAGTCTGATTTCAACGGGAAATGCCTCAAAAACGGCTTACAATCAGTGGCGTAGTTTGAGGAAGGGTAGGGTGGGCAGAACCTCTCCATGAATCATAGAGAATGCAGAAGTTCTTTGTACCTATGAATACAATTAAAATTAATAATTTGACGCTTATAATTTCAGGAGATACCTAACACCTTCAATGGGAGAATGCAATTCGTAAAAAACAATTATTATTATACGAATCTGCTTGCCTAGCAAATTTAGACGCTCTTAGAAATAAAGAAGTTCTTATTAGGTTCATTTGTGTTAGGGCAAAATGGCGTGGATATTATACAGCCCCACGGAGAGGAGTAAAATCACCGTAAACGAAACGGGAATGTGGATACTAAAAACTGAAATCAAGTCGTTCCCCACTACCTTCCGGGGCTAGCCCATATGCGATTTTTCCTTAGAACAATATCCATAGTAAGGTGTGCACAAAAGTTCCCCTACGAACTCCCCTACTTTTCAATGCCTACCAGATCACTCTTGAATCTATGATCTTTTATTAATTTTTGATTGATGGTATATCCCAACTTTACGTTTAAAATCTTAGTGAAAATAAAGCAAAAATGCAATAAATAGAAGACTACATTGGTGATTGAAATAGTTTCAATATTTAGTGGTTATTAGTTAAATATTTAGAGATTATTTAGTTTAAATATTAGTGATTAAAATATTCTATTGTAGCAATATTTATTTCTAACCTTGCATATTGCTGGTTTGAGTTTGTTTACATTTTGTTATGTTTCTTGCTCTCGGTTTCGTGCCCCGTGTTCTGTTTCACGTACTTACAGTTTCAGTTACTTACAGTTGTGTGCTATTGTCCAGAAAAAGTGTTTTTCGCGCTGAAATGACTAACAATTATTGAGGATAAACCTGTAAGGGAGAAACGTCCACAGATATGATTTTGCAGGCAGTATGTCTAGTATAATAGTATAATAATAGGTCTAGTGCTCCCCAGTTCATCGGTACCTATTCATATTTATCGTAGTTTTAACGTTCGGATAGTTGATCGTGTAATATTTTTTTTTTTTTTTTTTTTTTTTCTAAATAGCATTATGCTTTAATAATCAATATTTAGGTTTGTGAATATGAAAGCGTACGCGATCTATATTCATGACAAATAGCTATTTGTATAAATTTGACAGCAAGTACTAGAAATGAATACTAAAACTGTAAAATAAAACGAAATCCTTGACTGCTGCCCCTCCATGAGAAATGACTTAGCTACGCCACTGCTTACAATTATCGCATTAACTACATTTTGGTTCGATTTACTAATGAAAATCCCGTAACTGGCCTTTTATGTAGCAAAAACCAGCATCTGGGCGTCAGATACCATCATTTTATTAGTATTCAGGTAAGTACATACCAATTAAGACACACTTGAAAGTCTAGATTTAAGAATTTATTTCTTAGTATTTTAGGACTCGAGGCTTCTGATACAATTTCGGAATCAGAGGCGTTGATTTTTCTTCCCAGTATTTGGATCATACGAATGTATTTATTCTTGTCAGATCAGATACGGTTTTCGAAGGCTGGCAACCACGATTATTTCTCCTAGTATCCTGCATATACGAGAAAATAATATTGTTTTCCCACCACGTAGAGCGATATTAGTTTTGTACTAGAAAAAACGTATCAGCCTTACTGCAAAACGAAAACTCGTATGTGCACCAGATACGAGGAAATCACCTACTACATACATGTTCTTCACCTTTTTTTGCAATTTTCTGGCCAAAATAATGTTTTTCCAGCCACACCACGTGATTCAGCGAGAAATTTCCCTTGGAATGAGAATTTGTTTTTCGTATTGGTAGGGTCAGGGGGGGAGGGGCAAGTGCGTACCAGTTTTTCATAAATCTGACTTTGTGATGCTACCATTTCCCTCAAACTACAAGTTGAATAATTACTACACTTTTATTACATTCCCCAGACATTTCTACGTCGAAAAACGTGTGAATGTAAAGAATTGAAGTTATTAATTCATTAAGAATTGGGAAAAATCTAGAAGCATTCAAATAACGCACTTTCCCCATATTGGGGGGCAAGTGTGTACGTATAGTGAGGGCAAGTGCGTTTTCAACTTTCTCCCCGAAAAATAATAAAAATAAAATTAACCAAATTAGGTAGATTTTAGGTATAATTTAAAATGAATTGTTGATGGAAAATAAAACGCCGCAAAATAGATCATTTTTAGCTATTCAACGTGAATTCCTGAGTTGATAAAATGGTCAATAAACTCATCCACTTGTTGGCTGCCGTCTGATTCGCTGTCGGTTAGGGAGTGAGGTTTGCGTGAGAGAGAATTTTAAGACACCAGTTTTGCAGAATCATATAGGACTGAGGTTTGGGAGAAGCGTGCGGTTGTGCTTGGGGGATGAGGAAGAGGCCCTGAATGGAAACTAGGCTTCAAGACCTTGATTTTCTTATTTTTCCTGGTGATTTCATGTGGTTTTTACTGAAACGCAATTGCCCCTGCTAGCAATTTTTGGAGCCTTGAAGTTATCAAGTGAGCAGTTCATACAGAGATAAACAGGAAAGGAAGGGTTTTAGACAACAAAACCATTAAAAACTGTACCTCCCTCAGATTCACACTCTGATATCGGATGAAGGCTTCGCCGAAAATGGTTCCAATTACGCTTATTTGTTCACTGAGGAGCAGTGCTGCCAACCAGTTTCAGCAAAAAATCCCTCCAAATTCGTGGAACAAAATCCCCAAAATCCCCAGGAAGAACCAAAAAATCCCCCAAATTTAAGGTGCCGTTAAAAGCGGTTTCGGACACAATATTTATCACAAATTGAATTACTAAGTAGGTAATAAAATAATAGGTCGTATAACAAGGAAAACAATGTGAAAGATATTAAAGAGCTGATTATTACAAAAAAAGGAGAAACTCCGTTACCAACAGTAGGCAGGTACTTATGGTGAATCATGTTGTCAATAAAAGGAAAACTTGATGGGTAATAAATTTGAATACCTAGGTTAACATCAACATAACATGGATCACCAAAAAAATGTAAACCAACAAGTATGACTAGTAAGTAAAATAGGAAAAAATACAAGTACACCCACAGTACATAATGTAGAAAGGTCCATTTATTTTTCCTCCGAAATTTAGGAGAAATTTTTTTTTCTTGGGGTTCAAACTCTTTCCCTTTCCTACATCTTCACTAACTCTCGTCTGATTTGGTTTGGCTAACTGACGTTCGTGCCTGACACTGTCCGTTCGTGTCATTTGTCGTTGTTCTGAGAACGATCTAGTGGAGGGATCATTTTTTCATTTGTATTTATGGTGAAATTCACCTTTGATTCATATGTAAGGCAGTAAAAAAATAATAGAAATCAAGGATTGTCAGTGAAGCTCAAAAATCCCCCAGAAATCCCCTCCCACATTCTCACACTCTGAGAGCCCTTAAAAATCCCCCACGTGGGGATAAATCCCCCGTGTTGGCAGCACTGCCAATTACGCTTATTTGTTCACTGAGGAGGTTAAAAATTTTATCAGGTGATCATAAACACCTGTTCTATCATTTGCTAAGAAACTAATTAAAATAGAGTGGCCTCATAGCGAAATAAAACGAAGAGACGCACTTGCCCCGAAAACGCACTTGCCTGACCCTAATTGGATTCGTTAGATACCAATTTTCGTAATAAATTACCATGATGTAATTCTGGTTGCTACCTCTCTTGATAAATGTTAGCTTGGCTGCATGCTGGTTGCTTCCAAATCTTGCTGAGTGTTATATTTGGCTCTCTCGCTGTTTCTCTAACAACTCTCTTCCTCCCTCTTGTTTAACTGCACCGCCTCATTAGTCATTACTCATTATAAAACTTACGACCGTGACGATCGGTAACGAGTTGTGATTGAGTTCAGCCGCCCCTCACAATAACACCAGCCGAAATGTAGTTAGGCGGATAGGCAGGCACCACAGAGGAACAGAACACTAAATGGTAGGTACCAATAAAGCCGTAAAAACGGCACCAACGGGAAGGTAGGGCGAGGAGGACTAATTAGCTCCACCTAGAGCTCTTCAGCTGAGATGAGATGAGATGAGAAGGGAGTCTGGGGGATTCGATACGGGAGAAATGACTTTACTGCGGCAGCTCGCCCTGGGATTGGATTCCCCCGTGCGCTGCGGATCTCCGTATATTACGTGAGCGAGGAATTTTTGAATACCCAATTTGCGACTATTCTCGCATGATCAACGTCCACAAAATGATAGATTGTGTAAAAATAAAAGTTCCAGTCATGCAGCATGATCATATGAACGAATTTTTATGAGCGAATAATTTACGAATTTTCGTAAATGATTGTACCCTAATATATTACATTTTATACAATTTAAGCTCGTTAAAAGCAAAGAAATGTTGACCTCCCATTTTAGGGCAAAAGACTAAATAATAATAAAACTAAATAATATTCTGCAAGTCAAAAAGATTCTGGAAAATAATTTTTTTAAAGCTTTTATTTGTAGTTTTCATCGATTTTTCAGCAAATATTGGTGCAATTAAAGCACATTTTTCAGCATGATTTTGTGCAATTATTTTTAAATGTTTTAATCTATTGTTTATAAACTTCTTTTGACTAAAATTCTGTAAAAAATTATAAATTTAACACTTTTTAACTGTTTTAGCCATTTTTAGTGATGTTTTAAAGACATTTTTTGAAATTTGACCAACTTAATGTGCTCAAAAAGTGCTGGGCAATGAACTCATCCTTTCATTTGGAAAGGTTGATTTTTCGGCGCAAGACCGGAATTCTTATCTCAATCCTAAGGAGAGTTATCGTCCGAAATGACACACACACACACTTTTTTTAAACTCCCATCTAAGGCTCGGTGCACACGAGCGTCAAAATGACGCTTGACGCCGCGTCATTTCTTGGAATCGCTATCTGCGTCCTATCTGAGTTTCAATGCACACGAGCGGCAAAAGGACGCAGGACGCCGCGTCATGACGTGTCAGTCACTCGCTCGCCAACTACGAGGATGGATCTGTACCCAGATATTGAAGAAGAAAGTGGTTTTTTCGTATTTGGTGCACAAGTACGTATTTCGCAAAGAAGAGGGCAGAAATCAGAAGTACTGAAGAAGCGAATATTATTGAAATTAAAGTACCTACGTTTTTCAGCATAATTTTGAGCAAAACTTATTAAATGTCCTAGTTAATCGTTTATAGTTTAGTTTTGACTAAAATTGTGCTAAAACTTATAAATGTAACGCTTTTTGGCTGTTTTTAGCCATTTTTAGTGATTTTTTTAATACATTTTTCGAAATTTGCCAATTTAATGGGCTAAAAAATACGTAGTTGACCAACAAACTCATCCTTTCGTTTGGAATGCTTGATTTGTTGGCCCAAGAACGGTATTTTTATCTCAATCCTAAGGAGAGTTATCGTCTGGAATGATGTGTGTATATATATATATATATATATATATATATATATATATATATATATATATATAGGTATATATATAATCAATTGCTGAAATTTCGATACAATTTAGCATAATATAATAAGACATGTAATTTAAGAAAATTCGCTCATTCGATCATACTGCATGACTGGAACTTTTTCTAAATAACATCCACATACTCCCACATACATGCCCATATGTATACGTATATGAAATTGATATGAATATGGATTTTGGTTGGGGTTGGACGAAAAGTTGGAAGGACCTCGGAGCTAGGACTCGGATTTCAATGAAGAATGTTTTCGAAAATTGTTATTTTATAATTGCAGTAGCAATTTTCTGCGAAGATTCGCTAAAAACGGCATGTTGGGCATAGCACGTAGCTTTCTCGTATCCTTTGACAATGAATCAATGTGCAGAAAATTGAAGTTTTTCAAAAAATCGTGGGCCGAAATCTTCAAAATGATGGTTGACGCGAAGTGACGCAGCTGCACGTGTGCACCGGACGATTGACTGCTGAGTACTGCTAGGGGTTCCCGTGTGCACCGCACCATGCTCCGCTGTGTATCTCTAGTTATCCGATTGAAAATGACGCGGCGTCAAGCGTCATTTTGACGCTCGTGTGCACCGGGCCAAAGGCGGAGGGGGCTCACCATTAAATTGAAAAATAAACAAATGAATAAAATAAATTGGGGAGGACGCCCAGGTTTACCCGACGCCGGCTCAAGGGATGAAGGAAGTCGCAGGAGGAGGAGGACGAAGAGAGAGATGGCTGGAAGTGCCCCTATAAAATTGCCAACAGTTGAGCCCCTAAGGACGCGGGTGGTACAGACAAAGAAAATGCAATAGCATTTTTTTTTTTTTTTTTTTTTTTTTTTTTTTTTTTTTTTTTAATATAATTGTGGAACATGCTTTAGCCTTGGACTAGCTAGAGAAAAACGTTACGCGGTTGTGTCACGAAGCATGCTTTAGCCTTGGACTAACTTGCGGAAAACGTTACGCAGATGCATCACAAAATTTTTCTTTTACTTATGATTTTCAAGTACCTACAACCAAGCCGTTGCTGGGGACATGAAACTTCTTCAATTTTCACCGGCCAAAAAGCTCCCCTCGATTTACCACGGATTTCTTTCGTACTTGTTCTTCTATTCATGTCGTAGTTTTACATTTATTTATATTATAAATGGATATAGTAGGGTCATTCTCATTTCATTTGCCGCTTTGGGTCGTTTGAGAACCTCAGTGACGTGAAATATGAAAGTGCTCAAAAATGAGGTTAGATCGGCAAATACTACTCATTGTACATTGCAGATTTGTGTTCCATAGATGAACAGTGAGTTTTTCATTGATGTTGTATTTTATATATTTTTTACCCATCCTTGGTCACACTCCTGAGAGGTAACACTCATGAGAATTTCCAGTAAAAATGGCGTCAAACAGGATGATGAAGTGGCAAAACTCGGGGATGGCTACTGTTTGAAACCTGTCACTAAGCAGTATGGTTCTTGATATCGGATTATTTTGTTTAAGCACTAACAACACTCGTAATTAGTGTAACACTCATGATTGAAAATAAAAATACTCCTCATGTTTTTAGGCTTCTTTCACTGTAAAAACTGCTGCAACTCCAAGCACTCCAACTGGACAATATAACCTTCACATCTGACTGTTTCCAGCCATTTTCCATCGGTCTTCTCGATCGCAAAAATGGTAACACTCCTGTGGTCCCATTGAGAAGAGATATGGGGGACTGACTGAAAAACTAGTCTTTCACGGGTTGGGAAAAATCTTAAAAATGTAAATCCTTACTCTAAATAAAGAGGAACCAACCTACTGCAGCAGGCCAGTTCTAGATTGTCATTGTTTCGTAACTACCTAACTTCTACGTACATGTAAGGTAGGAGGGGACATTAACACTCATGAGTTTCCAGGATTTCAGGTTTCATTTGTCATCATTGTGTATTGGTTAAATGGGATTTTGGGCAGTCAAATTATTTCTTCGTTGATCTCCCAACTTATACTACCCTTTTTTCCCCCAAAAACGCTAGTTTTGGTCAAGAATTGTGAGAATTCGTCGTCGGGGACATGAAAGCGGCAAATGAAATGAGAATGACCCAGTAAACAATGACTTTTTTTTTTGTTGTCACTTGGTTGAGAAGTTAATCTTGGTTATAGTAATTGTAGGCGCACACCATAACAGAAACTTACCTACCTAGGTACTCTTTTCTAATTTCGATTAGTAAAACATTTATGTCGTAGTTTTATATTTATTTATGTTATAAATGGATATAGTAAAAAATGCCGCTTGTTTTGTTGTCACTTGGTTGGGAAGTTAATCTTGGTTATAGTAATTGTAGACGCGCACCATAACAGAAACTTGCCCACCTTGGTACTCTTTTCTAATTTCGATTAGTAAAACATTTATGTCGTAGTTTTAAATTTATTTACATTTACGAATTAGCGGGAAGAAAGCATGTTACATGTTTTAGCATTTTATCCGAAGGCTCAAAGCGGAAAGCAACAGGGGCAAAAGCACAATAACTATTTTTGTGAAAATCTGTTTTTGGTTGAATGTTCTCCTGATAGAAACTGCCCCATTCTCTCTTACTTAAAATTTGTTCACATTACAAGTTTTAAGTAAATTAGTTAAGGTTTTCATTGTGGCTGGTAGGAAGGAAGGCGCGCTGGACGCCTCAAGTCGCCACATTTACTTACAGGGGTCACGCTTCACTGGACTTCCCCTTGTTTCCCATTGTGACTCGTGACTCGAGATCGTGGACGAGCACTTGGAGTTTATCATAGGGGCCGGCCCACATAACCATCGGACCTCAGGCCTCAGTCGTGAACAATGGCCCCATTCCGAGCGTGACATCCCCTTGAGCGCCTCTCAGCTTATAATAACAATTTAGCGTGGAATGTGGAGCGTCTTTTTTCCCCTCTCCGCGTGAATTAGATTTGGTTCCGATGTTATCTGCTGTGTAAGATGTTTGGGTTAGCTGAAGCCACGAAATCCACATTTCGTCCTTTCCAAGGCAGAGCGTCGTAAGTGACATTTTTCCAAGTTTCCAGGAGACACAGATAAAGTACCTGTCATGCAGCATAATCTTTTGAGCAAATTAAATTATGGTATTGAATTATGTTATAATATTAAGAAATTTGATATCATTGAGTGCAAAGAAATTGTGTTCTGCCAGTTTTATGGCAAACAACTAGTTTAAATAATATTCTGCGAGAAAATAAAAGGAGAACAGATTCTGGATTTTTAGCTATTTTTTGTACTTTTCACTGATTTGTCAACAAAAACTTAAGTAATGCAAGTACATTTTTCTGCATAATTTTGCCACAAAAATTGTGGGTCTTGTTGAGAAGAGGGCCGCCACTATTAACTTCCGTATGCGGGTTGCGATGTACGGATGTAGGAGAATGATTTAGTGTATACAGAACAGGGGGCAGAATGATATGTATAGATTGGTGGTTTGGATGCTCACAAGCTCCCATCTTAAAAATATATAACATCAAGTCGTCAATCACTTTGTAAAAATGCAGATTAGTTTGTAATGTAAATGACTGATTAGTATACAGACTAGTTGGACAAAATAGATGTTCTCCTTGTGTTCTTTGTACAAACAAAGGTAGGTAATGTAATTAGTAATGTCTAGTGTAAATAAGGATAATAATCAGAAACAAAACGCTATTTGCAGGTACAGTACAGTTTTTATTAGTATCAATAGGATACATATCTATATTTTAAACTGACCTGAATTTTAATTAGGGTCAGGGGGGGGGGGCCAAGTGCGTACCAGCTTTTCATAAATCTGACTTTGTGATGCTACCATTTCCCTCAAACTACAATTTGAATAATTACTACAGTTTTAATACATTCCCCAGACATTAATTAAATTAATTAAAGTGGAAATAATGAATTGAAGTTAGTAATTCATTAAGAATTGGGAAAAACCTAGAAGCATTCAAACAACGCACTTGCCCCTTGTTGGGGGGCAAGTGCGTACGTATAGTGGGAGCAAGTGCGTTTTGAACTTTCTACCCAAAAAATAATGAAAATAAAATGAACCAAATTAGGTAGATTTTAGGAATAATTTAAAATGAATTGTTCATGAAAAATAAAACGCCGCAAAATAGATAATTTTATCAATTCAACAACAATTCAACAGGTATTAATTCCTGAATTGATAAAATGGTCAATAAACTCATCCACTTGTTGGCTGTCGTCTGATTCGTTATCGGTCGGGGAATGAGGTTTGTGTGAGAGATAATATGAAGACTCCTGAATTTTGCTGAATAAGATAGGACTGAGGTTTGGGAGAAGCTTGCGGTTGTGAGTGGGGGTTGAGGAAGAGGTTCTGGATAGAAACTAGGCTTCAAGACCTTGATTTTCTTCTTTTTCCTGGTAATTTTATGTGATTTTTAATGAAACGCGCTTGCCCTTTTTTTGAAAACGCACCTCTGTCAAAAAAAAGAGGGGCAAGAACGTTTTAATAATTTACTGCAGCAATGTTTGGAGCCTTGAAGTTATCAAGTGCGCGGTAGGTACATACGGAGATGAAAGGTTGAAAGATTAAACAGGAATTTAAAGTAAATTCAACAGGAAAGGAAGGGTTTTAGACAACAAAACCATTGAAAACTGTACCTCCCTTAGATTCACACTCTGATATCGGATGAAGGCTTCGCGGAAAATGGTTCCAATTACGCTTATTTGTTCACTGAGGAGCAGTGCTGCCAACCCGTTTCAGCAAAAAATCCCCCCCAAATTCACGAAAAAATCCCCAAAATTCCCAGGAGGAGCCAGAAAATCCCCCAAATTTAAGGTACCGTTAAAAGCGATTTCGGACACAATGTTGTTCACAAATTGAATTATTTGGTAGGTGATAAAAGGTCAAATAACAAGGAAAACAATGTGGAAGAAATTAAGGAGCAGACTATTAGAAAAAGAAAAAAAAGTGGGGGGGGAGGGGGGGGGGACTTCGTTACCAACAGTAGGCAGGTACTTATGATGAATCATGTTGTCAATGAAAGAAAAACTTGATGGGAAACTATCGCACGAGGAATAAATTTGAACATGGTTAACATCAAAATAACATGGATCACCAAAAAAATTAAAACCAACTAGTATGACTAGTAAGTAAAATAGGAAAAAAATACAAGTACACCCACAGTACATACATGTAGAAAGATCCATTTATTTTTCCTCCAAAATTTTGGAGAAAATCATTTTTTTTTTTTTTTTTTTTTGGGTTCAAACTTCTTCCCTTTCCTACATCTTCACTAGCTCTCGTCTGATTTGTTTTGGCAAACTGACGTTCGTGCCTGACTCTATCCGTTCGTGTCATTTGTCGTTGTTCTGAGAACGATCTAGTGGAGGGATCATTTTTTTCATTTGTATAGTGTACTTATGGTGAAAATCACCTTTGATTCATATGTAAAGCAGTAAAAAAATAATTTAAATCAAGGATTGCCAGTGAAGCTCAAAAACCCCCCGGAACTCCCCTCCCACATTCTCACACTCTGAGAGTCCTTAAAAATCCCCCACGTGGGGATAAATCCCCCGTGTTGGAAGCACTGCCAATTACGCTCATTTGTTCACTGAGGAGGTTAAAAATTTTATCAGGTGATCATAAACACCTGTTCTATCATTTGCTAAGAAACTAATTAAAATAGAGTGGCCTCATAGCGAAATAAATCTGTAGTAAACCCTTGTCACGCCCATAACTATACCAAGTTTCAGCCCGATTCCGATGAAATTTTCAGGGATTGTGCGGGTTAGCTCCTAGACGGTCCCCTATAATTTTCAATGCCGTCGAATCAACAGTAGCCTGTGCGCATGCGCAAACGTTAATTTATTATAACGTCGATTTCTTATCATCTATTGGTCCGATTTCGTTCAAACTCAGAGAGTCGATGGGTGTATGTTCCAGGAAAATTCCCTATGAATTATATCGCGATTGGAGGAGTAATAACACCAGCGCAAAACTAAAATTGATCGACACAAACAAAACTCCGAGACTAATGGGCCGATTTTTATGAAATTTTCTAGAATTGAGCAGATTAGCTCCTAGACGTTCACCTAAGATAAATTTCATTGCCGTTGGATTAATAGTAGTCTGTGCATATGTGCAAACGTTACTTTTTCATAACGTTGACTTATCAATCATTTTGACTCGTACTTTGTTCTTCAACTAATTTTATACATCAATGTTACAATATGTGAGGAAGCTTTACTGCCCACCCAACTTGGCAGAGGTTTTTTGAGATGCGAGCATCCAGACCACCAATCTGTACAATTCTGATATATATGTACCTACTACAAAATCAATCCCTAAATAGCCGTGTGTGCACGCAAGTTAATAGTGACGGCCCCTTTTTCAACAAGACCCCTGATGATGTCTTAAGACGATCATGTGCCTGCATTAATTATTAAACTCTAATTGCACTTCCAAAAGCTTCTTGGCACACTAATTCACAAAAATCGATGCGCCTATATGAAAATTCTGATGGCGACACTGTCAGTAGAATTAGAGCGGTGTGCGGCAGGTTCTTTAAAATTATTTTATTTTTATCCAAGTACTAGCAGATAGGAAAACTGTTACACGATTTCCAGTCACGAAGACGTTAACTGCGGCCAACCCAGATAATTTAACTGACCCCCAGAGCAAAGTCTGGAGGAGCTGGCTTGTATGGAGATAACACTCAATGTTGATGATGTCTTAAGACATCATGCCTAGTTTTGTTGGTTCCTGGAAATATCTTAAGACATCAAGTGCCTAAATTAATTATTAAACCCCAATTACACTTCCAAATGCTTCTTGACACACTAATTAACGAAAATCGATGCGCCAATATGAAAATTCTGATGGCGATACTGTCAGTAGAAGTAGGGCGGTGTGCGGCAGGTTTTTTAAAATGATTTTATTTTTATCCAAGTCCTAGCAGATAGGAAAACTGTTACACGATTTCCAGTCACGAAGACGTTAACTGGGGCCAGCCCAGGTAATCCGACTGCCCCCCAGAGCAAAGTCTTGAGGAGGTGGCTTGTGAAAAGATGTATGGAGATAAGTGACCACCTCCCTTCAGACCCTCACCTATTTAATAACGCCCAGTCACCGCGGGAGACCCCACTATAATATTTCTTTTTTTCTAGGGTACGAAATCCGAGAGGAGGTAATAAACGGAACAAACACTTGTGGAGGTTCTTTCGTTCAGGATCTTCGTTGAAATATGGTCGTCGTGACGAGGCGACGAGGCCAGCTGATGGATCGAGTCCGGAGTAAATGAAGTGGAGCCAAAGAACACGACCGTATCAGTCCGAGTTTGGAGTAGCTTGTGGTATATTATTCCAATAACGAATCCTTGTGATCGACTAAGAAAAATACTGGTAAAAGTTTCAGTCGTGCAGCATTATCGTGTGATCAAATTTTCTTAAATTACAACAATTAGGTACATGTTTTTGAAATTTGAACACTCTAAGTGCAGAGTAATTGCCCACTACCAATTGCAAAAAAAAAAAAAAAAAAACTCGTTCTAAATAATATACTGCAATTCAAAGGAGATTTTGGATTTTTATCCCTTTTTTGCAGTCTTTGCGAGACTTAGTTTAGTTATTAACTCTATCTCTATTATTTATAAGAATGAAACTCCGTCTGTCTGTTTGTCGTGCCTATGCACGGCCAAACGGCTGAGTGGGGGGAGTCTACAAGTGGGGGGATCTTCTAGGGATTTTCCGATAGGGTGTATAAGTGAATCTAAAATTTTCTAATCCCACCCGAACCATGGGCCGGGAGGGTGGTCAAAGCAAGTTTTAATGAGCGCTTTTTCGACTTCCCCGCTTCCTGTACCCCACTAAACGGCCGTCGAAAATTCCGGAAAAATACCGGTTTCGTAGGTTTTTGTACGAAGACGACGGCGCGATTGGATCGCGAAAAAAGTATCGGGAAATGAGTAAAAAAAAAAAAATTAAAGAGTAGGGACCCGTTTTCTCGAAATTCTGACCAAAAACTTGGTTTTTTCCGATTAAAATATACCCCATTAACGTACGTTTTTCGGGACGGTTTTCGCGGAAGAAATACAGATTTGATTCCGCCGAATCTGAATCCGAAATCGGATATCGAAAAAAGTGACGGGAAGTTGGTCAAAATGCGAGGGGAAGCGAGGCAAAGTGATTAAAATAACAAGTTAATTGAGCCCGCCGCCGTTTCACAATGTTGCGAGATGGCCTACGCACGCGCGCGTTGAAGGATGGAACTTTTCCGTTCGAGAGACATTTCAACGGAATAAATACGGGTTTTTTCCTACACGCGAGCAACATCCCCTAATAAACTTTTCTTGGTTCCACGTAGTTTTATAAGATTTAATTTGTTTGTAAGAATTTCCAACAGAAAAAAACGTCTGCCAAGTTGGCTGGGCAGTATAAGTTTCTCAAGCGAGCGAAGCGAGCAGCATCACCTACAGATGTTAAACCTACCCTTAGGGATCTACCGTTTCCAATCATTCAACAAGTCCCACTCGACAGTAAAATACCATCGCATCTACACAGCCACACCTTGCGAACAAAGCAAGCAACTTAATGGGGGGGGGGGGGGGGGGGGGGGGTCCAGGGTTTTTCCTACACATATTAAGCCATACCGAGAGAGCGAAGCGAGCAACATCCCCTACATACATAGGATTCCAACGAGTGTTTTCCTACACATATACCTACAGCCATACCGAGCGAGCGTACCGAGCAACATTCCCTACACACGTTAAACCTACCCTTAGGCCCAGCGCACACGGTGTGACTGTTTTGAAACTGCCGTTGCAAACTAGTTGCGTCTGAAACCAGTTTGCAACGGAAACAAAACTTCTGTCCGCACACGGGTGTACTGGCAAAGGCCTTGTTGTAAATCAGTTGCGTCTATTGCAATCAGTGGTTATAATGTAGTGCAGTAGGCCTACGTGTTGTTTTTAAGGCCTTGGATTAGCCGTATTGCGCTTACTTTGTCAGACTCAGACGAAGAAGACGTTGTTAACTATCATCAATACCGAAGACGGCGAAGGGTACAAAGAGAGCATTGGGTTCACCCTTATTTGAACAAGAATGTGAATTCTAGGCTATACCGAGTTCCTGATCATTCATTTTGAGATCCACAGTATTATGGCTGTCAAAATACCACCAAAACACCACGAGGTCTCGTGCAACTGAAGTCTGCAACGCAACTGCAACCGCGGGTCCACGGTTGTATGCGACAGGTTTCAGACTGATTTGAGATCGTCAAGAACCAGTCGCGTCGTGTGCGCCTTCCCACTCCAATACATTGTCAAGGTCACAAAACAGTTGCGCGCGCAACTGGTTTGCAACGGCAGTTTCAAAACAGTCACACCGTGTGCGCTGGGCCTTAGGGATCTACCGTATGCGAGCGGAACGAGCAACATTCCCTACATGCCACACTTTGCGAGCAAAGCGAGCAATTTAATGGGGGGTCCGGGGGGCTTGCCCCCCTGCTGAACGCGGAGGCGAGCCGGAGCGGCTAGTTAGTAAATAATAATGAATTTAATTACTTTTTAGGTCGCCCTTCAGAAGCTAGGTCATACAGGCAAGGCTTCTTATTTAAGAGGGACGACCTATTGAAATTGATCCAGGGGAGTCGGGGACAACCCAAGAATGAGAAAAAATAACCACATACAAATCCGTTTTTCAGACCAATATAAAACTGAATCCGTGAAAAAAACTATTGGTGTCTGTCTGTGTGAGTGTAAGTGACTGCGACAAAATTTTTAGACGCTGCCCAGGCCACAATTCTCAGTCGATTTTCGAAATTCTTTCCTTGTTGGATCCTAATTTTAGTCTAGTTGTGCCACAAACCCCGGAAATTTTGAATTCCATGATGGAAGAGAAGAAATGGAGGGAGTAAAACGATGAAAACGTGTTTTTTTTTTTTTTTTTTTGAAAAATTTTGTAGACGATACCCAGGCTACAATATTCTCAACTGATTTTAGTGATTCCTATTTGGTTCGATTCCAATAAGCGACTATTCGCAGAAAATGAAGCTATTGCAATGGCTCCAAACATTTTAAAATCAAAATCTTCGAAAATTTTCTTCGTTGAAATATATATATATATATAAATATATATATATATATATATATATATATATATATATATATAATATATATATATATATAACCATTTTTAGCCGTTTTTTGCCATTTTTATTGATTTTTTTAGCACTTTTTTGAAATTTGACCAATTTTATATGCTAAAAAAATGTTGGCCAACAAACTCATCCTTCCGTTTGGAAAACTTGATTTTTTGGCGCAAGAACGGAATTTTTTTCTCAATCCTAAGGACAAATATATCAATATAATATATATATATATATATATATATATGATTTCAACATAATTTAAAAGTCCTTAATTTTCAAAACAATAAAATACAGTACGATAATTTACGAAAATTCGCTCATACGATCATGCTGCATGTCTTGAACTTTTTTTGTCTAGTTATGTAACTAATCTTGGGAATTTTGGATTTGCTGTCGTGGTGGAGGGAGGGGGTGGATGGGATACTTACTGAGTCTTTCAAGCGCTGTCCAAGCTTCAAATCTAGGCCGATTTTCGTGATTCTTATTTTGTTCTATTACCTACGTTCGATATAGTTTGGAACGTGTCAGGAGATTCCAATTTCATCATGGAAGGGGGTGAATGGAGGGGAAATATGGATAAATCATGGTTTCAACAATTCTCGTCCGATTTTCGTGATTCTTTTTTTCTTCAACTATGAATTCGGTCTACTTTTTGATCCTGTATCAGGTGTTTCAAATTTTATTATGGAAGGGGGTGACTTGAGGGAGTAATACTAATAAATCATGATGTTTTAATAATCTCATCAGATTTTCGTGATTTTTTTTCTCCCATCTATGAATTTGGTCTAGTAGGTAGGTACCTATATCAGGAGTTTCAAATTTCATTATGGAAGGGGGTGAATGGAAGGGGTAATACTAATGAATCATGATGTTTTAACGACCTATTCTCGTCATATTTTCGTGATCATATTTTTATTCAATTATGAATTTGGTCTAGTTTGGGAAAATATGGCAGGAGTTTCAAATTTCATGGTGGAGGTTTTATGATAGAAATTTACTGTCTTGAGGGGAGGTGGGTTTAATGGAGAGAAGGGTAATTTCGAGAAGTCGTGATATTTTCGTTTTCTCTCTTATTTCAACTCTCACCGTACAATCCACTCATAGGGACGTCCCTGAAATGCATGCTTTACTTAATAGGTTTTCCTTAAATCGAATTTCTTCTCTTTACATAATTTAGTTTCAACTTTTGACCACATTTTCGGTATCGAAATTGGATTTTCTATAAGTTTGGTGCACCATTCTTTCATTGCCATTCAAGCATCTCCAATCAAATCAAAATGCAAGATGGGTTGAGGACAACCAGAGCAACCTGAACCAGTGACCTACCTGAAATTAGTGGAAATGCAAACGCCACTTTCGCAGATGATACTGCAGTGCTGGCTGTAAGAGACAATATTGATTTTTAGAAATTTATTTTTTCAAATTCGGCTGTTTTTGAGCTGTGGTTACGGTCTTAAGATGGTACTTTTACAGAATCAAAGTGCACCATACTTATATGGACTTTTTTCATTTAAAAATTAAATCTCGAGAACGGTATTGAAAGTACGTATTTGGCGGCATTGAACTCCAATTTTGATGTAGATTTACGAAAAAAAAAAAAAAAAAAAAAAATACATCTACGAGCGATTTGCCAGTACTTATGTTCAATTCAGTATATCCATTTCCGCATTTTCAATTATTTCCGTATATCAATTTCAGTATATTGATTTTTGGCCAGATTTCCTGGATTTCTGTACCACTGCGCCCCGTCCTTGTCTAAAGATCGTGTTGCCAAAGATGTGTTGACACACCTCACGAAGGAAAAAAAATGTGGGCCAAAAAATATGATGTCAACAAAACTATATTTTTATAACGCTTAACAAACGGGTGAGATTAGTTGAAATAGTATAAATTAAAACTTTGATGGAACATTAAAATAAAACACACAAAAAATAACAAGGGAATAAACAATACAAATAAGCTTTGGCATATTATGTAGGTATTACTTATTTTTAAAAATCCTATAAGCTGGGAAAACACTATTTCGGTTATGAATTAACAAGAGCTGAAGTGTACATTTTCAGTTAGCGAATTTTTGTAGAAAATGAAGCAATTGCAATGGCTCCAAAAATTTTAAAATTAAAATTTTCTGAATTGAAATCCGTTTTGAGGCATTCTGAAACGAATCCTAGAGTTTAACGCTTTTTCATATATATACCTGTGTGTGTGTGTCACTCCAGACGATAACTCTCCTTAGGATTGAGATTTTAAAAAAACTAGCTTTACAAACGAAAGTACATATGAGTTCGTTGGCTAATACTTTTTGAGCTCAATAAATTGTTAAAATTTCAAAAAATGTACTAAAAAAATCACTAAAAATGCCAAAACGGCTACAAATTGTTAAATGTATGTTTTAGCAAAATTTTAGTGAATAAAAGTCATTCATCAACGAACTAGAACACTATAAAATGTATGGAGAGAAATGTACTCAAATTTCACTAATATTTGCAGAAAAATCTGTTAAAAAACTGAAAAATTGCTTTTAAAAAAGCCCAGTATCTATTTTGAATTTTAGAATATTATTTAGAACGACTTTATTTGCCACAAATTGGTGTTTAACAATTCTTCGCCCTCAAAGTGCTCACATTGCTAAACAATGTAACATGATATAATACTATAATCTACAAAAACTCGCTCATACGGTCACTCAGTTTTACTAATAAGAAACCTATTTACCCATGTGTGAAGTAAGAAATAGCCTAAATCTTGCTGTGTGCTTGCAGGTGTTAGAAATAGTATTATTCATCATTTTAAATCTCTATATATAAAAATCAATTGCTGTTCGTTAGTCTCGCTAAAACTCGAGAACGGCTGGACCGATTTGGCTACTTTTGGTCTTAAATTATTTGTGGAAGTCCAGAGAAGGTTTAAAAGTTCAAATCTGCCCCATAGGGGGTGTTTTAGGGGAGGAGGGGGAATGGGGTATCTTTTTCATCACTGAACAAACTGGGGATTTGATTGTCAAGTATGTTTGGACTACTCCAATTCAAGTCAAAGACTACTTTTTTCAAATTTTTCAAATCTGACCCACATTGGAGGGGGAGGGGGTGAGAGAGTTGAAGCATTTCGAACGTCACTGAACAAACTGGGGATTTGAGTTATCGAATATGTTTGGAGTATTCTAACTTGAATCACAGGCTACTTGAAATTTTTCAAACCTAACCCATAGAAGGGGGAGGGGAAGAGAAATGGGGTATCTTTGTCATCACAGAACGAACTGGGGATTTGATTGTCGAATATGTTTGGATTATTCTGATTCAAGTCAGAGACTACTTTTTCAAATTTTTGAAATCTGACCCAGTGGGGAGGGGAGGTGGGTAGGATGTTAAAGCGTTTTGAAAGTCACTGAACCAACTGGGGATCTGAGTGGTCGAATCTATCAGAATTACTTTAACTTGGGTCACAGGCTATTTGATAATGTTCAAGTCAACCTGTGCAACGCACGGGTGAACCAGCTAGTATCAATATAAATGTTGGAACACCGTACCCCAGGAACGCCTCGCTCAAGGAATTAGCTGTAAGATTTTTGAATAAAATGTCATATCTGTTCGGCTGATATAAACTTCCCTAAAAGGTTAATACTTAAACTAGTTGTGACCTTAGTAACGTCACACGATAAAATCCACAGAAACAACAATAATTTATTATACCAATTGAAAAAACAAATGAAAATCAGTCAGAATCCATGTCGTCGCCAGTAATAGGGTAGGTGACTGTCACAAGTTGAACATCCTTCCACCTCTTGAGGTAAGCAGCAGCACTGAAGTTGAGAGAAACCTTGGAAAGAGGAATACATTAAATAATTATCATTTAGCTTATTATATTTATTTTTAAAGCACACTTGCGACAATGTTACATAAATTCATTCCTAAGGTTCAAAGTTGTCCAAAGCGCATAGAGAGGCAATTCAACTATTTTGAATCAGGAATTAAACTAAAGGCCTGTTTGACAGAACTTGGAAACTCGGATTTCAGTGTAACCTCCTCGATTAGTAGAGGGGCCAAGGCCGAAAATATGTACCTACACCAACTAAGTAGGTAATTTCGGG
This sequence comes from Adelphocoris suturalis, assembly GCA_030762985.1. NCBI lineage: Eukaryota > Metazoa > Arthropoda > Insecta > Hemiptera > Miridae > Adelphocoris > Adelphocoris suturalis. Next base: position 47,124,396 of record CM061042.1, on the reverse strand, counting down.
CGAACGTGTTAGATTGGATTTTGAACATGTAGTCCGTTTTCAGAGAAACAAAGGTTCATTGTTAAAAACAAAAAACTAAAACTCTGCAAATTATTGCATAAAGGTTTATAATTTCTATATTGAATAGCTCTTTCTTTGGACTTCGTTTAATAATTGGATAGAAGTATATTATACATTAGATAGGTACCTACCTGAATATACGAGCCTATATGAATATGAGGAACCTATATGAATATGCTCGTATCTGCATAGGTGTTGACGCTACCATAGAGAAATTAATTAAATTAAGTAACACACCTAAACTTTCCTAGTATTCAACACGAGTTGACCCACCAACTTAAAATCAATAATTATAAAATATATATCACCCACCTAAGCTTCAGAAGTCCATCTACCGGTGACAATAGTTGTAATGAGCCCGGTGGTTACGTGAAAATGCCTCTGGGATTCATTACATCATAGTCACACGGCGATTTTGGCTATATTCCACCAGGATTTTCTCTTCTTCTTCTTTTTTTTTTCGAAGTTCATCTCATAGGGAGAGCAAACGGGTAAAAGTACAGTGACCCAGGTGACCCATTCCCATTCTTTGGGATGAGGTCTATAAATGAGGTCTTTAAAAAGTAGTTTGGGGCTTGGTTCAACGAACGTCGGGATAGTGAAATTTCGTGATGGGCTAAAACAGAAGAGGGTAAATATCGTGAAGTTGAAACGTTCCCCCAATTCTCTTCCGATTTTGATTAATTATTTTCCAATTCAGTTTTTTTCATTTAATTGAACAGGGGGGTCTTAAGACTGTCAAATTTCAAGAGGTTATGGAAGAACGATGTATGAAGAGAGGGGGGGGGGGGGGGGGAAATATTGTAAAATTAAGATTCTCCACTATTCTCAATCGATTTTCATTATTAGTTTTTATCTGATCAAGTTATTTGGAGGTTACTGAAATACTTGTGATTCTTGTTTTAACACAAGTTCACATGTTGATGAAACTCTTTACCTTTTTTAACGTTCTAAGTGTTTTAACTTGGTGGTGGATATTATATTATCCAGGAAGCTAAAGAAAATAGTGAATAATAGACATTGTTATCTATTGAATTCCCCAGAACTCCTATTTTTCAGTATTATTCGATCCAAAGACTACAAATTATATTCCAATACTCATGTACTATTAGAGACAAAAATTTCTCAGCCCTAAAAAATTTACCAGATCTAGAATTTTTATGATGCCAAAAAATGTGTGGGTTTTAAACCAATTTTATGAAAAATGAAGTTTTTGTTTCTAAGGACCAAAATTGTGATGATTTCTGCAACTTTTTTTTCAATAAACAAAATAACTATCATAGATGTGGCAGCCAATCATTCCATTCTCCAAACACCAAAAAACACCTACTATTTTGGTCCATTTATCACTATTTTAAGTGGTGTACGTCTCATCAACGAATAAGTTGCAATAAGCGAGAAAAAAATAGGTTTGCATTTCAGGGTTAATCAAGTTAATACAATAATGTGGCATTGGCCTGAAATTTTAAATATAAAGTAGGGTTAGAAAATATGTTGACAACCATTATAAACAAGGGAAGTATTTATTACATATCGAATCGCATTTTATCTAGTGTATGTTTGGATTCAAAGGAGGGGCTAAAGCTCCCTCAGCCCCCCCTTCCGATCTTCACCTGAATAAAGCCTCTCGTAAGTAAAGTAAAAACTGTTTAGTTAGGTATGAATGATCCTCTGGAGAGAGGACTCACTTTTAGTACTATTCAATCACAAGCTTGGGAGGAAATTCACACATTCCCTTCCGAACCCGTTGGTATCGGCTCTGACCAGCAGGTTACAAATCACCCAGTTACCGATTATTTCACAGTAGCAGTATATCGAGAACCTGTTACTGGAAATTCACAGTATCGGCCATCACTAGTATCCAGTTCTGTCTTACAGGATCTAGTAGCTTCGTTCCAACAACGACAAAAGGGCGCCCTAGAGGAGCTCAGAGCTTGAAATTGAGTTCTAACAAGGTTATGGGGTTGAGAGCTCCGTGTTCCAACAGATCTTAGAGCGCCTTCCGGGGATCCCCCAAGTAGCCCCACACTTTTGACTGGGTCTCATCGAGAGCTCCGAGCCCTACGCATGCGCATTTTGAATAACCTGCTCTGCATTTCCTGGGTAAACTAAATATCCGCGTAACCTACTCTAAACTGTTTTCACCTTCTCTACTACGTTTGTTATCAAATTTCTCTCCGAAGTGTTCCAACATACACGAAAGTGGGCGACCTTGGAGCTAACCCCACGGCAACTCTGATGGAGCCCCGAAGGTCGCTCTCAAAGGGTTGTTGGAACAAAGCTAATACTAGCACCCTAAGGGCCTAATGGTTTTGTATCTAAACTAAATTACAATATGCTGAAACCACTTTTAAATCGATTTTGAATGTTGAGTGGATAGTGTATGTACCTTAGTTATATATTAACTTTGAACACCATCTCTTGGATGATTAGTGTAAATAGAAATCAAGCAGAAAAATGTTAATTGACCATTACCAGCCGAAAACAAGCCAACATGTGCAATGATTTAATGAGAATGACATGAATTAATACATTCAGACCACATCCGGATGAAAGGAAGTGCCCCACAAAATGACCACCAGTTGAGGTAAGAACCCCTGAGGACGCGAAGGGGAGCACTCCTGCGGAGATCCCCAACTCAAGTAACTCCTTAGGACTTTTCCCGCACCACACCCCGCGCCTTGACACGGATGGGGCCATAACGTTGACGCTGTTTGTCGCCAATCCTTATAGCACGGATATAACTTCCCGCAAATCATTTCTGTCAACTTACTTATCCGAGCCCACGAGGGCTGCTCCAGGTCCACACTGCTGCTGTGTCGCGCGCACACACACACACACACACACAAACACTTGTTATTATATAGAAAACCAAATAGTTCTACCCTTCAATTTTTGAAAAGCATTCTTAAATCTCACAAAAAATGTAAAAACTGAAAATGGTGAGTTAGAAATGAACACTTACCGAGATGAAAGGGTTACAAGCAACTGAAGGTGTCATCATCATTCAGTGTTAAACGAGCAAACAGGTGAGTGAGGCAGAGGTTATTTGAAAGCATGAACGAACACTGATACTTCAACAAAACATATTATTTGTGGAACATCCGAAGGAACTTTATGATGGCAAATCATTTTAAAACATGAAATTCTGGTACCTCAAAATAAGAATAATATTTACAATAGCAACAATTTTTTAGAACTTTAACAATAAGTAATTATAATTTTAAAAAACTAAGAAATTATAACGGGAGGTAACTTGGATTTAACGGAACCAATGTAAATAATACCAAAGTACTGAAGTACTTTATTCTCATGGTGAAATGAGATTTAACGGAAGTGCCTTGATGGCTTCATTCTCAAAACTGGAATAAAATGGAAACATTATTAGGAATAGATTAAAAGAGATTCATGGGATAATTGAGATTGTTACTTACGTTCCCTAACATTTCCGATGTCATGGTAGAGCTGTCGAGGAAATTAATGTCAAGCTCAGGCATTGACAGATTTTGATTGGTAAAGAACTAGGGATTCCCTACAAAGAACGGTAATCCTAAACGGAATGTCATCAGTTCTCCTTCTGAAAAATTACTCTTGCACTTGGTGCCAAAAGGAAGCATTGGGGGTCGTGCGTTAGTTATCCAATTATTTACTAGAGGGAAGCAGCTCTCCTTCAGTGATTGTGCAAGCGAGAGGTACCTCTTCCAAAATACCTACTCTTTAATTTTCAGGTTACCAGGGAAGGAAATTATGTCACGATTTGTACATTGATAAAGACTTTTCTAAAAAAAACTGTTTTAAATACCTTGGGCATTGATTTTTAAGAGTATCTTATATCATCTTCCTACATAATATATACATACTTGCAATTTCATTACACAACTTGATATGATGAAATGATGAAGCGATATCAGCACCAAAGTGACTAGCAGAGTGAAAAATTCTGAAAATGCTTCAATTAGGAATAAGCGAGCATGATCAAAGAATAACCATTTGAAAGAATGCAATAATTTTTGTAGTAACATTTTTCCCCCATCTAATTTAAGTTGGTACATTGTTGTAATCCAAGAGATGTACCCAAGAGTGTTTTATATCTTTATGGTAAGGTATTTCAGGAGAAATTTGACATGAATCACTAAGTTGGTATTTGTTTTCTCATTCTAATAAACTATTGTAAATAAGGAGGACGTATTTCCCTGTCTATGTTCAAAGTTTTAGCAACAACATACCCCTCACTAAAATCCTGATAAGCAAAAAACAACTTAGGTATGGTAGTGGTGTGCGAGTCACAAGTCTCATAGTGGACCTTAATTTCATTTAGTCCAATACTTTTTTTTTTTTTTTTTCAATCTATTCAACTTATATTGATAATTTACCTGTAGTGCCTCGCCTCCTCCTGCCTTTCTCTTGGGCTTGAGGTGGGAACTGTCCCCCCAAGCCTTCTGTTTAAAAAGGCAGAGGAGCCATCAAATAAACCAGACTTCTCATTATCATTTACGAACCGATTTATCAATTTACGTCATCACTAGCAAGATGAGTACGTAACTGCTTTTGGGCGTACTGTTTCGATGACCTAATGATAATCAAAAAACGAAAGCGCTCACCTACTGTACGCGACTAGCTAGTGTCAACGGACCCCTCCAGAAAGTACGTAAATGATAATTTTACTCTACCAGCGCAAATAACACTTTAGATTTAATAGTAGTAGTTAATTTATATTTTAGTACTCATGTCTGATATTAGGTTTTGGGTATGATTGAGTGGAGTGAATGTAATTTGACTGTGTGACGAGTGTCGTGTTGCTTTAAGTGGCCTAGGGGCGTTCTCCTTGGGTTTTTCACCTTGTTGGATAATTCTTGTCACTCGTTAGGGTACCTGTTCAGTAATGGTCAGGTGGCCGCCATGGTGGGTGGCTCCGGGCCGGTCGGGGTGCTCTGGCCCCGGCCAGCTACACTGGGAGCTTTGTGACTCCCCCTCCTCTCCAAAACGTGTGTGTCACCCTACTTCCTTGCCCTTTTTGCCTTTGGTCCCCACAGATATTTTTGTAAAGAAATTTTGACGTTTGCTCTATCATTTGTTGTACGACTGTATGTTGTTTATGGCAATAAAACTGATTTATTAATTTAATACCAGACTTCTCATTATCCAGATCTCCCATACATTAAACTGTTTCAAGTCAGGATCACCCGTGTAGTGTATGGGAGATCTGGATGATGTGAAGGCTCTCAGTTCTGATGTAAGTCTGATTTATTTTATGGCTCCTCTGCTTTTTCATACAGAAGGTTCGGGGGGACAGTCCCAACCCCAAGAGAAAGAGGAAAATCCAAGAGGCGGCAAGATTCATTATGGTACCTAAAGGCTGCTATTTCCCATGATATTTCACATGAGTTCAACTTTTACCATCTTTATAACTCTGATTTGCTAATGTTCACTGAGCCTGATATTATTATCATAGTTGGGGATTAATATAATCAATCATAACATTCAACTGTTGAACTACACAAAATTGAACAAGGCTCTGCAGTGATTTAAGAGTTATTTTCAGAAGTTTTTGAATACATATTAGTAGTCGGATAAAATTTCAAAGTTGTCATCAGGAGATTCCCCTACCGTTTTGACAATCACGGGAAACTCCTGAAGTATCTTCTGATAGTCGAGAGGTTTCTGAAGTGATGGGCCGGTGGCCGAGCATTCTAGGAGGAATTCCCTATTGTAACGGTAGCTGTGCTGGACAGAACCTGTAAATAATAAGGACGTTAATATCATTATATTTAGTACAATGATCAGAACAGTAGTAGACTGGTAGAGAGTCTTTGGAGACCACTAATGAGCCCTGTACGTCACCCAAACGAGCTCAAGAGTACGTGACCTTAAAGGGACGTTAGCAATGGGCCAGAGTTGGGCAAAATGTAGTTACAGCGGACCTTTCCTGTTATCCGACTGCCAGCACCTCCAGCGCTTCCCTCTTGCCTCTCTATCTCGCACGATGGATATTATGAGAATTTCATCGACGCCACAGAAAACTAGAAAATTAATATAAAATGATGACATGAAAGCAAAACTGTGGAAGTTTGCTAACTGTTCTTGTTAGCGCGAGATCATTTAAATGAAAATATTTCTGAAAATGAGGTAAATTCCCCATCCAGTAACTACTAACTACAAGCTGTGGAAAAGTAGCTGCCCAAGAGTAAGTCCAACTACCATCTGTCGTTGCTAGAAACAGCTACTCAACATTTAGTAGTAGCTGTGGCTACCTAAAAAAGGAGACACTACTGCCCAACACTGCATGGAGAACGGAGCATTTAATGTCACTCATGTAGAGACCTAAAGGCTCTTGACCTTCCTGTAAATGTAACACTACTGGTCACTTTAAAATTAAACGAATACTAGCTGAAGTAAATAGAAGATTATTGAAATGCCCCAATAATTATGTTGATATAGCGGGTAGGTTTTTTGGACACCCCTCAAACTTTGTTATTTTTTCATGTTTCAAGTCACATAGAATCCGAAACTGCAATCTGAAGTCCACCGCCACAGTCCAGATCTTTCTTTAAACTTATCGAAAAAAATCATTTATTTTACAACAGGCTCCATTTTGTCGCGTGGAGTCTTCATTTTATTATTGATTTCACGTATTCAAAATCAGAAACCTGAGTTATAAGACAATAATTCTACGCAATATTGTTCTTAATTTGGAGCCAAAGAGCTAATCGAGGTTTTAAGAATGATTTCATTCCTTGACCAACAGCTGCTCCCCGTGATGGATGATCAACAGGTACATACATTCCTGGTTCGTAGTCATAGAGATATATACTGTTCTACTCGTGTTGAAGATTTACTCTACAGAAAACCCAAACACCTGCAGTTTGTAACAACTGTAAATACCTACGTATAGGTAGCTACGTAGATACCTCCGGTGTTTCCATGCCCCGTTTACAAATTGAAAACTACAAATGAGAAATTAGTTCGTATTTGCTTGTGTGTATGTGTGTGCGTCTCATTCCAGACGATACCTCCTTATGATTAAAATGAAAACACCAGAAGATTAAAGTAGAAGTGATAAAACCCCAATGTGTTTCCCATTACAAATAACTTTGGTTTAGGTACGGGATTAGTTTTTTCTTTGTTCCTTCCGGCTCTACGCAGCACATCATAATAGCTGATGTTTCCAGTATTAATTATTCGAAAACTTCGCTTCACTAATAACCGAGTAACCACAAATAAACAATTACAATAACGAAATAGAGTTCACACAGTTATGTTGTCGCTGTCTACATGAGATGTTAGTGTGGTGCCAACAGCATTGACTAATACTTCTAAATCAGGAACAGGGTTCACAATAGACCTCAAGACTACAACAGACTACAAATTTCACTGGAAAATCGTAGGATCTGTATTGTAGACTTTCGGAATAGCAATAGGAATGAGAATGTCACCACGTCACGCTACTATCCCTCCCTACCGCCATCAGACACTCCCCTCCACCATCCATAATATGGTCCAATTTCACTGTCGGTCTTTGAAAACTCCGAAATCGTGGGAACCTGCCGATGACATCACCACCTCCTTCCAGAGTGGAAATCTTATCATGTCACTATCTTATTTGGCTTTAGGGCCCCCGCGCACTGGCAACTTTTTCTAGGCAACTATTTAGTCGCCTTGAGGAAGTTGAAATGAATCACACAGCTTTAAATGCAGCCCCGCGCACGAGCAACTTTTTAATCACGGCAGCTAAAAAATTGCGTCGAGACCTATTCGACGGGTGAGTAAACAATCGCCCGGAGGAATGAGTCACGTTGATTTCTACCTAACCCCGCGCACCGGCAACTTTTTAGTCGCCCGCAGGACTTCGCGTCGTCTATTTTGTTTTCCATAGTTTGTTCAATTTTTTTTCGTTTACTGTGATAATGGATATGGAAAAGTTTATTTCGAGTTTCGAAAAGCGGCCAGCATTATATTATGTTATAATTTCGATGTGTCCTCAATTTTAAACCTAAACTGATTCCGTTATTTCGAGAGAACTACTTACATGTACCTACAAAAGTCGACTTTTTCGATGTGATTTTACAAGTACTTTTCTCAGTTCTTTTCATACGCTTCAAAAATATATTATACTTTTTCTCGTTAATTTCAACTTTGAAAATGAAGTAATGAAATTGTAATCTTTCCATTTTTTCTAATTATAAATAATTTAAATGCTAGTTGTATTTATTTTATTACCTATCTTAGAGTCACGGCCAATCTTTCTTGCGATGGTACAGCCTGTCGGAAGGACGTATTCCGGTACGTGATACGTGGTCCGAGAGCTACCAATAATTCATCAAAACTTTCTCTGCTCATTCTGAAGTAATTAAAGAACTAATTCGGATGTTCTCTCAATTTGCCGAAGAGTTTATGAAACAGCCCATCATGGAGTCTAGAACAGATGATTGGATGGACCCGAAACGTTCTTTTCATCAGCTTCATCCTTCTTTGTCTCAAAATGAGCGCTCAAACACATGTAGCTTCGTCGAAATTCATTGTAGAGACTAGCCTGAAAGGCAACTATTTAGTTTCCAGTGCGCGGTGGTGGGAACTCCCCGGCAACTAAATAGTTGCCAGCGATTAAAGTTGCCGGTGATTAAAGTTGCCAGTGCGCGGCCGGCCTTAACCTCCTTCCTTCCTCCATGCTTAGTGGCCTGCATGGAGGTAACACACGTTTAGGAATTGTGTGCAAATCACACAATGCTCTTCATCAGCCACATCTATGTGTCCCACATAGATACTCCAACTATCTAGAGTGAATCAACCCTAATATATCGAAAGTAGAGGTGTTATAAGCGTACCTTTTGGGTTAGCAGGTACTTTTTCCTTGTCAATCGACGCAGTGGCTTTTGGAGGACTCTGGGCTTTCTGAACCGATACAGCAACTGCAAATAAATGGCAATAAGGACAATTTAGTATTTTATAGTATTGTAATAGGTAATGGATTGAATGTAGGTTCAATGAAAAATAAACTAGATGTGACGGTTGAGGGTTAGAGATGTACGTAACGTACTTTGATAACAGATAAATAGAGAAAGCCTTTGAGTAATAATAATGAAAAGAGAGCGATCATTATTACGCGATCTAGCGGATACCATAACAACTTGTAACAACATTGGAGTATAGTAAAGGCAGAACACCGTCAAAACCCAAACGCTCTCTCTTATTTAGTGAACCTTCCTTTTCTCTTCTTCCATGATTACCCTATGACAGAGGTGTCATCGCACCCATTGCGACCTGACGGGCTGGATGGAGGTGGTGGCGAGAGCCCAGGCAAAGTTAGGAACTGCTGTGCCTTGGAAGTAGGAGGCGAGCAGAGAAGGTCGCAAAAATCCCCCTCTTCAAACAAAGGGGCCACCCTTTGATTTTTGATCTAACCACGTTTTTGGTTCCGACCAAGAAAAAAACAAATGTTAACCCCCCCCCCCCCAAAATTTGTTGGTTTATGTTTCAAGATGCGTAGAATCCCAAAATCGAATTTAAAAAAATTCGTCTGTCCGCTGTACACCGTCCGCCATTATTCTGTCCACCGTCCGAAGCTGTTCTCAAAAAGTTTTGGACCAAACTTTAAGAAATTTGGCTTAAAAATCATTCATCGGCCGGAGATGTGCCAGTAACATCGGCATCGCGTTCGATCAATACTAAAGGGTAGAACCTAAAGGCTGAAATATTCAAAAATCGAGATCTGGAAATCTTTCTATGTAACTGTAATGATTTTTTGAATTTCATTTATAGGTACTGCCCAAAGAATCGAACGAAACCACCCCGGTCGCTATGCGTTTATTCATTAGCTTTCCCTAAGGGCTAATGCATCAACAAGAAAAAAATACATCAACACGGGAGTGAATCTTAACCAGTAATACATATCAAAAATCGCCTTGAAAACTATGACAATTGTATTAGCTGATAATTCCAATGGACTTCTGACTTCCCGAAATCTTGTTCATTATAACTTCTGAATCCTAATGGACTTGTGAAGCGTAGGTATGTATATGTATCAGCTAATACATTTACATGCCTACATGATTGACAATAAAACTATAAAAACTAAAAAACAATAAAACTACTTACATACTTCATGATTGACATGAAAACTATGACAATTGTATCAGCTGACAATATAATTCCAATGGACTTCTGACTTCCCGAAATCGAGTTCATTATAACTTCTGTATCCTAATGGACTTGTGAAGCGTATGTATGTAATCAACTACTTCAATTATATTAATTTATTTATTATTAAATAGTAAGGAATTACTCTTAATTAAATTATTATTTCTATTCCAACAACAGAAGGTTAATTACTTCCGAGTCTCCGGGTCGGAATGTTTTAGCCACTGTTCTTAGAAAATTATGCTATTGCAATGAACTCAAAATTTCCTTCAAGAACTTCGTTTTAAAACCAGGTGACTCAGAAAGATTGATCATTACATACACATATCAAAAAGCGTTAAACAAGGGTTTTGATATGTGTATGTAGAGCTTGATCAGAAAGTTCTGGTTCTTTTCTATTTGATCGCAAACAGAGGGTAGTTGAAACTTCTCGGTGGTCTCAGCGTTACTCTTTCTGAGTCGCCTGGTTATTTTATACTACTGTAATATTCTCAGTTCTCGTATTATTCTTATCAGATTTGGAACCTCCAAAGCTAATTTCTTTCCTAATCGACTCAAGTTGCTGAAATTTAATGGAGCTCGTTCGGGACACCTCAAAAACAATTAGCAGGTTCGGAGGATAACTGTGTTACCTCCATGCAGCCACCTCCATGCCGGCCACTAGTCATGGAGGAAGGGAAGGAGTTGGAAGAAGCCACAGACAAGATAAGGTATCACTCCTTGGTGGGTGACGTCACTGATAGTGGTTCACTGACACTTGACGGACTCCCTTTCCGATGATGATGATTTCGGCTAATTTAAGTGGGTCAGTAAAATATTGTAGGAGGAGGGGAATGCCTGATGCCGGGGCCGTGTACATGGTGGAGGAATGACAGTACCACAAGGAGTTTGGTAATTAAGGCCATTGAAATTCGTATGATTTTTGGGCCGTTACAGTGGTGCAGCCGAAATAGGACCCGAAATCATACGAAACAATAATTAATTAAATCCCTCTCGAGCCAAAAGACTGTAAACATCACATTTCCTGTTGTTATGCCTTTCATTTCCTCACTGACTTGAGTCAAAACACACCGTGACAATGACCTCGCTCGACTGCTGACTTGTTCCAGCAAGCATCTGCTGAGCCAGCGGCCTGCAGTTACACTTCGACATTCGTCCGACCCCAAACCAGCCGAGACGGCTGGTATTTGACTCCAGGGAAATGTTACGCTCCAGGAAAATAACTCTCACAGTCGAAGAGGTTTGATCACCCTGGCCTCTTAGCTCTGGTCGTTAGAGCGTTGCAACTCCGGGAAATTAATAATAATTTCTCGTAGTTGTGACGACGCGAGTTCGAACTCCTGTCGAGGAAGCAAATATTTTTAGCCCGTTACAACTGAATAGCTGATGTGGCCTCTGAGGCTAATTTCAGCAACTTTTTTCTTTTCAATCTGCCGTTTTATCAAGTTTTTTGTTTTGTTGTTTTGACATTTTTAGAAAATCGTTCAACATTCACCAACTTCAAACCGTAAAATCTGTAAAGGCGTGAACCCTTTTGGGAGGCACGATGCGCCAAGTGTTCATCATTTACTAGATATACATTATATGGGGCTTAATAATAATTATAGACCAATGATCTGCGCAGAAGGGCTATCTAATACAGAAATAATAAATCTTTGTGTAATAATTTGCAGCGTTTTGACACACATTCGAAATTTAAACAAACTGATTCACTGAGGGTTCTTAGACCAAAACGAACAATGTATCTCAATTATAACCTGAGATATCGAAGGACAAAGCTACAAAAATTTGAGTTATCTGATTTTCAATGCTAGATGACCAGATCTGTCACTTTTGATAATTTCGAATTTTTCACCTAATATTGTAAATCTTTATTTTTTCGTGGAAATAGACAACGTTTTTTCACTAACTTTCGTTTTGAAATAGGTTTCCACAACTTCGTTGCGAGTGATTTAGTTCTTGATGACGAATCTATGCATAAATACCTTTCAATAAAAAAGAAATGAAGGAAATCGGCCGGATAGAGCGGCCGTACTAACTGCCATTACATTTCGTAAATATTTTCAATATATAAGATAAAAATTTGAGTTATCTGATTTTCAATGCTTGTGACGAATCTATGCATAAATGCCTTTCATTAAAAACAAATTTTAATTTCATGAAAGCCCTTGTGTTGTTGGGCAAGTTAAAATCCTATCCTACTTGTCTCACAAAGGCTCTGTTTCAAATTTCAGTGTCGTAAGATAAAAAGCATTGAAATGTGATTTTTCGGAATCACGACATCGGCTCACGCTGCTGATTATCTACGACGATTTTTCCAACCACTTTATTTTGAATGACTAGCTGATCATTTTGCGACCCATCCCATCAAATTCGGTCCAGCCGTTCTCGAGTTAAAGCGCTTTTACGGGGATCAACATAATACATAAACGGACAAAGTTAATACAATAGTTTTTTCTTTTTTATAAGAAAATAGGCTAAAAATAGATACACTGTTTTTTCTTATTGACATAATTTGCATTCGACTTTCTTTACCTTTTTGGTTAACAGGTTCTTTTTCTTTCTCAATCGTCTTGGTAACTTTTGGAGGGCTCAACGCCTTCTGAACAGCAACTGCAAATACACTGAGTTATAATACAATAATCTGCAATAGAATAACAACGATACAATAATGCAATTCGTGAACTGTTGATAGGACGATGAAAGTATTATGGGATTCACTGGAGTGAGGTGTGAGAAGAGCTCAGAACTTTTCGAAGCACAATCAAGGTACAAAGAGGGAAACGAAGAGGCACTGAGAGTGAACGAAGATTAGGCAGTATATTTGTTGGAAACAGGCAGCTGGGAGTTGAAAGATCCTTAACACATTCAACAGCGGACAAATATGCTTGACCTACGTAGTGGACCAGCGATATTTGGGTTATCGAAATTCACATTCACGCCACTTACCGAAATATCTGGATTTTCGGGTAAGAAAAACAATCCAGTCAACAAAAAAATGAGTGTTATCCATGGGTCTGAATTTATCAACTTTTTTCCCAGATTAGTTTTTGTGTTCATAACTGATGGAAATAGTGAAATATTTCGGGCTAAATCCCAAATATTTACTTGGTTTCTCAATATACCTACTGCACACTGGTGACGTCACCTCTTGAGCTTGTTCCTCCACAGATCATCTCAAAAGTTGACCATCAAAGTTGATAATGTAGTATCCATGACTACTTCTCCATAGCACTGTTGCGAGCACTCTTTCAACTAACCAGTTTCCAACATGGTGACTACCTAGCATCCCCCTGTTATCTTTTCCGACTTATTCTGTATCTTTTCCCATGTTGTGCTTCCCATGACATGGATACTGTGGAATGAATCAATATAAGATGTATCCTTAATAACAACAGAATCCTCATCGTGAATAGCTCTAATTTCCTTTGCATAAGAACTTATTTATCCCCCGAGTTATTAGTAAAGAAGGAGAACAAGAAAGGTTTATTCACAAAAATACAGATTAATTGAAAATTGTAGTACGGTCGTTGTAGAAGACTGTTTACTGATGCAGCTCTCGTATGTACATGGTGTTAAGGGGGACTTTATGAAAAAATAATTTGAAAAAACCCACAAAGGCACGTTTTTTAAAATACAAATGGACCGTTAGCTCTCCTCTGTTGGCCACCCTGCCCCCCCCCCCCCCCCCCCCCCCACAGCCTCTACAATCTTGGGGGCACCTCTCAGCTTCGTGTTTCCACCATGTTACACGTGCTTTCAACTCTCCGTAATTTTTGAGTTTTGATTTATTTTTCACAAAGTTAAGTATGCGAGGTTTCTCTCGAGTTTGTTCTACATCTGGTCCATGAAGTCAAACAAGAATTCCGTGGAAAAAATGCGTCTGGCTTCCAAATCTCTCTTGCGGATGCGGAACCACGGCACAGCGTGGGTAACATAACAACGCCAGAGGGTGTTTAGTTTGCACTGCTGTACTCGTAAGCGCATCTTCCTCATCCTCCTTTTAAAAAACTGGCTGCTGGGGAATACGGGATATCGATCTACATGCGAAACGAAATAATATCTAGGGTGAAAGAAGTTCATTAGGTTTCTTCCTTATCTTCAACACAGAAAAGGGTACCGAAACACCCCAACCAAAGACAACCGTAACTCAAAACCAGTTTGCAGAACTTCACCAAATCTGGGCAGTCTGGGCTGCCGACTATACATGGTTAGTAATTATTATAACTGGTAAATTACCCACTGACTTGCCAAAGCATAGAGTTTATTCAATCTCCATTCTTATATGTATTAGTTGGGAATGAAGAAAAATTGCATGAACTGTAAATTAATTGGAGAGGCAAATTGAAATAAGCTGAATACCTATAGATAAGTACGGTGGTGGATTATTACTAAACCATTGACATGACTGCAAAGCGTAGTTACGTGGGACGTTCGAGAATTTTATTGAAAAATCCCATATAGAAGAAGCAGACAAAGTGGCAATAAAAAAGAAAAATTAATGAAAAAACCCGAGCTGAGCTCTTGCCATTAACCCTTGATAGATGATAAACACACAACAAAATAATAATATAATTGAAGTTGAAATATAGAGCACGTCACGAGAATTTGGGTCAAAACTTTTATGAGGTGAGGAGTCGAGCAACAGTTGCGCCAAACAATTACGCCCCTGTAACTGGCTGATATCAGGCGATCTACACTCAACACCGGTTGATCGGAGATCAACCTATTAAGCTGAAATTTTAACATGAACCTCCGAGGGACTGCTGGATTCCATTGGTAAGGTGTCATAACGATCTGATCAGCTGATCACAAAGCATTTGGACCACCCACTACTTACCAAAAGACAATATCTGCATGAATTGTTGCCACTCAAGCATTTATTCACACAGGAGTATAAATAAAATGCAAGGAGATATGAGCTATAATATGATATAAACTAGTTCATGGACCACATGGTAAAATACCTTTCGGGAGGTCAGATGAGGAAGAGTTGCTGTTGACCATGGAAGAAATGCTTGAGCTCGATTCTTCAGGCGGCGATCTAAGTAATCATAAAAAATAATTCTTGTAAGTTGAACGCAATGAGTAACTCTGGTGTGTCCCAAATTTGAATTTGTATTCTGCACAAAGCGTGAGTTCTAAATTGATAAGAACGTACCAATCATGAACACGAAATCATTTAATCATTTTGCTGAAAAGAATAATAGGATGTAACTTAGATCCTGCCTTTTGCAAGAGCAACATAGGAAAGTGTACAGGAGGGGAGAGCAGCAAGAAGTTTGTTATTACAAACATGTTGCTAAGTAATGCAAGCATTATAGGGACGTCCCTATGAATGGATCGTATATAATTTTGGTGATGAATAAAAAACGTCTGCTTAGTTGGGTGTGGCATATAGCTTCCTCGTTTACGTATCATGAATATATAGATCATTGAAAAGTTTTAAATGACCTTGAAAAATTCCATAGCGGAAAATAGTAAATCAAGAAGTAGTGTGAAACGTCAGAATCGCTCAATGAAGAAACAAAAAAATGATACTCAATGAAATTTACGTTTGCGCATGTGCAGCATGAACTGATGAGTTGAGAGCGATGAAATAGGTATGGGACCATCTACAAACTAACCCTCACATTCACTGACAATGTCATCTAAATCAGAGGAAAACTGTGGAAATTAACCCCTTCGCGACGGGCGTCGTTCAGCCACTGCAACGCGCCTGGCCTGACTGCCTCGGAGCCCTCCAACCCCCCGTGCCTGAATAATTGGCCCTCCACGCGTGGTGAACCACCTTCGCTTTTCGGAACTGGATCAAGAATATTAGAATTTGAAATTTCCCGAACATCATGATCACCATCATCGAGAAAATCTTCAAAACAATAGTCTTTGAGTTGATCCAAAAAGTTTGTTGAACGAGCTTCAATTTCAACGTCAATCACATCACTCCCTAACTCACAGTCACTCCCGGTTATTATTTCTTCAAGAATTTCTTCATCCGTCCATGGTGAGGAATAAAAACGTAAAAGAAAGTACAAGTATGGAAACAGGTATGAGTAAAATTATGACAAAGACCGAATGCGGGCAAAAAACAAAACAGTGACCAAGTCAACGTTTTTCCTGCTATTTTGATGTGAATAAAAACTCTCTCAACAACATCTTTGAGCTCAGCACATTCTATTGGATACTAGACGTAAATGTTAGTTACAATGGCTCTCAACGGATGGCATGAGAGTCGATAGAGATAGATAGATAGATAGATAGATAGATAGATAAATGTTTTATTGTGTTAAAAAACAAGTTTTTTCACAAGAGTTCACATACATGGAAATAAACTACTAATACTAATAAATGAAGTACAAAGTTCTTTAAATTCAGATAAAATACATAGTAGAAAGAAAAAAAGAAATGAAAATTTAACTCAGCAGCCAATAGTGTAAGGCACAAAGAGAGGAATTATACATGAAAAGATGAGGCACATAACATCAAAGTCAGTCTAAACAAAAAAACCTTCGTTTATAGTAAACGCCCGCTGTCGTAAAACAGTCTGCAGAAATCCTACTAATTTCCCCACCTCTTTCCTATCGTTGCATAGCAGAACTGAGCGGAAAACGGATTCATTTAAAAAAGGGGCTTCAAAGTATTTAAAGCGTTCGAACGTATAGACTTTGCAGGAAGAGATAAGGTGGTACAGCGTATCAGGGCTGTCGGCATTGCATATCGAGCAACTTGTGGAACTGTCAAAGCGGTTGACTATTCCATGAAGGATCACTCGGCAAAAAGAGGGGTTCGCACACCTAATTTGGCACAGAAGTCTCTTTGTAAATAACGAGTAGTCATTCTCGAGGTACAATGCACTCTGCCGGGGGCTAAAAGGAGAATTTCGTGGGCAGTAACTGAAGGAAGACGAAGACGACCTCTCCAAATCAGCCTGATATAGTTTTTTGAGAAAGGCATCTAAGAAATCCTGCTTTTTCCCCTTAATCATGGTGAGATCTCTGGATGTCCACAAACTTTCTAGATTTGCATCTTCAAGGATGCTCTTCAGTTGCAGAGACCAGTTGAATTTTGGATCGGGAAAACTTTGGGTGAGGGACATTAATCTTTCAAAGCAAATTCTGGGAAGTCTATTTTGAGGCATGGCCAAGAGTTTACTCCACCAGCCGAAGATCGCCTTGGCTATTAAGAATTTTGTGTGACTGAGCCCAAGTTCCAATCTAACTACATAATCTGGCGTGTTAAGCGCTAAACCCATAAGTGACTTGAAGGCCCTAACCTGAACACGTTCCAGGATTTCCGCGTATTGAGAGGCCCACACTTCAGAGCCATAGAGCATAGTACTCACTATAGCCCCAGAGAAGAGCCCATACCAAGCTTCGGGGGATGCGGCTTGAGTTTTGAAAATAACCGGCCAGACGTTCTTATAAGCAGCAATTCCCTTATTAACAGCAAACTGGGCCTGCCGGAAAAACAATCCTGACCTGGAGAAGAGAACTCCTAAGTAAGTGTATGTAGAAACTGTTTGTAATTCATCCGAACCACACCAAAATCTGTTAGAAGCCTGCCTCCCTTTACGCTGAAAAACCATTACTTTGGACTTGGAGGGGTTGATAGTAAGATTATTCAAACTACAATATTCGCTCAGAGCTTCGAGAGCACGATTCATATTCCGAGGAGTATCAGCGAGTAAGACCTGATCATCTGCATAAGACAATGAGATCAGAGAAACAGTCCCATCAATACTCACCCCTTCAATACCTTTTGAGAGCATGAACGAATCAAAATCTGAAATAAATAAGGCAAATAGGAGGGGTGAAAGAATATCACCTTGCAAAATACCAGAAGTGATGTCATAGGGCTTGGAAGACTCTGTCCCCAGTCTAATAGAAAACACTGCCTGCCCATACCAGGTCCGGACGAGATTGATGAAACGAGCACTAACACCCATTGAGTGCAGCTTATTCCACAACAACTCATGAGAAATGCTGTCAAAAGCTCGTTTATAATCAATGAAGGTGCAGTACAGTTTCCTTCCTCTCAGTCTGGTTGAAATGTGGGCCACACTGGCTAATGTGAATATTGAGTCGATAGTTCCTCTGCCCTTCCTAAACCCATTTTGATTTTCTGGCAAGAGATTTTTATTAGAAGCAAAGGATAGCAACCTATTGTGGAGAATTTGAGAGAAAATTTTAGCAAGGCAGTTAATGAGTGAAATACCACGATAATTACCCACATCAGCTGAATCTCCTTTCTTCAATAGCAAAAAAACCTGAATTTTCGCCCTGCCAGCGGGAACGACTCCAGAAGATAAAATCAAATTGAACAAATTCAGAATGTATAAGAGCCCTTCCTTCAGTATATTTTTGAAAAACTCATATGGAATCAAGTCCTCTCCGGGTGCTTTTTTGTCCTTGAAAGAAGCAAGGGCCTTAGAGAGTTTGTCTAAAGAAATTTCAGAGTCTAAAACTGGGTCAAAAGTTCCTAGAAAATCGGCGTCCCTTCTAGCCCCCCGTGCTGGGTATAGCTCATTGTAAAAAGCTTCAATTGCATCCATTTTAAGCCCGCAGGTACGCGCTGATCGCCCCTTGAGTCTTCTAACAGCCATCCAAAACGATTTTGAATCACGGCTGGAAGCCAAAAGCAAACGTAAATCAGAAAAGTAGGTTTTCTTTTTAGATCTAATAAGTTTTCTGTAAGTTTTTCTTTTTTCCAGATACTCATTTATGAAGGGCTGGGTAAAACCTTTGCGACGAAGCTTTCTGAAGCTTCTCATCTCGTATTTTGCCGAGACACATTCAGAGTCAAACCATGGGCTGCGACGAAAATGAGAAGGATGCGGTTTAGAGGGCAGAAAAATGTTCAGATCCTCAGCGCACTCAATTATGAACGTTTTCAGCTCATATATCGTGTCAACCGAATCAGATTGGCCTATAGATAGGCAGTTTGAAATTAAGTTATGATATTCAGCACACTTCTCGGGCATCCATTTCAATTTCGCCGCTAACCCACCCGGAGAATCCTCTGAAAATGGAGCATTCCAAACAGACAGCTCCAGGATACACGGGCTGTGGTCCGAGCCAGAATCAGGAGGAAGAATTCTGAAGTCCTTCACATCCCAAATGGCGCCAGCACTAACCCAAACCAAATCAATGGTACTAGCACCATCACTAGAAAAACTTGTAAATGAGCCGGGAATATCAGCAATGGATCGCCCATTTAGAACATACATCCCAAAAGCCTCTAGCGAGTTGACAAGTCTTTTGCCGTTAGAATCGACGTTGGAGTCCAAGGAGGTACGGGAGGCTGCTAATGAGCTCCCTTCAAAAAAGTCAGGGTCACCCTCATTCAAGACGCCAATTCTACTGTTCCAGTCACCTCCCAAAACAATACGGATTCCCCAAAAGTACTATGTAAAAACTCCAAAGCAGAGTCAAGTTCAGTGCCAGCGCCCTCTTTGCAGCCCTCATTAAAGTATACTGCTCCTAATATTAGCGCTTCATTGGCATATTCCGCCAAAACAAAAAGAAAATATCTTGATTTAAATATTATTGAACATTTTATAGTATTACGATAATAAAGCACTAAACCACCACTGGCCCTACCTTTGTTACTGGTTCTAACCGCAAAGCTACTTAAAGAATTATATCCATCAATAGAAAAAGAAACTTCCTTCTCTAACCAAGTCTCCACAAGAAAAACAAAGTCTAAATTTAAACTCAATAAAGATTCCTTCTCAACAATGAAATTTTCAAAACCAAAACAATTCCAAAACAATACATTAAAAAACTTCGAAGTCGGAGTGGGAGTGACCTTGCCTACATGGGTGATCAACCGTTTTTTGGATCAACCGGGGCTTTCTTCGGTGAATTTTTTATGGGCGAGATTTCTTTACGCTTCTTGGTGTCCACGGGTGAATGGGAAGTCCCTGCAGCTTCTTCAAACCATGGTGGAAGGTCCAGCTTCACGCATGCGGGTTTTTCAACTTGTCTACGAGCACTGTAGACTATTTCCTTCATTTTTATCGTCAAAAACTCGACAATAATCGGACGAGACCGGCCAGGGAGAAGTTTGGTTTTGTCACCACGGCGATAGCAGGCCTCAATATCTGATTCGGAACACCTAACACCCTCCAGAGAGTTAACGATTTCCAAAATTTTTTGTAAAGGTTCGCCATCTTCCGAAATTCCGAAAAATATAAGGTTCTTTTTTCTGATTTTTTTCTCCAGGGCGTTGATTAAGCGGTCATGCGTATCAACCTTTTTCGCAACTTTTTGGAGGTCCACCCCCTCTAAGCTTTTCTCTATCTTGTCTAGTTTTTCCAGAATTCGATCAAGCTTTTGGTCCGAGTTCATTTTTTATTTTTCCGAGAAACGAACAAATCTGCGGAATATAAGATGCGGTGGACACGTCAATCAGTTTGTTGACGTTTTTATCGATAAGACAGTCCTTACCGTGCCTGCACAGAGTTCCAAGAGGCGTCCAAGAGGTGGGAGGTCAGCGAGGGGCGAGGAGGGACCGAAGAAGAGTACGAATGACCTTGGGCGACAGCCGAATATCCCCGAGCGACTCCGAACAAACCCCCACTCTGCCAAACTACACCTCGACCAGCTGCACCACGAGCCCAACAATAAAGCAATTACTTCCTCAAATTAGAGAATCACTTGCCTAAATCTGTAGCAAATGAGCCTTCCTCTTGCACAAAACAGTATGAAGGCAACGTTTACGAAAACTACTCACTTCCACGAACAAGTAGGTATAAGTTTTGTAGACCAATTCTAGGTTGAAATGTATCAACTTAAACGTCAATCGCGGACTCGATGTAAACCGTGCCGATCACATCAGCGAACTCCATGAGAGTCGATAGAGGGAAATTCGAAAACGCCAAAATACGTCAGCAGGCATTACGGAGCACTTGATGGCCGACGTATTAATACGTCGTCAGGCGTTACGGAGGACATCTGTGCCAACGTATTAATACGGTTAAGGTCTTCACTGGGTTAAGGTCTTCACTTGGTTAAGGCATGCGCAGTAGCTGTTAATGATACATTCATCTTATTTATTACTCTTATTACATTATTTCATTACTCTCCCGTAGTACCGTTTAATGGGAAGGCGCTTAACAGCCCCCCCCCCCCTCCCCCCTCCCTCCAGCGTGGTCACTGCCTTTACACAGAGAAGGTTTCTCCGCCTACTACTTTTTCCTCATCTCAGAAATTCTGCAACCCAATCATCATAGTATTCAGAATCAATCAACGTTCTTCGATTGTGAAAGGCTACTCTAATGTTTGACTTGGCCAGGTAAGAATGACTGTGATGTGCTATGCCGGAATGTCAACAGCATAGAGTAATACTTCGAAATTGGGAACAGGGTTCAGAACAAACCAACTACATGTTTCACTGGAAAATCGTGGGATCTGAACTTCCAGAATCGGAATAGGAATCTCACCACATCGCGCTGCAATTATCTTCGTCATCGCACTCCCCTCCACCATCCATATCATGACCCAATTTCACTGTTGGTCCTTGTCATCTCCAAAATCGTGGGAACCTGCCGATGACATCACCACCTCCTACCAGAGTGGAAACCCTATCATGTCAACTTCTTCGGTTTCTCCAACCTCCATGCATAGTGGCCTGCACGTAGGTGACTGAATGGAGGTAAGAACTGCTACAACTCAGGTGTAAATGGACTAATTCCTACGTCATTAGGACTGCTGCTAGTCCATCTTTGATGCAGAGATTCCTCACATCCTTTCTTGTCCCTTATAATCGAAGTATTATACGAAGATACCCTCCGTGTGTTCAAGTATTTTCAACCATATTCTTCAGGAAAAAATTAACCTCCTTGTGAAGAACTCTTACGTTTGAAGTTCAATCATTTCTCATAAATTTGAATGTTGAAAAGTTTTGTGGAAACAAATTGTGTCAATTAGCAATAAACTGAGTTCAAAAATTAGCAAAAGAAAGCAAGAGGTCCTTGAAATTGGTTTTAGTTACAAAACATGGTTCAAAAACAGTTAATTAGCCATAAATTTGAATTTTCTAAAATGTTATACACAAATAGTGCCTGAATTCTAGAAAAACGTGAACTTACAAAAGACAAACACGCACAAAATTAAATTAATTCAAAAAAGTAAGAAAATTTGCTTATAATGATGTGTTACATGACTCGGACCTTTTAATTCTTCCAAAACGAATATTTTCCCCTAAAATGTACGAAGAAAATCAACAATTTTTATTTGAAATACTTTCCTTTGCATGGCAGCTTGAGCTTATTATATCTTAAATTATAGTTCTATCTTCGTAGAGGACTGTATACTGACGCAGCTCATGTGTAGACACTGTATTGCGGTAAATATCAAAGAAATAATTTGAAAAACTGTGTGTTATGTCTGACAGGCGCCACCATGTGTCGTAATACCATTACGACTGTGCCATTATTGCAATTATTACACTAATTGCTATTCATGCCTGTTATTTCTAACAGGTGTCACCATATTAATATCATAATTGTTTCACGGCATGTGGTACGCAACTCAGTTCGAATATAAGGTACTTAATAGGTTGACAACATGGCAGGGGAATATGGATTTCAGATTTTCATCTCACATACTGAGAAATCTGTTAAATCTATCCATGGCATCCGCCTACCACGACGTCCCTATATCATTCGGACGTCAGAGCATACCACTTCACCAACAAAGGAGGGGGGGGGGGGGGTTGTCATCGTAGATTACTACTGGTGAAAAAGGCGGCAAGGAGGAATCGTGTGTGTGCCACAGGTGCCCTACACACGAAAGTGTGTACCTGTAGGTACAACTAGCGATTGATGCCTCTGCATCTAACTTTACTCCTTCAATTTTGTTTTCACAATAAGTTCTCTAGTGATTTGAGACCTCGTCTCCTGACGTAGCTTCTCACATCTTGTTTTTTTACATTATAGAACCACCTCCTCTTACATTAGATGAATGGGATACTTTGACCGATCTTCTACAAAGACCGTACTATAATTGATAACTCAACTTACCTTGGGAAAGTTGAAGTAGAATTTATTATAGTTAGGTCATAAGAGAAGACTGTTTAGTGCCCACCCAGACTTACGCCTTTTTTACGGTACTCAGCCATTCACCTGCAAACACCTTAGGTCTTTGAACTCAAGTGAGTCCAGCATCTCTCATCATGGTACAGGTCGGGGGGGGGGGGGGGGGGGGGGGGGGACACATGAGAGAGCGAGTTTCCATTTTTTGTTTGAAAAATCCGGGTTTTTTCAAATCATTTCCTTGAACTTCACCGCAGTACAGAGTCTACACGAGAGCTGCGTCAGTAAACAGTCTTCTACTACGACCTAACTATAATTCTATTCAAACTTTCCCACGGTAAATCGAGTTATCAATTATCAGTAAATGATAGAACACATCTGAAATGAAGAGATGCAGCTTGGGGAAGCAAGAGTATTCCTGCAATTATCTTTTTATGCAATTATGTTATGCAAGTATCTTTTTACATTCAAATTGACTTACTTGGCTCTTTCGGCGTGTCCTTTCACATCATTTCCTAGCGCCAAACACTTTTCCAATTTCAATTTTGCCTCCTGAAAACAAAATGGGAAAAATATCAATGAACAGCACCTACGTTGTTAACCCATTAACGCACGAATTAATTTATTTCTTAAATTAAAATTTGTTTTCTACTATTTCGTTGCTATTTGAGTTCTAGAATAAGGGAAAAATGCAAGGGTAAATCTCCAAGTCATACTTGGTGGTATTTAAGCCCGTTGCCATATGGCTGCGACCGTGTCATGGCACAGGGTGTGGTGCGGGAAAAGCGCCACGGAGTTACTCGAGTTGGGCATCTCAGCAGGAGTGCTCCGTGGTATCACCACCCGCGTCCTGAGGGGTTCTTACTTAAACTGGTGGTCATTTTATAGGGGCACTTCCTTTCATCCCATTCTTCCTCCTCATCCTGCAACATCGATTATCCCTAGAGCCGGCGCCGGGTAAACCTGGGCGTCCTTCCCACTTTTTATTGATTTATTTATTTATTTTTCAATCTAATGGTGTGTCCCCTCCGCCTTTGAGGGGAGGTTTGTAAAAAAAAAAATATATATATATATATGTATGTACCTATGTATGTAACTCATGTACACGATTGCAACCTTATGGTACAACAATTTAAAAAATTCTAATTTCGGGGTTGGGTTACTATACCCAAGAGATTCTACTGTAGAAAAATCAGCTTAATATGATAATTTTTAGGGGGGTTAAAAAAATCAGAATAGGTGAAAAAACGTCGCTTTTAGCACTTTTTTTGCCTTCTCCAAAATGGCTGGAGGGATTTTGATGAAATTCACAGCAGTTACTTTTCTTGTGGGTACAATTATATTAGATACCCCTCATGCTTGGGAATTTGGGAAAATACTCCAAGGGAGGTAATTAGCAAAATACTTCCGAAAATAGGTTGAAAAACGAAGGAATCAAACAGTCGAATAACAACTCCATCCTTCTAAGCTGTGATCCATCAAGATAGCATCCATGTAAAATGAATACAAGTAAGAAAAGTCGAGTGAAGCCTCACACCACATGTTTTCACATTACATATATTCAAGACCTATATAATATATGATATATCTAAGACCATCATTATGATTATCTAAGACCATCCCTGGTTCGTACATCTTCTTTTCCATGTAGCAAACAGCCTTTGATCAACACGAACCGCTCTCGCCAGTGTATTCTTGAGAAGGTGAGGGGGCCTCTCGGGCAGTCTTCAGTAATTTTCAGTTTCAAATTGTTAATGGCTTTCCATTTCGTCAGTGAAAAGGTTTTCAAAAGCATCTATAATTGAATCATAGGTTGCTTCCAACAGTTTAGGGAAAGGCTTTTTGACTACCTCCAAATCCCCCTTTTATCTATCAGCTTTCACCTAACCCTCGCGGCCCATTCCACGTAGAAGTTGCCCAAGAATAGAAAGGAAGGACAGTCAGGACTGCTAGAGCCAATAGTGTTGTCGACCAGGAAGTTGAATTATGTTGCTCATCTCATCCTCGTCACTGAAGTCTTCGTCCGTGAGAACAGCTGGAGGAGGAGGTTCTATATAAATGCCATTTGGGAAGTAAGTTGGCAAAAATTTCTGGTGCTTCCTGAACTGAAAAACCGGGTCTGAAAAAAAATATCTAAAACCGTACTTACTTACTCCAAGTGCCAAGCTTTGCCAATGGCAACATCAGGAAAACCCCAAATAAAAACATATAAAAGTAAATGAAAATGTATGTGTATCTATTCCATCCTATAACGGCACATGTGTAGAATAAAAAAAAACAAAAAAAAAAAAAAACAGGAGTTTCACCTTATTTAATAAAAGCAAACTTAGCACAGTACTTACTCTAAGAGGGCTTGGAGCTCTCCCATGACACAATCTTTGCAATGGCTATGAAATCATACCATATCAGGTGATTACCATGTCAGGTGATCTGGGAAGACCTAATTAAGAGGTGCGACGTCCTAGATGGACATTATGACGTGGATAGGAGGACTAAATATAAACAGGCTTATACATATATAACAGCGAGCAATCTGGTCTGTTTGTATCTATCAGTTCCATTGGACCCAGTATATTTAGAACAAGTGCAATCAAACTATGAATGAAGAGTTCCTAAACGATAAGTCAATTGAGATAAGGTGCTTGGGGATTTTATCATCTGGAGCAAGCCACAGCGCATGCTAACCTGATAAAGTCAAGAGGGTCGAATTATGTTTTATCTTAAAGTGACGCTACTTATCTTCAAGTAACGCTGAACCACCAAGGGGATTTTCCCGCCTATCCCGTGTGTTCAGTTTCCAGCATTTTTAAGTTTCCTAGTTCTTTTCTTATTCACAAAAAGGTTTTGCAATGGCAGATTTTGAAAATGTACGAACAAGTAAATGAATATAACTTTCATGAATCATGAATACCAACAAGAAACGAATATCACTGTTATCGGTATGTAAGGTTACTTTGCGAATGGGAGGAAGAGATGAGACAGGTTGGTTCGAGATAATGCGTCTTATATTTAGGTGGGTGAAATAAATTTGTCTTATTGGAGATAAAGGCGCCTCATCTCCCCGCGTGTTTTCCGTTCACAATAAGGCGCCTCATCTCTATCTCCCTATCGCTTTAGGAACTCTCTAATATTTGAGTATAGTAGGAATGAAAGAGTTACCTGAAGGAACTCAAGGTCTGCAGAGGCCATGATCAACGTCTTCCCTTGGTGGAGAACTGTGTGGGTGTACTTCCATTCTTGGTTGCCTGAAATCAACAAAACATTTTTCAATAGAGAAATCACACAGCCATATAGGTTACTAACATGAAAATCAATTCAAGTAGTACAAAAAGATAAGTTTCGAAGAATTAACGATAGAGGGATTATGTAAATAGAGCAAAATCTAGCCAAAACTGTGAAACGTTTACTATGTTTGACTGATGATTTCATACATAACAGAGTGGGAGAGGATGACTTCTTAATTAAAAACTATTAATAGGAATAAGTATCAACTAATTGAAATAATCGATGTTTTATCATAATAACCGATTAGTTTTCAATTTATATTTCTAGGCTTGATAGTGAGATTAATTAGTGATCAAATAATTGGGTTAGATTATTGAAGGGTAATAGAATAGAGTCAGAAATATTTATTTTTAAAAAAGGCCGAAATGAGGCGATTCAAAAGTAAACTGGTAACTGAGTTCAGTGTATAACAATAAAAAGTATGTTTTTAAAACTAGAAAAACATTAATAAAAACATAATAAATAATACCAAAAATAACGTTGAAAGTGACTGTGAAAGATTTAAAGAAACATTTGTCGCCGACAGGATTCGATCGAACCCAGAATCCACGTACTCTTTCACTGGACTAACATGCCTTGATTGAGATATTAGCATCATCTGACGTACAAAGGTCCGGAAACGATATATTCCCTTATTCCCTTTATCATGGGAAACGAACGTAAAGCAACCCAGATGGTCTCATCGATTTATTGAACCTCTTGTCCATAATTCAATAAAAAAATACCCTTGTATTTCGAAAGTTTTCGAGAGAATTGAAGTTTTAATATTTCAACCCTTAAATACTAGGTACCTTTTGGGTTTGATCAAGAGTGATGCCAATGTTACTGGCACATCCCCGGCTGATGTACGATTTTCGAGCCAAATTTTATTAAGTTTGGTTTAGTACTTCAAAAAAAAAGCTTCGGACTGACAAGAAAAAAAAAAAAATTTTTTTTTCTTTTTTTTCGATTTTTGGAATCTACGTATCTTGAAATGTAAACCAACAAATGGCCGATTATTGAAAATAATAAACCAATAAAGTCACAACACGTTATTGATCGTGAAAAATCAATCATGTCTTCAGAAATGAATGCCCCCCCCCCCCCCACCCCTATTCATATAGGTAGGACTTTATAAATATTGGTAAAATCATTCCCAAACTATACTAACCAGGGGCTATAAACCTAGTGCTATCTTCAGAAGCTGAGCTGTTCAAACTGGATGTGGAGCCTGTGGTGTCTTTTTCCAGTTCTCTCACGGGAGACGCATTTCTCTTGATGGTGTCTTCAATCAACTGTCTCGCAAACCTTTATCAAACATGAAACAGAGTCCACATAATAATAAAGTAATCTATTTTGCGCATAAATAGCATAGATTTATAGAAATGCTTCCAAAAATATTAATTACAAGAATGAGCATATTATACAGGTAAGTTAGTTAATCCCTCAATAAAAATTCAAATTTTTTGGACACAGATCAGTTTCCTGTCAAGAATAGTTAAAACTAGTTTTGATGATTTCGGGTTTTCAAGGGAGCATAATTAGGGTTTGCTTAATTTTCAACACAGAATGTGTTTTGGCCTTGGCATCTCCAACCGAAAACGAAAAGCTTTGTTTATACGCAAATGTGTTGCATTTATGTTACGTTTTTGTGTAACGAAAATGTGTTGCAACAATTTACTGATGATTCCCGCTTACAACCGAGTTGTTGCTAGAGAAATGGTACTTCGTCATTTTTCATCCCACAAAATTCGCTGACCATTCGTTCGAAAGCTCTCGATTTATCCAACCGTATTATGTTACCTACTGCGAAGTCTGTGTCCAACAAGCTGAGTTAAGAGCATGGTTATAAGAATTATTGTTTACTCACAGGTGATCATTCTCAATAATTGATATTGTGAACATGATTGCAACCGCTTGCTTGTTTCTGATAACTCATGTTATATGATGAATAAATGAAAGCTTATGACGAGTAGGTTTCAATATGGTGCCTTTGGACTCCAAAACCATACGGGGGGAGGGGGGTGGTGTAAAATATGCATTTTTCATGAGAAGGCTCAAATCTGGGGGCTCTAGACTTCATGATTCGTTTCTAGACGTCCCAAGGATTCTCCATTCCAAATGTTAGCTTCATAGGTTGAATAACAAATAAACTAGCACTATAGGTTCAATTTCAATAGATATACACTGGATGCTTCTACACCCACGATCATTATGCTCACAGCCCTGCTATTCGACAGTCACAGAGTTATGGTGAACAGGGAAATGTAACTAGTTAAATCGAGAGCTGTCCAACAAGTGGTGAACGATTTTTGTGTGTTAAAAAAGGGGGGAAGGTGAGCAAACGTCAGAAAGTTTTCGAGACGGTTTCATGGGTGGTTTTTGGCAAATAGGTCTCCTTAAAAACGTATTCTATGTTAAAATTGAAACAATTATTATTATAATGAAACTTACTCGATCTTATCACCGTCTGGCCCAGTAATTTGCACCAATCTTTCCTTGGCCCCTGGACTCACTGTAAAATTAAAAAAATTTCAGACGTCTGGGTTACAATTTTCAACCACTTGGGCACTGACTAAGATGTACCTAATGAAGAAAATCATTGCTAGAAATGTAACTTGGATCTTGTTTACAAAATGCTTAAACGTTGGCAAATTTAGTTTGTAGGTAATTAAAACAGCTAGACAAAAAAGCATTGATCGTGGCCATCATCAATTGTTGATTAGCCAATACGCAAAATAACATTTGGAGTGCATTGTACCAGATAATTATTACTATCCTGTTATGAAAGAACAGAATAATAAATTATTTATGAGGCCTAGACGAACAATAGAACAGAGATGGGGTGGATTTCTAAAATCAATGACTGACTAATCGACATCTTTTCCCCATTTGCCTTTGGTGCGATTGGGGCCCTAATTACAGCCCATTCGATATGTATAGTTGGCTGGATCTACAGCCTCATTGATCTGCATACGAAAGATCTACCTAGTTCTAGATCCTAAGGAAATAGAGCAGGTCTCGGTTAGCACAACGTGGATACTGCTCCAGGCTTCATTCTGAGCTCATTTTAATATCCAACTGTTCCTGTTGTACTATTAAACATTTCCAATCGTTCATACGAGGAATGTTGTATCTTCCACAAGCTAGACAGCTTCTTTTCAACATCAGTACCAACCAATAAAGAAATGTTTTAAAGAGTGATCTTCTTGTTTCAAGTTGCTTTCTACATGATTTAGTTGGAGCTCTGGCGTCAGAACAAAGTCATCTTTTGGTTACCCACAGCGTCAGGTGGGTGGATGGTAGATTACTTCTTGAAACGGCAAGTAATCACTAATTCCAGAAATTACTAAACATAATTGGACACTCAGCACAGTAGAAATAAATCCCAGGCCTAGTGGTTTAAATTTCCCCATAATGGGCCCTTTATAATTGGGAATTCTACGGCTGCTTCATGTTCCTAAATTTGTTGCTTAATGCAATAAAACTTTTCCAATCTAGGTCTCTGAGGGAGGCCCTTTTGATTTGCCAGGACCTCTTGCCTAGATCTCCAGAATCTGTCACTGTTGCATAGATAGTGTTCATCTGTGTCTTCCCCGTTTTTTACCATCGCAAAGTGAATAGGGGTAACTTGGACATTAGAAACAAGGTCCTCTTACTTTCGCTCAACTTAACTTCAGGAAAGTTGATTATTAGATAAGTGAAAATAAAGAACCTCGGAATGTGGTATCCCATATCTGTTTCACAGCAATCAGCAACAAACTGTTACCTCCATGCAGAACCCTAGGCGTAGAGGAAGGAAGTTGAAGTCAACGGAAATAATGGCATAAGGTATCCACTTTGTGGGTGGGGGAGCATGTAGGAGCTCCAGCATATCTGTCGATGTGGGTGTGCAGGTTCGTGTCCTATAAACTGCGCCAATATGTAGCCAGTTATGGTGGGCACACAACAGCGTAAACAATACCTTGGAATAAGGGAACAGGTTATCAAATGCACAACTACGTTTCACTGGGAATAGAGGGAATCTATCCTGTCAAAACCCTAAGAATATGTCCACACACAATTTCTTGTCACAGGTAGTCCCCCTTCTCCATAAATTGACATACTTTACCAAGCCTGGCCGTTGACATAACGACATCAACTTATAGGTGACGTTCCCCCACCCCCACAGAGGATACCTTATCATGCACACCAAGTTTTCTTCCTTGCACGTTGAAGCTGGTTCCGAATTCCACAGGCTTCCTTCTTCTCGCAATCTTTCTTTACTTTTACTAAAATAATAACAATAGACTTTCCCATAATGTGAGTTGATTGTCCAATTATGTTTTTCTACACAAGAAGAAATGAGAGAGAAGTTGAGAAATAAACATTTTGCGAATAACAGAAAAGTGGGATGTGACTATTTTTTTTAGCTTACTGCTCATTTTGTGGTACTGTTTAATACTGTTACTCACTGATTGGCTGGGTTCTTTATTAGGGCTAGTCCAACACAATATAAACCAAAGATGCAGCTACAGCCAATCACCGAACATGTCTCACAACAACACCGACATCATAATTTTATCTCCTATTTTTTAAATCCCGATTTTCAGACGTCTCTAAAAATGAATTCACAGGTGTAGCACATGTATATATATGCTCTATTCAACACGATGTTTTCACTTGTATTTATACTAAGTTTTCGGAGGAAAAAAAAATCCACCAACCTTGATAGTTGTCCATTCATTGGCCAACGTGGTGTAAATATATCAACAGAAATGACATTTTGAAATGGTAACGACAATAATTATTATTGATTGAAGTGAAACAGATGAATATGAGCTGCAAATTAAATAGCTTCACAACTCAGGCATAAACTTCGCAAATAAAATAAGAAGCCAGCACGCGAATCAATGTAAGTTGCCAAGCGATTGAGTGGCCAAGCTAGAGGTCCTCATCCTCTTCTATAATATTGGGAATTTATGGACCTCTTTACACATTAGCGGTACTCATTGTCCATTTTGAAAATCGAATTAATCGAAAATTGATGGTGTCACGCTCCCACGTTCGCAATGTAATAACGATCTTTTGAGGTAATTGGAAAGCCAAATCAGTGGAAGATATTTCCTGACCAGGTTATATATCATAAACAAAAAAATTATTTGTAAAGTAATAAACATAGAATCTAACAACTTAATAAACTTGAAACTTGAGAAACCTCCTTGACACATCAGTAGATCTGAATTATGAGAACAGCAATCCTGTCTAAGTGATAAGCATGTTTTGCAAAGCAGCCGCCAGGATCGATGCTACTTTTCGATGATTCAACACGATTTTGCTACTTTCAAAGGCAGTGGTAAATCGAATCGTCGTAAAAGCGCATTTAAACCGAAACGTTTCGGTCGTCGAAACTGTTGGACAATGAATACCCCTATAATTGAGTAAATGCTACACAATCTTGTGATTAAAGTACATTTTAAAGTGCAAGAAACCAACCTCTACCACATGCAAGGCGGAAATACATTTGAGTGAACTCAGCAGGCGATGGAATTCTCAATACTCCTTTTTTTTACGTATTATTTGTACTACCATTTCTTATTATTTGGAAATGTATCAACAACAATGCTCAGAATCACCAGGCAAATAACTCTACAAATGAAAACCTTGGATTTGACATATTGATCATGTTGCTTGAGATATGAAAGGTATGTTGGTAAGAATCTCATTAGGTATTGTTAACCAATACAGATATCTTAATTGGGGGACCAAATGCAATATCAAGACTATTACTGTTTTATTAATTTATTTTTCTTGTTTACATTCATTTACGAGTATTTCTTTACTTTCATCAATTAGACTTTTCAAAAACTTTCTTGTATAGAAATTTATGACTAACGCTAAAACATTAAACGACGAATGATAACTAAGGACTAACCCAAAAATTTACGTAATCACCACAGTTGGGTATCGACGTGTTCCGAAACCCCGGAAACGCAAATGGACTGGACTTTGGTGGAACATTTTTGTAAGCCAATATAGTTTTTATGGTGGTGTTACAGTATGCACTTATCACTATTTGTGACCCTGCAAGGGAAAAGGGAATTTAACTCGCCAGAGGTCAAATCTGAGTTTATATATATATATATATTTTTTTCCCATATTAAAAATCTTTCTTTTATCATTTTCCAATCAAAATTTGTGATTTTTCAGTTTGAAAAAAGCGGGCACGAAAACTGAAAATTTTCAGCAGGTTTTAGCAGATTTTTAGCAGACTTGCAAAACTGAAGTTTTCGCGATTATAAATACAATTAAAAATGTTGAAAATTCAAGTTTTGATGATTATTGGGGAAAGAGAGATAGTTTTGGAACCAAAAAAAAAGAAGACATTTTTGACCTGATCTTCGTTTTCTCGTTCTCCTTAAAAAAAAAAAAAAAAAAAAAAGCCTAGACAAGTTCAGCTCCCTTTTCCCTTGCACGGTCACATTTTTATTATACCTATAATTCTTTCCATGAATACCTAATACATTTTTGTGTTCCATTCTGTTCACGAAATTTTTTATTTATTTCAAAGGCATTTCTAGCTTTAGTAGTAAGTGATAATGACAAAACAACTCATTTACAATTAATTAACGAAATTAAGTTATTAAGGCATGGATTATGGTGAAATTAAGAGCTTTAATACTTGGCAACAGCGAAAAATACAAAATGCGTAAGTACATAATATTTAGTTATTAGATTCAATACAAAAATAGTGTGACTGTCAGAAAAAATCATAAAGCACATTTGGAAAATGATGAAAATCTTGCAGCTGTGTGTTTTTGATGAAGGTCACGTTCCGCGTGATGGTTAATGATGATGATTAGTCACGCAATCAGCAAAATCATTAGAGTCAGTTGAACATCAAAATAAGACTGTATTGTTTACCTCTTTGGAAAGAAATGACCGTCTCGCTCAGTTCCTCAATCATATGAACTCGTCTGCCTCTGATTCCCATCACTAGGTACCCATCAACAAATCACCATTAAACCATGTCATGACTAAGGATAAAACAGCAAGACACAAATCGCAAGCAAAATATCGACAAGCCACCTAAGCCTTACCGTAACTTAAAAATTTATATTTAAGGAACCATCACAGACCCATGACCACAAGCAACATCACAGAATAAAATTAAAAAAATAAGACTAACGATTGTGTAACCCAGTTTTCCAACTTGGGCAGTGGGATTCTCTTTAGTGCTGTAACAAGATATTTCTACGTGCATAATACAAGAGTAAAGTGACCAGCACTTAGCAACAATACCACATCTGGAACTACAAATGCTAATTGATCACAAGAGCATGAAAAATCAAAGACTATTAACACAGAAATACAATAATTGTGTTGGGGATTCTTTGTACATATTCAGCTACCAAATAACTGGCTGGTGTTCATAGTTTATAGCATCAATAGTTCATATAAAAGAGTGTATACAAATTAATGTTAAACCTTACTCAGGTTCCTTCATATTTTAGATGCGTAAATTTAGTAGACAGAGTCAAACACAAGACAGTCTAGGGATGGGAGGAAAAGGCCCTTTCTTTCAAAATTATTTTTTCTTCAAGGGATTCGTACGAAATATTTTTTCTTAATTAGAGATAGAGTACACCTGGAGTAGAGATATTCGTAACAACTCTCGTCCTTTGGCATTCCTTATTCACACTCATTTTTCTTGAGGCAAAAGAATAAATTTCACCAAGATTTATTCAACGTTATAGATAAATAACTAAGTAAGCTGTTATAATCAACTTTCGCATGCTCCATTTTCCAATATTAGAGTAGGTATTTCGTAGAAATTACACAAATATTTTGCACGAAACGTAAATTGATTGGGTTTAAATTATTCGCAATAATACGCTCTTGGGAAAATTTTATGGATTCGATCTCAATGTAACTATCGATTATTTGGGACCAATGTACTGGTCTAATCAATATTGGGCTTCCGATATATAATCTGCAGATTTGCACAG
Source organism: Adelphocoris suturalis (assembly GCA_030762985.1). Taxonomy (NCBI): domain Eukaryota; kingdom Metazoa; phylum Arthropoda; class Insecta; order Hemiptera; family Miridae; genus Adelphocoris; species Adelphocoris suturalis. The sequence goes on along the minus strand of CM061042.1, from coordinate 47,089,914 downwards.
TGGAAGACAGTAATTTTATATTTGTACAGCTTAAGAACGCATAACGACAACGGCACTACTACACTGCTGTCCCAGACTCAATCCCGCCCTTCACATCCCCTACTCCGAAATGAATTGTTACCAACATCAACAGATTGCAATATCGATATTTAGCTTTCAATGTTGCATCCCTAACAAGCTCTATCAATCACATGGGACTACATAAAGAAGAAACAATAACAAGAGGAGGCCATGGAACATGGATCATTCAACTAGAAGCATTCCTTTATTTCTTAAATTCTGGATGAATGCTCCGTAAAAATGTTATTGTTTTTTCTCAATGTAGATCCACAAGATCAGGGAATCAATCTTGAGCTATAAGCTTGTGGTTGAATGAACTCTTTAATACTAATCGACTTGTTTAGCCCTTCAAACTTCGTATTAGTCTACATTTATTGGGGGAGAGGGAGGGGGTGTGTGTGTACTCAGAACAATCCCTTTACCAAATCACATAGTAACAACACATGTGCCCAAAACCCCTTGAAGTTGACATCCATATGGTCAAAACTGAAGAATGTATGCAAAAATTGATCGAAAAACACTCTAATAATGTAAATGGATGTACCTACTCAGTTACTGAAAAATGTATGGACATAGGTATCGTAAGTATTTTGACATCACACGAATTTGAAGTACATTGAATTAATATAATGATATATACACTAGATACTTCTTAAAAGAGACCATGCAAACACAAAACTGTACATGCAATAATTATTTTACAATTACCGATAAAATTTAAGACTGGCCTAGAGGCAAATCTCCCTTCTAGAGCACACAGAATTGTCATTCAGTAATCAGTAAATGTTTGAATCAAACCATAATCATGAACTATGTGGATAAGAAAAAGATGCATCCTTCCAATAATCAGTCTACCTCCTCAACGGAATCAGTAAATATAGACGAAAATATGTGTTCAACAAGGTTTCCGTGAAATAGAAAGGACATTTTAATAAGCAGGAATGAAAAGATTGATAAAGAAGACAGTGAAGGGAGTAAAATAATGATTCACCAAACTTACCATTTTCTCTGATTCGCTTAGGGAAGTGTTCTGATTGGGTGCTAGAAGTTTGAAGGACATAAATATACAATGGGAGGGTTCCATAACATGTAACTGTTGATAGATTATAGAGTTTTCCCTTGATTCTTAGGGGCGTTCGGAAAGTAAAAAACGTCTACCAAGTTGGACAGCATCCTCAAAACATAGATAGTATAGAATGTATTCATGTATACATTGTTATCCAGGAGCTTTACTTGGAGAAAGATAGAAAATATGATTTATTAGTAATGAATTAAAAGCAGATAGTTCAACGTTTTCAAGGTTACTCAAGTGCAAAGGCTACCTTTAATTCAGAAATAATGACTTTTGCAGTGAACCATCCTCGACTTTTTTTCGCCCTTCTCAGAGAAAACGGCACGACCTATTCCAGAACTTTATGTTTGCCCGTGCACAGAAACTACCCATGATTCGGTGCCAAGGAAATAAAAGGGGAACATCTATAATCCAACCTGCACAGTCCTTTGGAACTTCACCAAAATCAGATGAAGTCATTATTGTTGCAAGTAATTCAAGTAGATGAGTAAAGCATGCACGGAGGCATTGAATTATAAGGGGGAAATAAGAAGAAATGACGGGGGGAAACTGTGGGCTTGGCCGTTGCACGCAGGAAGTGACCGAGAAAGTGAAGATGCTACATCAGGCAATTCGATGAGTCTGACTCAAGTTTGGGTCCTAATGTCATGCGCCAAATGTTGTGGTTTAAACACTCGACTGCGGCCAATTCAATTAACACCTTCCACAGTGGGCGTCTCCCACGAATGTAATAAATCTACTATACTTAAGCTCATTTCAGGATTATCAGACAGGGATGGAACCAAAATCGTACAGGACAGTTTAAAACGCATGCAAATGGAATGTTGACCGTTGAGGACTTTTTTTTTCTCTCTTTCTCTCTTTTAAAGCACACCACGATGCTTTCTCCACCACTTCAGACTTAATATATGTGTTGGTGTCCAAAAATTGACTAAAAAGTGTTTCTAGAAGCGTTTCTGCTAAACTATCAGTTACTAATCAGAGCCAAAAGAAGCGCCCTAGAAGCGGGATAGGTATATTTCTAGATGTAGAGCACTTAGAGAAAACGAGAATTTATGGCGACTTACAGATAAATCACAATAAATTTAGGTATCTTGGAGTGATCGTGACCGAAGACAATGACATAACTGCAGAGATTAAAGCTAGAATGCAAGCCTGTAACTGCTGTTTCTGGGCACTCCATCAAATTTTGAAATCCAATGCGCTCCCAAGAAAGACTAAGTCGGAACAGTACAAAACTATAATTAGCCCTGTTGTAATTTATGGGTCAGAGTCATGGGATCTGACACAGGAATGGCAACAGAGGCTCAGGATTTGGGAGAGAAAAGTCCTGCAGAGAATATATGGAGCTAGTTTTGACCCGGAGGAAGGGGCTGAAGAATAAGAGTTGTATGGAGAACCAGATATCGTCACATTCATCAAGGAAGGTAGAATCCGGTGGACTGGGCATATGTTGAGAGGTTGGACCATAATAGGGTCCCTCGAATGATGCTTTATGGTCATCCAGGTGGCGCTAGGCGACAAGGCAGGCCAACCGCACTACTACAATAAGTACTTTTTGTGATTTTTCAAAGTCTTGGCAAAAAACTACGTCATTGCGCCACTTCCACTTGGGCATGACCCCACTGCCTAGCGTGACGTCACAGTTTATCAAAAATTTGAAGAACTATACAAATCAAACCACTCGTCGTGATAAAGTAAGGTAGTGTGAAAATTCTCAGAATGAGAACAACTTTCATTTAAAAATATAAAACGCAAAATTTCAAACCAATGGGTACTCCTCAATAAACTGTCGAAATATGCAGGTTCCTTCAATGATAAATTCAATACACCTACTTCTAAAAGTCCTGGGCAAGCAAAGAAAAAAATGTCTGCCAGGGCAGTATAGCTTCCCCACATATCATGGACGTATACAATTAGTCGAAGAACAAAGATAGAGTCGAAATGATTGATAAGTCATCGTTATAAGAAATTAACGTTTGCGCATACGCACAAAATACCATGAATCCAACGGCAATGAAATTTATATGGGAAGGTATAGGAGCTAAACCGCACGATCCTTGATAAATTTCATAAAAATCGGTCCATTAGTCTCGGAGTTTTACCTGTCTTGATAATTTTAGTTCTGCCCATGCACTATAGTTATTAATCCACCAATCTTGATGTAATTCATAGGAAATTTTCCTGGAACATATACCCATCTACTCCCAGAGTTTGAAAGAAATGGTGATAAGAAATCGACGTTATAATAAATTAACGTTTGCGCATGCGCACAGACTACTATTTTTGTAACGGCAATGAAAGTTATGGGGGACCTTCTAGAAGCAATCCCGCACGATCCCTGAAAATTTCATCAAAATCGTTCCATTTGTCTCGGAGTTTTGCCTGTATCAATCGATATTAGTTTCGCACATGCGCTATGGTTATTACTCTACTAATTGCGATATAATTTATAAGGAATTTTTCTACTGTTTATTCGATGGCATTGAAAATTACAGGGGGACCGTCTAGGAGCTAACCCGCAAAATCCCTGAAAATTTCATCGGAATCGGACTGAAACTGGGTATAGTTTTGGGCGTGACAAGGATTTACCACAGTCAGACAGACACGGAACCAAAATTGATCAGCAAGCTGTGAAACACAAAAAGCAAGTGGAAATTTTGATTTTGGAGGACAAACATTTTTTCGACTTCAATCTCGAACACATCTTCACACCGGGCTTCGGTAGTGAGGAAGCAAAAGAAAAAAATACAATTAAGTTACGTAAATGGTAATTTTTGTATCACTGATTTCATAGGAAATATTTTCTGATCATAAACTTTGTAAATGGTGTAGACCCATCATAAGAGCTCTCCCAGGCATGTTGGCATGATGCCCTAATTAGATTCCCACTCAAACACACAAAACAAAAGTTTAGTATGAAAAAGATATAATTTCTAATGTTAGTAAACTATTCTAAGGAATCCAAACATTGAAAAGCACCGAGTTAGTAATTAAGACAATGATGTAAAATGTATACCTTTTCCCGAGTCTGCGTTGCGAATAACGACCTCGTCTTTACAATAGTTTTTCCCCGGCATTTTAGTGGGAGATGTGAATTTTCCAGAAGATTTAATAACTTCCCCCGGATTAAGAATGAGAGGTTGGTTCCCTACCAGTTGGGGTGAAATGTTTCCATCGTTGGATTCCTAGGAAACGAAAAATTAATAATTGAATCCCTGCACACAAAATATGTATCAGGTAAACATCAAACTATTTTACTTCTTCATCCTTTTTTCCCTTCCTTATTGTATTTTAACTAAGGGATCAACTTTGTTGCCAAGGGTTTGACGAATTTTAATTTACTTCGTCTGATTCTGTAGTGAAATTTAAGCTGAAGAAGACGTAAATGTATGTACTTTGATGTGCTGAATTCAAATCATAAGACAAAACTGGAGAAAATCAAATTTTTTTTAAATCAAAATCTTCGAAGAAAAACTAAAAAATAGGCTCCTCAAAACGTGTTGATATGTCACATTGGAAGGGGGGGGGGGGGGGATTTCTCCAGAACCCAAAATATTTTTGTAAAATACACACAAAAATCAATGGGGCTCCGAACATGAGAAGCTCGAGATGGAGCGCGGCACGTAAACAATGACCTTACCGATTTGCTACTCTTTTGTTACCTATAAGGGGAGTTGTGACAGACGCAAGTTGTTTTATCAGTTTTTCGTTTGTTGATGTGATTCTTTATCATAATAATTTATTTATTAATAATATAAGTTTTCATTTTTGAAAAGGATTGATGAGGTTGGTGGTGCGGGGAAAGGATTGTAGAGCAAAAAGGGGAAAATCATGTCAACAACCATTTTCTTTAGGGCACTGCACCCCTAGCGGTGGACCTTGTTCATTCGGAGCCCCATTCTGAGCTATAGAAGGCCCATTGGAAGGAAAGAAAAAATACGTAAACTAAGGGAAGACATTATCTGGAATGACCAACATGATTCTACAAAATGTGACAATTTGTTTCAATTTCGAGGTTCAATTTCGGGGTTCAAATTCGAGGGTGCTCCCAATGTACTTCCATGGACAATATTTTGGAAAATAGCTAGCTTCTAATAGTTATTGTCTCGTTCAAAATAAATCATGTAAGGCCGTTCAACAGAAATCTACTCTAATCTCCTCCATAGGTCGGAGTTTGAGTAACCCTAAGATGTGTTCGACAAAGACGATATCGAAGTGAGTCACACTGTACAATCGATTATCCAGAAACTCCATGGACAGTTTGAGCGATATTCAACAAAATCCATGAGAATATGCAGTCCGACACTAACAACTCTTCTTTACTTTTACACTTGATTGTGTGTGTGACTAATCCACAAATCCACACTAATCCTGACAGCCTTCTCTAACACCTACTCTGCAGAGTTGAGCTACTGTGAACCAAAAGATAAACAGCCACTAGAGTGAGTTGGATTGTTCCCTCTCCTGTTCCCTTGTCAGAAAAGTGACCAGTTACAGGTGGGTAAGGTGTCACACATAAGGGTGGGAGGGTGGAGTACACACAATAACTACCTTCCCCAAACACTTACTCTGTCTGTCCTTGTGATAACACTTATAAAAGAACCGTTTTTCTTCACTTCTGGATAGGGGAGAGTCTAAGTGCACTTTCGAATTTATCATATTTTCAGAAGCGGTAGTCCCCTACTCTTAGGTTTTCATAAAAGCTTTAGCAATCAATTAACTGAGATTTTAGAACTAACTTAACTCTAATCAGCTGAGGCTATCGTTGACCAGATTCTTTCAATAATGAAGCCAGCCTTGAAGAATTTTCAAATTCATTTTCAAAATTTTCAGAATCATAATTTTCATAATTTCCATATAATTTTTCATATACCTACTATTTTATATACGAGTACTACTTCCTGAAACATTGGAAATAAATAAATATATTTATTTCTATCGTGGGTCCTCTATTAGTCTCAAAATTCTCAGAACAGAATTTACTTTCACAAAAATAGTTGTATGATTACGTTTTCCAAACCCTAGGATGGGCATTCCTCATTCACTTTCACTCCTAACATCAAGGTTGGGAGAACGAATCCTGACAGATCGTGGTCGAAGCACCAATTATCGAGAATCGATCTTCGAAATCATACGCATAACTGATCAACAGTTTAGAAAATAAGTAGATTTATTGAGAATTATCAACAGTTTAGAAAATAAGTAGATTTATTGAGAATTAAGGAAACGTACGGCAGTTTGGAACCATATTCTATTATTATGCCTGTACTTTCTTTCTCAGCCAATAGAAAACGAGATAAGCCACAGAGTCAGACAAATCCTAAATAACACCACACAAAACAAACTGGAGTGTCACCTAGACCTCTCACAATTCCGTAGTATTGAAGAAAAAAATCGATTATCGCATTTTGTCGAACGACAAGTTTCCCAAAACACGTGAGTCTCCTCAGAATTTGAGGTTATTCAGTTCTGTCGAACGAGCCCTTAATAAATAAATTTTCTAGGGAAAAAAATGATTTAACAGTTATACCTTTTGTTATGGACATGTCAGAATTTTTGCTAGGTTCTATTTTGGGGTTTCTATTTGAAAAAATTACTCAGCCAGGAGTCAAGTTCCCTTGAATAACTACTAACAATATTGGAACAACAAATATAATATTTAAAGAGACTTTTGAATATGTTTTTCTACCAAAACACCATGGCAATCAATATTGGCCAGCTAAACGTTTATTTTGAGAATACGCTATGTAACAATTTTCAAGTTGATAGCACTGTATTACTTACAACAACCAAATTAGCCAACCAAAACGTTAGCCAAACTAACGGCCTTAGTTTAATCCAAGACACTCGACATGAACCGTAGTAACCCAAATAAAATTAAGGTTACCTCAACAGCAGATCCTTTGTAGAGGTAGTACTGGTTTGTGGCAGCGCATGAGTGCCAACCAGTTGCTCGTAGCTCCACCAAATGTAGAAGGTTGAGACGAGTGTTATAATCTACCTCGTCCTCCCGGCACCCGTTTCTAAAGCTTACAAATGCCTTATCGAGTTGATCTTGAAAAACAATGGAAATAATTGAATAGTTCAGGCGAATAACTATTAAGAGTTGAGTAAATTACCATGCGATAATAAATTCTGAGAATAGATTAATAAAAGGATCACCGAGGTTGACAAAAATAATGCCTGCTTCACTACAACATTGAAAAGAAAGAAGAAAACAGAAGTCAGTGAAGATCTTCCATTTTAACAAAAAATAAATAATTACAATGTTAAATCGATTTTGGTGGTTGGGGCATCATCAGTAACATACAATATCGGTGAGAAACAAACAATAACTGAGTGATTCAGTTAGTATCTTTACAGCATCTCAAACTTGACGTAGAAGATCTGTCCCTTCAGACATTTAGGATATCCCTCAATATATTTCACCTTTGATGAGTCTATTTCCATAACGCTTGGGATCTCCCCCCTTCACTTTTAAAAACTAGTTTGAATAAATCATTCCTCTCCCTTTCACTCCTTCTGATTTGCTACTATCGCCCTTTCACTTTGTTTGCACTCGATCTCCCAGTCCTTTCCCTTCACTCGACCAATGGGATTCAAGCTCCCTTTCATTTGTGACTGTATAAGCTATGTCCTTCTATCTTGTGTTAAAGTATTGTTTATTTATGATGTTGACCTTACTACCGAAATCGATTTAATAGTGTAATTCTTTATTTCTTTATGTAAATAGTCAATGTTCTTCACTAACTTCCGTTTTCATCATTAAATGTTTTCCACAACTTCAACGCAAGTAATTTAGTTTGTACTTGAAAAAAAGAGATGAAAAATAACAAGTTTGCTCTCTCCCTTTTGGGAAAAGACCACTCCTTGTTCTAGTTAACAGTCAACGGACTTTCTCCATAATGAGCAGCCTCAATAATGGCCAATCTGGCTCCCCCCTTCTACCAAACAAGTAAGCAGGTGGTGGGAAAGGGAGTGCCATACCCTTTAGCCATTCCAAAGGTTGGAGGAGTTCTTCAAACTTCTGCTAGTGAGTTTGCATCATCATCACTCATTCCCATGTCCAAACCTAAAATGTAATACGTATGTTGGGTATCACACCTAACGTGCTCAGAGCAGTTGTTCAGACAGTGCAGCAGATTCCAGAAAGTCTTTACCAGTCAACAGCACTCAAGATCCTCTACCCACACTACTCACCTGACGTTCAAGAGCACCATCACACCCCCCCACTAGCCACCGTATAATAAACCTGCCTCCATATAAAAAATCGGCCTCTGTATAATAAACGGGCCTATGTAATAGATCAGAATGTTGTGTATAGTTGGGTAGTCTGGATCCTCACAAGCTCATATCTCAAAAATAACCAAAATCAATCCTTTTAATAAAATACAGATTATTTGGACAAACAGATCAGAATAATTACGCTTAAAATTATGTTTCAGAGGTTGAATATGAAAAAGAATTGGATACAGATGGCACTGGTGATGGAGGCTTTGACGTGCTGTTGAGTTGACTAGTCACTAATCTCACTCAAATAACGATCCAGTGAACGACCAAGGCCATCACTGTTGCTCATTGATGGATTGATGTTCTGCTCGATGCCAACTCGTCACCAAGGAAAAAATGGTAACAACAACCATCAGTGATGAGGTAGTCATTGGTCTTCTTCTGTTGACGAAGAAACTTGTCAAGTCCCCTGGGAACACCCAGTAACCAAGCTGAGTCCTGCTCATAAAACTGCATAACTCCTAGCATCACAGGATGTTTTACCATACAAGTTTTGGAAACTACCACCAGCAAGATAAACGAAGAAACAAGCATACCTAATCAAATCCAAAATTAGGTCCGTTGGAAATGACCAGTATACTTTATTCCGGCATGGCTCGTTACTACAGGGTTTCGCCCCAGTGTATCAGTGGGGCCTTATACACCTCTACTAGACACTGTGAGATATTGTTCGCAATCGGGCTTTACTCTTGCGTGAAAGGATCAGATGATAATGATGGGAGACATGGAACTGGCACAATCGAGGTCAAGCAAAATGCCCCCTACTGTACACATGTACCATGCTATTGAACCATCACCTAGAATCTTCAAAGAAGGACATATGCTGATATTACAATTCTCATTGCACCTTCTATAACATTTGTCTACCAAGTGAATCTTCACATGAGCGGAATAGGTCTGATCACCGGTAAGTAAATAAGGGATACAGCACAAATAACTCCACACTTCCCTCAAAAACAACTCCTTGTTGGTCTTTGTCCTCTGCTTTTGCATAGCAGATCACACAATAAAAGCAGTGGCTGTTTTAATTTTGTGAGACTGAAGCCTCAGTTATGTGATATATTGAGGCTGAGAAGTTCGGGGCTGAACGCAGAGCTGAGCACTGAACTAAATCTTCATTGAGCCAATACAAACAAACGAAGTTACTTTTTCTACAAGTATGTTTTCACAACGAATTGCAACCAACCACTTCTTCACTTCTCAGAAATTCAGTTCCTCTTCTATTATTGTATATGTACAAGTAGCAAATACCCATGTTCGAAAAACTGTTCGGCTGAGACACTAAGAGAGGATTTCACGTTCGGGCCAACATCTATGGCCGGCACTAGCGTATGGACCAGACTTTTCTATCAGTTGAGGCACACTCCCCAGGATGCCTGAACAGTTCAACAGATCTGAACCTTTCCTTTTCCTCAGAAGATAATTCTCACACAATTGCCACTGTCAACTGGAGGCTCCATCCGATCCCAGCAAATCTCCTCTCCGGAAATCCTCACTGTGTGCACCCAGCCTTTGAGTACTTGAAAAATGCCAGCAAAAACGATGCAAACAAAGAATAGGGAACGGACCTACATACCTCCGTTGTACCCCTAGTGGCCAAACTTGTTAATTCTCACATTGTCTCTAGGGTACCTCATCTTTGTGGTATGTCGTCATCACTTCTATCTCCCTCCAAATTGATGTAATTTTGCATGAAAGTAACAGTGCCAATTTTCCCCAACCTAGCTCCCCTCAATTCAATTTAACTATGGGAGTTCGATACAGTCAGGAGGACCAACGACTTACGCCTTTGCCTGAAAAGGCCCATGTCCAGTATCCCCTTTTTCCCCCTCTTCTACCAACCCTGTAATTGGTACATCACCCCTTTCCAGGTATCTGAAGGTGTCTGGAGGCATTTAACAACAGGATGTGATAGGGGTGAGGTAAATGACGACTATATTTGGACGTACATAGGGCAAGAGAGATCCTCCCAGACAAGATGAGGCAGTGACACACACAAATACAGTATACTTTTAGAATTTAGAGAAACAATAGGATGTCCTCACTAATTTGATGCTCTAAAAATGTCAATGTAGAAAAGCCTTCGGAAAGAATTCATGTATTTTACATCAATTTTTAGTTGCTTCGAATGTTCCATTAAAAGTCAATCAGGAGAGTACCGACCATTCAAGAAGAATTAAATACCGTCAATTCTTGGAAACTAAATCATAGCAAAGACGCTAATTTTCCAAAAGAGTTATGGCTGGCATTAAAATTCAAGACCTTACAATAATCAAGAATAATGTTGATAAATCATCCAAATTCTTTAGTTACATCAAATTTTGAGTTAAAAACACACAAATATATAACTCACATCAACATAATTTAAAGATAACATATTGAACTTAGATCAGAATCCTCAAGGGATTTTTAGATCAAAATCATAAAATAATCCTTAAGAACATTGTCATTGATAACTAAAGGAACTAGAAATATAGCTTAGAATTTAGATGTAATTAAGATAGAAATATTAGCTTAAACTTTAAATTTTAGGAAGCCAGTGTTAATTAATAATCAAAGACTTTTCGATAGAGAAATTACCTTTGTAGGCTTCCTCGATTCGCTGTCCGTACATCCTAAGCTTAGGAGTTAGGGTGGACGTAATGCCAACGAGGTCGTTATAGTTCTTTTTGGAAATGCAGTGAGACGCGCTCTCTATCAGGTTGACTAAGTCATCAACTATAAATAGAACTTACTGTAAGTGCCATTATGAGAAAATACAAACGTAGTAAAATGCGGAGAGATAGGCAACTTTGAAGAACATGAAAGTGGTAGAGTACCTGAATAACTGTATTCCGAAAATCTGCAGTACCTTTGACCACAGTGCTTTCGACTACAAAACGTCTGATCATACAAATTATTTACCCAAGTTTCCACAACCAAGCTCAATACTACTGTGGGTAGAAAAGAAAAGTGCTAAAACTCTTACAGCTTTATTTCATCCATAGGATTTCATTTAGAGTATACTTCATTAATGTGTTTATTTCATATAAACCAGGATATTTATTTCATTTCATTTTTAATTATATGATTACAGTAAAAAGAGAATGAAATAAAATTGTAAGAAAACTACAGAAAAAGCATTACACATGCAAATATATATATTTTTCCTGCAAAGCTACCACTGCTCCATTCATGAAGCAAGTCAATCAAATCTTGGGCAGCACCCACCAACCACCATATTTGAAACTAATATTTACGTAGGTGAATAGTAAGCAATAATCATTCCTTAAAATTAAAATTCTTCTCATAAGTGTATGAAAAAATGTGTAAAAAAAAATAGAGACGTCTGAAATGAGGGTTTTGAAGGAGAAAAAGGTCAAGAGATGACTATTGATTGATTTTCACGCGATAGATGGCTTATATGCTATATGTAATAGGGCAGAATAACCTAAACGAGAAAACGCTAGTGTTACTGTAATGGGTCCTAACAATGGGGCCCTAACGTTACTTTCAAGGAAAACTTCCGCAGTCAAAGAGGTTTGATTAAATTGACCTCATAGCTCATTGGGTTGGAGGACTGCCACAAAGGATAATTCCTCCTTTGAAATTGAATCGGGGTCCTGAAAGTGAAATTATGAAAGAAATGCCTCCTTTGTAATTAAATTGAATTGAAATGAGTTTGAACTCTGTCAAAGTACCAAATATTTTTGGGTCGTAAGAAGTAGTGTGTCAGTAGAACCCGAAATATTACAAAACAATTAATTAATCATAATTAATACTGTAAACATCACATTTCCTGATGTAGCATCTTTGACATCCTCATTCTTTTGAGTCAAAACACATACCCTGACAATGACCTTGGTCGACTGCTGGACTTCTTCCAGCAACTATCTGCTAAGCCAGTTGCCTGCAGTTTCACTTTGTTGACCATCCCATCCCAAACCAGCCGAGATAGCTGGTGTTTGACTCTATGGAAATGTTACGTTCAAGAAAAACTTCCGCACTCAAAAAGGTTTTATTAAATCTAACACTAACACTACCACTGGTGCCCTCAACCAGTGTGTGCCAGAGCAGTCAACAAGAACCGAATTAGGCTATGATTGTAGGTGATAACCAGCACTCGATGTGCTTGCCACTTGCCAATAGGGACGTGTAAAATCCATTCAATTCAGGGAGTTAACTCCCACCCGTTCACTCAATTTAGAGATCCGTTCTTTGGGATATGTTCACCAGTTCAGTCCTCCTCTTCATCTCTAAATGGTAGAAAGGAGACACGAGAGGTGAGACAACCCCTTCACCTCTTCCTTTTCGTGAAACGATTGGGAGGGGCCAGGTAGAATTATCGGGATGGGTGAAGGGGTAGATAGGGAGCCTCCTTTCAACTCCCTCATATTAATAGTAAAGAGATGTGTTATGTATCTCGGTCTCGTTCCAGTGACTGATATTTCATTATGAAAGAAATTTTGCTAATAAATTGTATTACTTGGTGCAATAAATATAATTTTGTTTAACTCCTCCCATCACCTTTTCCTGTTCATTGTGGAAAGAAGAGGGATTGGTGGAGAGTGGGACAGATGGGCCCTTCCAACTCCCTCCCTCCACCGTTTCACATTCGTGGAAAGGTTGGGAAGAGGCCAGGAGGAAATAACGGGGAGGGGTAAGGAGCTGTGTTGCCAGACTCTTCCCGACAGGAAGGGTCCATAGCCAGTGGATACACTGTGTTTCCAAAAGGGGTATTTTTGGGGATACATATTTTCAGGCATAAAACATAATTTCAACCTACACATTATCATTACTAACTCAAAATTGTCCGAATAACAATACGTTTAATTCGGTTGATACATGAAAGACACATAATCGTGATTCCAAAATAAAAGGTGGTGGAGAAAGAAGCAACTTCCGACTCCTCCCCTGTAGGTAGTAAATCCCTTCAAGTATTTAAATAGGTATACTATTTATACTCAAAGGCATATCAAAGAGCCACAGACTGATTTGAAATAGAATGACTATTGTAACGTGTTCTGCACCATCTGAAACACAAAGAAAATGCAACCCCACCCCTAAAGGCCAATGGCTGTGATATCCCCTTCTCAACAAAAAGTTGGGTTAAAGAATATATATATATTCTGCAGTGATAGAAACTGAAGCCTTCAAACTCGGTTTTGCGAGATTGATTCATGGTGGAACAACAGCATGAACTCGTACTCTTACAATTTTCTTCATTTATTCATTTAGAAATACGCCAGTCGCTCACTTCGTCCAGAGTAGAGCTGTACAACCCCTTTGGACCTTGGCAAAACTATTTTATTGCTATTTTTCCTCGGTTCTGGCGTAAAAACACTTACTCTAACACCCTGAAACTCTAAACTGCAGCAGACATTCAAACGAGCATTTTAATAGTATATTATTAACTACAAGGCCCATATTGCTGAATCAGCGCAAAAACTGAAATCAAGATTTCCATCAACCAAGTCATCAACAGATTTTGTGGGGAAAAACTTGAAGGCTTGGATTTCTAGTTTAAGGAATGAATAATCTCAAGAAAAATCTGAAAAATAAAATGTTGCTACTGTGTAAAATAATGAATAGTGATATTAGGACCTATGCTTCATAAGTAAAATGTTATGCCTAATTATTACTACCTACTAAATCCTCACTATTTATCAGAAATAAAAACCTAACGCTTGCATATGAGTCTGCAACGCATTGGGACATTTTCATGTGTTTACCTATGAATGGTCAACGTCATTTCTGATGGTCATAATCATCGTTGTGGCCACTTGGGACAATTTTTTTCGTGACGATTTTTTTGTTATGTGCCATATGAAAGACATCAATAAAACAAAATTTTTTGACATTATATGTCTTTGCTATGGCACACAAAATAAAAAAACGTCACGGAAAATTGCTCACGAAAATATTCTGATGATTTCCGCTTACAACCGGAACGTTGCTAGGGAAATGGTACTTCGTCGTTTTTCATCCCCCGAAATTCGTTGACCATTCGTTCGAAAGCTCTCGATTTATTCAACCATATTATGTTAACTACTGCGAAGTGCGTGGCCAACAAGCTGAGTTATAAGCATGGTTATTTGAATAATTGTGTACACTCAGGTGATCATTCTCAATAATTGATATTGTGAACATGATTGCAACCGCTTGTTAATTTCTGATGATTTCATTGAGCTGGTGTTTCGATGATTTGATTTATAGCAGGTGATCCGAATATTGCGAGAACGGTTTGATTTTTGAAGCGGTGGCTAAATCATTTTAATAAGTAATTTCTATGCTTTACACTCTAGGAAGCTGTAATTTCCGTAAGTAGCCTCTTTATGACATTTACTTGACGATGCCCGGTCCGGATCAGCTGAGTGGCTTTTAGAGCTTGCATACGAGTCTGCAACTAAAGACATAAAATGTCCCAATGTGTTGCAGACTCGTATGCAAGCGTTTCAATTATTTATTTAGCATGAGTTTTCCTATAGGTACTTCAATTTTGTATAACCAAGGTGTTAATTCATTTTTAAGTGTGTATATGAACCACAAGATTTTACACTATTCACTTGTTAAAGTAACTGCAAAAACAATGCCTTGGTATTGTTTCAACTATGATATACATGGATACTTCATGGAGCAATTGCATCCCCAACCTAGATCCATACCGAGTTATTTATTTTTTGGTTTACCAAGCAGTTACATAAATAAAAAAAAGTAGAAGTGAGTGGATATTTATGAAAAGAGGTGAAAAAAGGGATCATAAGCAAAAAGGGGTACATTTGTGCGTCCCCCAAGGTCTTAAGGGTCGGTAGTTTTGGTATCTGAAAAGGGGTACATGTACCCCCAAAAAGGGACGTCTGGCAACACTGGTAAGAGGTTGAGGAGTTGTTGAACAGAAGGAGTGGGACGAATGGAGTGAAAGAGAGTTGAACTGTTGAGCCTTACCTCTTTTGGGATGCGTTCAGATGAGTTGCGTTCAATTGAGAGATCCGTTCAGTGGTGAACAACACATCCCTACTTGCTAACACTATGCAATATACACTCCGATTGGATGATTGCTTAGAAATCTTTTTCGTAATGAGTAGAAGAGTCAAGTCTTTTTGAATTGTTTAGCCATTGCGAAAAGATGATTAGATTAGATTATGGACAATTATCTGTCCCACATATAGCGGCTGGATGAGTAAGTCTTTCTCCTTGGTTGATTCAATTAATGGTTGGAAACCCTTGGACTACCAAAAAACTGGTGTCACCAAAATTCCCCAAGCAGTGTGACAAATCCATGCCACTGAAAACCTATACTAAATAGGACTAAAGAGGATGTACGGACAACCATTGTGGACAACACATAACATATACAGGACATGTAGACTGTTAGGTTGTTGTTGGGGGTGGTGTCATGGGTCACACCAACCTGTGCCCTCAACCAGCGTCAGCCTGGGCAGTTAGCAGCAACAACAACCGAACGAAAGGTGATTGTAGGGCGAGGAAGGGAAATTCGAAGAACGAAGGAATAGTATGGAGTACCTTGGAATCTATCCACACTAGACAAACCCCATTCTGAAAGTTCCTTTGATAGGATGGTGAAAAACTGCCAATGGAGCAATCTGCTCCAATCCTTACCTCCAAACATCATTTCTCTAAGTTTTGTCTGAGGTGTGTATGCGGCCTTACGATACTATTAATTCATATACGAGTATCTATTCACTTCTATGAAGACCAAAACAATAATAGATGTTTTGTCTACAGATAGAACCTCATAAATGAATTTGGTTTGCTCCATTTATCGTTATCACCTCCAAAAATTCTGAAAATGGGCTTCTAACATTGTCACTGCTCTCAGAATAATTTCAAGTCATTGCTCAAACATAGATATTAATGAAAAATTAGGGTTATCAATTTGAACAAAATAAACATAAATTGAACAAAATGTTATAGAACAAAACTGAATCTGATTTGTTTTTTGAAGTTAGAAAACCAATGACAAATTTACTGAAGTTCCGTTTAAATTCTCAACTAGTGATCCGAGGACTTGATAAACAAACGCTGGATTTAGTTTAAATGAGGATAGATGAACAAGCAACCAAGATCTGTTATCAAGCGCTTAATGCTATCCCACGGATAATTCAGATGTATGCGTACATAATGAGACTGAGAAGCTGGAGGCGATGTCGATTAATCAAATCTCTCGGACTGCGGGAGGATTCTGAACAGTACAAAACATATCCCTTCCATCATGTTTCACAGTAACGCTCATGATACTGAGCACTTTTCAAATTTAGGTCATAATTTGTACCATTAAGTTAACTGTGCGTGGTGATGAATCCAAGTACTCGTGATTGCACTGTACATTAATAAATGTTTCAAAAACAGAAACTTGTATCACATAATTAATGAAAAAAGGAGAGACACAAAATAAAATGAGACGAAGATATAAGAAATATGTGTCCTAGTGACATATAGTAGGTTGCTTACGGCTATAACTGGCACTGGTCAGCAGAGGATTGGCTTTAAGTGGCTTGGGTTTTTCTACTTTTTTAATCGAGCGGGTGGACATACTCCGCATCAGCTTAGGAGTAGTCGCCATCATTATACCCCTGCAATTAGGAAAATTATTATGTCAGGTAAATAATTTGTGTCTTCAAGGAGCTACCAACACCCACATGGTATTACAGCAATTTCAAAGGTCTATCTATTAGGATAAATAGTTGAAAGATACACAAAAAAATAAGTTTTTTTATTTTACAATTTTTGGAGCCATTGCAATACTTTCATTTTCTACGAAAATTCGCTAAAACATGCCAACTAACTCCTACCACTGAAGGTAGGTATTATCGCACCTACTCAACCAAATGAAGGATACATAAATCCAGATTTAATTGTGCTTCATTTTTCAATAATTTAGCTTCCTTAAGCTGAATTACGTAGTTGCAAGCTTTGCTGCAATGAAAAATTGAAATTTTAACAGTTTTTTAACAGTTTAATAATTCAAAATATGAAAGTAGTGTTTTTATCTGCCCACGATGTCCTATCTGCCACCATTGTGGGCAGATTAAAGACAAGCTCCTGGGTGGCATATAGGTTTTTCAACTTCACACACAGATTCTGGTGTTGTTCTTTAGAAATATTACTATACCTCAAGAATCAGCTCAATAAAATCTACACGTAGGCATCAGGGGAAAAAAAAATTGATTTCTTAGTGATCAACAGCAGATGGATGAGGGACCGGTGCTGATTGTAGCTTCGTTCTCAGTGTGTGTTCTGACAGTTCTCGAACTCATCAGAAATGGGACGGGAAATCCCGGGGCGTTCTGGAACTTGCGGAAACGCATTCTGCACTGCGAATGATTTCAGAACTTGGAAGAGGAATAACCTATGTTGTTGTTTGTAACCTCACTCAACTCGTGTTACCTTCTGGCGCTCCTTTTCAGAATATTTTTAGTTCCCGTGAATATATTACTTATTACATTCCCGTGAATATTACTTAACTATTACCCAACGGAGATTTAAAAAAAATTCCACGATGACTAAGGAGTATACTCGAAAAAAAAAATTGAGTTTCGTGGATGTAGACGAGATCTAACTATAACTTCAATCTCGTCCTCATCATTTACAAACCAAACACCATCGTCGAAACTATCGCTTTCCGAACTTGATGAGCAAGTAGACATTTCGATCATAGAATAGGTACGTATACTAACGTATAGAGACTAAAGTATGATTAAATGAAAATCGTTGTTGGGGTCTGAGTAGACCCCACGTGGACTTCCGTGAAAACAAATTTTCGGCACATTCACACACATGTTTTGTCTTAATTTTCAATCGTTTGAGCATACATACGTAGTGGTTACTTAGTTCTCCTGTTTGCACCATGGAAAAAACTGGGAATGTTAATTAGTCGTTTTTTGTCCATACTAGTAGACAGTGAAGTGGAGGACGAAATCTTGCCCAGCGATGACTCAGTGTCCGACGAGTTCTTTGTTGTGAAATCATAAAAAATACCAATCGCAATGTGACTGCAAACAATTGGTTCACGTCATGCGAATTAGCGGAGGAGCTCACTAAATAAATAATAAATTAAAGACTTGAACGTTTTGCTTTTTATTCCTTTCTCCTGCGTTTTTGGTTTTCTTAGATGAGGAAATTTTTTGGCCCATTTAATTTCAGAGCTATAAGCTGCAACTTTGCTACCTTAGACACGATATTAGGAGGGTATCCTCGTAGACACCTCAAAATTGATTGCATGATGTTTTAACGCTTGTCCCATGCAACAATAGGGCGGCACAGCCAGGAATGTGAGTGGGGTTCTGGTGGACCCCACGTGGGCGACTATTATTCTAGCTCCCACGTGGTCGACGCAGGGATAAATATGATTTCTAAGAAGAAGAAGAGAATTGTTTACTCCACGAAACCCGAAAAATTGTGAAATGAGCACGCGTTAACTACGTCCTTGCGTTCGAGTTTTGACAGTTCCGAAAAAAAATCGGGGGACCGTTCCGAACTGGGCTCGCAAAACACTGCGAACGCCGAACTCGGCGTTCCAGAACTGGGCGTTCTGGCACTGCGAACGACAAAACTCGACTGCGCTTGCCCAGAACCGTTCCGAACTCTCAGAACGCACACTGAGAACGAATCTATAGGTTCGTTCTCAGTGCGCGTTCTAACAGTTCTCGAACTCATCAGAACTGGGACGGAAAATCCCGGGGAGTTCCGGAACTTGTGGAACCGCGTTCTGCACTGCGAACGATTTCAGAACTTGGAAGTGGAATAACCTGTGTTGTTTGTAACCTCACTCAACTCGTGTTACCTTCCAGTGCTCCCTTTTCGAATATTTTTAGTGCCCGTGTATATAATTCTTGATGCCTATATTATTAAACTATTGCAATTAATAAAAAACCGGCTATAAAAAAATATATATATATATTCCACACTTATTATTACGATTTCAAAGTGTTCTAATTTCAAAACTATGTACCTAACGTAATATAGGTACTCGAGAATTCGCTCGTACGATCATGCTGCATGACTGGAACTTTTTTTTGCCATACCTTGCCATAAGGACCGAAGTGGTAATGGTAGAGGGTGCTGGCCTGAAAACGGTGGGCTACCTCTTCCGCGAGCCCACGGCTTATTCGAAAATGGTGAACAAATTCTTCGTCGTCAAACCTTGGCACAATTTTCTCAAAAAAATTTGAGTTTCTTGGATGTAGACGAGATCCAACTATAACTTCGATCTCGTCCTCATCGTCTACAAACCACGGAACACCATCGTCGAAATTATCACTATCTGAACTTGACGAGCTAGTTGACATTTCGAATTATTTAGAATAGTTTGCTAACGTATAGAGACTAGTTATAATCAATGAAGCTGAAATTAAGTTATTATGATCGATGAAGCGGAATAAAGCGAGCGAAATAAAACGAGAATAAAGTTGTTGAATGAAGAAGAAAGTTGTTTATTCCACGAGATCCGAAAAATAGTGAAATGCGCATGCGTTAACTACGTCCTTGCGTTCGAGTTCTCACAGTTCCGAAAAAAAAAAAAACGGGAACTGTCAGAACCGTTCGGAACTGGGTTTGCGAAAACACTGCGGAACGCAGAACTCAGCGTTCTTGGCGTTCTGGAACTGGGCGTTCTGGCACTGCGAACGACAAAACTCTACTGCGCTTGCCCAGAACCGTTCCGAATTCCCAGAACGCGCACTGAGAACGAAGCTCATGTTCCAGCAACTGAACTTCCCTCCACACGATCCCCAATGAGATAACAACAAATCCCGCTGTTTTCTTCCGTAGCCTGAATTAATTTCACATCGTGTAGTAATATTAAAACCGCGGAAAACAAGAGAGACTTTTTGGTGCTCGACGACTAGGAAACCGTGGTCGTCGAGCTGAGGCGGGCACCTGATACTAGAATACAAAAAAAAGCAGATTAAAGACGGAAACCTCCGGACAAGCACGTTTCATCCTCCTGCTCACATTGTATGCTTTTGAAAAAACTGCGAACCCAGTTTTTTTCATCTCCAGATGTATGCACTAAAGAATCACTACAATATTATGGATCGCTCGTTTGGTCGAAATCCCGGGGCGTTCTGGAACTTGCGGAACCGCATTCTGCACGGAAGATTTCAGAACTTGGAAGTGGAATAACCTATGTTGTTGTTTGTAACCTCACTAAACTCGTGTTACCTTCTGGCGCTCCTTTTCAGAATATTTTTAGTTCCCGTGAATATATTACTTATTACATTCCCGTGAATATTACTAACTATTACCCACGGCGATTTAAAAAAAATTCCACGATGACTAAGAAGTATACTCGAAAAAAAATTGAGTTTCGTGGATGTAGACGAGATCTAACTATAACTTCAATCTCGTCCTCATCATTTACAAACCAAACACCATCGTCAAAACTATCGCTTTCCGAACTTGAGAGCAAGTAGACATTTCGATCATAGAATAGGTACGTATCTAACGTATAGAGACTAAAGTATGATTAAATATGATTTCTATGAAGAAGAAGAGAATTGTTTACTCCACGAAACCGAAAAATTGTGAAATGGGCACGCGTTAACTAGTCCTTGCGTTCGAGTTTTGACAGTTCCGAAAAAATCGGGGAACCGTTCCGAACTGGGCTCGCAAAACACTGCGAACGCCGAACTCGGCGTTCTTGGCTTCCAGAACTGTGCGTTCTGGCACTGCGAACGACAAAACTCGACTGCGCTTGCCCAGAACCGTTCCGAACTCACAGAACGCACACTGAGAACGAAGCTTGTGACACGTAAAATAATGAATAGTGATATTAGGACCTATAAGTAAAATGTTATGCCTAATTATTACTACCTACTAAATCCTCACTATTTATCAGAAATAAAACAAAATTTTTTTATTTAGCATGAGTTTTCTTATAGGTACTTCAATTTCGTATAACCAAGGTGTTAATTCGTTTTTAAGTGTGTAGGTATATGAACCAGCAAGATTTTACACTATTCACTTGTTAAAGTAACTGAAAAAAACAATGTCTTGATATTTTTCAACTATGGTATACATGGATACATCATGGAGCAATTGTATCCCAAACCTAGATCCATACCGAGTTATTTATTTTTTGGTTTACCAAGTAGCTACATAAGTAAAAAAAGTAGAAGTGAGTGGATATTTATGAAAAGAGGTGAAAAAAGGGATCATAAGCAAAAAGGGGTACATTTGTGCGTCCCCCAAGATCTCAGGGGTTGGGGATTATGGTATCTGAAAAGGGGTATATGTACCCCCAAAAAGGGACGTCTGGCAACACTGGTAAGAGGTTGAGGAGTTGTTGAACAGAAGGAGTGGGACGAATGGAGTGAAAGAGAGTTGAACTGTTGAGCCTTACCTCTTTTGGGATGCGTTCAGATGAGTTGCGTTCAATTGAGAGATCCGTTCAGTGGTGAACAACACATCCCTACTTGCTAACACTATGCAATATACAATCCGAATGGATGATTGCTTAGAAATCTTTTTCGTAATGAGTAGAAGAGTCAAGTCTTTTTGAATTGTTTAGCCATTGCGAAAAGATGATTAGATTAGATTACCTGTCCCACATATAGCGGCTGGATGAGTAAGTCTTTCTCCTTGGTTGATTCAATTAATGGTTGGAAAACCTTGGACTACCAAAAAACTGGTGTCACCAAAATTCCCCAAGCAGTGTGACAAATTCATGCCACTAAAAACCTATACTAAATAGGACTAATGAGGATGTACGGACAACCATTGTAGACAACACATAACATATAAAGGGCATGTAGACTGTTAGATTGTTGTTTAGGTTGTCATGGGTCACACCAACCTGTGCCCTCAACCAGCGTGAGCCTGGGCAGTTAGCAGCAACAACAACCGAACGAGAGATGATTGTAGGGAGAGGAAGGGAAATTCGAAGAACGAAGGAATAGAATGGAGTACCTTGGAATCTATCCACACTAGGCAAACCCCATTCTGAAAGTTCCTTTGATAGGATGGTGAAAAAATGCCAATGGAGCAATCTGCTCCAATCCTTACCTCCAAACATCATTTCTCTAAGTTTTGTCTCTAAGCTTAATGCTATCCCACGGATAATTCAGATGTATGCGTACATAATGAGACTGAGAAGCTGGAGGCGATGTCAATTAATCAAATCTCTCGGACTGCGGGAGGATTCTGAACAGTACAAAACATATCCCTTCCATCATGTTTCACAGTAACGCTCATGATACTGAGCACTTTTCAAACATAGGTCATAATTCGTACCATTAAGTTAACTGTGCGTGGTGATGAATCCAAGTAGGTACTCGTGATTGCACTGTACATTAATAAATGTTTCAAAAACAGAAACTTGTATCACATAATTAATGAAAAAAGGAGAGACACAAAATAAAATGAGACGAAGATATAAGAAATATGTGTCCTAGTGACATATAGTAGGTTGCTTACGGCTATAACTGGCACTGGTCAGCAGAGGCTTTATTGGCTTTTAAGTGGCTTGGGTTTTTCTACTTTTTTAATCGAGCGGGTGGACATACTCCGCATCAGCTTAGGAGTAGTCGCCATCATTATACCCCTGCAATTAGGAAAATTATTATGTCAGGTAAATAATTTGTGTCTTCAAGGAGCTACCAACACCCACATGGTATTACAGCAATTTCAAAGGTCTATCTATTAGGATAAATAGTTGAAAGATACACACAAAAATAAGTTTTTTTATTTTACAATTTTTGGAGCCATTGCAATACTTTCATTTTCTACGAAAATTCGCTAAAACATGCCAACTAACTCCTACCACTGAAGGTAGGTATTATCGCACCTACTCAACCAAATGAAGGATACATACATCCAGATTTAATTGTGCTTCATTTTTCAATAATTTAGCTTCCTTAAGCTGAATTACGTAGTTGCAAGCTTTGCTGCAATGAAAAATTAAAATTTTAACAGTTTAATAATTCAAAATATGAAAGTAGTGTTTTTATCTGCCCACAATGCAGGATTGTGGGCAGATTAAAGACGAGCTCCTGGGTGGCATATAGGTTTTTCAACTTTTCACACACAGATTCTGGTGTTGTTCTTTAGAACCACCATTACCAGACCTCTTATTACTATACCTCAAGAATCAGCTCAATAAAATCTACACGTAGGCATCAGGGGAAAAAAAAATTGATTTCTTAGTGATCAACAGCAGATGGATGAGGGACCGGTGCTGATTGTAGCTTCGTTCTCAGTGTGTGTTCTGACAGTTCTCGAACTCATCAGAAATGGGACGGGAAATCCCGGGGCGTTCTGGAACTTGCGGAAACGCATTCTGCACTGCGAATGATTTCAGAACTTGGAAGTGGAATAACCTATGTTGTTTGTAACATCACTCAACTCGTGTTACCTTCTGGCACTCCTTTCCAGAATATTTTTAGTTCCCGTGAATATATTACTTATTACATTCCCGTGAATATTACTTAATTACCCAACGGAGATTTAAAAAAAATTCCACGATGACTAAGGAGTATACTCGAAAAAAAAAATTGAGTTTCGTGGATGTAGACGAGATCTAACTATAACTTCAATCTCGTCCTCATCATTTACAAACCAAACACCATCGTCGAAACTATCGCTTTCCGAACTTGATGAGCAAGTAGACATTTCGATCATAGAATAGGTACGTATACTAACGTATAGAGACTAAAGTATGATTAAATATGATTTCTATGAAGAAGAAGAGAATTGTTTACTCCACGAAACCCGAAAAATTGTGAAATGGGCACGCGTTAACTACGTCCTTGCGTTCAAGTTTTGACAGTTCCGAAAAAAAATCGGGGAACCGTTCCGAACTGGGCTCGCAAAACACTGCGAACGCCGAACTCGGCGTTCTTGGCGTTCCAGAACTGTGCGTTCTGGCACTGCGAACGACAAAACTCGACTGCGCCTGCCCAGAACCGTTCCGAACTCACAGAACGCACACTGAGAACGAAGCTTGTGACACCATGTTCCAGCAACTGAACTTCCCTCCACACGATCCCCAATGAGATAACAACAAATCCCGCTGTTTTCTTTCGTAGCCTGAATTAATTTCACATCGTGTAGTAATATTAAAACCGCGGAAAACAAGAGAGACTTTTTGGTGCTTGACGACTAGGAAACCGTGGTCGTCGAGCTGAGGCGAGCACCTGATACTAGAATACGCCATCAAAATACGAAAACACAAGAAAAAAAAGCAGATTAAAGACGGAAACCTCCGGACAAGCACGTTTCATAACCATATTCACCGGTGATTGTGCCACGGCAATATTTTTCGATATCGGCGGAGCCTTCTACAATTTGCCGTGGCCAGCAATACAGCTAGGGCTTGAAACCAGAGGAGTTGACTCCCCGATAATCCACTGGTGTAAATCGTATCTATTAAACAGAAAGATTACCTGCTCTCTAGGTAACACTTCCAAAAGATATAAGGTCCAAAGAGGTACTCCACAAGGGGGATCACTGTCTCCCCTCCTTTGGTGCCTAGTAGTCGACGATCTACTGAACGCGCTGCTTACTCTCTGCCATCATGCACAATTTTTTGCGGATGACGGGGTTGTCCTAATCAGTGGCTCAAACCCGACGGACATCACAAGAAATGCCAACACCATACTGAGACTCCTTGAACAATGGTGTAGAAGCAAGGGACTATTCATTAATCCCAACAAAATTGAAATCATCACTTTCTCAAGGAAACGACGTCCCCCACAGATAACAGGACTGTCATACCTAAACACTAACCTCTCACCCTCCAGTAAGGTGAAGTACCTCGGTATTATACTGGATTCCAAACTCAATTGGAAACCACATATTGAATGGAAGGTCAAAAAAATCACCAATAGCCTTTTCTGTGCGAGGAGAGCGATTGGAAAAAAGTGGGGACTTACCCCCAAAATAGCCCACTGGATTTACCAAGCCATCATTCTACCTAGACTCCTATTTGGAGTGGTGGTGTGGTGGCCGGGCATTAAAAACAGCAAAACCTTGGGCAAAATCGAAAGATTAGCCTGCATGCTCATTAGTGGAGCCTTCCGTACTACTCCAACCAGGAGCATCCAAATTATCCTTGGACTAGCACCACTGGATACTCTCGCAATGGTCTTTTCCATGCAAGCCGTGGTTAGGTTGAATATCTTGGGAGAATGGGTGCATGACACAAGCCATCTCTCTCACTACACACAAGTAGGACACACCTACATCAAACAAGCTACTAATGCCTATGCACCAGAAACCCTCATGCCCTCTGATGAAATGAAGAGGAGATTTTTCTGGAATTTGAAATCCACCTTTGAAATAAAAGACAGAAATGAGTGGAACAATCAACAAACCCTTGTTGACACTATAGACACCATACATTGCTACACCGATGGTTCTAAGATAGATAGGGAATCTGAATCTTCCTCTGGTGCCGGTGTATTCATTCCCAGCCTCCAAGTGGCACATTCTTACAGCCTCGATAACTATGCAACTGTATTTCAATCAGAAATATATGCTATCAATAAGTGTCTGGTCACCCTACATAACCACAACACACAACACATTTTAGGCCAGCATCAAAGCACTCCTGAACCCCCTTACGACCTCAAAACTGGTCTGGGAAACAAAGCAACACATTAATAATTTGTTTCTTAGCAACAACAGAATATCCATAAAATGGATCCCTGGTCATGAGAACTACGTAGGCAATGTTAATGCGGATGGCTTAGCGCGAGCTGGCTCGGGACAACAGTTTCTCGGACCATCTCCTGCCATCTGCGTTTCCAAAAATGCCTGTAAAGCAAAAATTAAAAACTGGGTAACACAAGACCTCAACATTCTCTGGAACAGGGAAATTGCTAGATATAGACAAACCAGAATGCTCGTTACGTCTTCCGATCCCAAACGAGCACACTGGCTTCTAAGCAAAAGTAGAAATTCTATTAGAACCATGATTGGGATCCTCACCGGACACTATGATTTCCGCAGGATGCTAAATATTATAGATAACAATATCTCACCTATGTGCCCTTGCGGACTCGAGGAAGATTCCGCAGAGCACTTTCTTTGTAGATGCGACCGGTACTGGAGATCCAGAACGGAGGCATTTGGGCATCATATAATTGAAACGTGCTTCCCTCAGAGATATTGAGTGGAAAAGAATCAAAAAGTTTGCTGATCTAAGCAAAAGATTTGCTTGCGACGACTCCAACTCGGGGGGTAACCGGCGGAATCCTCTTTTAAATTAAAGGGGCCTCTTTTTGAGGGAGAGTATAAGCCGTTCATGGTGCCTGACACTCTTTTCCAATGGTAACCCCGAGCAGTGAGTGAGTGAGTGAGTGAAGCACGTTTCATCCTCCTGCTCACATTGTATGCTTTTGAAAAAACTGCGAACCCAGTTTTTTTCATCTCCAGATGTATGCACTAAAGAATCACTACAATATTATGGATCGCTCGTTTGGTCAGTAATCTACACTGTTAAAGCAAAGTTGTCTAATTAGGGGTCCGGACAAGGCAGATTAGTAGACATTTCACTGTTTGAACCTAAATTTCCATATTTTATAATAAATATATGCATGTTTTAGCGAATAGCCATTTGTAGAGCAAAATTGGTAGTTTATGGAGAAATTAGTTTTGAAGCCCGAATCATAAATGGGAATTCGAAATCCTCCCCGGACAACGATTGGCCCTTTAAAGGAAAATGACCCAACTCGAAAGCTCCCAGTAAAAGTTTAAGTCGAAAATTGATGCATTACCCCCACTCTTCAGGCAGGTGATTTAAACCCCCCCCCCCCCCCCCCCCGGTTCCATTTTATGCAGTTGTGGAAAATTCGTCTTAGGACCCCCTTGAAAATTTGGAGACGATATTACGAATTTGAAGGGAGATATGAATTTTTCAATGCTAATATAGGGTGATATGGGGGACCCCCCCCCCCCCTCCTCAACTGATTTCCCCTTTTTACCAACCCCCCCCCCCCCCCCCCCCTTTCAGGTGCGGATAATTCACGTGAGTAACCCCTGATAATTTGAGCACAAATATTAAGATTTGTTGGGGTCTTGAGGTTCAGTCAGAAAATGTACCGATATTTCTAGGCCAACGATTAGGTATATTTGTATATCATCCTCAGGACTTAGATAAGGGGTGGGTTAAACCTCAATTGCATAGGTGGTGGATACATCAAGGTTCTTGAACTTGAGGAGGATGAACGGATTTCACCTATTTCAACTGGGTATTCACTTTCAAACTTATTGTAGACAAAATGCCGAAATGTTATTAAATATGAATGAAATATCATTGAAATAATTATTGAAATTATTACTTAATGAATTGTTGAAATATCATGAAATATTATTCCCTTCATTACATTTCAACACATGTATTTCATTCATGTTTAATAACATTTCGGCATTTTGTCTACAATAAGTTTGAAAGTGGTCTAACTTTGTCTACAATACCCAGTTGAAATAGGTGAAATCCATTCACCCTCCTCAAGTTCAAGATCCTTGATATGTATCCACCACCTATGTGATTGAGGTTTAACCCACCCCCCTATCTAAGCCCTGAGGATGGTATACAAATATACCGAAACGTTGGCTTAGAAATATCGTGGTACATTTTCTGACTGAACCTCCAGACCCCAACAAATCTTGCTTTGAGCAAAGCAGTCTAGAAACCAAACCTTATCGTTATCGAATATTGCTAGCTTCATTGCGGCCTCCATTCACCCCGTTCCATCATCACTCTCGTGATTCTTCAACATGTACTTCTGACCGTTTGAGAACAGTACATTTCCATTTTATTCAGGTTTATTATTTTTAATTATGAAAGAAGAAAAAAGCTTAACCCCCTTCAAAATTTGTTGGTTTACGTTTCAAGATGCATAGAATCCAAAAATCGAACAAAAAACAATGAAGTAACGTCAATTCAACTCTTACGCCGTGTAAAAATGGCAATCAAACCAACACCTAGTTCAAAAACTCATTAGGTGTTCTGTGAATTAAAATAGGTGTATATAAGAGTTCAAATGCATAACACATTGTATTGTTAATTGGGTGAAAGTTTTGCTGAAATTTGAAATGAAAGCCTTAGTTTCAATATTATGAAAAGGTTTAGCTCAGTCATCTCAATCTACCTGTTGTTATTCCAGGTCACACGCCCATGAAATGTAGGGTGGTTCCTGAACTGACTAGCCTGATCGTTGATTTTTTGACCTAAGCAGAAGCACTAACATGGTTTCCGGAAGAGAATAGCACACTAGTTATATGTTCCATTACTGATTTCACGATCCCAACTATAAGTACTTGCACATCCCGTGGGTTCTTAGGATGAGGTAGGAAGTAAGTAGCTATCACTATATATTATCATGTTAGGAATATACCAATATGTTAAGCCTGTGTGAACTTATCATTAAATTGGATAGATCTTACCTGTTGCAACAAGGCGACACAAGCGCACACACACCACAGATAACTAATCCCGATTTTCAGGAGTCCAGATTACAGTGAATCTCCAATAAATGGGTAAAGTAAACCAAATTGCTGAACTTTCCCCTTTCTTCGGTTATCAAATAAAAATCCAAATAAGGTGCCAACATCGACCGAGCATCGATTGATTGATCGATCGAGTACATGGATCTACAAAGAGAATAGAAGTACAGAAGAAGAACACTAAAATCTACATTCGCGCCTTCTTATTTAGGCTAGGCAATGCATCATGACAGATTCTCGACTGTCAACCTCGTTAAATTTAAAACGCTGCAAATTATTACACAAAGGTTTATTATTAGATGCACTATTTCAAAAAGGAAAAAAAATGTACATTCAAGAAATAAAACAATTAATATATGGAAAAAATTATAGATTCACACTTTTTCTTGTGGGGTTTTACCACATTTTTCATGAAGTTTTCCTATTCTTAATTTTTTGTCAACACTTATCCTCTTCCACGCTGCATATAGTACGTACCTTATTTACTACATAAGATTCGCTCATATGATCGTGCTGCATGACGGGAACTTTTGAAGAATGAGGATTACCCACGTACCTACCTATTCATTTTATATTTTTTAAATTTTATAGGTAGGAACCTACCATCCGCACTCTATAACATTGAGTAATATTTTACACGGATATTTCTTTTAGCTTGGGGTATTTTTATCTATGAATTTTCAAAGTTTGCACTGGTGAAGTCACACTGAGTGGCAGGGGGGTTCCACCCAGGTCGGAGGGGCGCTTTGATGACACTAGTGAGCAAAAAGTTGAAAAATCATAGAAAGAAAACCACTCATCTAAGGAGAGTGCAATTTATGCCAAACTTCTTAAGATGGAATTTTCTTTCATTAAAAAATAATAGTTTAAATATCTTTTTCACGTCCATGAGTAATGTTCATTCTCAACTCTATAGGTTTGTCCAGAGAAGCAGTTATTAATTATTTATTACCTACCTACTCATGCATCCCACAAAGTATCTAGTCCGAAAACCATTCGGGGCAACTGGTGTTGGAACTATCAGTCCTGAACGCCTCTATCCTTTCACATTTTCACTTCCATTGGTTCTGGTTCCGTTCCGATCTGATTAGGGCCTGTTTCTCTGGACAAACCTTATATTAACAGAAGTTCTCAAACTAGTTTTACACAGGTTCTCTTTTATTTATTCCCAATCATAGTGGCTAAGCCTTCGAGCTTCGACAGAACACTTTGATAAACCCACTCGCAATCAGACAAAGGGATTTGGCCCTTCAACCGAGATTAGAAGGAGATTTGAAGAAGAATAGGCCTACTTATTGGGTAACAAAATATATAGGAACCTTCACAGAATCCATGTGGGCCTTCCAATTGTGTAGAACATGAAATTACAATAAAATTAAAATCAGCTCTGTAAATTTACCTACTTAAACGTTATAAATTAAATGATGTTTGGCCGTTTTTAGCCACTTTTAGTGATTTTTTGAGCACGTCTTTTATAATTTGACCAATTTAATGTGCTCGAAAATTGCTGGCCAACGAATTCAACCTTTCATTTGGAAAGCTTGATTTACTGGCGCAAGAACAGGAAGAAATTTCACAAATAAAAGAAGGAAAGTAAATCTGATATTTCGAATATTCATGATCACAAATGGTTACTGAGTGAAATTATTTAATTTGATTTCTTCGGGACAATAGTATTCATAGCTGAAATAATAATGATTATTTTGATACCTACATTTTCAGTCAATCATTCAAGTTTTTCAAGAACCGTGAACCTTCACTGGGAGTGGCCGAAATTAGTTTAAATCATCCCATGACGCAACATTTGACCAGTGTTTTGGAGTGAAAGTCTTGAAAGAGGTAGGTACTTGATACAACCAATTACAGAATGCTGCAGCAATCAGAAAGAGTGTATTGATGAGTCCGAGCTAATCAACCTCCTGACCTCAAACTTGAATGATTAACTGAAAATGTACCCTATCAAAATAATAATTATCTCAGCCATGGATACAGGTTTGTTCGCTGAGGCGGTTTGAAGTGACTTTCAAACCATTTCAAACTCGTTGGAGACTGGTAAAGTGCGCATGCGCGACTTCTGCCGACTTAGGTTATTTCAAAATGGTTGGGGTTTCGAGTTCATCCATTTTATAATTGAATGTTTGAGCAAAAGCTCAAGGACATGAAACAGCGGCAAAAAAAGAAGCTAAAATTTGAATAATTTCATTGGCTGCTGCGAGTTTGGAATGGAGGGGGCAAAAAGTCAGGAAGTTGTCAGGTGGAAAAAGCTCTGACCGATTTGACGATCAGCAACTGGTTGGAAACATCTGCAAACAGGTATAATAACTAATTTTTTTCTCACTCAACTTGAGATGCTGAACTTCGGAATGGGACTCCGTTGGAAGTAGTATAGAGAAGACGGAAAAACACGATTGGAGGACCAAACATCCAGATGGAGGACAAATGTTTCAAGATTGATAAAAATCATAAATAACTTCACAAGTATTCAAACATATATATAAACTTATCAAAAATATAGGTACTCCTACTCTACTCTGTGTAAGTACCTAACTATTTTTGTTTTGATTCTCATCCACACAGCCACAATGTGCCACAGCAAAGCATGGCGGGGTACTGCTAGTATTATAATAAAATCACTATTCCGTCTCAAATCATTTTTTTTTTTTTTCCATGACTCAAACTCAATTTAAAAACCTCAAACGCCGTTATTTCAATATATCAGTTGAATCTGCACATAGTCAAGAGTAGGTACCAATTTCCACAAAATTTGAGTGTGGTTTGACCATTTCGGACGAAGATAATTAGTTGAGGGCGTCAAATCCCGCAAGAAGGCTACAAAATTTCGGTCGACAGAGACAGCCAGGGCGTTATAAGTATTCTATGAGCCAGGGCTCGTAATTATTGGACTGAGTTGGGAGAGCGGACAGCCTTTGAGCGCGCGAAAAGAAAGATGTGGGATCCATAACCTAACAGTTACTTAGGCAAATTGCCTGCTTTCAGTTGAAGGCGCTCATTTGAAGTGAAGGTCAGTGCAGAGCGGTCACTGCAGTGAGGGTGTTCCCATGGATGTTTCAGCCTTTTCCATCGTCTTTTTTGGGGATCATGCCAAATAAATGGAGAAGACAACCGCGGTTGTGAGCTTGCATATCGATGATAGAGATGCAATATCGATATTGCTCAAATAATATATCGGAAGCTCATTATCGATTATACCGATATATCGGTTCTAAGTAATCGATATATTGAGTTTAACCTGTTTAGTTCTGTTTTCCTGCTTTATTGTATCTTTACTTTTTGAAATGTATATTTTTAATGCTTTTGAAATGAGAAGTTTTTTTATTAGCATTATTTTTATTCATTTATTTATTTTATTTTATTTTATTTATTTTTTTTAAGAGAGGAAGGGAAGGTGTTGTTTTATTTTTTCCAAATATTAATCGAATGCATTTTTTTTTTAAATTTTGGTTGAAGATTTTAAATGTTTTTTTGACATTGTTCCCCAGCATTCAATTCCATATTTTAAACTGGACTGAACAAGCGCAAAACAAATATTTCTCAGTACATTTATGGGACATTTCTTCCTCAGAGAATAGAATTTTCTGAGGGCAGTATGCAATTATTTTTGCAACTTTTCTACATGTCTTATCCAATTTAACTTCTCATCTATTGTCAAACCCAAATATTTGATCTGGTTGGTTTGGAGGATTCTTATACAGTTGTTTGAGCACATTTCATTATTTTTCTATCACATTAATGGTCGGTGCCTACACTAAATGTAAAAAGAATGCAATTTTCTTGTTTAAGTTAAATGCCTATCATAAATTAACTTTTGGGGCTTAAAACTAAGGAATTATAGTTTAGATGAACTTCTAATTTATCAAGGTCTTTTTGGATCTGAATTTCCAGTTCTTTTTCATCAGCGGCTTCATAAATTAGGGATATATCATCAGCATATTTATGCTTGGATTGTTCCACAGAATGTTGAGTTACATAGTTCTTTTTGTTTAGCTCTTCGCTCCATTGTAGCTGCACAATTATCAATCTTTGCTACGAAAGTTACACTAATGTTCACCAAATTGAAATACCTAAACTGAGCCATCAGTATATTTCGATATATCGATAACACATGTGAGATGAGAATAGTGGAGAAGTATCATCATTATTATAAAGGATAAGATCCTTTTATAACTAATTATTAAGTAATTTTTGAAATTGAATTGTAATTCATCACCCTATGATATTATAATGATATTTTAACTTGAATTTTATTATCTTCAATTATTTCAAATTAGAATTATAACGTACATTCTTTAATTATACTGAAACAGAAGGTAGGTAGCTATCTCAAAAAAGTGTTACACATACCTACTGATTTCGTCATAACGGAAGCTGAAAATAGCTAAAATGGAGAAAAATGTTATATATATCTATATATATATATATATTATATATATATATATATATTATATATCTATATATATTATATATATATTATATTATACGGATATATTATATATATATATATATATATACGAGTATATAGTTATTATATTCATCCATGTTGAAAGAAAATAAAAACTTTTGTAGAAAAGAAAAAAAAAAAAATAAAAAATATCAATATATTGGAAAATAAATATCGATATTAACATGACGATGTATCGGAACAAAAATTTCGATAGGTCGAAATATTGATAATCGATTTGCATCCCTAGATGGTGGTTCGGTGGTTGTGATTGCCGGAACCGCGAATTGTGGTGTATTTATTTTGTAGAGACGTTAGTGTTCTTTTTCTATGGTAAAAACCCTCGTGTAATTATAAGTGTTTGATAATTCCGTTATTTTTGAATTAGTTAATAGATTTTCCTTATTCGCACTCATCAGTGAGTTTGAACTCAACTGCTCTGAAGTTGTAAAGGTAAACATGTTTCGATCCTATTTGTTATAATCTTTAACACGTTTCTTCGTGCTATGAAAAGTCACAAGGGATTTTCAAATTTGAAAAATCTCATAGATTCTATTACTTTTATGTAGAAATAATTTAGAAAATATGTCTAAGGCTTGCTAGGTTGGGGGCTGATGTCGATAACAATGTTGACCCGATGTCGGGTTCGCATGATACCCACAATGTACTTGATACGTGATACCCAAGTGTTACATGAAAGGAAATTTTCATAGTCGAAAGAGGTTCGATTAATTGCATGGGCGTAGAAGTATGAGAGGCCAACTCAAATGAGTGCCATTCATGGAAGGGAGCCTCTGATGATGAGCCTGTGTTCCTATTCGGAATCGCGGTTTACATGCAAATCTAAAAACGCTGCAAATTATTACACAAAGGTTTATTATTTATGTATTAGACAGCTCTG
The DNA here is from genome assembly GCA_030762985.1 of Adelphocoris suturalis. Lineage (NCBI taxonomy): Eukaryota > Metazoa > Arthropoda > Insecta > Hemiptera > Miridae > Adelphocoris > Adelphocoris suturalis. Next base: position 47,055,681 of record CM061042.1, on the reverse strand, counting down.
GTCCATAATTATTAAACGCCGCTTATAGTATATTTAGTATAGTATCGGAGCTTCGGACCTCACAAATTGGTTCAATCCATTACAGGAATCTCACAATTTTACGCTTTTTAATATAGCTGATAAACAAAACAGGGTCATTCTCAAACTAGGGGCAATTATCGAGTCCCACAGGCCTTGCTCACGTACAGTAACTTTTTCCCAGAAAAAATTTTTTTCCCAGGGATTCCTTGCAGGCCAGTGTGTTGGAAAAAAGTAATTCAATTGCCATACCTGCACATTTATACAAATATTTCTGCGCATATAAGGCCAAAAATGCAATTACCGTGGGTGTCCCAAATTAATTTTTTGCTCTACAATGTTACTTTTACCCACAATATTGATTTATGTGTGGCAAAAAGGTCTTCGTTTTCCAAAGTTGGGTTGTAGAGCATCATGAAATTGATTGAAAGAATGTGCTAATCAACTTTTCGATCCCTTCAATATATCGCCAAAAAGTGTCCCAATGTTGTGGGATATTACCATGGTTGGAGCTAAAAACTCCAATTCTGAACCCAACCAACCGAAATTTTGGTTTGAATCTCATTCTTTTGGGAAGCTTGGGATCTGTTAGGGTGGAGATAGGACCCTTTCCCCTCACCCAACGCTATTGCTGGTGGACCCCCACGTCGAAAGGAGTGCAGTCAGGAGCGTACCTTTTCATTTGCTATTACCATGTGTGTCAAATTGATGACTAGGGAACATTTTTAGCATATTTATTTTTCCTTCACCCTCTTCATTTCGTTCTCCGCTTTCAAAATACGTCTAAGTTTTTGTTACTGAAGTTATTTATTGGGTTGAAAATCGATCTCAAACAACGATTTTCAATTACCATGTCTAAAATTGAGCTATTACCATGGGTTTATTAAAATCCACGGTAATTGCATTAGCTACATGGTAATATAATTTTCAAACTTTCCAGCAATAATTATACCTTTCAGTGTTTTTATCCACACCATCAAGTGCATATGTATGAGGGGAAAATGTAAAACAAAACATTTTGCATGACCGTCAACTTGGGGACAAGCATTTTAATACTAATTCGCCATCAGATGGGAGGGTTCTTTCCACATGAGGCAATTTGCTTGTTGGTAGTTTTCTATTGACTAAACCGCAAATAAAAAATAAATTCGACATTATTTCCACTGGAAAAACATGGCTTGTGGAAGGAAGTCAGGCATTTGGCGTGAAGAGGTACTTGAAAAAAAAAAAAAAAAGAGAGATAGAGAGAGAGAGAAAGAGATGCAGAACGCGAGAGAAGAGAGAGGCGAAGAAATGAACCCGAACTGAGGGAGGAGGATTAGCTGAAAGAACATTCAAGGTACCATCAACGAAAAAAGGATATCAAGCTTTTATGTTACTTGAATGAAAGGGATAGGAGTGCCAAAAGTAGAAAACTGAGGAAAAATGGTTTGGCAACAATGAAACTGATGTGGGACCATCTACAACCTAACCCGCACCGCGCACTGCCAAACAATTTCATCGAAATAAGATGACGAAAACTGTGGAAATTAGGGTCGTTACAAGGATTTTGCGTTGGCGCATGCTCAGTAGCTATTAATGATACCATCTCGTTGAAATTGATATGGGATGATCAAATCGTTGTCTCCCAACTATGATCCAAATTTGAGCGAGATCAAACGACTAGGGCGTGAAAAAATGGTGCTTGGTAGAATTTACATTTTTTTCGAATTTTCAAGTCACGTTGGTTCTTGAAGTACCAACCTTTTTTTTACTAGGTACTGAATGTTAGGAGTATTAGTTTACTTACCATTGCTTCTTAATTTTATATATTTATTATAATAGTTTATTACTTTTATTTAGTGTTATTTGAATATGTTTTCATATAATGATTAAATAAATGAGAAATATCTTTCAAAATCCCCTTGTTGTTTGCCTTTCAAGCTTTATTCTACGAGTATAATTTTGGTTCTACTCTCAGGTTTCCCAGTCAATATTTTTGCTTCAGAGTCTCCCTGGGTGATGTCATAAATGTACCTACCTACTTCTTTTAAATCTAGGTCAAAGGTACACAATTTAAGCATAGCTAGACTGATAATCTAGTTTCGGTGTTGGGTTCCTGTCCAACGATGGTGGACCATACCTTATTACTAGTTAGATTTACTTTAAAGGAGATTTTTCCGTAGTCACCATCTTTTTCCATTGACACAACATGTCGTTAAATTTGGTGAATTTATAATTTCAATTCCAGCCTTCATAAAAGTACGTTAATACCTACTTACTTTGTTAAACTTGCCTACCTTATTTACATAGTTAGCTATTAAACATCACGTACCTAGGTACCGTTCTACATTGTAAAAATAGTTTTTGTTGACTAGGTAAGCTTATTCATTCGAAAAAGTTATTTATATAGGTATCTATATACCTTCCTATATATACTGAACTTACCATCTCATCAACACTTTGCAACATTTTGTCTGATTTGCCTGGTATAGTGCAACGCCACTTGGGCGCTCTTTAGTCAATTACTTTTTTAATTTTTTTTTTGTTGTTCAGGTTTTGCTAATATGAACAACCTATGTGATGTTATGTGATCCTACGCCAAAAGACTAAGGTTACAAATAAAAACTAAAAGACTAATTAGGTGTAATTGACTATTTTACGAATGTTACCCACATATATACGATCTTGTGTTCAAGTTTGGATCGTTTTTATTTTATTTAAATTAGAGTTTAAATTTAAACATTGCTGGATTAAAACCGTTTTTACGCTATTACCTACCTCCTAGTATAATTATCTGTTGTTGAGTGGACACCGAATTTGAAATTTTCCAAAAACTAGGCTTAAAATTGAGAGCTGATCTGGGTAATATGTATTTTTGCAATCAGTGTTGACCAAGAAACCACCCTGAATTTTTTCAAATTTTGTTGAAGACTTTTATTTTTTGAAATTTCTGTGTTCGAAAGTTGCACCTAGTTTAAGAACGACCCAACAATTTATTACCAAGTCATCTTTCCTACACATAAAAGTGTTAACTATACTGTATATTGATATCATCTAATTGGTCAAAAAATGTGCTGACAAAATCACTGAAAATGGCTAAGAATTGTTAAATTGATATTTTTTAGCATAAGATTGGTCAAATAAAGTTTATCAACTATGAAATAGAACATTCAAAAATTTATGTACGAAATTATGCTAAAAACTTGAACTTCATTAAATTTTGTTTTAAAAATCTATAAAATTGCAAAAAATAGCCTAAAATCCAAAATCTCTTTTTGAATAGAAGAGTATCATTTAGAATACTTTTTTTCTCCATAAAATTAATAGCTAACATTTTCTTTTCACTCATAAATCTCCAATTTCTATACAATATTTTTGGCTCATAGCACCCATGAGAGTGGAGCGATCGAGCTGGCGAGAAGTTAGGACCAACTAGACCCCAAGTGGAGTCTATGTGCGAAAGAACAGATTTTTTAAGTCAATTCTAAGGCCTTTTATGGTCCGGACGGACATTTCAAATTTGGATTCTACGCACCTTGAAACGTAAAGTGACAAAGTTTGAGGGGGGGTTATAAACATTTTTTGCTATACGATCACATAGGCTTATTATTGGAAATAATAAACCAAAAGGTGGTAGGAGGAGGCTGGTAGAATTTCGGGGCGTGCTATAAATGTTTGCGCACACTAGTGCTGGCCCAGACCATGCGAAAAAATATAGTATAGTGTATAATTATACATAAATATGCAGACGCTCCACATTACAGCCGTGGCGGAGAGGATTAAAACATCGCCCTCCTGGCTATTTCTCCATCAGCCCTCTTCGACCTGTCCCGTCCCCGGCAGTTGTGTGTGATATCCAGCCGGTTATCTTCAGCTTCGTTCTCAGTGTGCGTTCTGCGAGTTCGGAACAGTTCGGGGCAAACGCAGTTGAGTTTTGTCGTTCGCAGTGTTTTTAGGAACTGTCAGAACTCGAACGCAAGGATGTAGTTAATGCGTGCGCATTTCCCGATTTTTCGGATCCTTTGGAGTAAACAACTCGCTTCTCCTTCATCGAAATCATACTTAATGCGATAGTTTCGATGATGGTGTTTGGTTTGTAAATGATGAGGACGAGATTGAAGTTATTGTTGGATCTCGTCTACATCCACGAAACTCAAATATTTTCAAGTATACTCCTCAGTCATCGTGATTTTTTTTTTTTTTTTTTTTAATTCTGAAAAGGAGCACCAGAAGGTAACACGAGTTGAGTGAGGTTACAAACAACAACACAGGTTATTCCACTTCCAAGTTCTGAAATCGTTCGCAGTGCAGAACGCGGTTCCACAAGTTCGGGAATGCACCGGGATTTCCCGTCCCAGTACTGATGAGTTTGAGAACTGTCAGAACGCGCACTGAGAATGATGCTATCATCAGTAGAAGAATCCTCGACGGCCGGAACACTGAGCACATTTTTCCGATGTGCTGTGGCAAATATGCTTATTTACATTAGTAGCTTTGTTTCCACTGCTGAACCGAACAGGTTCAGTTCAAGTTGCGCTTGCACAGTGAAGGAGTAAGAAAATGGCGTTTCCGCAGTGCAAGATGTCCGGTGTTTCCACTGCTCAAGGAACATGATTGGAACATTAACTTCCTGCTCCACCAGAAGAGGAGGTGCAGCTTGCTCCGCGCATGCGCTCTTTGGAACTTTAGATAACCCGATTTATCCTTCCTCAAAGTTCTGTATCCTTACACCTTACGAATTGTGGTTTCGTTTAATTTCGAGCCTGTTTTGGGTCATTTGTTCGTATTTATTCAAGTGATTCTGCGATTTTCAAGCTTTTGAAAGTTTTAAATTTGAATTGTCTATTCCTTTATTAGGTCCGAGTGCTTAGAAAACTAAACTAATAAAATAGAAATAACTAAATATTCGGGGGTGAATCACGAGAAGGTCGACGTCGAATAAGAATCGAAGAATAAGAATGAGACACAAGGTTTTGCTCATGTTTTTGCTAAAGTACGGCTAACATGACTCCATTTCATGGATCTTCGTGTACCCATGGTTACTGCCCCGAATATGTCCTTGAGCATTCCCGCTGCCATGCTGAACTGAACAGCCATGGAGGTGCCCTTGCTCTGAACTGAACCAGCGCCGGTGCAGTAGTGGAAACAAAACTAATACGATGCGAGGCGACCCGTCCTGTTGCGGCATTAGTGTGCTCATCTTGTCAGTTTTTTGACTACACATTTTTCTAGGTATATTCCCAAAAAACACGTTTTTCGGTAGTTGAAAAATCGCAAATAATCCATTATCACAACTCCAGTGCTGCCGGTGGTCTCATTCTACTCAGAAATAGTCCAAGTAATGGCACAATTTTTTCAGGTCGCCAAGTGTTGTAATTTGTACTAAAACTAATCGGTGATAAACCACGTTTTTTGGCAGTTTTTAGGCAAAAGACAAGTTAAGAAGGCATTCCGACATGTGGTGTTGGCGTGTACAGCGTTGAATTCCTTTTTTTTTTTTTCTTTTTTTTTTTTTTTTTTTTAGTGTAATATAGCTGGATATTGTACACAACTGCTGGCACGGTCAGGTCCGACGGATCACAACGGGCTGACTGAGGAATAGGCCTGGGGAGTGATGTTTCAATGTTTCTGCCCCGCCACCCTTCACCCCGACTGTGGTGCTTACGTCTTCGTAAACAATTCCCTAAACCAAACGAAGCGTATCATTCCCCTTGATCCGCCCCGTCCCATTCTGGCACCAGTGTGCACTTTCCATTACAGTGTAAGAATAGGTAAGAGTGAGAATAAGTAAAAAAGAATCAGATTGGGTTCTAAACAGATGTCAAAGCTGCGAAGACCTATGAAAAGGCTCCAATATATATATCTCAAGGTCCCCTCTTGAACTTAAAGTGATGAAAGGTTTACTGCTTCGAGCTCAACGATGTTTCCCTCTCATCCGCATACGTGCCCCTAGCATCACGGTTGTTTTGGAACTGATCTGGCCATGCGCCCACACGATGCATATTCAAATGACGAAGTGGTAACAATCACTGACTGTAATCTGTAAGGTATATTATGCTTTAGATTTCCAAATAAATATGGAGTTCAACTCGGCTTGACCCCGCATGGCCTTGAAATATCCGTTATGGTACCAAGTGATCCGGCTCTTTCCCCTTCGGCTCACTAGCTCAGGCAGTCTACCTCCAGTCATCCGATACTATAAAAGTGGAAGTCAACTATACTCAAACTTCCTTGCTCAATCATTTAACTACACCTGAAATCTTCGCCTTCTGCACTACCCCCATGGAGCCACGAGTTCCAGACTGTATTACCTTATCTTCCTTCTCCCTCAATGCTATCCCTTTGGAGCCATAGGATAGTACATCACCTTCCTTCCTGTAGTACTACTGCAACGGGGCAGTACTTCATCTTGACCACATCCTTCAGTATTCCGCCCATGGAGCCATGAGTTCCGGACGGCAATACCTCCAACATTATTACTCCTACAGAGCTGAGAGTTCTGGGCCATAATATTCCCTCCTGTATGTCTCATACGGGCTGTTAGTTCTGGACAGTCACGCTTCCTTCTGTATTACCCCTTCAAAGCCATGGGTTCCGGATGGTAATAGAGACTTTTTGCAGCCACCAAGAGTCGGCCTACTACGGTACCGTATTCAACGAAATGGTTAATGCGCATGCGCGACGTACAAGCAGCCGGGCGTCTTGTCATCACACGCCGTGCAAAACCGCAATCCTACGTTCTTCCATGACGGCTTCTCCACGACGAGTTCACACCGTGTTGAGCTACCTAACCTGACACTTTATAAACAGTACCTTTACTTATTTACTTCTTGTCGGTGTCTCAGTCCTCAGTGTTTCATTTTCGATTTACTTTTTCATTCATATTCATATAATCTCATCTTATCATATAGGTATATAATATAACATCATACATATACATATGACCGTTCTGGTTGAGGTGCGGCTTAAACTATTAAATACAAAATAAAATAAATCGTCACATCATATTATTAGTCAGTATCATCCGAGTATAATTACCCCATCAAATATATCATTCTACCATTTTTCGATAATGGATGAACTCAATCGCCTGCTTCGGCTTTTCAATGAAGGGGTGATTAATGGGGAGGATATGGACGAAGCTTTTGATAGAAATTTCACAGTTATATGTGAGGGGGAGGGTTCCACAATTCGGCGTGAGAGGTTTGGCTGGCGAGTTCAGCTCAGAGCAACTGACGGACGAAGAGATCGTTTTAATGTGGGTACAAACTGCGGTACCTACATCTATTGCTAAATTTATTAGAAATACCGTTGGAAATCATACAGCCTGGATAATACTGGATATTTCAGTTTTAATGAAGAATATGTTCAGTTGACGGGCATGAAGAAACTATAATATAGGTAGGTATGTACCGCTCACAAACAACTTCTCATTTTTAGCGAATGTAAAAAAAAAAAAAAAATTATCTATACTTAATTGCATTTGTTCTGATTTTAATTGGCTGATTTATTTGTTACCTTGGCTGTCCGATTCGGAACCAAGGTATATTCGGAATGTTAGTTGGACAGCAAAGAGTAACAAAACACTAAAAGACTGGCTGCCTTTGACTTCAATGGTTCAGCCATTTAATTTTCATAAACTTCAAGCTTCAAGTCACGCTAAACGTCACTTCTACGGTCGTCGCGGTTGTCACTTAACCGTGTGAAAACGGTTAGCTTCCATGAGCTCGCCTTATCTCGAGACTACGGTTTCGTTCATGGGACGACTGCAAAAAGTCTCTATTACCTCCAAAGCCGAGAGTTCTGGGCAGTAATAGGTGTGTTCCAACCACCCTTCTGAGTTCATGAACTCAGACGGGTTCCATGAGTTCATGAAACTTTTAGGTTCAAGAACCCGTCAGTGGGAACACTGTAGTTCACATGACAGTCAATGCACTAACTAGCGCTAGCGTCGTCTTTAGTAACGTGAACACCTCGTCATCGAAATCCTTTGAGCATTTTGAAGAAAAGGCCAAAAAGGTGGAAAAAAAAACAAACGGCATTTTCAACTTTTTTGAAGTTTATGTGCTAATTGCCACCTCAGACTATTTTCCTAGGTATGAAGGGTATGGGATATCATTCCTATCCAGAAGAAGAGTAACTGTTGAGATTTTCATCAAAATCCCTCAAGCCATTATTGAGAAAAGGCAACAAAAAAAAAAAAGTGCTAAACACGACGTTTTTTCAAGTAGGGTAGGGTGAGCCAAGTGTGCCAAGAAAAACATTAAGTAGTTTGACTTTGCCTGCCAATTACCAACTAGGTACCCTTAAACAAATGTTTTCTATCTATGTGTAGACAGCTGATAAAAGAAAACTGACGGTGGTAATAATTATTCGATGGAGCAAATTGAAAAAGAGATGTGAAAAACGATAATACAACAAGCATCAAGCAGGCTAATGACAAGGCATTTAGCGTGAAGGTTCGCAGTGAAATGAGATTTTTGGAAGGTTACGAAAGGTTTCCTTCAGTTCGAGTTCTCAACCCTATCCCCGAGCAGGTCTTAAAAGTTCATGAACTCACTGAACTCACTTCATGAACCCGATGCGGTGGGAACACCATAGTGAGTGTTGAGTTCCTGAACTGAAAACGGTTGGAACACGATTCACGTGCGCATACGGTTCGGCGCCGAACCAGTTCCAAAAAGTTCATGAACTCGCAGTGGTTGGAACACACCTAATACTTCCTCCTGCATTTCTCCTGTGGAGCCTTGAGTTCCAGACAGCAATACTTCCTTCAGTATTACCCTTATGGAACACTTATTTTCCACTCTTGGCTTCGAATTGAAGGGTAGTTGCAGGGTTTTTTATTGTTCTTTTCTTTCTCTAACTGGTCGGATAATTCCATTTTTATTGTAGAAAATGGCAGAAGCAGACTTTGCTGACCTTGTGTATGAGGCGGAGCAGTTGGCTTCTGAACTAGAAGGAACAAGGGAGCTCCCGAAGATTGAAAGAACGTTGAAACAGGTGTTGGAGGCAACACAAGCCCTGTGGTCAAGGGTGACTGCAACCGGAGCTCAAGATATTCAGGCGTAAGTGGAAAGCTTTCGATTTATAATGCATTTCTTTCGTTCTTGTTCTTCTATTAATGTCGTAGTTTTATATTTATTTACGTTATAAATGGATATAGTAAACAATACCGCTAGCTTTGTTGTCCCTTGGTTGAGATGAGAAGTTAATCTTGGTTGTAGTAATTGTAGATGTGCACCATAATAGAAAATTACCTACCTAGGTAAGTACTCTGTTCTAATTACGATTAGTAAAACATTTATGTTGTAGTTTTAAATTTATTTACATGTACGAATTAGCGGGAAGAAAGCATGTTCCATGTTTTAGCATTTTAGCCGAAGGCTCAAAGCGGAAAGCAACCGGGGTGTCCAGAGGCGAAGCTCCCTGGCGGGGTCAAGTGGCGGAGCCCCTTGCAAGCCCCGAAGGGCCGAGTTTTCTTATGATTTTCTCGTACAACCAAGCCGTTGCTGGGGAAATGAAAGTTCTTTAGTTTTCATCGGACAAAAATCGTTCTCCATTCGTTGGAAAGCTCTCGATTTATCACGCATTTCTTTTGTACTTGTTCTTCTATTCATCTCGTAGTTTTGTATTTATTTATGTTATAAATTGATATAGTAAACAATGCCGCTTGTTTTGTTGTCACATGGTTGAGAAGTTAATCTTGGTTATGGCCCATATTCTCATGACGTCACGCCTGGAGTAGGTTTGCGTTTCAGCCAAAGTCGGCCATGAGACCGCCCTACGTCAATGAATCGCTATTCAACCAACCTATTTCTCACAAGAAGTTTGCCGTCTCACGTCAACATAATTCGTGGTTATAAGGCCATTTTTCAACAGTTTTGTTTTGAAAAAGTATAATATTGTAGCAATACAAAGTTTCAATTCGATTAAATGTTATAATAATCATGCCTCCTAGCGCAATAATTGATTGTAGATTGCTGTCAACAATACCAATCTAACCTGAACGAGTTCTTATTTGGACTAGGAGCCTACTAACTATAGTAGTTAATCAGTGTCAGAAAACTAAAGAACATCATTCGTTTAGGCATTGAGAATAATTAACCTGAAAAATAGTGAAGAAAAGATTACTGAAAATTCCTCAGGTGTCTGTACTGCTGTGTAGGTACCTAGCCATTGCTCAGGTAGCTTCATCAGCGTTTTATTATAAGTTCGTAGTACTATGCTAAACTGAGGAAGCTTTACTTGTTATATTGAATGAATAAAAGGAGAGATTTGATCGTTTGCCAAAATAAACAAGGCAGGTTGTTGCTACCAAGAAACGAAACTACTTAGGTAGGTACGTACGGAAAAAACCTTGAAATGCATTCCTCTGAAGGTAAGATTTCATAAAGATGGCATTGACAGTGCAGTTATTGCCCGAGTTTTGCAGTTACGCAAATTTTATGGACAAAAACGGTAATTAGGTATCTACTTTCATTTTGATCAATGAAGTACCTACATGTACCTACCTAAGTAATAATATACGGAAAGTATGTAGGTATACCTTACCTCTAGGTACAACTTACCTTTCCACATGTGATACAACTTACTATTCCCGCATAACAGAGCTCTCATAACACATCCTTTCACAAGACCACTTTCACAGTACTCTTAAGATTTTCAGTTTCAATTGATTCAAAGAACAGTTCTAAAACTAGATAGGTAATCCACAACATCTCTGGGCTGAAGTCTGGATCATCTAGAACACTTGTACTCCCCAACACACATTTCATATGGATCTCTACCCCACAGATTCAATCTTGCGTACGTAGCGTATGAGGTCAACACCTGATAGTAACGATGTAATTTGCGAACAATTTATCACCTTGCATATTGCAAATAATGAAAATATTGACTCGGAACTAGGTGAGACTATGTTATGCTGTTGTCCAGCTGTGCCTACAAATGGCGCATTTTCGCATATGTACTTGTCACCATGACAACAAGGTGAAATAACTTCGATTTCGCCTTGCCTCGATGTAAGGATGCGCTAGTGTCCAAGTCTCGAGAATGTCACCCATAGTAATTGCAGGCGCACCATAACAGAAAATTACCTACCTTGGTACTTCCTTCTAATTTCTATTAGTAAAATATGTCGTAGTTATAAATTTATTTACAAGATATTAATCCAATAATGTGATGTTAAAAATGGTTAGTAAACAATACTATTGTGCCGCTTGTAAGACTTGTTTTGTTGTCACTTGGTTGAGGTGGTAATCTTTATTATAGTTGTGCCACTTGGTGGTAGGCTAATTAGTTTGGCAACATTATAACTATAAGAAAACAAAATAAAATATTCCCGAATTAGCGGGAAGAAAGCATGTTCTAATTATAATAATAATATTTGTGGGACTTCTGTAAGTGAGGTAGCAAAGTGGTATCTAGGTACCGATATTATGTACATTTACCTATTCTGAAAAAAATTGAGGTGAACCGAGCTTGTCATAAAATCCTGGCCCCTAGGATGAGTAGATAGGGAGGAAGCGAGGGAACGGATCGGGCAGCCGTCTTGGGCGGGTGGGTGATACAATCTGAGAGGGGGAAGGTGGCGGAGACGGGATGAACGGTGAGCGCAATACTGCCATCTACCAACAGCCGGCTGAACTTGCGTGACTTCGAGAATCCTCTTCCACCCCCCGTGAAGCCTATGCATATCTCAGTGTTCCCCGTTACCCAATAACAAAGTTTTCTTATCTAATTTATTCCCTATTTTGATGCGATAGATGGCATTCGTTTCTTTATAATATTACCTACAGAATACCACAACGTTTTTACCCATAGGCATTTTTTAATTAGTTCAAATTCATGCTAAAAAAAAGTTTTTCCTAGCAAAATTTTCAAAAATCTGATTTTAAATTGTGAGTTGCAATAAGGTACTGTTTCCATAGGAAAATGCCGCAAACTCCATCAGAATTGTCCAAAAAATGGCTGAGAAAAATACTTCCGACTTTTTTACATCCAATCCGGTCCCCCCTTAAGTTGGACTGATGAAGGCATTTCCTGCCACTCATATCAGTTGTCCAATGACCCCTGTAACCGTGAAAAGCGGACGAACATATGGACAGACAGAGATAGACAGAGAAAAATTGAGAAAATGGTACCAATCGTCTACAAATAGCATGAAACGGAAAAGAAATGCAAAATATCATGATTCTAATCAATGCACATACAGATATACTTACGATTTTATTTATATAGATACAGATAAAACCTGCGAAAAAAGCTAAAAATCCACACACATAATTTAAATCGCAGAACCTTATTTTAGAACAAGTTATTGTAATAAAATTGGCAGTTAACAATTAATTTCCACTCAAAGTCCTGGATTTTCAAAACAATTTAACATAATATAGTACGGCAATTTATAAAAATTCGCTCATACGATCATGCTGCATCACTGGAACTGTTTTGCAGGTTCTTATAGATTTGTAGTACATATCGATTTTTTTAGGAACCTCTTATTGGGCACAAAAGGATTAGACCTTCCACAAGTTACACAGAAACTCGAAACACTCAGCTCAAGAAGGACTTTTGAGCCGCTTGATCCCGTTCCCATCACCGACATCCAGAGCTTCCTCAAGAATGAATCTGAAAATGCCATATTGCAACTGATCGAGTCAACTCACCAAACTGTAAGTTGCTACCGTCATATCAAATGTTACCGCCTCAGCAATCGGTCACAAATGAGGAGGTGACAAGTAGAAACGCATAAGTCCACTGCAACTACACTGTTGTGAAAAATTAAGGGATCACTGTGGAAACACTCGACAGTTTCGTATTCGTGGTGGCTGGGCCGTAAAATAACTGCCCACTGAGACAAATTCTCACTTTTCGATAAATAGAAATCCAGAAAAAGAGTCTACGGCTAATCCCAGCTCAATAGAATTGTCCAGTCTGAAGTTAACCAAGAACACATTTTGTAAAATAATCGATTTTCGCGTCTTCAAAGGTTCGCCCAATTGGTCTCTTTCAAGGGTTTAAAAAATGTATAGATCATTAAAAAACTGAGTTTATGCTGAACATTTTTTAAAAAAATTCTTCAAAAACGGATTTACAGCAAAAAATTCACTGAAAAAAAAAGTAAGCGATTTTTTAAAAAATTGTGTTCAAAATTAAGGGATCATTGTGTTTTTTGCTTTTTATTTGAGTTTTGAGATGAGCTGGAGGCGTGAAAGTTGGTTGCTAGGAGTACAACTGTCTAAGAAAACATTTAAATACTTCTTTTTTTTCTTACTTTTCTCAGACGATCAAAGTTTGAGCGAATAGTATAAAATTAGATATACCATATTTCTTGCTTTAAACATTTTCCGCACCATTCTGTCATTGACTGAAGGCTCTATCTCAATGACAAGATGTTGCAGTTAATTTTTAAAGCAAGAAATGTCTGGTACTTACGTAGTCTGGTAAGTATCACTAGTCTGCCAAGGAAGATTACACGATCGAAATAGTCTAATATATCGATAGATTTGTACATATTGCTTTGTCATTTAAGCGTTTTTTTTTTAAATTTGTGCCCAATTTTTTTCGTAATCAGTGCCATACTGCAAATTTATTCTTTTCTCAATTAACACTTTTTCTAGAATCTGCAATTAGTTAGGTACCCAAGGTATTTCACTTGTCATTAATAATATTCATTTGAGTCTACCTTGAATATTCTTGAAATTGTGTAATTTCTTTGTTTTCAGACTTTTAATCACATTAGTAAACTGCACTATTCGAAAATGTTTGAAGAGTGGCAAGAACACAAAACAAACTTGATGAATTCACTGCTTGGTTATTCAAAGCAGATTGTGGACATTCCAACCAGAAGAGAGGTAGGTACCTAACCCTTCAAAGTTCTCGTTCTTGCTGCCCTCATTTAACCTAAACTTATCCTGCAGTATGTGCTTGGAAATGTTTCGGGGATATACTTCTTGGGTTTATATGTGTTTAAATTGTGGTTTTCACAGCCTTATATCTCTCTAACTGTTACTCATATTTGTTCAGTACCATAAATCCCATACCTTGGTGGATTCGTTTCAAATGTCACCTCCTAGACTATGTTCCACATGGACGGCAAATATGAGTAAGAGATGCATCCGTCAACGCAATTTTTATTTATTATTATTTCTTAAATTATTTTATTTTATTCATTCTAAGTAAATCAACATCACTGTGTTCCACTTTTACGCATCACATGTTATAAAATGCTTTTAAAAATTGAAGATATAATATAATGTATAATACATGGTGAGGCATAAATGACGGACAGTTTACAAAAATCTTAAAATCGGTAATTTTCACATAAAAACAAATTTATCGACAGATTTGATTTCTTGGTTGCCAACCATCCACCACCCAACCCAACCAACTCCAACTAACCAACCTACTCCAACCTTGCCAACTTCCCATTTTCGAAAATCAAGCGTGGAAAATAACATCAGTAGTGTCCGTTTTTGTTGGTGCAGTGGTGGAGGCGTTCAAAAGTTTCCATAAACTCATTCCAACATTGCCCTGTCAACTTGGGCGAATCCTATGTTACTAGCTTCCTTCAAATTTTTCAGTGTTGGGGGCTTGAGATGGACTGCACATACCTTGAGCTGACCCAACTGAAAAAAATCGCAGATGGCTAAATCCCTTACTTCTTCGAAGATAGTAATGGCATTGCTGTTACCGTAAACTCGGAGCGGTATGTTGAAATTATCGACATCTTTTCATTTGAATTACAACGAAGGCGTATTCCGATCGAACGTGTGTCGTTCCAGCAGGATGGGGAGACTGCTCATACAGCTACAGCAACAATGAACGTTATTTGCCCTCTCTTCCCTGGTCGCCTTATTTTCAGGTTTGGTGAAATGCCTTCTCGGTTTTCATTTAGCCATCTGCAATATTTTCCTGTTCACCCCAAGGCACGTGCATTCCAACACAAGCCCCCAGCTCTAGACAATTTGAAGGAAGCTATTCGCGTGGAAGTCGGCCAAGTTGACGGAACGACGTTGAAAAGAGTTTAAATGCGAACTTCCAAGGACACCTCCATCCAGCACGGTATCATGAAAAACTGACACCAATTGACTGACGTGATTTTCGGCACTTAACTTTCAAAAAAATGCTATTAAATCACTAAGTCGAATCTTTCAATAAATTTGTTTCCAAGTGGAAATGATTGATTTTATTATTTCTTGAAACCGTCTTTCCTTCATGTCATACCCAGTGGAAGGAAGAACAAATATAAAGTAAATTAGTGAATTCACAGAAAATGAAACACCAACCAACAGGTGGTTGGTTAGAAGGTTTGTGTCTTCACACAAACACACTGACGTTGAAATAATTCCAAAATGGTGGAGGTAGTGCCTGCTACTATTATGGACCATCCATATCCTGCGTTAGTCTGAAATCATTGGGGATGACCACTCACTGCCATCACTCTATTGATGGAAAAGGATTCATTCCAGTAATTCCAATTTCATTGTCCCGATTGAATTACTGACCTTGAATTTTGCAGACGATTGTGAACGAAACTCTCTTCGGCGCTCGGAGTATGTTGGATCAAGAGGAAATGGCCTATGTTCGACAGCTCATCGAGTACAACAACGCTATTTTACAAGGGCTTCCGAGAACTAATCTATTGGAAAAGTTCGCGCAAGCTTCCAAAGAATTCAATAATCAGGTACATGTTTTGCCTGAACAAAATCACTAGCCAAAATCTATTTAGTACACAAGTATAGTTGTATACTCAATTGCATGATTCGGTGTTGGGCAAAGAACTACTTGATCACAAATGTGATTTTATAGCGTTTGACCCATCAACTCTGGTAACAAGGGGGGGATGAGCGTTGAACTTATTTAACAGAATGCCTCAAAGCGGATTTCCATGGAAAAAAAATGGAAAACTTTAATTTAAATATTTGTCGACCCATTGCAATAGCTTCATTCTGTAAGAACATTCGCTAAAAGCAAATTTATTAAGGTGAAAACTGGCTCTTTGTTGGATCGCCTTCTCTGAAATTTCGTCCATTTGGGTCTTGTGAAGAAGCCCTCCTTCCAACCCCAGTCAGTCTGCGAGTTACTTGGAAGGTTTAGATTTTATAACGACGATTTCACATTTTTAATATCTATAGTTCATTTAGGCAGCAAGAGGGACGGGGAAGCATTATTCAATCTGCTTTTAACTAGGATAATTCCAAGCTTTACAAATGGTGAAATATATTGAGGGATATGCTTATTTAACTTTTGCCAGACCTGTTACTTTTGATAATCAAAATTTTCCCGTACATGGGGTCACGTGAATAAAACCAAGCAAATGCTAATACTTGAGATTTTCAAGTAAATGCTTGCAATTAAGTGAATAAAAATAGCAAAAGCTTACGCAAATCTAACATGTACAAGCAAATGCTCAAGAGAAAACTAGCACAAGACCTTCTGCTAGAATCAACATGGGTAATGCTACTAGAAATCAGATGAATGAAACTCACCCTTTGTTTACTTTTTCAAGTATTTGCTGGTCTTTTTTTATATACTCAGAGGCAGCTTGTTAGTAGAAGTTGTTGCGTATCTTCTATTAAGCTAAGTTATCCTTGTTGAGTTAGGTATGGCCAAATTTGTCCAATCGTGTCAGAGGGAAGTGTATTTGGATCGGCGTACCAGTTTTGGAAATGTCTTCAAGCAACTTTTTCGTTTCAAGGAAGCCTACATTGCCCGGTAACCTCTACGTTCTTTGGCGAGGACTCGACAGAAAAAAGTTCCAGTCATGTAGCGTGATCGTTGGAAAAATTTTCTTAAATTACCGATTATTACTACGTTAGATTGTTTTGAAATTCAAGCACATTGAGTTCAAGAAACTGGGGCTTGTTGTAAATAGTACTCTGCATTTCAATAAAGCTTCTTTTTATCAAGGTTTTATCGATTTTAGCCAATTTTGGTAGAAAATGAAGCTATTGCAATGACTCCTCTAACACGAACTAAATCACTCGCAACGAAGTTGTGGAAACCTGTTTCAAAGCGGAAATTAGTGGAAAGACATCTATTTCCTCGAAAAATGAAAAGTTACAATGTTCAATCGATTTCGACGGTTAGTCCATCATCAGTAACAAACAATAACTGAACACCCATTAGAAAAGACACAGCTTATATAGTCACAGGTGAAGGGAGATTGAATCCCATTGGTCAAGAGAAGGCGTCGCTGCCTTTTCTCGTGTTTTCTAGCAGCTGGGTTTGGCGTTGGATGGGCTTTCCAGGTCCCTGGAAACCAATCTACTCCGAACATGGCTCATTAAAAGCTATTAGTAGGAGTGGTATCTCTCTGATGGGATGCTGTTTACCTCCTCTACCTTTTTATGAGGATTTAGCCCCCATTGCACCTCTGGGGGGGGGGGGCTAAATTCCTTATAACATCCTTGAACAATTAGCAATAATAAATAATTTACATATTTCATTTATGTCTTCTTAACCAATGTAATAATTTTATAACTTGATTTTTTTTTTTTTTTCTAGAAACTGTCAGACATGTGGAAAATGCTGACTTTCATGTGCCAACTCCCACCTCAAGGAAAAAATAACGTATTGGAGGCTCGTGCTCAACCTCAAGTCCAAGAGAAAATGATTCAACAAGCGCTTGCATACCTTGAGCTCAGGTAGCGAATGTTGTTCAAAATCCATCCTAATCAGTCAATTTTGTTTATTATTGGCAATACTTATGATCTTTTGTCTATAACTTGAGATTCATAATAATAAGAAGAAAAAGTTTATTGAATAAATTGAACAAAAATTAGTTATAGTTTTGATACTACAAAATAAACAATACCGACAAACAGTCCGTCAGGGGTGTCAGTATGTCAACAATATTGCAAAGGGAGAAAAAATAAATTTAACTCATGTATAGCATAGAACGATACCACCAGGCCAACTTACAGGAAGTCACTAACTGAGACCATCTACCACCTTCCTGCAATGCCTCTGCTTCATTGCTGCAGGACAGTATTAATTTCTTGAAAGCTACAATGCCAATGCTAATGGTGGGCAAATAGAGATAAAATTGTGCAAGTCTTCCCTTGTCTATTGTAAATGCCACACTCCTCGCTGCAGTGAGTATCATACGGTTTTATATTCCTATGTATCTATTCTCCCGTAAGGTTGAAAATCCACCTTGCAGAGAAAATGTCCATCTCTGGCTCAATTACCAAATTAGCAGCCTTTAAGCGAGGATCTTGCTCCTTGTACAGAGTAAACCTTGTCGACTCCATAGCCCAGCGCTAAAACCATTGCTGGCTCTGTTCTTTTAACCCTTCATGGATGTTTACTGCTTGAGACGATGGTATCATCGTCAGGACAGGAGACTTGACTCATCTACACCCGATGCAGCTCCAAGGCGATTTAGATACTCTGTTTCTCAAATTATATTTGGGAGGCGTTTATCCGGTAGATGAGTCACTTTCCTCAAATATTCCGAATGGACAGTGAAAATCAACATGGTAGCCACACCTTTCTACGAATGCAGTGTAGTGGTGGAAGCAAATCTCGGTAAACAGAACAGCTTCCTAATGCACATCAGCTGCACTCCCTCCTTCTTTACGTATTCCTGAGGTCCCCGACATGATGAAGCACAGGATTGCTTGGATAATGACGTTGAACATAACTGTTTTTACTGTTAGTGGCATGGCAGGGTTCACAAATAAGCTGCCCCATACATTATTGAGAGCAAACCGCCAACTCAGTCTTCCGCCCTACGGGTTTGTAGGTGGAGAAGCGATGATTAAGCTACACTCCAAAACACTAGTTGCTTACAATGTCGATGGAATTACCACCAAAACTTCCGTCCAGACAGTTAACTTCCTTCTCTAGTAGTTAACATGAATTGAGCGGCAATATAAATAACTCATGCCTACTAATGACTTGTAGGTACTTCGTACATTGTTCAGCTTAGTATGATGTACTAATTTTATGAGCTTGACATGTATAGGTTCCGATTTCAATAGTAGTATTACATATATAATTATTTTTGATAAAAATTTAAATTATTCCTTCAGTGCTATATGCATTGTTGTATGCAAAGTTGGGTAGGACATGATCAAGGACTATATATCACTGGTTTTTATTTATTAGTCTTCCATACCTACTAGTTACACTAGAAACCGGGGTTGCACTGGTATTTGTATCACAATCACTCTCAACTGCATTGTTAATAATGACCTCTGGTTCAGGATTTACATTTGGGCCAGGATCATCCCGTGTTGGTTCAGCTCCAGTCCAAATTACTATTGGTTGTAGGCCTCAAATAATGAAAATGGCGAACCCATTCTCAATTTAGGTAAGGCATTTTTACCAGATCATTGGATTGATTTAGTCGATTAGTTCATCGTTGTTTCTGTTTTAGGTATAAAGAGTTCATGGATGTCATAGTGAGTGGGAATTTGCGCTCTGCACGTCGTGGTGGTACTCCAGGAACCATACCTCTGGTTAAAGGGTAATATTTTTTATTATGATTAATTTTCTATAATCTATTTTATTCATTTTATCTTATATTTTTTGTCTTTCTGAAAAGCTATGCTTATGAAGTTAATTGATTTCTAGGTGGTGCTTCCAAGTGGTACTATAATCATTTTATTTTATTTTAAGGTTCATTAACGTCAAACAGATCGCAAATGAGCCTGGTTTAGAAGATGATATGGTCGAGGGATCACCTCTGTGGCCCTTGGTATTCTACTGCCTACGTTGTGGTGACATACCTGCTGCTATACAGTGTATGAAAGCCGAGTAAGTTGCAATTTTTTGAATGAATTGTTTCCAATTCTCGTGTTTTAGATGAGCTTATGTGTATAATATAAACGCAAACTTTAATATATTTTGCACTCAAATCAAAGGAATAAATTTAATAAAATGCTGTGCAAAATGAGATCAGCTCATAAACTTAATTTTGACAGGATGGTTGTTCCAATCTGAACAACCATCATACTCACTCCTGGTGTGAGTATTCGTTGTTCTGAAAATCGAATTTATAGATGAATGAGGGTGTTATGGGGCTCCCTAATGAAATGCAGAAAATCTAAATGTAAGAAACGCGCTTGCGGCAATTGATAGAGAGTTTTCGCTCTAGAGAGTGGCTGCCCCCACGGAGATTTAGGGTGGGGGAGGGGGGGGGTGCTGTTGGAGGTCTTCGTTTTATAGTATTTTATGTGGCGAATTTGCAATCAAGATCCTCTACAGATTGTAATTATGAAGAGAGGGTGTTCATTAAAAGTTTGGTGAGAGACACCGCTCACTTGAAAACACAAGTTACAAAAAACGGGAAGAGAACTCGTAAATTCAACCCTGAGATTTATAGCAAACACGAATGGATCACTGGGTACCCTAGAAAGAATGCTCTGTTTTGTTTTCCTAGCTTGATATTAGGTGGAGATGGGTTGTGGACTTGCAATGGTGTGACTAATATAAAAAAACTGACATATCGGATTAAATCTCACAAATTTAATAAGTAACATCTCAATTACATCGCAGAATTAGCTTTGATTGGCTGAGTTAACATAGCTATTCCAGTTAGATTCAGCTCATCAACTTGCTATCAAGTAACACAATGGAGCAAGTTGACAGAAATCGATGTATACTTTCTGAAATTATGTATACTTTCCTTTATGAAGTAGGAGTAAGAGGCCACAATGAGAGGGATAGTTCATTGAACCGAGGAATTTTTCTGGGCTTAGTAACAACAAAATCAGCCAAAACTGACGACATTTTGAGGTCACATTGGGAAAGAGCTACAGTGTTCAAAGGCACCTCCAAAACCATACAGAATGGGTAACGAAAACATCTCAAATCAATATTTTCAGTAGAATATTGATCATTCTGGATATGTTGCATTAAAGAAAAAGGTTATACATAAGTGAGTGGTGGTTGTGGGGTTAGACAACATTTCTATAGCCTTTTGAAGTATCCGATTTTTAATTGACGTCTGACCTCACACTTCCATCATTTCATCGTAATTTAATTTGAGTTCTTTAATATTCCTTCAGAATTATTTCTCCTAAGTAGTTCACTTGTGCAACACAATCGAAGCCTTGATAATGATTAATACTTAATAATAATACAGTCAATTCTAAATTTTTTAGATACTTAGCAAGTAATTACCTATAAGATAGTATTTTTAATTTAATTTATTTATATTTAATTTATCAATAATATTTTATGATCATGATTTATTATTATTTAGCAGTCATATTCTTTCATAACGGTTGCCCGTGGTATTTGACATGACCCAAGTGGGATTTATGTTTCATGTGTTTAGTCAAAATTAATTCACACTGAAAGCAAAACAAATGGAAGAAAAACCTCAGTACTCTTCTTGACCGTCAAATAGGTAAATATTTTTGTGCCCCTCTCTTTTTGTAGACCACCGGCCGCCACTGGTGTCACCATAGAAAGCAAAATCTCACTAGTAAGTATGTTTTGTAGAGCTACAGGTAGGATCATGGCTACTTTTGAATGATTCGATGTTCTCAGACTCTCGAAACCTTTAGGCCGTAGTTAATAGAATAAGTGTAAAAGACGACGTGCATGCCCGTTTCAACTTGGCGAAAGTCAGTGATGTCTATAATTCGATGTCGAAACTCCTAGACCATGAATACCCCTAGTATACAGATATTGGTAAATTATATCTAATCAATATGTCATGTGAATTGGCTGAAACTTTGATTTTGTTTTTAGCCCTTCCAAAGAAGAGTTGGTTGCCATTCTAGAAGATCTCCGTGACAGCCCTCAGAGGAAAATCAACATGCGCGCAGAAATGCAGCTGCGGTCCATATACCGAAGGACGGTCCGCTCAAGTCCTGATCCTTACAAGAGGTACAATTTTTCTTCCTATCCCATATTAAAGTTTTAATGATAATATATCCCACCAGGTGGAAATATCATGGTCTGATGAAGATTAACATTAATCTAACTGAAGACAGTCACTAAAGCCAATCCAGTGAAAACATAAATTTCAGTTATTCGGGCAGTCTCCATGCACGGATATATAAAGGAATTGACGTTCCTAAGACTCGAATACGGGGTTTTGATGCTAATATAGAGCAGTAAAACCGAGACCACTAGACAAGAAATGATGATGACAACAATCCCCAAAATCCAGATTAACCCTCAAGTTATTAATACTCTCAATGCAGATGATGTCATATTATTATGGTCATCATAGAAGACTGTTTACTGACACAGCTATTGTGTGTATAGCCCAGTCAAATTAGACCAAAAAGAGGCAAATAGGAGAAAAAATTCATAGTAAAGAAATTTCTTCACCAGGCTCTTCCTTCACACCTAGTAAATCATATCTCAAAAGTCCCCTAGTATGGGGGGTGAGCTCGACGAGGGGGGTGTTTTTCGACTTTTTTTTTTCGTTTTTTTGCCTATAACTCGAAAAGTAAGCGTTCTAGCGACTTGTTTACTATTACCAGAATTAAAGTGCATAAAATTTCCTACAATTTTCACTCCTGACTTCATTCTCTACGATTAGGCGTTCCGCCGCTAGAGCGCGTTGAAAAGTAGGTATAATTTCAAAAAATCAGCAAAAAGGCCTTTATGCTCTTTTTACGCAGAAATCATTCGTATGTAGCTTCTGGGTGACTTAGAATACATCATGACTTGTTTTAAGAACATCAGTGATGCTCGGACAGTGGTTTGAGCAGGTTTCATGTATGTCTTTTTTTTTCTGTTCTTCGCTTACATCCTGGAAACTGTGATAACCATAACATATTTTCAGCACCCTTACCAACTCACTGTGAATTATCAGTGAATATATATGTATATAAAACACAGTGGCTCTAAAAAAGAAAAGAAAAAAAAAGGAACTAAAGAAAATGAGCTGTGTTTAACCAAAAAATGTTTAATGTGCAGGTACAGTATAACCCATGTTAAAGTAATATTCACAAAAGGAGTGGGAGGGGGAAGGGGTCATCAATCTTCACAGGTATCTGCTCTTCATCCATTGAGAATCACCATCCACAGTCAAACTGAAAATTCAAAATCGGATTACAGTGAGGTGCATATAATCTTATATTGATAGATAGATGAAGTTCATGCAGATGATTAGGATGAAACTTACAGGGCGATGACATATGTGTTGAGTGGGTAGTCGTATGGTTCCATGTCTGTTTCATCATCTTCTGTAGATGAACCGTCGTCAGCAAGTGGTGGGTTGTTTGTGCAGGAACCTGAACAGTTGGAGCAGAGTGTTGAGCAGTGGACGCCAGCATCCACATCGAGCACTACCGCAGCTTTTGGTGCAGCTGCAAAATATATTCTGCAGAATTTCAAATGTTGCTGGTGGATCCAAAGTTGAAATTGGTTTGAGGAAGCCATCGTTATGTGTAATCCGATGTTGAACCTGAACAGTCGTGAATGAGCAGTAGTGCACTTTAATTT
This sequence comes from Adelphocoris suturalis, assembly GCA_030762985.1. Classification (NCBI taxonomy): domain Eukaryota; kingdom Metazoa; phylum Arthropoda; class Insecta; order Hemiptera; family Miridae; genus Adelphocoris; species Adelphocoris suturalis. The sequence continues at coordinate 47,032,254 of CM061042.1, read as the reverse complement.
GAGCAGTCGGACGCTTACCAGCTCTGCGGCATCTAGGGGACACATCGAAATTTGCACTACTGGGCGCAGCTTTTGATATTTTATTTATATCCACACGTCCTCCATTCCGCAGTGGCTGCTTATGCCAAATATATGTCCTGGCATAGATTCCCATTTCAAATGTTTTGCTGGTGGATCCAAAGTATGTTTGATTTATGGTCGACCCCTGAGGGAAGCACGGTGATCCCGTGGCTCCCATACTCCAGCCCCAAGTTCAAATGGAAGGCGGGCAATCATCATAATTTGTTCTTTTTATTAATCTCAATCTTTCCAGTCACGAACTTTGTGGCTGATAGAACCCCTGTTTATATGTATTTAAATGTGCAACATCTCCAGACCAAACAGGGATCCCCCCCCCCCGTGACTCAATTTTCGTCAACCTCTGTTTGCAGTTAATGAAAAAGGAGAGCTTTGGGAAGTGTGTGGAGTGAACAACTTAAACTTTGGTGGTCCGCATCACCTGCAAGACGCTATGGGCACGGGTCTATCGTCCAGGAGATGTGCTGAGCATTTACTGACATATTGGTCTACTTCCTGGCTCAACTACCATGACTTTATAAATACGAATACCTATCTATATCTCCAACACCAATTTTAACGTCTTATTTTCAGAGCTGTTTACTGTCTGTTGGGTGCTTGTGACGTTCACGATGACCATCGCTCCATCTGTAAAACTGCAGATGATTACTTATGGCTGAAGTTGTGGCAGCTAAGGGAAGAGGAAGCTGAACCCGTTCCAGATCGCATTTGCTATTCATTCTTGCAAAATCTTGTGCTGGAAGACTATGGTAATTTAAAAGTTTTGTGAAACATCAAGTATTTATTGGAAGTATTGTGTTAGCATAGAATATGCTTTATCCATGTTCCTATTACCCAAGATGGTATTCGCGGTGGAAGCGCGCGCTGGACCTATAACTCAAAACGTTGATGACTTTATTAAAACTATATTTCTTATATAGCTGTACATGAAGTTCATCTATACGGGGTGACTGCCTACAAACTTACCTATTTATTACACACGAAAGTAACGCCGAATCCCACATAATACTTCCACATAAACCGATTTTGTCTGAAAAGAATTTTGAAAATAGAAAAAAATAAATAAACATTTTACTGATGTCAAATAAACATTGTGGGAAAGATTGAACTGAAGTTGGATCGAAGGGTCGTAAGACAAGTATGTCCTCATCTGTTGAGGTATCTAGCCTTTATGCATCTAAAAACTTTTTCTTTTTACTTTCCCTCCTTAACCCAAAGGGACAAGGGAAAGTCTTGCAATCACCCTGAAAATCTATTTCTGAATCTCATGCTGGGATGGATATTTTGTTCAACCTGAACCCATATCTATACGTTTCATGGAAATTTATGTATGTGTATGTATTTATGTAACTCGTGTACACGATTGTGACTTTACAGTACGACATAAAAAAATTCTAATTTCAGGGTTCGGTTTCTATACCCGAAAGCTAGCTACTGTCGAAAAATCAGCTTAAAATTATCATTTTCAAAAAATCAGAATAGGTAAAAAAACGTCGTTTTAGCACTTTTTTCCTTTTCTCGAAAATGACTCGAGGGATTTTGATTAAATGCTCATGAGTTACCCCTCTTCTGGGTAGAAATTATATCCCATACCCCTCATACCTGGGAAAATACTCTGTGGGGGGTAATTAGCAAAAACCTTCAAAAATAGGCGGAAAACGCCGTTTTTAGCACTTTCTTGGCTATTTTTACTTTCCCTACTTAACCCAAAGGGACAAGGGAAAGTCTTGCAATCACCCTGAAAATCAATTTCTGAAACTCATGCTAGGATGGGTATTTTGTTCAACCTGAACCCATATCTATATGTTTCATGAAAATGTATGTATGTGTGTGTTAGGTTGCTGGGATAGGGTAACTGTTGATGTTTTTAATCTCTTCGGAGCTCCTTATTATCTTTACCCAAGTCAAGGTCATACGTCCCCGTCTTGTAAACTGGGTACCCTCTGGGTGAACAAAGGGTGGCAGAATGACCCGCTAGCGATTATGGGGGAAGGCTCGAACCAACCAAATTTTTAGTCACACAACTAGGTATGAATGTTGGCAACACTTGACGTGCTTCCTGCTACCACTGTTATGAATGGGCTCTCCCGGTTCCCGGTTGAGGAACTCAACCATGTGGTCTTGAAACACAGCAGTGGTGTTTGAAGGCTATCGTAGTTTCAACTGCTGTCGCTGCTTGCATGAAACGGTTACAGAAGTTCCCTTCTAACACTAAGAGCAAGCTAGATCACAAGCGGCAGCTGCTGCTGTTCAAATTGCTCCCACGACCACAAGCATAAACGTAGCCTAAGTCTTGGAGTTTCGCCTGTGTCAACAATATTTAGTTTTGGGTTCGATCAGTTAAACCTATCGCAATAAAATTTGTATGTCACCTTCCTGAAATCTATACCTAACTGCTGTCAGAGTTTGAATGAAGTTGGATCTCATAGATCACAATAAATCGAAGTAATAGTACATTCACGTTTTCCATGCCCCGACAGTACTATTGATCCAAAAGCAAGGAAATTTATAGGGAACCCTGCTAAGTTTATCAAAACCAGACAAAAACTTTGAATAGTTTTTGGCATAACTATACTAAAATTGACCAGAAAGGTATAAAATCAAAAGGCAAGTTGAAATTTTGACTTGGACTCTAGACTGGAACAGGACAGGAATAAGACAGTTAATGCGATAGTTAGAGTGTGATATGCAGGATGGCAGCAGTCCCACCCTGTTTCTCCCCACACTAGGCAGGACATGGACTGGACATTCCTCAACTGCCTCCTCCTCCCCCCCCCCCCACCATCACGAAAGCGGGTAAAAGAAAGATAGGCGAGTGGGTGGGGAAATGAAAAGTTAGCATTAGGAAGTAAAAATTGAGGAGGAAGGAGAAAGTCCCAAGCCATGACGTTTTTCTCCTCAAGAGCAGTCACAGTGTGTCCCATCCTGTACCTGGCCAATGTCTTCACTGTCACATCCCACCTAGCTCGTGCCTCTCAGTTCAATTCGGTAGAAGCGAAAAAAGGCGACCCGCATCCCACGGCTGTTTTCCATCCCGCTCCATTCTAGTGTGTGAGGACCTTAATTGTACTATGGATTAATGTTTTAGAAACAGAAACGTTGGTCGACCATGTCCTAAATAATGACCCATGATTGTAAATGTCTTTTCAGGTATTTCAGGTGGTGAAAAATGTATTTTACTGTTTATTTCAGCTCAACCTGTATTTATTGTTATTAGGGGAGCAGTATTACAAAGCCAATGAGCAGCCCAACGTTTACTTTCAACTACTCGTACTCACTGGCCAATGGGAATCTGCGATAGACTTCCTTATCAGAGTGGACAAATACAGATCACACGCAGTACACATGGCGATTGCCATCCATGAGACGAATCTCTTAGCTCTTCCTGCAAGCATCAACGCTCCACTACGTATGCTATGGATTTCCTACTACTATTATAATGATTGTTTATTAATAACGTATCAATAGTACATTTCTATTCATTGGACATGGTAATATGTACTACCTACTCGATTTTCTCATGGAATGAAAGAAATGTAGTCAAAAGTTTAATAAATGTTTAATATTGGTGTTGCGATAGGTAATGTAAACGTAGTTTCTTCAGATGTTAGTGGATTTCCACGAAATCACAACTACATTGCAGTTTTGCAGAAATGACTTTTTCCACCCAGGCTATACGCCTAGAATTGATCCCGAAGGATGTGGGATAACCCGAGCATGTGAGACAAAATAACGAATACCTACATATCCGTTTCAGACCTGTCTAAGTCCGAATCCGTAAAAAAAAAACAGCTGTGTGTGTGCGCGCGCGCGTATGTGCGTGTGCGTGCGCGCGCGTGCGTACATGCGAGACACATATTTCCTATGCTAAAAAAATTTGTCTAACTAGTCCTCACCTCAATTTACTGAAGTTTTCCTTTTTTGTGTTTGTTTAATTTATATTGTTCTAGATTTGTGGAAAACCTCGGGAATGTCGAAATTTACGGTTTAATGGGGAATGGAGGGGGCAACTAACGATCCCTTTAAGCGCTGCCCAAGCTACAATTCTCAACTCTCAAACTCAGCATTCGGTTTAGTTTTGGAACACATTTCAAATTCCATTTTACAAAGTTCCCAATCTCATTCCACTTCTTGTTAGCTTGGACGCGATTAAAGTATTCTCCACCAGAATGTGCACCACGTTATGAAAGAAGGTGGATATTGTTTGAGGAACTGGGTATAATGTGCTAGTGTGATAGGGACTTCAGAAGAATCGGAATTAATTTCAATAAAGTTGATCACGGTTGGTCATGACCACACTACACTTGCTACTTTCAGGCATAGTAGGATTGTAATGATAGAAAACCTTTTGTTTAAGGTTTTATACAGCACCATTGAACGATAAATAGAAGTTTACTTTCATGATAAGAGAAATATTAATTTCCAAATGAACAGTCAACTAACACAATTCACATGATTATATGAATAATAATCAACTAATGATCTCCACAAGGATTAACCCAATTGATTGCTAAAATAACCTTCTGAAACTTCCTAAACTATCTAGCTGACCTAATGAAATTTTATTTTTCAGTTGTGATTGATGAAACTGATAAAGCCCCTATGAGACGGTTGAACTTGCTGCGCCTCGTGCTTTTGCATGTGAGGAAATTCGAGAATAGCGACCCCAAAGAAATACTACATTATTTTTTCACGTTGAGGTAAGTTTCTTGCTTCTCCATTCTTCATACATGTTGAACATCTGTAGCTTGATTCCATTGTACATTGCATTTTTCCCCTCCTAGTCCCCTTACTCCCAAAAAATAAACATTTGCATTTTGGAATCGATGAGACTGAGCAACTAATATCATTAGACTATAATAATTTCAATTAAATAATAATTATTATTATAATTTCAATAATAGTTTCCATTAGACTACTTCTATCACCACTAACCATGAGTCCATTGTTACCTCCATGCACAAGGTAAGCTATCACTTCTTGATGGGGTCACGTCACTGATGGAGGGTTCCTTTATAATTTAATGATCTTAGACAGTTTAAGTGTGTCAAAGAATTATGGCTGGAGGAAGGGAATGTCTGATGATGGGAAAATTGTAGCGCAACGTGGGGGCATTCTGATTCTGACTGTTGAAAGTATAATACAGATCTCCCAATAATTTGACCAGTGAAACTTGTAATTGGCCTGTGTGATCCCCGCTCCAAAGTTTTTTTGGTCTATGCTGTTGACTTTCCAGCATAGCACACCACACCATGTAGACTATTATTTATTTCATTTTAACTGAGACTTCATCCATAAATGATATTTACCAACAATCAAAGTTAAATAAAGAACTGAACTGAATTGAATCAAATACTGATCATGATCAGGTGAACTGTGAAAAATAGGGGGGGGGGGGGGGGGTGCATGAGGTAAATAGTAGCTACAGTACTACAGATTTTTCTACAGCAAAATCACACGGGCTTGTCCCAAAGGTTGGGGGAACGACTTGTATTCCTTTGAAGTATCCGCATTTCCATTGACATGACTAGGTTCCTTCTCTCCCCCCAGAGAGGTGCTACAATATCTACGCCACTTTTTTCCACGATTGTCTAGCCCTTGCCTGAGCTCTAGTTCCTTCTCTTCCTCTGTCATCAATATCTCTTATCACCTGCGTATCCTCATAATTTTGTCATCACTTTGGCATAATGAGTAGTTGAGTTCGAGTCTTTAGATATGTTTAGCCATTGGGAAAAGGGGAATTAACCATCTTATACTGAGATTTATACCACCCACCTCCTTGGCGAGATTTATTCTGACTGAGCGCCCATTGCGGTAAATCATTGCGAAAATCCCTCTCTTCAAACGCAAATTTAAGCAAATAGGTTTTCCGTGCATATATCCTTTCAAACTCAACCAATTTAGTTGAAACTCAACCAAATGAAAGGGCATGATTCACTGAGGGTTATCTTTCAGTGCGGTGAAAGAAAAAAAATTTTTTTTTGCGTGTTATCTCAATAGTAGAGGGGGAACATAGTTCCTTCACTAGTGTTGCCACAAATGTTGCCAAGACTGAATATTCTCATGAATTTTGTCATGTATCCATGCTAAAACCATACTCCATTTAGGTTCCCCGAATAATCGATTCTACAGTGTGACTAGCTCTGATGTTGACTTTGTTAATCACATTTTAGGGTTATCTAGAACTCCGATCAATCGGGGGTTACACTGAACTCGGAGTTTCTTAAGTAATTATTTCATCTGTAAGAACATCAGTTTCATGTCAAACTTCTGCATCCCTGTGATTCATGGGGGGGGGGATCTGGTCTACCCGCCCTGCCTCTCCTCATCTGCATCTTCCATGGTGTTGTAATTTTAAGAATCGTATTTACACTGACTAGCTTGCTACTGGCTACTGATTGTCTTAACTTGGAGTTTATGGGAGGTGATGTTGGTGTGAAGGAACTTGATAAACATCAGCCCAGCGAAGCAATATTAGGGTAGACTAAGACGGTTAATTTCTTAGTTTGGAGGAAAGATACCACCATGCACTATTAGTGTAGAGTAATAAGGTTCGGATCACTATACGCCTTGCAGGAGGGGTAACAAACTTGGGCACTTTGAGTAGGATAAGATTTTAGAGTTAAGCAAAATAATATCACCGTGTGCTCTAAGAAGGAAAAGGACGAAAAGAGGTAGCTAGTGGCTTGAGAAAAAGTAGGCAAGAGATTCGTTCTTTTACTGCCAGGTATGTGCTCCATGTGCATGCACTCACCTGTTGGTTAAAGAAAGTAGTAAGCCATCCTGGATGAGGATTGGTGTTGATTATGAGAGCTACACCTTTATTATGGAAGTATACACCACATGGTTTATAAATTTTGCTGTTAAGCTTCAAATAAACTGGAGAATCCAGGAGGTGGAGCAGAGTCATGGAGTCCAGAGTTCTTTGTGTTTACAGTAGTAATAAACAAACTAAATCACTCGCGACGAAGTTGTGGAAACCCATTTCAAAACGGAAGTTAGTGAAAAACGTTGTCTATTTCCACGAAAAATAAAGAGTTACAATTTTAAATCGATTTCGACGGTTAGGCCATCATTAGTAACAAACAATATTCAGTTATTGTTTGTTACTTATAAAGGCCTAACCGTCGAAATCGATTTAACATTGTTACTCTTTATTTTTCGTGGAAATAGACAACGTTTTTCACTAACTTCCGTTTATTAATAAACAGACAAAAATACATTGTTGTTGAACTTTTTTTTAGGAATTTGCCTGGCAAGGAAGAAGGCAACAACGCTTTTGCTTCCTGCGTCATCACCCATGTGATGGAAACCAAGCAATACGACCTGATTCTCGGTACGTCGGACGTCGATGGTTGCCGCCATCCTGGGCTCCTTGATGCTTTCGAGGGCAACTGCGTAAGTTTCTTACTCTGCAACCAGCGAGTGGCTTTTGTATATTTTGCTCAGCCAATCTGTGGGTTTCGCAATATCTTCCTTCAGCAACTTTGCAACGGAACTGTACTCGTTTTCCTTTCATTCTATGAGGGGAGTGGGGTAAAATTGGTTTCATTGTCATTTACTCCACTGAGAAATGGTGCTGATCTACAAAATAATGGTGCACTTTTTTTTTGTCACGTTTTTCTGTATTTGGTATGTAGGTAGCTTCTAAACTATGTGCCCTAGCGGTTAGGCCACTATTACCATTCTTCAACTTCATTAAATTTGTAAATTTGTGAGAATTTGAATTCAAGTAGGTAAAGGTCTGTACGTCAAGTAGGGGCCAAGATAAAGCCGCTCAAAACACCCATTATTCTAACAACGTCTGCCTCCCACCCCTCCCTAAAGTATAGGATTGTAGGAAATTTAATTTGCTTACATTTGAGCTCTACTTTTTCCCCGTGCGATCAATAGGTCGCAGAAAAATACTTGCTGCTCGAAGAAAGAGTTACCTAAATTTTGCAATTAGCTTAGACAAAAAAAAAAAAAAAAAAAAAAAAAAAAAGATTAAAAAAATTAAAAAAAACGGCTTTCTGGGCCTCGCTAGGGCGAAACGAACTATTAACACGTCTGTTAATAGTGAAAATTTCCCTCATCCTTTCTCTTTCTCAATTTAAATTTAAATTGGACAATATTGACACCCTTAAACAGATTTCCACAGTTTGTAATGAACTTAGGCCGCTCCAGAGGTGCAATGGGGGCCTAAATCCACACTCATAGAGAGAGATAGAGTGAGAGGAGAGTGACAGTACCATAAGATATACAACTCGTACTAATAGCATATATGCTACGTTCGGAGAAGATAGGTTTTCCAGTTCTAGGACCACCCATCCATCGCCAAACGCGGCCTTTCAAGAACACGAGAACAGGCGTGTGACGCCCATTGGGAAACAACAGAGCGACGGCAGCGCATTCCCTTGGATCTCGCGGGAACTGTCACACTCCCCCCCTTAAAAAACATACTTGATTGAAGAGCAAGTATGTAAACTAGGTGGAATAGTTTACTGGTTGAGAACTGATGCTCACTAATAAATAGCTGCATTGGCGATTGAGGATAAAAAGGTGAAATTAAAACAGGATGGATTGTCAATGAATGTTCATGTGAAGTATTCATTAGGTAGTTAACCCCCAATCAAAGATTGGAACAACCGGGAATAATATAACTTGCTCAACCAGGAGACTTACAGTAGGGAGCTGCCCACTTTGGGGACTTACGAAAATGGGAACTATGCCCTGGAGAATTAACTTGCTCAACTTTGGAGACTTACAGTGGAAGGTGCCCACTATGGGGACTTATGAAATAGGGAACGATGCCCTGGGTTTGGGAACAATGCCCTTGAAAATTAAGTGTGTTAAATAGAAATAATATGAGGGGAAAAATTGAGAAATTAATAATCAAGAACCAATGAAAGTATTTATGTATCCAAGGGAGTATAATGGGTATTCCTTCTGGAAACCCGGGCCACGTTTCTTCTGAAACATTAACACCCCAAAAATAGTGGACCGGACTGCTAGGCATCAGGCGTCAGCCGTGCATAATCCTAACCACGCTCTGCTACCATGTAATGAACTTAGGCTGCCCCAGAGGTGCAATGGGGGCCTAAATCCACACTCGTAGAGAGAGAGAGGGAGAGGGGAGTGACAGTACCATAAGAGATACAACTCGTACTAATGGCATATATCGTTGTTGATATGAAAAAAGGGCGAATTCCACGTTTTTCAGAAAATGACTTTTTTTCACCAAAGATCGCCCAAGACCAAGTCCCAAGACCCCAAGACCTTTTTTTTCGCTTTCTTGGTCGCCCAAGACGAAGTTTAGTTTACCTTGAAAATACAATAGCTAGGACTTTGCCGAAACATACATGATCTTTGGTGAAAAAAAGTCATTTTCCGAAAAACGTGGTATTCGCCCTTTTTTCATATCACCAACGATATGCTACGTTCGGAGAAGATAGGTTTTCCAGTTCTAGGACCACCCATTCATCGCCAAACGCGGCCTTTCAAGAACACGAGAAACAACTGAGCGACGGCAGCGCATTCCCTTGGATCTCGCGGGAACTGTCACAAGATTCATATTAACAAATATCACGAAACATTCCAATCTCTAAGGTACCCTTTTGGATGTTGAAGAGCCCCCAAAAAAGGCTAAAAACGAAGTACCGAATCACTAAATATAAGCTCTGACGAGGCCGATAATGGCAAAAGCGCTTAGCATTACCCTCTAAACCCTCTAAAAGTACTACGGTCAACGGAAAAGGCAACACCCCAAGAAAAATATGATAAATGAATTGTATTATTAAATCAAATTCCGTTGATTATGTGAACAAAGCACCTACTTCGTCCGACAGCCAGATATCCTGTTTACCTACTTAGGAGTAAATGCAGTCGTTGATACTTTTCCGATTTTAAAGTAGATACCTATTCTTCGTAAACATTCGCAAGTACATTTCGTACTACAAAGTTGTATCTACCAACATAAAGATTCAGACAATGCGCAGGTTTGTGTTTAAATAATAGGTTTGTATACAAAAGTGGTTGTCAGTTCAATAAAAAATTGAGTAGGTTGGTAGTAGAATTTGTGCTAGGTACCATCTCAGATCCTGGAAATTACCATTATAAAGCAGGGAAGGCACTCAAAACGAACTATTCCTAGCACTCAAAACGAACATGATGTAGCTAGATGAAAAATTGAATAATTAGACAAAAAATAAAAAAGATGCCGTAATCGTGGCGCTCCCGGACGGTCACCCATCCAAGCACTAACCAAGCCCGATGGTGCTTAACTTCGGTGATCTGACAAGAACCGATATTTTCAAAGAAATATGCGTTGGCGAATACTATTTTTTCTTAGGTCGAACCTAGTTATTCGATGCCTGTGAAGATAGCTGATAATGCAGAGTGTAAAATGATTTCAAAGTTCTTCAACTCGATCTCGAATTCAAAAGGATCGTTGACTCTGAAATACTAACGAGACTTGAGTGTGATGATAGCGTTTGGTTAGTCGTGTACATTCGTGTAAAAAAAAAAAAAAAAAAAGATACGGGAAGAGCTAGCAGTCTGCAGTTGCTTGCTCTAGACACTGTTCTATGCGTTAACTTGGGAAAACCGTACGAGAAGGACAAAAACTCTCTATTGTAACTCTTTATTTTTCGTGGAAATAGACTACGTTTTTTCACTAACTTCCGTTATGACACAAAAGAAGCGCGGAGTTTTCTATTGATTTCCATGTACGACCGTTCCGTTACTAGCAAAGTGTAACTCCCTTATTTATCGTTCCATGATAATCGTTTGCCGCTTTTTGGAATGCTCTCATTTTATCACAACATCTCACGATCCCTAAGCCTCTTTAGTGTCAAGGAAAGCTGATTTATAGCGCCAAGTTACTAACTAATAATGCTTCGCAAAGCGTGTGCATGTCTTCAATAATTTAAGTCGACGACGGCTTTAAGTAACCAGCAACCAGGGAGCCCCCAAACCCCCCCTCCCTCCCTCCGCCCCCCTTGCAAGGCCCGAAGGGGCGAGTTCTTCCAGTGAATGTCTAAAGCTGGTTTCACATGGAGCGGAACGAGCGCAGAAAGCGGAAAGACAGAAGGACGGAACGCAATCTGATTGGCTGTTGGGACAGCAGTTGAGGAGGGTGGCTACCATGTTGTCAGAATGGGCGGACAGTGGTAGACATTTGTATACCATTTCCTTGTTCCGTTGAGCTCCGCGCTAGCTCATTGGACAGGAATGTTGATAACCGCAAGTAGACTCCGCCGCCCCTCCACTGGTTTTTCCGTCCTTTCGTCTTTCCGCTCGTTCCGCTCCATGTGAATCCAGCTTAAGTCTTCTCTTAGAAATAATGAACATCTGAGTAATTATTTCAGCGATTTCCTCTCATCGGCTGTCAACTTATCATTAAATCATCCCAAAAACCGTTGCTGTATAAGATGAAAATTGAATTAAAATTATATAACTAAACAATCATGATAATAATTAATCATTGTGAAATAGTTTGAACATTTTCAAATTGATACCTATTAATTCCTCAATTTCAGATTAACGTCCAACGTATTACTGAATCAATAGCTCAAACTGCCGAGTCACGAGGATTACAAGAAGATGCCATCAAGCTGTATGAGCTATGTGGGGTAAGTTAATTTTTGAATGCTAACTTGAACATGATTTAAACAGGATATTCGAGGATTTGTTCGAATGTGCAGTAGACTCGATTCCCGTGCACACTTAATTTTCAACAAAAATTGGCTGAAATGAAAACAGATTTATTGCTTTCGAGTCTACAATGGAAGCGGAAGGATTATTTTCACTTACGGGAGAGAAAAAATTCCAGTCGTGCAGCATGATTGTATGAGCGAATTTTCCTAAATTATCTTATTATATTAGGTTAAATTGTATTGAAATTTGAGCACTTTGAGTGCACGAAAATTGTTAACTACAAATTTTATTGCAAAACAGTTCATTTTAAATAATATTGTGCTATTCAAAAAAGAGTTTGGATTTTTTTTAAAAGATTTTTTTACAGTTTTTATTGATTTTTCAGCAAATATTGGTGACATGATTCATTGACATTCATGACATGATGATTTTCAGCATAATTTTGTGCTTACATTTTTTGTTGATCTGGTTCATCGTTGATATACTTCTTTTGACTAAAATGCTGGTGAAAAATATGACCAACAATTTTTAGCCGTTTTTAGCAATTTTTATTTATTTATTTTTATTCATTTTTTCAAGTACCAAATTTTCGTATAAATCAATAAAATCCGTTTTGAGGTGTACTGAAACGAATCCTAGTGTTTAACGCTTTTCCATATGTTAATGAATACATGATGCAATTTTTAATTTAAATTCCATGATTCAAATATTCATAGTTTACAACACCAAAAAAAAAAAAAAAAAAAAAAAAAAAAACTGTGCAACTTTCTGTTTATTTTCGAAACTTTTCAAGGTACAACAATCCTGATTTCAAGTTACAAGAGCATTTTTTGCATTGAAACAAAACCTCCCTCCGAATTTTGCTGGTCATACCCCAAGAAATCTGGAAAAGTGCGAATTTTTTCTTCTTCTGAAACTATTGGCTGGGATTAGTGTGATATGTGATAACTAGAAAAAGTTTAATATTGAAGAAATTGAGGACGCTCCAGCGAAAAAACGAAAATGCGTTTCAAATTACAACGGTCTCCCCAATTTATTATATACTGGCTAGATATTATGGAACAAAATGTGAGTCGACATTTTATTTTGGAGGTCAAACACGTTTTCACGTCCCAAACATGATAGCCCGTCGATGACTTAGAAGTAACAAATTTCTTGATTATGTGAAACTGTGACTCAAATCTCCCTTCAGAGGCCAAGTTCATAAAACAACAAGTTACAAGTGTACAAGTTAACAAGTACAGGTACTTGAAATGCCCGGTAAAACTTGAACAAGTGTTTCACCAAAACAACGAGTACAAGTGTGGGGACAAACGAAATGAACAACGTCAAGAAGGATGCCGAAATTGATGTTTTGTCAGCGAACCATAATATAAAAACGGTGTTAAGTACACGATAAGATGTTTATCGTACATGACAAGGTGTAATGATTGGAAGACAGACAAATTATAAACTGAAAAGTGGAGAAAGTGTGTATTTGATTTAAACTTATTCTGATGGCTGGCAAATCGGATTTCTCTCCTTCATTCAGTGGAAATGATTAATCAGTTCATCAAGTCATAATGCTGCTGGGTCAGGAATGTTATCTGTAACTTCGAGATGATCTTCACACTTCACTTTATTCTTCAATGATAGGGAGATCCTCAATACCCGATCAGGAAAAATTGCACAGGGTCACGCACCATTTGAATCTTTCAAGGGTCTCGGAAGACATCCTAAATCTCTCGTTAAACTCAAAAATACCCACAAAGTGAGCGTTTATTCGTGGCTGAAAAAATCGTTGGCGTCTTCTGCGCTGAATGCTTCTTTCTTGTCTGTAATCTTCAGCAGAAGACACATATTAAACACCGACAAATTGTCAACTCACAATGCTGAAAAATAACAAGTTTACAGGTAAACGGACGTAGGTTAAAAATCAGCCATTTTTTACAACTGTAAAACAGTGATTTGTTCAAAATGATGGTGAAACACTTGTAACTTGTCCAAATTCGCCTGTACACTTGTTAATTTTCACTGTGCATTACATGTCTACACTTTTACCTTTATGAAACGCTTGCACACTCATTTTTTGGTAATGACTAGAGCTCCCCAACGATTTTTAGTTTTCAAAACTTCCGCGATTTTGGCGCTTCAGTTGGTGCGCTATTCGTCCAACTAATCTGAATTTTCACTTAGGGATTGACTACTTGATGTTATGTATTTTTGAGATGCGAGCTTGCGAGCATCCAGACCACCAAACTACACAAATCATTCTGATCTATTTGTCCCACTAATCTGTATTTTAGCAGCAGACATAGATTAATAAAAATTGAGGCGCCGCTGTAGCGGAAGGTTTGAAAACTAAAAATCGTTGGGGAGCCAGTCACTGCCCTCATTTTTTACAACTTGTACATAACATCGACTTGTAACTTGTCACTTGTTGCTTTACAAAATAGGCCCCAGGTAGTGAGTAGGCAAATGCATTACCACGAACATGCTATTGCAAATTTTCCAAGGTCTAACATTTTGGTTTCGAATTTCCTTTTTAGAATCATGAAAAGGTCCTGTCCCTCCTAAACACGCTTCTGAGCCAGGTCTTGGCTCGATCGACCAACGACCCGTGTTCCTTGCGGAGCCGATTGGTCAAATTGGCCAACGAACTCAACTGCAGGTACGCAGGCGAAGATGTCAAGTGTAAAGCCGCCACGCTCACGACGTTCAAAATGCTCCGAAATCTCGTCACCTTCTTCGATATGTACCACTTCAAGGAATATAACAAAGCTCTAGAAGTGAGTATGCAGTAGCCCTAATTGATACCATCTATCATACATATATTTGTTTATTTATTCACGAATAGAGCCAATTACTAAAAATTCAATAATATATTACATAATACAGATTATGTTATTTGCGATAAACATAATTTTACATTAAGACATAATTTAAGATAAAATATTAACAAAAATAATATAGTACATGTACTAGTACAAATACAATATTAAAAATGAGAGAACTGAAATATTTGGCAATAAATTGAAGAAAGTAAAATTGTTTGGTGGCACATGAGTTTAGGCTTAGAGCAAAAAGGATGATAAATAGAATTTTAAAGAAGACAGGAGACGTTGAAAAAGTCGACTTCATGACAAGAGCTTAGAAAAGCATTGGTTTCACGATAGGCGACATAGGGGACGATTGTATAAATTAATTTAAGGCGGAAAATGGGACACAAAACAGGGAATTGGAGTGTGTGGTATATTGAGGCACATTAATATTAACAAGAGCCAACAAATGAAGGGCAGTCCAAGCTGTTGACTAGAAGCTTGTGGAGGAATACGATGTCAGCCACAAATCGTCTGTCCTCCAGAGGAGAAATACGTTATTCCAAGCCTAACCTGGGAAAATCGAGGTTATCGGGAGGTATGCACAGCTTGTACCCCAGATACCTCAGGAAGTGACGCTGGACCCTTATTTATATATAGCATTTTCGAATTGATTTAGACCTTTTTTACTAAGGTTTAGAGTTTTTCCTCATAGGTTTAGAACTGGGTTAAAATGTTGAACATGAGCATCGAAAAACTATTTTTATACAGGTTTGTGGTCATAAAATAACATCAAAAATGTAAGAGTATGAAGTACAATTATCTATTCTGTTGCTGCTATTTTATTACATCCCAAAAATATTTGATACCTTGACTGAGTTTGAACTCATGTTCTTACTTACAAAGGAGGAATTCTTCTTTAGTAACTGCGCTCCAACATTGTGAGCTATGCTGTTTAAGTCAAACCTCTTCGACTGTGGAAGTTTTCCTTGAACGTTACAATTTCTCCTCAAAACTTGGCAACTTGAAAGAAGACTCCGCTTTAAGAATTCAACATTGTATTTCGTTAGGAGGAGGAATTCCAACATTTACTATGAGAAGATTGCTCTTCATACTTGATGTTATTCATAACCTTCAATTAAAAATGGTTTTTCGAAGCTCAGTGTTAGAATTTTAATCCACTTCATCACTCAAGTCACCTTTCTTTAGAAAAATTTACCTTCTTCTTGGTTCATCAGTCTCACTTGGAGAACGGAATGGGATGCAATTCTGGCTTCACCATCGTGTTTACACCTAAAAAATCTTCAAAATGAGGTGTCACTTTGCAACAAATAAGTGGAAAAAAAATTCCAAGTTGTACCCAATATCCCCCTTTCAGTATTCCAAAAACTGTGTTTCAGAAATTTTGATTTTAAAATTGTTGGAGCTATTGGAATAGCTTCATTTTCTACGAAAATTTGCTAATGGAAGCGGGACTGGTCAACAGGTGATGGTTTTAGTGACGGCTTTACTGTCCCGATGCGACTTGAAACTTTTGTCTTAAATTCCGTTAGGTAAACTTCGTTATTCCAAAGCGAGTTTAAACGAGTTTTGGATTGATAAAAGACGCCTTGAGATTAATTTCAACGAGATTTGGCTAAACTCCGTTGTATAATTTTTTGATGAAATTGGATGCATGGCCACGGTTAATGTATAACTTAATTAGCAATTTCTCATCTGCATATTTCTCTCCAGCGGCATTAATTTCATCATTACATATACTTGTTTGATGGTTTAGGTTATCATGGCTTCGAGGGTTATTCCTATGAGCATCGACGAAATGGAGGATCGAGTTAATAACTTCAGGCTCCTTGAAGACACAATATCCAAGAATATGCCTGACATACTTCTAGCTGTCATGAATATATATTACCATCAGTATCAACAACTTCAGTGAGTTTCAGTCCATACTTTTCAGATATTGTACTATCTACTTTATAAACCCACTGGGTACGTAACATTTGTATACTGATAAAACAGTATATACCATGTCTCGCACTGATTCTCATTTCTTCTGTTCTACCTTCCATTTATTTTGTATCTACTTATAGCTTTGGACTGTTGAATAAAATGTAAAAATACCTAAATTACGATAATTTGGTCATTAGGTCCATAACCTAGTCCATCCCTTTTCTCCCAAACTTACAAAATTCAGTTTCATAAATCTCAAATTTCGCTATTTTAAATAATCACTATTTTAAACAAATGGGAATCAATGGGGTGGTTTGGGGGGTTAACATTTTCGTACCTACCTATCACGTATAAAATCAATAAATGCAGTTTTTCGTTACTCTTGGTTACATTTCACTTTGATGGCTCCAATGAGACCACTTGAATAACAAAATTAAAAACTCTGAAATGTGCAGACAAATCACTACTCAGACAAATAACAAAACTTTGGGTACTTTGGGTCGGCAATTTGTTTCTTGTTCCTTCAGCCGTTTGAGGCAAAATAACCAAGTCTTCAACTAACTTGCACCAGCAAAAGCCAAATATATTTATTTCGCATTTGCAAAAGCAAACTATATTTATGGCGTTTTTTCATTTGTTGCAAATACGAGATGAATGAAATATTGTGCATTTATTTTTCAGGGGCGATTTCAAGAATATGTCTGGCTCAATGTTGGAAGATGTGGCGAAATCCAAAGTGAGTAAACCTTTTAAGTAAGAGTACGATAGTAAACCAAGTGTTTGCTAATCCTCAGTAAAACGCAAATGTGTTTTGGACACCATTCCCCCACTAACGTGGTAATGAGATCTTCCCAGTGGGGTAATCGAATCCAGTGAACTGCATGTGCCATCGTGCTTTGAGAAGAGCAATACTCCACCATTTTAAAAAAATTTTTAATGAACGCGTGGCGAAACATTCACTCATGGGCGTAAACAGGGTGCCTGGAAATAATTAGACCCTACTACCAAATGTAACAACATTAACTGAAGAATTCCTTGGAATTGCTTTGGTATCTTCTTAAATAACACAGTTGAGACTTCAGTTGACTGCATTTATTTCATCTGTATGTTATAGGAAAATTCCTATCCTCAATTTCCCCCTTTTTTATTTCTTCATTATGTACATTGGAACCAAAACTTCTTTCCACAGAATACTTTTCCTGGAAACAAAGTGGTTCATCTCGAGGAATCTATTGGTTCACAAGGTTCGCGGATGTCAATAGATGGTCTAACTTAGGAACACAAATACTGAGCTTGCTGCTGACTTTCATTGCAATTCCATTGTGGGGTAGTGGGAACCACTGACAGCGGATCCCATTCCCCCATAACCGAGGATATCGTTACCCCACTCATTTATATTTCACCACTCAGTGATTCTTTTGCTTAAGTTTTCAATAATTCTAGCAATCGAGTTTTGATGCATATTTCATGAGTTTTCTCGAAAAGGCACCTAGACACACTGAAGAATTCAAGTTTCAGCCAACTTCGGTTGAGGAAGTATATGAGGTCATCCTCTCTCTAAACAATTCCAAAGCTTCCGATTTCTATGGTTTAATTCTGAAATTCTCAAGGCGGTTTCTGCTTTCATCGTAGAACCTCTCATGTACTTGATAAATTTATGCTTTTCAGTTAACTGCTTCCCTGATTGTTTAAAGATTTCAGTTGTTACCCCAACACCTAAAAACGGGAAGTGTCAATCCTATGATGAGTTCAAACCAACTTCCAAGTTACCAATGGTTGCTAAGGTAATTGAGCACCTGATACTCAAGCGTGTTTCTGCTAATTTGGATGAGAAGGATATTCACTATCAATATCAATTTGGCTTTCAGAAGGGGAAAAGCACTTGCACAGCTGCTTCAACCTTGATCAGACGGACTCTTCAGTCCTTGGAGAACAAGCAGGCTACGTCTTTGACGCTATATCTCAAAAGCTTTTGATTTGGTTCCGCGCAATATTCTTTTGAAAAAGTTAGCTCATTATGGTTTCAGTCAAGACGCTCTAACTTTCTTCTCTTCATACCTTGAAGGCTTGAAGCAGCTAGTTTCATATAATGGTGAAGTTTCCTCCGAAATTAGCATTCTTTGTGGGGTGAAGCAGGGTTCTGTGCTGGGTCCATGCCTTTTTGTGACGGTAATGTATACCTCTTTGCTGATGACACTTCCACTATAATATCTGGATCTTCCCTCGATACTCTTCATAGTGATATCACTGGCGCCGATGAAGTTGTTAAGCAGTGGTGCCTAGCTAACTCTATGATACTAAATGAAGACAAGACCCAATCATTAGACCTCCGACTGAATGGAAAAATTGAGCAGCACGTTACCTTTTTGGGAGTTATCATTGACAATAGATTGTCGTGGTATACTCACTTCGAACATCTTGTTCTCAAGCTCGCCTCGGTGCTGTTCATGGTGCGTCGTCTGTCATCTTCAGTATCCCCTGCAACTCTCCTTTCCGTTTATTTTGCCTGCTTCGTCAGTAGAGCTACGTATTGTATTTTGCTATGGGGAAACTGCTGTCATGCTGTCAAGCTTCAAAATAGAGCAGTTCGAATTTTGAGGGTTCTGAATTGGGAAAGAGCTGCCATAGTCACTTTAGAAACCTCGGGATTCTGACAATTCCAAGTTACTATGTTCTGAATTCCCTTCTATTTGTTCGGGTTCGTACCGACTCAATCATGAGAGGCAACGATGTTCATCAATATCCCACCAGAGACAATAATATTTTACGCCCACCTGCTGCTCGACTTACGACAACGTTGACAAGTAATCCGGTACAGATGGGGGGGGACTCGTCTTTTCAATTGCCTCCCGGAACAAATTCAGACACTTCCAGTTAAACAGTTCAGAAGTACTTTGAAGCGGCGGTCCTTGATTGAGATTGAACTTTATAAAGTCTCAAGTTTTTTTTTAATGTGAATTGGAGGGAATATATACCTGACTGAATTACTATATAAGTGTTACCTACAGATTCTCGAACTAGTTTTATTTCTGTCATGACTTGATTATCTGTATTTGTATTGTTATATTTATTTTGTATTTTGTGTACCTGACTTTTGTATTGCCTCGTTTAGGCCCTTACAGAGAAAATATACATCCATCCATTTTGGTAAAACACATACTTTCACCTATTTCTGAACGGATTTTGAAAAACTAAAGATGATTCGAAAGATAGAGAGTAGTTCTAACGTTTTTAATGGAAAAAAATATTGAAATACGAAAAACTAAGAGATTTACCTCGTTTGGATGTGGTAACAAAAATAATTAGACATAATCTTCAAAACTTGGGAACGCGTTCAGCATTTGCTGAACCAGCTGTAAAATTATTGATAGAATTAAGTCCTCTGCTTCCAAGCAAACTTAAGATCCAGCTGGATTGCTGAAGGAAGTCTTCAGATTTCTTGAAATTCTGTGGGATACCACTTAACCCTACCTAGTACTTTCACTTACAACAGGGCTATCAGAGGCAGGAAGTAGCTATTGACAGCAACAAGTTAGCCATTTTTCATACCTATAATTACCAATCCTCTTTAATGGGTTAAAACTTGTAAGGTAATTCACACGTCACTATTTCTTGTTTTTCAGCAATTGGCATTCATTCGTGAGAGGGCTCAGCTGCTTCTGAGTTTCGCCGGCACGATTCCCTACCGAATGCCAGGAGACACCAACAGCCACCTAGTACAACTCGAAATCAGAATGACCTAACTTCGTCCTTTGAAATATTTTCCCTTCTTTCTTTTCTATAATCAGCGTTATATTTTTATACTCATGTACATACTTCAGCTTTCTTGAGCTCTATTATATATATAAGCAATATTTTGGGTTATTATTTCTACCAACAGCACGTGTTTGTTTGGCGACAATAACACAGTTTTACAAAAGAAAAGTCATCTTCCGTGATGGAGATCTCATTATCAAATCTAGGGGTTCATGAGTGTGCTGAACACGAATCCGGAGCCCATTTTTTCCCAACTCATCAGGATTTTGGGAAAAGGTTCAGGCGGGGGTCTCTCCGTTTTATTTCGCTATGAGGCAACTCTATTTTAATAATTTTCTTAGCAAATGATAGAGCAGGTGTTTATGATCACCTGATAAAAATTTTAACCTCCTCAGTGAACAAATAAGCGTAATTGGAACCATTTTCCGCGAAGCCTTCGTCCGATATGAGTGTGGATCTGAGGGAGGTACAGTTTTCAATGGTTTTCTTGTCTAAAACCCTTCCTTTCCTGTTTATTCCACTGCTTATCTTTCAACCTTTTGTCTCTGTTTGAACTGCGCACTTGATAACTTCAAGGCTACAAAAATTGCCGCAGTAAATCAATAAAACGTTCTTGCCCCTCTTTTTTGACAGTGGGGCAAGTGCGTTTCATTGAAAACCGCATGATATTACCAGGAAAAAAAAAAAAAAAAAAAAAACAAGATCTTGAAGCCTAGTTTCCATTCAGAACCTCTTCCTCAACCACCACGCACAACTGCACGGTTCTCCCAAACCTCAGTCCTATCTGATTCTTCAAAACTCTGGAATCTTCAATATATCTCTCATGCAAACCTCATTCCCCAACCGACAGCTTATCAGACGACAGCCAACAAATGGATGAGTTTATTGACCATTTTATCAACTCAGGAATTCACGTTGAATTGCTACAAATTATCTATTTCGCGGCGTGGCGTTTATTTTTCATCAACATTTCATTTTAAATTATACCTAAAATCTACCTACATTGGTTCATTTTATTTTTATTATTTTTCGAGTGGAAAGTTGAAAACGCACTTGCCCCCACGCATCCAGACCACTAAGCTATACAAATCATTCTGACCTATTTGTCCAACTAATCTGAATTTTTACTGAGGGATTGACTACTTGATGTTATGTATTTTTGAGATGCGAGCTTGCGAGCATCCAGACCACCAAACTATACAAATGCCTCTACTATACTATACCTCTCTGATCTATTTGACTAACTAATCTGAATTTTCACTAAGCGATTGACTACTTGCATCAGAAAGAGATGAAATAGCTTTAAAATCCAGGCGTTCAAGTTCGATTCAGTAGCTACATATTTTTGTTTGTACATTTGACAGTTACTCTCTACAGTTTTATAATAAGCTTTATAAAAAAGGCCTTCTGTCCATAAATTGGTTTTTTATTAAACTCCAACGTTTCTCCCCAGGAACTGGGGCTTCTTCATGGGAATTATTAATATTCAAAAGTGTAAAATATCTACTTATATACTTTTCTATAAGTAAAAAAATATATAGTTTTCTATAAAAAACACACACACACACAAAAAAAAAAAAAAAAAAAAAAAACTGAGTAAGTAAGTAGGTAGGTATTTTACACTTTTGAATATTAATCTCCGTGAAGAAGCCCCTGTTCCTGGCGAGAAACGGAGTTTAATTAAAAGATTTAAGGGCAGAAAGAAGGCCGTTTTTATAAAGCTTGTTATAATCTGAACTGTCCTAATAAAGAAACATTATACTCCCTACAGTTACCGATATTTACGAAGGTAGGCAGGGAGGAACAGGATGGAGTGGGAGTTGCTCGCATCAGATCTGGAAGGACTCGTAAATGCGAGCTTTGGAGGCTGCTCAATTGAACGCCCTCAGTTAGCCTCACTCTGTAGTACCAGTAAATGCAACTACCCCAGTTAACAAAATGCCACCACTCAACTTGAAAGAAAATTCGTCTGAACCTGAAAACAATGCAACCACATCTTTAAGGCCCATGTTATTTCTGTGACTCCCCCTCGAAGTGAATGCCCAGCTAAAAACGAAAAATGTAAGGAGTGTAGTAAAGTAGGGTTTGCCAGTCCCGTAAGAAACATAGTTCTGCTCAGTGTTGGGCATAATCTTATTGTCGAATACGAATACGATTGTAATCGCGATAATTATTCGTTGATTCTGAGTCAACTGCAATTATATTCGTATTCGTGTAATCGTATTCGTCTGTCGGCGATTACACGAATACAACCCATAAAAATGCGTCACGGTCATCAATTTCAATAGGGCGTCCCTCCTATAATATGCGAAGCCTTGCTAATATTACCTACCTTCAGAGGGACGTCCTATTGAAATAGATTTGAGACAAATAGGCTGAGCTCCAATCCTTGAATTCGCTTTAAGGAGTCTCCTCTCTGAAGCTAGGTAATATTAGCAAGGCTTCGCATATTATAGGAGGGACGCCCTATTGAAATTGATGACCGTGACGCATTTTTATTGGTTGAATTCGTGTAACCGCCGACAGACGAATACGAATATAACCGCAGTTGACTCAGAATCAACGAATAATTATCGCGATTACAATCGTATTCGCATTCAACGTTAAGATTATTCCTAACACTGCTTTTGCTTTAACAACTTTCAATTTAAGTACCGATTTTGGTTTCAATACAGACCAACTACTATCAGTCATCACAGCAGCTTCATCGTACCTATCATAAGGAAAAGCCATTGTACCCATAGTGGTAAACAGTGTTAAATGTTCGGCCCTCGTTGATTCAGGAAGTTCCTCAAGCTTCCTAGATAATGCAATAGTGAATAAATGTAAAGCCTCAAGACTCCCTTCTCATGAAACCATCACAATAGCTAGCTTTTTGCTCACATCTAATGATGAGGGTTGTTGTTATGTTAATGTAAAGTTGCAGGGTCACGTTTATAAAAATTTTAAATTATTGATCATCAAAAATCTATGTTCAGGTGACATAATTAGCCACGACCTTTCTGTACATTCCTCACTAGAAATAACCCTGGGAGGTCCCAAGAAACCTCTCTCCATTTTAGTTTAGCTACTGTCAATGTGCCACCTGTGTCATTGTTCCCCAATCTATCTAACGATAGCAATTAAGTCACGGCACTGCTCAATACAAGACTCTGAATTCATTAAAGCTGAAGTTAAGAAATTGTTAAATGAGGGGATCATAGAGAAAAGTTCTTCTCCATGGAGAGCACAGGTGCTTGTAGTAAAAAACGCAAACCGTAAAAAAAAAGCATGTGCATAGACTAACCTCAGACGATAAATAGGTTCACAACAACTAAATGCCTATCCAATCCCAAACATAGAAAATCGTGGCCAACGTTGCCAAAAAAAACTTTTTTTTTTCCAGTAACATAGACCTGAAATCAGCATTACCACCAAGTCCCGATTTTGGAATCAGAAAAACTTTACAGCATTCGGAGCTGATGGTACACTTTATCATTTCAAACGAATCCCTTTTGGAGTCACCAACGGCGTCCCTGCGTTTCAAAAATTCATCAACACTAATCAAATCGGAAAATTTGGCAGAAACATGCATACTTGGATGATGTGACTATTTGCAGGAAAACTGTACAGGAACAAGACTTTAATCTCGAATCTTTCATGCGCATCTCACAGAAATACAGTCCAACATTTAATGAAGAAAAATCAAAATTCTCATAAACTTTTAGGTTACAATATATCTCAGAACTACCTACTACATTAGGCCTCTACTACAAGCCAAAAGTTTTCCATTGCCGCCATATCTGAATAAAATCATCGAATCATTGAAGATAGACGTATCAAAATCAGTAGGATCTGCTATTGATGATGAAGAATGCTTTGCTGTAGAGACAGACGCCTCTGATTATGCTCCAATCTTCAAAATATGTATTCTTGAATAATTCTCACTAATAGGCTACTTCCAAACGTTTTTTCCAAACTTGATATGGTTAAACAGACAAGATATCGCCACAGATTTCAAAATTTGTAGGAAACGTTCAGTTTAGGGGAGTGGAAGACGATGGCGGAGGGGTTACCAAATAGTTCGGAAACCCATCGATATCTCTCTCACGTTAAGCTCAAAAAATTCTGTCACCATCAAAATTATGGGAGTTTCAGCGCCCTGCTCTGGACGGACTTTTTTTTGTCGATTTTTTTATTTTACGCATCTTGAAACTGTCAACTCGTAAATCGACAATTTACAGTTGACAATGGCCAACATCCGAGACAAGGATAAGCCGACGTCTTCAATATGCAGTTCTCTGACCCAATTCACACAAACACGACTGCACTGATGTCAATGGATTACGAGAAATGGAAAGGAGCAAGAAAAATTGTTGACCGCCCAGTGACTTACGTCACGAAAACTGGTACCCAATGAACAATGGAATTAATCACAAGGAAAGACTAGGAGGAAATTGCTGGGCGATGATTGGGTCCGCCAAAAGCAGACAACTCGGGAAGTGTTACACCCCTGGACGAGTGAATAAATGTTTTGACTAGCTCAGGGTCTTTGTTTCTGAAGTTGTGTACCCGTCCGGAGCGGAATTTTGTCTGTTGAGGGAGCGATGGAAGACTGACCGGTAGCAGGTCTCCACTGTTCCGCGCACCTATGACGCCAAGAAGAATCGGCAGCCGAAGATCAGCAGTCTCACTAGCCAAGAGACGCAAATGCTGAAGATTCAGGATCTACAGAGAGCCGTTTCAGCCAACGTTAAGCATATACCCTCTTTACGTCTACTGCCCAAAGTGGTCTCTCTGACACCCACTCAAGCATATCCAAGACACTTCAGGAAAAAAGTCCCGCGGTTTCCCTCGGTCATAGGGAAACATATCATGCCCGATAAACCTGCGAGAGACGGAATAGTGAATTTTGGAGGCTTAGGTAGGTGTGTTTTTCGGAGTGTAAAGGGCTATAGGTAGTTCTCTAGCACTATCAAACAATTGTCAAAACCTAGACATACAAATGTACATGAAGGGCTAACAGATGTCTGAATATTTATAATATGTGTTGACCGGTATAAAGTTGCAATCATGCTTGGCTAATCATTCCACTTGTCATTTGCCGTTCTTCCTAAATATAGCGCGGAAGCAGGGAAAATACGGAAGCTAATGTTCTCTGGTTATGGTCCCGTATTGAGATATAACTGGGAACTTTTCAATCTCGTTAACACTAAGGGATTAAGAAATAAACTAATCTTACCTTTACAGAAACGCTAACTAACACATTTTTAGGGGGACTTAATTTTTTCTAGGTCGATTAAAAAGGTTCATTATTGAAAATGAACCAAAATGACGCTGGTAATGATTACAAACACAACACGAAATGTTGTTAGAAAATTTATTATCAATAATAATCATCTATAATGTAAAAAGAAAACGCGTAACAGCATTGAATAAAAAAATTTCAAACAATTATTGGTTGGTACCTATCTAGTTTTAGAAACCTAATTTACTGGAATTTTCAAAGTACATGGAACAATATAAATAAGGTATAGAGTAATGTTAAGTGAATGTAATTCACAAATCGAAATTTGATTGTCGATTTGTTAACATTAAGTGGATTTATACAAATTTATAAAATTTTTGGAAAGAATCTTAAAGGAAGAAGGTATAAATAAGTTTTCTCGTCTCCCAAATAGACTTAAGTAAACACAATTGTCATATGCATGAGTGGTTTTTTAAATTTCTTAATTATGCGGGGAGCACTTAGAAGTACAAAGTGCTCTAAGGAACAAAATCTCAACAATTATCCAGACATAACGACGTGAACGAACTCTTCGTAGTTGACATTTCCTTGGGAATCTTCCTGTCCGGCCAGGAGCTGTTCCACTTCTTCGTCCGTCAACTTTTCCCCTGAAAGGAATAACATAAATGAATAGCGATCATTTCGTATGATGTACAGCAGTAAACCAACTGGTACTTGGTTTGCAACTATACCATACTTCTGTCACGACCACACCAACATGTGATATTCTCGTGACTGCGACACTAGCGCATCCTTACACCGAGGCAAGGCCAAAAACATAATTGTTGAAGTTATTTCACCTTGTTGTCACGGTGACGAGTAAACTATGCGAATCGGCGCCATTAGGCGTCACCACCTACATACCTAGTCATCTTATTGTTCAGTATTTACCTAGTTCAGTATTTTTTTATTATGCCAGGTAAAAATTTTATGCAAATTATATCAAGCTGTAATCAAGCAATGGCCCGAAACGAAATGAATGCAAGATTAGTTTATGCAGTTGAGATCCCAATGAAATTCATGTTGGGGAGTTAAATGAAGTGTAGTGTTAGAAGTTCCAGACATCAGCTGCGAAAAGATGTTGTGGATTACTTATCTAGATTTCAGAACTGTTCTTTGAATCAATTAAGAAACTAAAAGTCTTTAGAGTCCTGTGAAAAGACGTGCCATGAGATCACTACTAGACGGGAATATTAGGTATTTGGAAAGTACCAAGAGGGAAGGTATATCTACGTACTTTCCGAATATTATTTCTCGTTGTTCATGTACTTCCATAGACAAAAACCGAAGTAGGTACCTAATTAATTTTTTCTGTCCCTAAAATTTGGGTAACTGCAAAACGCGCATAATAACTGCACCACCAATGCCGTCTTTATGAAACCTAAACCTTCAGAAGAATTAATTTCAAGGTTTTTTCCTTACAGCTGGTTTTTAATTCACGTTGCACATTTCCTGATTCGATATTTGACAAACTTTCTATAATAATAGCTTCTAGTGGATGCAGGATAGATAAATAGTAACTCCAAGACGTCAGATGAGTGTGCATTTGAGTGGCTTCCTGGCTCTTTTATATTGGATGATCTGGTTAGGGGGGACCAGGGGGGGTGTTCCCACCAGACCTAGATTACATGACATGCTTCCACACTTGCGTCCCCACGGAACTCAAATGTAGGGATTCCTCAAATGTACCGATTCAGCCTCCCAACACATCGACTTGCTAATTTTGAAATCAACCGACCTTCTGAGGGCCAAAATTGAAAAAGTTCCAGACAATCCATTTGTAAACATTCAAATTAGCTGGACATGTAGGTCAGAATGATGTGTATAGTTTGCTGGTCTGAATGCTCGCAAGGTCGCATCTCAAAAATACATAACATCAAGTAGTCAATCCCTTAGTAAAAATTCAGATAAGTTGGAACTGCAGGTCAGAATGACGTTTTAAAAGTATTTTTCTGGAGTTGTACGAGCAAAAAAATGTTGGACTGTACTGGTGGATTCGAACCCAGAGCCTTCACCTCTCTAAACCACTATCCTAACCAATGGACCGCGCCATGCCATTAAATTATTGGAACAATCACAGTACTTCACCACTCAGTAGGGAATGCTTTTGAGGGAGGCCGCCTGAGCGTTTTGAAACGACTCCTATCACTGCATCTGAATGCATCGAAGTGTTAGGAGGCCTAATCGATACTATCGAGACAATTCGGGGGGGGGGGGGGGGGGGATCCCTACACTTGAGTTACACAGAGACACTAATATGCTTCCACAGGTCCGTGTTTAGTACACTTTCTAATCAGCAGTTGTATTTGTCGGCCTACCTACCTAAGTAGTTTCGTTTCTTGGTGTAGCAACAACCTGCCTTGTTTACTTTGACTAACTATCAAATTTATCCTTTCATTCATTCAATATAACAAGTAAAGCTTCCTCGGTTATAGTAATATGAACTTATAATAAAATGATGATGAAACTATCTGTGCTATGGCCATGTACCTACACTGCAGTACAGACGTATCTGAAGAATTTTTCAATAATTTGTTCTTAATTATTTTTCAGATTAATTATTCTCAAAGCCTAAATGAATGAAGTTCTTTGGTTTTCGGACACTGATTAACTACAATAGTTGGTACCAAGTCCAAATAAAAACTCGTTCACCATTAGATCGGTATCACTGGCTACAACCAATAAAATCGCACTGGCAGGCATTCTGATGAATATCCAGAACCAGAATGCAGAATGCAAAATGCCGAACAGCCAAAAAAACTGTTTGGTCTAGTTTGAACGGTTCCAAATGGTTCAGAATAGTCTTTCTGGACGAACCTCAGCTGTAATATTTTTAAAAATCCCTAAAAAGTAAACATCAATGACCGTTATAGTGAATAGTGTGATATCAAGGATGTTTAATTACCCAAAGTAGTAAGCAAATGACGAAGCTCAGCTGTTGAGATGAATCCATTGCCGTCTTTATCAAAATGCCTCAGGCCCTCAATAAAGTCTTCAGCCGTGTCTGAGGTTCTGCCTTTGGAGATGGCCTGGTAAATCGGGAGGAAGACCTCGAAGCTGATTCTTTCATCTGCAAGAAACAAATAGGCCAATTTGAGGGAATGGTAGAAGGTAGAACAATAGTTAGATTTACAACAGTTCCTAACCTAAAACCTTTTTTACTATACTCTGGACCAACTACAATTCACAAATATATAATGACACGCAAAAACAGAATTTATTTGTATAATTAAAATAGAGTTCCCATCTAAACATGACGCCCGTCGTCACTGTTTATTCATCAGAGCATCGAGTGGTCAGCTATTTCAAGATGAGCGTAGTAGCGGGTGGAACATAGCATGATAGGTATTCGGAATTTCATGAAGGATTTGAGTTAACTTTTCACAAGGAGTTGGTTGGGGAGAGCATCCCGAAAAATAGACGTAAAACCACAGAATAAATTTTATTACTGAGACATACTTTCCTTTTTTTACTGAGACATTCTTTTTTTTGCGGCTTTATGATGAAAGTACTAAATTTTGACATTAACAGCCATGCATATTTACTTTTGGGGACGGGGTCCAAGCAACGAGAATAGAAGATACTAGAGCGGCCCTTCCCGTGCAAGCCGCCGAGCTGAAAGTGTGCTCTGCCCCCCCCCCCCCCCCCCCCCCTTGTTCCCCAACCCCGCCCTGCGGAGCGTTCACCTTACAACCGACCCGTTTCTAGGGAAATGTATCGCCGTTAGTTTTCATCCCACGAAAATCGTTCTCCACTCGTTGGAAAGCTCTCGATTTATCACGCATTTCTTTCGTACTTGTTCTTCTATTCATGTCGTAGTTTTATATTTATTTATCTTATAAATGGATATAGTAAACAATGCCGCTTGTTTTGTTTCACTTGGTTGAGAAGTTAATCTTGCTTATACAGGGTGACCCACGGGAGTCTTGCCATTTTCGTTAGGATGGTGCAAAGAAAGGGGCGGTGTCTGAATGTTGGGGGACCGGCCATTACCCTCCCAAAGGACTGCCATTGACCCCTATTCAGTTGCAATGGAGCGGTGGTCGACCGAGGATAAGATGTTCATCTATGGCAAGTACGTCAGAAAAGGCGATTCAGTGATTGCAGCTCAATGAGCATTTCGCGCTCGTCCCAATGTCGGTCGACATGGAGCTGTTCCCAGCCGACCTACCATTCTTCAGTGGGTCCGGAAATTACGAACAACAGGGGATATAAAGAAATAAAGTCCAGTCATGCAGCATGACCCCATGAGCGAATTTTTGAAGAAATCTCCGACATTTCAGTCGCTATTGATCGTGTTGAGAAATTTTAGTTCATGATTTTGATAGACAAACATGGAATCAAATTATTAACACATGCACAGAGTAAACTCATCAGTTGAGATTACATTTTTTTTTTTTTTTTTTTAAAGCACCTACTACCTACGTTATAAACAGCATGGTTCTAGGATTGGTTATACAGGGATACTTCCATAAGAGTAGTTCAATCTGAATTTGGACAATGTTTCATGCAAATATTACCGATTTTTACAACTAGCGAATGGCATTATTTCGATTTTTGACTGATTTTCAACTTTGAAATTTTTGAAAACTTGATACATATTCCTATAGGAAATTTTACGCTGATTCCGAATATACCACATGTTAGTATGCTGAAAAAATTATTTCGCACAACAAATCACAAAAAACAGGCTATTTTTAAATTTTTGACTACATTTTTGAAAATTTCAACCCGAAGATGTAATCCGATCATGCTGGCCAACGAACTTGAACTTTCGTTTTGTGTCCTTAACATTTTAAAATTTGTTTGAAGTTTCTAGCACAATTCTACGAACAGTTATCGTCTGGAATGACACATACATACATACATATATACATACATATATACATACATACATACATACATACATACATTTAAAAAAATGCGTTAAACTTCAGAATATGATTCAGAATAGCCTGAAACGGATTTCTGCATAAATTTTTTCAAAAATTCACATTCTACAAATTTTGAGGCGAGAGCAATAGCTTAATTTTCTTCAAAAATTCGCTAAAAGAAGTCACCAGGTCCTTCACGAACAGCGAGGACAGAGGGAAATGTTCAGAAGGTGCAAGAGGCAATTTTAATCAGTCCTGGACGTTCTGCGCGGCGCCATTCAAGTTCCTTACAATTGTCACGTGAGTCCGTGAGAAGAATTTTGAAAAGTGATCTTAAGTTTCATCCGTATAAGATTGTTAGTGTGCAGCAACTGCAAGAAAGAGATTACAGTCAGCGGGAAGATTTTGCAACACGAATGTCAGTTATTCTCGACGATGAACCTAACGCCCTTATCGCATCAGAGAAAGTGGGCGGCACCTACCAGACATTATTTTCGCTTCCTAACGATAATGGCATATCTTCCTGAACATGTTCATATAATTAAATTTGTTTATAAATAAAAATTAAGTAAGTTATACTGTTTTTTCAATGGAAAGGTTCCCGTGGGTCACCCTGTAGTAATTGTAGACGCGCACCATAACAGAAAATTACCTACTTAGGTACTCTGTTCTAATTTTGATTTTTAAAACGCTTATGTCGTAGTTTCAAATGTACTTACATTTACGAATTAGCGGGAAGAAAGCATGTTCCATGTTTTAGCATTTTAGCCGCAGGCTCAATGCGGAGCCCCTTGCGAGGCCCGAAGGGCCAAGTTTTGGCTGATTCGTGTTGAAGTAAAAAAAATATCCGTATAATTTATAGTCAAAAAAAGTCTGTCAAGTTAGATGTGACACTTGGCTTCCTCGTTTTCGCGACATGAATGCAGGTTAGAACATTGCATTGTTTCAAATAATCTTTAACGATTCCATGGATGGTCAGTTTGAGCAAAATCTTCAATCAGGCAAATTAGAAAAAAGTTCCCCCATGATCGTAGGAGCGAATTTTTGTACATTATCGAATTATAAAAAATAAATAAATAAAAACGAATGAATGAGTGAAAATGAAATTAATTTCAATATTGATTTGAATGATTTTTGATTGAAAATGTGTGCACTTTGAGTGCGTAGAAATTGTTAACTGGGTCATCATCATATAAATGTATTTTTCGTGGTCTAAAAGAATAAAACATGGAAAACTCAAGTTCATGGAATCTATATGTATGCGTAATATAAGTATCCAAAGTGATAAATAATCTGACGGTTTGCGAGTTAGACCATTTTTCAACTTTACATAAATTTTCAAAAATTCGAAACACAGTTTTCCAATATCACGCGAATGAAGCCCTAAACCATAGTTTTTTCTTGATTTTTGTCCCAATTTTATGGTACTAATACCAAAAGTGATTATTCGCTTTTGTGCTCCATGCACCCCTCACAAGTTCTCAATTTTCTATGAATTTTCACAAATTTGAAAGAAAAAAAAAGAAGATTATCACACAAGTGACACCTTTGTTTAATTTTTTTAATGTTTTGCAATACATTTTGAGTGTTAGTATACTGTACAGTATACTATACAGTGTTAGTATACTGTATGACCTATTGTATAAAGCGATCCTCATGTGGGTCAGTTGACATTTTCCCAATTTCCCATTTATTTCCAAAAATTAACAATCTAGTAATGGAGACGAGCTAAACCCCCCTTTGTGACATCAGTGACAAAATCCTCCACCAACGACCGACTCCTCATTCCCCTATCGCAGCAAACTCAGGAATGATCGACATAAATAGCCATTGTACAAATCAGATAGAAAGGTAAGGAGTGTACTTCTTCACTAACGCCTGATGCTTTCTTCTTAGGCTCCTTATTGGTACATCCATATGCTACGCAAACACCCATTCTCGTGGAGAAAAAGAAAAAGAAACACTAACGAGAACCAAAGAAAACGAGGCGAAAAACAGCATGAAAACAGTGGCAAAGTGGCGGATACTGCATAGTAGGCAGGGAGGCCCAAGAAAGTTGGGGAACCAGAGGGTGGGGGAAGCGTGACACATCGAGCGGGCGCACAGGGCCACTCTAGTATATTCTATTCTCGTTGGGTCCAAGTTGATCCTACTTATAAGACTTTGAGACTATAACATATTGACATACACTATATGGTGTTGATATATATAATATATATATGCTAGTGTGAAAGTAAAAATTGACAGAAACCTGGTTTATGCTGGTGGGTAAACTTCTTCACGTCGGACTCAGTGGGGTTCTGCCCCAGAGCTCTGAGAGCGTCTCCGATTTGTGATACGTGGATTTTGTTGTCTCCACGGTTGTCGAAGAGTTGGAATGCCTCCTGGAACTCTGAAACAAAACGTAAATAGACGACAACGTTATCGACAATATTGTGGAGCACCAGCATTAATAAATATTTCAGCATTTAGGCTTGCCAGATAAAACTGCAAGTTCTCATCTTGTAACACGTGTTGTTGAAACCACCATTACAAGGGCGCTATGTGATCAAAGCCGGTCCCTTCCGACTTAAAATAGCCACTTCTCCCTCTAGGACAACCAGTATGTACCGAGTGAACTGGCCCAACCATTCAGTGCAGAGCTCTTCCTCCTCCTTCAATTTACATCCTATCTCAAAGTTAAAGAAACATACTAGTCAGGGAGTAAAATTTTTTAACTCGCAACTAAACAAGTGCAAAACACAACAAATATCATCAAGGGACATGATGGTCACATAATAATTTATAGTCAAATTACAAAAATAAACTAGTGAGTTCACTGGTCAAGTAGTATCTACTATTGGTTTATTATTTCCGATAATGAACCTTTGTAATCAATCAAGAAAAAAAAATCTTTAACCCACCCTCAAAATTTGTTGGTTTAGATTTCAAAATACGTAGATTAAAAAATAAATAAATTAATTAATTTAAAAAAATAATAAAAAAAGAGGGAAGAATCAAGAGAGAATCCTCTGTTGATCGTCAAAGTGCAATTAATCGTGAAGAGTAAGCACTATATTCGTCGGGATGGTTGTCAGCACTACCATTGGAAAGACATAACTTTGATTTGTTAGCCAGTGAGTTTAGAGACGCAATAACAGTACGGTACAAACGAAACCCACTAAATATGCCAGAATCCTGTGACGGATGTGGTGCAAGCACGTTCTAACATGCAAAACAGGAGGCCTAATATCCTGACACCATAACGAAGTACGAGATGTACTGGGGGTCATGATGGAAGCCTGGGGAAATGTAGAGAAAGAACCCTTCATAGTGGAAGCGTCCAATACCACAGCAGGGATCAGGGGCGATCTGGCGTGCAGAGGTGTAAGGGAAAGGCAGAGTGAGGCCATCTTTGATATTCGTGTCTTTGACACTGATCCAGTCTTAACGATTCTGAAGTCTTCAGAGGAAGAAGGAAAAGGAAATACAATGACGAAATGTATACAAAGACGATCCTCCTTCACCCCAATGGTTTGCACGACAGACGCAATATTCGCTCCTCAAATGGCAAACTGTCTCAAGGTAATGGCAGAGCGGTTTAGCAGACAGATGGTCTTTACCGCAAAGCCAGGTTACCGGGTGGGTAAGAGCGCGGGTTTCCTTTGCCATTTTGCGTGCAACATCCATGGTGCTATGACAATGGGTTGGGGACCTTCATCTCGTACATAACAGGAAAAAAAAGAATCAACTCAGTGCCTTAGCGAACGAAAAAGAAGACGTATGATCCATTATCTTGTCAATAATCATTAAATAGTCGAGTAATTCTTAAAAAAAAAAAAAAAAAAAAAAAAGTTTTCCGTACTCTGTCCACTGTCTGGAGCGTTTATGGACCAAAAAAGTTTATGAAATTCTGATCAAAAACTATACATCAGCCGAAGATGTACTCCTACATAATCTCGGCATTACTTTCAATCAACTTTAAGGGCTGAAATACGACTTTAATTTGAGATATCGAAGTGAAACTTGGACATTCTTGGGGTGCCTGATACTACTTAAGTTGTAAGCAGAATAAAATCAGGGAAAAAAGAGAGAGCTGTCCAAGAGGGGGTTATTGAGTACTTGGAATTATTATTCTTTTTTTTTTTTGTCGAGTGGCACCTTATTTTGAAGATTGTATTAGCGCCGAACGCGATGGTGAAGCCAGTATAGCGATAGGTATAATAGAGAGTACCTACAGCGATAGGGAGATAGAGATGAGGCACCTTATCGTGAACAGAAAACACTACTGCGCATGTGCGGGCAGATGAGGCGCCACATCTCAAAGAAAAAACCTACTCCTTCATTTCTGAACGATTTATTTTATCTAAAAAGTTACGATTGTGCTTACATCTGACTAATTATACATATTTGATTACAACCTTGGAAAAAACTCATACGGTGGATACAGCTTTCGTACAAGTACGCAACCACGAGAGACATTTTATGTCTTTGCCCCCCCTTTCCCCTTCCTATAAAACCCCGTATTGTACTTTTGTTTGTGGAAATTTATTACAAAAACACGTTTAGTTGTTGTTCGCTAACGAAAATTGATTTGTTAGCTGATCTGGGATCGGTCAGTTGTGTTCAGAAGTCCCTCAAGGGCCCACATACCAAATCTCAGAATCGTGGGATCATTATGGAAAAAACTGGATTCTAGAGCTACTCAGCTGATCTGGGATCGGTCAGTTGTGTTCAGAAGTCCCTCAATTACATACCCAATCTCAGAATCGTGGGATCATTAGGGAATCTCCGCGTAACGCTCTCCGCGTGACGCTTTTTCATTTATGTGCCATAGTAAAGACATAAAATGTCAATAAGACAAATTCATTTCACCTAAACATAAGATGCTCTATCCCGAACCAACCTCATATATTCCTCCCTATCGCAAAGTAACAGCGAAAAAAATACCCCCCCTATCTTCCTCCCTATTGATAACAGTAATATTCATTTCTTGTTGGTATTCATGATTAATGCAAATTATATTCATTTTCTTGTTCATAAATTTTCAAAATCTGCCATTGCAAAACCATTTCGTGAATAAGAAAAGAACTAGAAAACTTAGAAATGCTGGAAACTGAACACACGGGATAGGCGGGAAAATCCCCTTGGTGGTTCAGCGTTACTTGAAGATAAGTAGCGTCACTCCAAGATGAAATGCTAATTCAATTCTCTTGATTTTATCAGGTTACCATTTGCAGTGGCTCGCCCCACCAGATGATAAAATCCCCAAGCACTTTATCCCAATTCACTTATCGTTAAGGAACTCTCTATTATTCTGTTCTCATAGCGGAGCTGACTGAACCAAGAAGAGTGGTTTTTTCTGAAGTTAGGAATTTTCAACTTTTTTTTTAAGCTACTGAGGCTGTAATGGCCTATTGTAGCTGGAGAAGGAGGCCGTACCTCCTCCCCATCCCAGACACTAGGTCTGACCGATACCGACAGCTCTGCCAAACCAAGCACTATCTGCCTGGTTCCGGCGCTCCTACTAGCCCTCAGGCACTGTCTGGGCCCGAGTGCTCCAAATTGATCTATCGTGAATGTAGACCTTGAAGGGGAGATCAAAGTTCCGTGTCTCCGCCATGTAATCGGAAACACTGAGCGCTGACTCATCCACTACAACCTCCTTCAAGATGGCATGGTGAGTACGCACAGATTCCCGCTTTAAAAAGCCATTCCTCCACAACCTCACTCCCTGCAGGAAGGCAACCCTCCTCACATGGATGTGCAGAGGAGGAAGGTCCAGAAGGACCTCCAGTGCAGCTGTAGGACTCGTGTGCATGGAGCCTGTAACCCCAATGCACGCCATCCTTTGCAGCCTTGCTAGCTGACTCACAGCCGTCCCTAACATGCGTCGGCCCGACGCCATAACAAAGATGGCCCTGTCCACGGCCCTCTTAATGTGAGGCGTCCAGGTTAACTTCTGATCAAAGGTGACTCCTAGGTATCTGGCCCTGGTGCAGAAGGGAAGTTGCCTGCCTCCCAGACAGACCACATGCATGTCAACCTTTCGACTTCTGGTGAACGGAAGAAGGGTCACTTTATCAGAGTTCACACATAATTTTTAACTTTACTTAATTTTGTAAATGTCTTTTTTATTTATTCTAAAAATAAGGTGTCGCTCGGCATTTTCAAGTAACCAATACTCCTCCCCACTTTGGGTATTCCAAAATGTTTTGGATTTTTTTTTTTTTTTCTTCAACTTTTAGAGGCTTCAACTTAGTATCAGGTGCCCCAAAAACGCTCCTTAAGTTTCACCTCGATATCTCAAAAATTTGGGAGGGAAAATATGGGTGGGGGGGGCGGTATTTTTGGGACACCCCGTAATATTCTAAACCTTCCAAATTTGTCATTCGCACTGGGCGACATCTTTAGGTTAGTGGCCCATATTCACTACATTTCTTCAGTAATCGCTAGAAGTGTACAGATAATGGGAATCGTCCGTCAATTATAGATGGACTAGCGAAATGTACTGTACGTGTACAGAGGGACTAGTATAGTGAATGTTTTATTCAATTTCATTAATTTATCCATAGTAGGTGTCTACGTCTAATAATAAATCACAATAAATAATAATAAACCACGTTTCTTGGCGCATTCGCAGTTTGTGATTTTAAAAACATTTTTTGAAATTGATCGCCTTATGGAACTAATTTGTTTGCCAAAATTTGTGGACCAATATTTTAAAAGCTCTAATTTATGGTTCACCATATTTATCCAAATCGATTCTTGAAAGGAAAAAAATGTACTTTATGAGTGTTTTCAGCAACTTTGTGAGCACATTAATTTATCAAAATTTTTGACTATTTTGAGACGACATGACGATAAATCAATACAAATAGAAGTACGCTCTATTCTCTCAATCGCTTTCCCAAACCTAATTTACAACAATACGTTGTTCGGAGGGCTGCGATGTCTCGAGTCGAAATGTAGTTCGAATCGGAGATCGGTACGGACATTTATTACCAGTGCTTACCACCTTACCTTTACGGATGGTGTGGTGGCGCAACAACCGTTACTCGAAAATGCCAATAGCGCCGTTATGTCCAGTGTGAAGCCATCGCCACGAGAAACTTTGAAAAATCATAGAAAGAAAAAGAAAACTACTAACGAATCGTAGGAGAGTGAGGGTGGTGTCGAACTTCTTAGGACGAAATATATTCCCATTTAAAAATAAAAAATAAATTATGGGGTGTCTCATTGTCACACCCATCCCCCACCACCTCGGTTCATAAGCTCATAGGGACCACGGAAGGTGGAGATTTGCGTCTCCGCGTAACTCAAGTCCATTGATCCTCCACCGAATAGACTTGATATTATGATTCGGCCTCCTAACACATCGATGCATTCAGATGCAGTGATAGGAGTCGTTTCAGAGCGCTCTGGAGACCTCCCTCAAAAGCATTTCCAACTGAGTGGTGAAGTAGTGTGATTGTTTCCTGAAACGGCAGTTGTGGCGCAATTCAATGGTTAGGATAATGGCCTCGTGAGACGAAGGTCGCGGGTTCGAGCCCTGAAGAAAGGTCTTTTTTTTGCTCGTACAACTCCCGAAATATACTCCTAAAACGTCATTCTGACCTGCATGTTCAACTAATCTGAATTTTCACTATGGGATTGACTACTTGATGTAATGTATATTTTTGAAATTCGAGCTTGTGAGCATCCAGACCACCAAACTATACACATCATTCTGACCTACATGTCCACTGATCTGAATTTTTACAAAGGGATTGACGACTTGATGTTATGCATTTTTGAGATGCGAGCTCGCTAGCATCCATACCACCAAACTATACACATCATTCTGACCTACATGTCCAACTAATCTGTATTTTTACTAAGGGATTGACTACTTGATGTTATGTATTTTTGAGGCGAGCTTGTGAGCATCCAGATCACCAAACTATACACCATTCTGACCTACATGTCCACTAATCTGCATCTTTACTAAGGGATTGACTACTCGATGTTATGTATTTTTGAGATGCGAGCTTGCGAGCATCCAGACCACCAAACTATACGGACATCATTCTGACCTACACGTCCAACTAATCTGAATTTTTACTAAGGGATTGACTACTTGATGTTTTGTATTTTTGAGATGCGAGCATCCTGACCACCAAACTATACACATCATTCTGACCTACATGTCCAACTAATCTGAATTTTCACTAAGGGATTGACTACTCGATGTTATGTAGTTGAGGCGAGCTTGTGAGCATCCAGATCACCAAACTATACACCATTCTGACCTACATGTCCACTAATCTGAATTTTTACTAAGGGATTGACTACTTGATGTTATGTATTTTTGAGATGCGAGCATCCTGACCACCAAACTATACAAATCATTCTGATCTATTTGTCCAACTAATCTGCATTTTTACTAAGGGATCGACTGGAACTTTTTCAATTTTGGAGGTCAGAAGGTCAGTTGATTTCAAAATGAGCAAATCGATGTGTTGGGAGGCTGAATCGATACTATCGAGAAAGGCTATTCGATGGCAGTAAATATAAGAGTGAAGGATCCCTAGATTTGAGTTGCACGGAGATGCAAGTGAAGGTAGAGTGGACTTCGCAGGTTATTCAACCCTTCATGAGTTTAAGAAGCCAACTTATTACCAACCACCTACTGACTTCAAGGCATAGAACTCAACAACTCGCCCACAAAGGTAAGTACCCATAATTAGGCACGCCAGACGTAGGTAGTTATGGACTGAGCTGAATCACAGATGTCGGAACAAGAGCCTCAAACATCGTTTCACGCGGGATTGGGTACCAGACTAGATAGAATCTAAAGTAACTACCGATTAAATTTCTCTAAATAGCTGAAAATTGAGAGTAAAACGACCAGTTTCCTCCGAAAGCTGATTGAAATGTACACAAATGGAAGTAGCTTTCATCCAAGAAGTACATAAGCAGTTTGACACAAACCGCACTCTCCTGAAATAGGTAAGTACTTTTCTTTCTTTGATTGTTCTAAGTTTCGTACGGTAATGACGTCATGTAGGACACAGTGTGACGTCACTGCTAAACTACGTACCTACCGCAGGAGAGTGGGGGTGGTGACCAACTTCTTAGGATGGAATATATATTTAAAAATATAAAATGATACTTGGGTAAAGCCCATTGTCACACTCATCCCCCACCACCTTGGTTCTAGCACTCGTAGGAACCAAGGAACAATGGAGTTTGATAAGGCAAAGTGCACTTCGCAGATGAATCATTCCTTTAAATTCCTTATGCAGACAAGTACATACCAACCATCTAGTGACGTCAAAGCATAGAACTCAACTCCTTCACATACCAATAATTAGCCAAATCATGGGTATGTACGTACCTCCTACTTATGGACTGAGCTAAATCGACGTCAGAACAAGAGCCTCAAATATAGTTTCGTGCAGGATAAGGAACCGAAATAGGCACATACCCTAACTAAATTTGTCAAAATAACTGAAAATTGGGAGTAGTAAAACAACCGTTTCCCCAAAAGCTGAGCTAAAAGCAAAAACCTCAAACCACTAACCTTCTACCGATGTAGGGAGAGTTTTGTGAACGATTTCGAATCCGTAGATCATTCTGAGACGGCGATCGAGCCACAAATGACACGATTCCCCCAGAAAGGCATTGAAAACGAGCAAGTTTAAATGTGACCAAATAAGGTGAAGTTCTAGCAACTGGAAGGGTGTGTCGCAACTCTGACCCCGATGAAAACGGGTACTTACCAGCCAACTGATCTTCTGTGTAGCTTCCCTGCAAAGATGAAACACCTTTAGACGTTGTGAACGTTATATTTAGAGCCAAAGAAGGTGAAAATTTAGTTTTATTAAGGCAATACGTACCATGGCGAGATCCTGTATGAGTCAACACTAAACAACAGCTTGTGAGAGTGGTAAAAAACATGAAAATAAACAGGTTACGAGAAGGAACTTTGCAGAGGGGGCTTATGAGTCACCTTTTCCGCCAATTTTCAAAGAGTCGAGAGGCCATCAATGATGTGGAACATTACTTACCATTGCTTATGACTCATATACGACTGTTATTTCCACAATCAACTAATCTTTTTTATTGATTTACTCATATTTACTGAATTGAACGTTATGTTTTCTTTAATACGTTTTTTACACAAACTCAAAAGCAAAATTCTTAACCATTAACCGTCTTCTTCAGCTTCGGCTTGGTAGTAAATAGGCATGGAGGAACAGTAGCACGGTGATCCATGCATGGGATATTGATTTAAAGAGAGGATAATGAGATTCGTTTTCGATGGTCGATAGTCGCGCTACCGTCGAATCCATACTGGTGGTACAAGGGTAAGTTGTAGGTAAAGGTAGAATAATTTATTTATTAGGTACATCCTTTTAAGTTAGAAGAATATTTACGTTGAAATAGCTAATAGATTTATCATACTTTCCCTCCAAAACAGATCTTCTAGATTCATCATTAGGAATAGGTAGGTAATTGGAAGCCTACGACCGCCCCCATTTACTAAGAATATCTCATACAAAAATTCAACTTTGGAAACGTGAGGTTTCAGAGTGGTTTTGGAACTGTCATACTAACTTATTTGTAATGGTTATATAAATACATGCATGTGACGACGGGGCAGGGGGAACAGAGCCTCTTCAAGAGATTCCGCCCTCCTGACTTGCTTGCTGGCGCTGAAATCAACCTCAAGTTATCCTTGACCTATCTCCATTTTGCATGACGATTTTGATACAGTAAATAATATGTAGTAATAATACTATTGATTATCCTATCCTCTCTTGCAATCCCATTAGATTTGATCCCTCTATCCAAAAGGAAACCCTTGCGGTGTTTTTTTCTATTCAAGCTCCAAAACAACTTATTGGTAAATTCATCTTAGGTTAGTGAGATAGATCCCCGAAGAATCTTTTTGGAGCAACACTTACGTCTTGAATAAAAGATCAAAGGCAATCCCTTCAAACCTGTGAACTCACTTTGTCATTTTATTCCGATATATCACCTATAATAGAAAATACAGAGCAAAAATTCAGTACAACAGGCCTTCAGCTGTTGTTACAAATACAACACCAAACTTGAAATTCGTGATTGAAAAAATTGGGGGGGGGGGGGAGGGGGGGATATTTGACTGGTCAAAAACAACAATAGGTAGGTACTCTCCCCCTCATACTCGAAGCAGTGTACCTATTTACGTAGGTAGAGGTCGTTCACTATAAGTTGCCGCATTTCTCCAAACCGTCCAGCAAAAGTTCGCACAGCTAGACTGAAGTTTTCACATCCCCTCTCTCACCAACCTATTACCTGGTAGCCCACCCCATCCGAGGTATAAGCTCCCTGGGAAACCCGCACAAAAGACGGGAGGGGTTCAGATGGAGTAGGACTGTAGGTTGGGTGGGGGAAGGGTCCCACTGCGCAGCCCTGCTCTTCGAAGCCCCTCTCGGAGAAACGCGCCAAGTTATAGTGAACGACCTCTACCTGGGCAGGGTTATAATAATAATAATAATAATGTAAAACATTTATTGTGTCGAGATATGATACAATAGGTTTGTTTGCTGAGGCCACCAAACCAGTTAGTGACCGGCTGAGGTGTTCGCTGTGTTCTCTGATCACCAAGACAAATCTGGCCGATTACTACATGCTTACCCTTTAAATCAGTAGAATTTGAGCACTTTGAGTACAAATAAAATGTTAACTAGCAATTTCATGGCATATAATTCGTTCTAAACAATATTCTGCGGTTCAAAAAAGATTTGGGATAATTTACAGTTTTTCGGCCGTTTTTATAGATTTTTCAGAAAATATTACTGAAATTCAAGAACTTTTTGCTTCAACCTCACTAGGTACCTACCTACTGAAGGCAGGAAAGCTTTGTGTTCGTTAAAGAAATCGAAAAAAATGTGGCTTCAAAATCAACATTTCCAGTTGTTTTTGCGTTTCAGAGCTTGCTGGTCAGATTTATGTGTCACTGGTAAATCCTTGTCACCCCCTAAACTACACCAAGTTTCAGTCCAGTTTCGATGAAATCATCAGGGTTTGTCGGAGTTGTGGGGGGGTTGGGGGATCAACAGTTGCCTGTACGCATGCGCAAACGTGAATTTCTCAAAACGTCAATAAGGTAATCATCATCTGTTGGTCCGATTTCGTTAAAAAGCTGTAGGTAGTTGGGTACCTACATGTAGAAAAATGCCCTATAAATTATACCTATTGCGATTAGTGGAGTAATAATTATCGCGCATTCGCGAAACTAACTTCGATTGGCACAGGCAAATGTCTAATATGTAACGATTTTGATTAGCTTTCCAGGGATTGTGCGGGTTAGCATCTAGAAGGTCCCCTATAACTCTCGTAGCAGTCGCATAAATATCTAGTAGTCTGTGTGCAAACGTTAATTTCTTATTCCGTCGATCTCTTATCATTTATTGATCCGATTTCTTTCAAACTTAGAGAGTAGATTGGTATATGTTCCTGGAAAATTCTCTATGAATTATATCGCGATTGGTGGAGTAATAACTATATGGCCTGCGCAAAGCTAAAATTGATCGAAACAGACAAACCCCAGACCGAGACTAATGGACTAAGACTTGATTTTTTGGCGCAAGAACAGAATTTTTATTTTAATCCTAAGGAGAGTTATCGTCTGGAATGACACAGACATATATAAATATAAATAAATAGATATGTTATACAGGACGAACTGTTCTTAGATGCAAAACAAATTTTGCGTGAAACTTCATCAAAATTAATTGGAGTAGTGTCGTCAACCGCATATTTTTATCTCAATCCGTTCTCGAGTTATAATTATCATTTTGTTTATATGTGTATATATATATGTGGTGAATTTCACACCACACACTTCGACGGCCCTTTTAAGGGGGCCACCAAAGATCAAGCTAAACACTAAGCTAAATCCAGCTAAGATCAAGACTAACACTAAGCTAAGATCAAGCTAAAGCTAAATCCGCATAACCAAACAACAAATCCGCTACAATATATATATATATATATATATTTTTTTTTTTAAGGAAAACCTTTGTTTTCTTCCTCTTAAACTTGAATTTCTCCACATTCATTCATTTAATTTTAACTTTTGACCAAATTTTCGGAATCAGCGTTAAACTTCCTATAAGTACGGAGCACTTTGTTTCAGAAAAATCTCCATCTATAAACCAGAACAGCAGCTCAAATATAGAAAAATCTGAAAAATCAAAATTTCTGAAAATCTTTAAAACTTCATAACTTTTACAAAACAAATCCGGGAAACTGGCAAATCTCAAGAAAACTAATTCATTTAATACTCTTTCCAAAGGTATAGTCAAATTTACTTTTACTTAGCTATTTCAGTAAGAAACTCTTGTTTAAATGTTTAAAAATGAGGTTTTTTAAATGAAATCGAGAGTTTTTGTGAAAAATGACCCTCCAAGAAAATTCGAGTTTGGGACCGTCTCAACGTATTTTTGGTAACACTTGCAGATCTCCCCGATTCCATTATAACCTAGTTTTACACTTAAACTAACTAGTTTTCCCTGTACATACACATACAATTGAGCATAACAAACTAAAAATGTGTGAGTCCAAATGTAAAACTCGGTTATGTCGGAGTTGGAGAGATCTGCAAGTGTTACCTTTCGATTCAGCGTGAAAAAATACGTAGAAACCTTCCCCGAACTTGTGGATTCATAGGCGGTCATGTTTCAAGGAAACCCTCTATTTCATTGAAAAAAAAAAAAAAAAAAACACATTTTTTAACATTGAAATAATATTTTCTTCCCTGTACAGCGAAGTAAAAGCTAATTTGACTATACCTTTGGAAAAAGTATTAAATGAAGCAGTTTTCATGAGATTTGCCACTTTCCCGGATTTGTTTTGTAAGAGTTTTGACGTTTTAAAGATTTTCAGAAATTTCGATTTTTCAAATTTGTCTATGTTTGAGCTGCTATGATGGAGATTTTTCTGAATCAAAGTGCACCATCCTTACAGAAAATTTAACGCTAATTCCGAAAATATGATCAAAAGTTAAAATTAAATGAATTAATGTGGAGCAATTCAAGTTACAGAGGGGGAAAAACGGTTTTCCTTAAAAACCATTAAAAATTATATCTCGATGCATTTTACTCCATTTTTGCAGTATACCATGTATATGTATGTATCTATAAGTTCAAAAATGTTATAACCCAGGAATCGTTTCAGAACGCCTCAATACGGATTTTGACGAAGAAATTAAAAAAATTGATGTAAAAATGTTTGTAGCCATTGCAATAGTTTCATATTCTACACGAGTTCGGTATAACTGAATAAAGTT
The DNA here is from genome assembly GCA_030762985.1 of Adelphocoris suturalis. Classification (NCBI taxonomy): domain Eukaryota; kingdom Metazoa; phylum Arthropoda; class Insecta; order Hemiptera; family Miridae; genus Adelphocoris; species Adelphocoris suturalis. Next base: position 46,987,593 of record CM061042.1, on the reverse strand, counting down.
CTAAAATTGAGGTTTTTTGGCTATTAAAAGTTGAGCTATTCCCCTGTAATGGTGCCAACTCAGATCACTTGTTTTCTAGCCTAACGGTTTAAGAACGATTTCCAGATGAAGGCATGTTTCATTCATTACTCTCGTCCACTCTGCTGATGGTATATTAGCTATTCAAATGGCAATATCAGCAAGGTATTGGCTGAACGGCTGATTCGGTCTGAAATTGAATTATGTTAAGTCGTACTAGGTAGCAGGTGCTCAATTTGATGGAGGACATGGAGGTAAATGAGCCGTTCAAGAATCTCGGAGAATATAGAAAGAAGGCTGATGGGTCGGTAACCACTCACATCATCTGATCTCTTCCCTGCTTTGTGGATCATGACAATTTTTGCAGTTTTCCACTGCTTGGGAAAGTAGGCCGTTCTCATGATTCCATTATAAATTTGTGTCAGATTTTGGATTCAGAAAATCCCACTCATGCCCGTGGCAGCTTCATCGTGTCCTAGACCGCATTTTAAAAACTTTTGAAGATAAGGAGTTAGCCCTTGGGCTTTATCTGGACGCCGAGAAAGCTTTTGATAAGACCTGGCACGATGGGCTCCTAGCTAAGCTCAAACCTCACCTAAATGACACGTACTTCAGATTAATTCAGTCATTCTTAACTGATAGAACCTATCGAGTTTGTGTGGAGGAGGCTACCTCAAGCAAATTGCCTATTCTCTCGTCTGTTCCTCAAGGCAGCGTGATCGGGCCTCTGCTGTACATATTTTACATATATGATATACCCATATTCAATGACGATCGAACCATATCAGCTCAGTTTGCAGATGATTGTGCTTACCTCACAAAACAACCGACAGGCGAGGAAGCTAGTGAAGCCTTACAAATAATTGCCAATGACATCGATAAATAGGCTAAAAAGTGGCGAATAAAACTAAACACTTCAAAATCAAACCTAACAGTATTTACAAACAAGCGGACATTCACGGTCCCTCCCGTTGAAATTGATGGTTCTACGCTCCAGCTTAAATCCCATGTTAAATATCAGGGTATGACCATGGACCAGAGACTTACCTGGCGGAACCACGTCAATGACATATCGTCGAGAACTCGGTATAGAATTGTGCAATTGAAGCCCCTCTTCATGAAAAGAAGCCTCATTATTAAAAATAAGCTTCTGATTTATAATGCCGTGGTCAAACCTATATGGCTGTAGGTATGGTGCTAGCCTTTGGTCATCTGGATCCGACTCCCAAATAAATAGACTACAGGTCCTACAAAACAGAGCCCTCCGGCTTATCACAGGAGCTGATTGGTTCATCCGTAACGAGGAAATTCACAAAGCCCTTGAAGTCCCGACGGTTAAGGCTGTTCAAACCCTCCTTCAGGAGGTTTTATTATCATAACATTTTAAGTAGTTGATCAATTTTCACATTCCAAAGCTTGATTAGTTCAATTTCGTTTGTAGTTAATCCTCAACTAAAGAAAATTTTAAACTGAATTTAAATTGTATGAAAATAGTCAAGATTTCATGGTTTTATAACACTTTCTCAGGCATTTATGGACCGATTTGCATGATTTAAATCACGCTGGATTCTATTTTCCATCCTCTATCTGCTCCGCTAAAGAAAACGGTCAATTTACGAGTTTGGAAAATTGGAAATAAATGAGCTGAAAACCGCGCCACTAGCGGATCGTTCTGGTACTACCTCGGAGTTGGAAGCAGAAGGAGCGGTAGAGTAGGAGGGGGGGGGGGGGGGCGTCACTCTCAAGGTCACATGTGGCGGGAGACCCTTCTCCACCTCCTGACTCCTCCTGACTCCGCCCACTGCATCTCCGCAATATTCGGCTGTCACTCTTCCCCTGCCGCACAGTGGGGCCAAACCCCCGATTTTGGGAAAAAAACCTCAAACTGCTCCAATTTTCAAGTGTTTGTTAACATTCTTCATGGATTTATTCACGCTGAATCGAATGCCGTTGTCTGTTTTGTGATTGGATTTGACAGAAATAAGATAGAGCCAAATGTGTACTAAAAAAAGTGAATTTTTTCCTAAAAAGTTCACATTCTTTCGTAATTAGGTATGTACTTGATAGGGTGTTAATTACTTCGACATACAGAAATTTAAAGAATTACTTTTTATTATTAATAATTAACTTGCAATTTACTTTTCAAAAAAATGCAAGCCCACCCCACGCATTGGAAAAATGGCGTAAAAGTTAATTTGAAGAATAATGTTGGTATTTAACAAAACTTTATTACTAAAATAAAGCAATTCAAAAATTTCACAGCTTACTGTCTAGTAGTCCTTCATTTTATATTACACTAAAAGTAAATAAACTGGTTCACATATACTAAATTGGAATTAAACGAATAAATGAATCGAATGAAAAATGAGTGGAACACTTACCTATTTATTATTCAAACAAATCCTGACTTTTTTTCCGAATGTACAATTAAAAATAAACATGGCATCTTCGCAAATGGTGGGGCATCTTCTTAAGTGCCCCACGAAAATAAACTATAAATTTCTTATTATGTAAACTATAAATTTCTTATAAAATAGGATGACCTTTTGTCAGTATTAATTTTACAAACCAATAAACTTTCCTTTTCTTTTATACAAGAAATAATAATAATAATAATTCTTACACTTTCAATAGATTTGTGGCTTTTTCACTGAAAGGTACTGTTTTCTTCTTAGGGAAAGGTCTTATTTTAGTGATGAAGAGATCCGATGAAATCAGCAACATTTGTAATACTTACATCTTCGTTTGTGTTCACTCGCGATGATTTCCTACTGTGGTTGGCCCTGATTCGCTTGTAAACTTTATGCTGACATTCTTGTGCTTCCTCAGATAGTGCTCCGATTGGTATTGCACAGCTTTCTATTATTTGTTTACCATGTAACACAATTTTATGGACAGAAGCCGGTAAATAGTACCATGGATACAACGAGATGGCTAAATTAGCCGTTTCGCTAGCATAGTCATCGAATTTATCCGCATCAATAGTAACATTGCTGCATATTACTTCAAGGATGATGGCAAATTTTTTTATCAAATCCAAGTCCACCTTCGTTATTTCTGACGTTACAGTAGGATTTCCGAAGAAGCGCCTAGAGGTGTTTCCGCAGTTGGAATTCCCTCTCCCTTGCCTCACTACATCAACCTGCAGACCGAGTTTCTCTTTGAATTGATCCTGGACATATTTTTTGGTTTCATTCATAATTGAACGAGTAGCTTCAGTTGTCTTCTAATTTTTGAATGGTAATTTGTAACTCAAGTGTAGGATATACTCCATACATAAATTGAAACAAAATCACATTGTTTCAAAATCACATTGATAATAACTTAAATTAAATTGACAAGGAAAATCATTTAATATTTTATTGACCCATTGTTGTCATTTCATGCAGACGTTCAATAGTATATAGTGTATTTAGTGGGATATAAGATAAGACATGTATTCATTGTTGAACATTCAAATTCGGTAGTCTTTCTAATTTACCATTTGCCAGCATGAACTCGTGTGCAAAATTTCAGATCGATTGGATATCGGGAAGTGGGTTAAAAATCGATCTGAAATTTTGTCTCAAGAAAGAAAGCAAGAGCTCAAGAAGAGAATCGAAGTTAAAAGAAAGAGTTAAAAAAGTAGGTATGCTCGAGAGTTCTTATAGGTCGGCGTTATAAGAAATTAATATTTGCGCATGCGTACAGATTACTATTAATCCCATAGCGGTGAAATTTATAGGTGAAAGTCTAGGGGCTAAACCGCACAATCCTTGGAAATTTCATTAAAATCATTGGTCCATCAGTCTCGGAGTTTTGTCTGTGCGCTATAGTTATTTCTCCACAAACCACGATATAATTCATAGGAAATGTTTCTGGAACGTATGACCATCTACTCCCCGAGGTTGAAAGAAATCGAACCAATAGATGATACAAAATCGACGTTATAGTAAATTAACGTTTGCGCGTGCGCACAGACTAGTATTTGTATGACGGCAATGAAACCTATAGGGGACCGTCTAGAAGCTATCTCGCACAATCACTGAAATTTTTATCAAAATCGTTCCATTAGAAACGGAGATATGCCTGTGTCAATCATATTAGTTTCGCGCATGCGCTATGGTTATTACTCTACCTATTGCAATATAATTTATACGGCACTTATCTAGAGCATATATATACCTACCCAATTACATACCGAGTTTAAACTTGATCGAACCGACAGATGATAAGAAACTGACGTAAAGAGAAATTCACGTTTGCGCATGCGCACAGGCTATGATTGATTCGACGGCATTGAAAATTATCGGGGTCGCCTCGAAGCTAACCCGCACAATCCCTGAAAATTTCATCGGGATCGGACTGAAACTTGGTATAGTTTTGGGCGTAACGAGGATTTACTACAGGCAGACAGACACTGAACCAAAATTGATCAGCAAGCTCTGAAACGCAAAAAGAGAGTGGAAATTTTGATTTTGGGGCTTGTGGTGAAAACCACCCCCTCTTGTCAACAGCCCTTTTCAGGGCTACCAAAAAGAGGTAGACACAACACAAAAATATTTACAAGACGTCGAGTTATAACTCCGTCAAACAAAATATTTCACCAGAGAGAAAATACGAAATTCTCTCTCAAAAGTGAAATATTAACTAATAACATACAAGGCGACCTCCCTAGACACTTACTGGGCGAGAGAGACGCGACAAGTATCTCGAACCAAGTCGCCTTGAATGAGAAAACTCAAACAGAGAATCAAACGTCCTCTAAAGCTAGCAAGGACAGTTCAAACAAGCCTACTCGCCAATCAGAAACACTGATTACACGAGAGACAATAGGCGAACCAACCAAGAGGCGGCAAGCAACCACCTCTGGTCCAGCAGCCACCCCGGGGACCCCGTCTGAACAACTGACGCAGAGAAAGCACCCGAGGTCCCCGGCTAAACCCAAGGTCGTCGGCTCCGCGACGGACGCTCGTAAGCACCCCGGAGGACCAGCTCAGCTATCATACTCGCAGATACTGAGAAAACAATGTGCGAGCCAATGAGATTACACAGTCGAATTAATGAAATTAAGCGGACCAATCAGGAGGCGGCAGGAGGCGGTCACCTCCCTATAAAGACCCCGCTCGGCGCCTCCGAAATTCATTCTACTCTCCGCTCTCGACGACGACACCTCGAAGTACGAAGATTTCTACACGCTCTACGCTGACGAACCTTCTACATCCCGAGTTCATCTCAAGAACGGCTTCCTACTGCTTTCTACAAGGCCTACCTTCTCTCCACACAGATCTCGCATTGGCATCTACGAGTCCAGTGATTATTCATCCTGCTCATTGCCCAACGTAGTTCATCTGTCAGGACGCCACCCGGTACATCTATCGATATTCTCTTTAGATCATACGCCCGAGGGACGTTCCGAGCCGTATCACCCGGGTTTCGTAGCATTAGGCTCGTCACCGACCGCCGGGATACGCCGGTAAATTACTCTGCTCATCCGCTCTAATTTACCGTCCAAGGAAGTCTTTTTCAAGACTACGAGGTAGGACCCTGACATACGAGCAAAGGAAAGACGCTCTGTCAAGCGAGTCCACCTCCCTAAACCCTCTATTTCTGTACATAGAGGCATCGAAACGAGCTAATAACTCGACTATTTCGATGGAACGTCGGCCGTCTTATTTCCTCATGCAAGGGGAGGCAGACGACGGCGAAGCCGGGCCGCGTAGCCCCCGTAGCGCTCCCTACAGGCTACCCGGCGAATCCGCTGGTCCCAGCGACGGCGCAAGGCTCGATCCTCACGACGAGATCGCCTTCTCACCTAACGTATTCGTTAAAGAAACGTTCGATCAAGCCTCGCCTATACAAAAGATCGAGGATACCTTTCAGACCCGCTCTGAAGTCAATCATTACGATTCGACCAAGCTGTCCGAGTACCCACGATATTCGACGCAAGCCTACCCGGCCGATCCGAGTGTCAAATACACTCCAAATGTGCAAAAAGCGAAGGATACTTTTCAGTACCTCAACCAAGCTCAACATATTCCTCCTACAGATATAAATCTTAGGCCGGAATATTACAAAACGGCTCAGTACCAAACTGATCGAACCCAGCACCCACTATGCGAGCCCAGTGCTCCACGCGGCTGCGACACGAACTATCTCTCAGTTCACCCCGCCGAGCAAGCTGACCTTGACGGATCCGCCCACATTCCTTACAGGAATAACACGGGGACTAACCCGCATAATCAGAATATAAATGTCCCACTTGGTCTACCGACGCCAAGTAAAACATATTTAAATCCACTACAAATGGTGACCCCGCCTTTGAAAAGGCTTAACACGGAGCATTTCGTTCCCTCTTATGAAGCTAGTGGATTTCAGGGAACCACTGCGGGCGTGCGACCCCCGCCGGGCCTCTAAGCCCCACATCTCATGCAACAACCCTCTACACAAAGTGGCTTTCGAGCACTTTTAGAGGAGATGGGAGATTATCAAAAACCAATCTTCCAAAAGAAGAATATCGATCGTGCACTCGCCGAGTTCGATCAATACTGCGTGCGAAAACACCTGAGAACGCAGAACGAATGCTTCTCAGCTATATACAAGTGGGTACCAGAAGAAATGAGGGAAGCTATCGACTCAGCTTACCTCACGGCACCCCACGCACCCTACGAAGAGGCCAAACAGCGCCTACAGCGAGAATATGGGTTGTCCTTACAGGACAGGCTCCTCGCACTCGAGGACCCCGCATCTCTCGCCAAAAAACCCAGCACCAAGTACCACGAAATGTACTCTAAAGCTGTTGGGTACTTTTCAGAGGCTCTGATCACTCAAAAGTGGATCGAAACTCTACCCATCGAAGCACGAGGTATGGTCGCAGCTCAGCCTACCACGACCGCCCGGCTCGACCTAGCTGATACGCTACACGCGTACAAAACAGAGAATACCTCTCTAAACATACGAGGAGTAGAATCTACTCCGAAACCCATGAAAAATGGTTTCAAAAAGGCCCTCTCACAACAAGCTGAGTTCAAACCCCAACCAGTAGAGAGTAGGCCTCACAAACCGACGGCCTATGTCTGTCGAAACCACGCACGTTTCGGTAACGAAACTCGCAAATGTGCAGACCCAGAACACTGCACTTGGAAGGCAAACACTGCTTCCAAAACTAGCAAAAAGGCAGCGACTATAAGCCAGCCTAAAACCTGGGTTTCAAACGAAAATACTCAGAGATCGGTACAAGAAAGTACCGTTCCAACCTCCGACGTAGAGAGTTCGGAAAACGAATAACTGCCAGTGTATCTGAGCCTATACACCGGCAGTCTACTGAGTATAAAAGGCTTTTTTTCAAGTGCAAACTAAATGGCACTGAATTTCTCATCGACACGGGAGCAGAAGTGAACATTCTGCCCCACAATGTCACAAAAAAATTGGGCTTAAAAATTCGTAAGTCCAACGTTAAGCTCACAGCAGCTAACGGAGCCCCTATAGACACACTAGGGCGAGCTGACACGACAATTAACATCGGCCTCGGAGACATGACCACCGATTTTATGATCACGAAAGTTGATCTAGCGATCCTAGGTATACCATTCCTCGAGTCTTGGGATATCGGAATACGGGTCAAACACAAGTACATTTATAAAGATAAAATAAAGAGCTATGCCGATCAAAAAATAGCTGCAGTCATGAACAAAAAATTCACTGACGAACAAATAGCAGCTACTATCCCTCATCGTGACAATAACCCTCAACCAGAGGACGTGCAAATCACGGAGGACGAAAACATTCGCTCTATCATTGACAAATACAATGATAAAATGAGCAAACTTCAAGGAAAGTGGAAAAACAACGGGGTTTACCACCGTATAACCACGGAAGGAACACCAGTACACTTCCGAGCAAGACCCATGGCGGGCGAAAAACGGGCTCAAGTCAAAAGTACTTTTGACAAAATGCTTTCAGAAGGCATAATTGCACCATCAGATTCCGAATGGGCATCCCCGTTACACTGTGTGCCAAAAAAAGACGGGTCATGGAGAATCACCGGCGACTACCGTTTCCTGAACGCGAAAACGAAGAAAGACGCCTACCCTCCTCCTCACATTCGCTCTTTCCAAGCGAATTTACATGATACACGAATCTATTCGACAATAGATTTAAAATCGGCATATTATCATATTCCGATGCACCCAGATGACGCTCATAAAACTGCAATTATTACACCTTTCGGTCTTTATGAGTTTAAGAAAATGAGCATGGGTTTGGCCGGAGCGGCTCAAACATGGCAAAGATACATGGACAGCATCATGCGAAAATTTGATTTCGCATTTGTATACCTAGATGACATCCTGGTGGCTTCTAAAAATTATAAAGAACACATGAACCACCTCAAACAAATTTTTGACAAGCTAGGGGAACACGGACTTCGAGTAGGTTTTGATAAATGCATTTTTTCAAAACCTACCGTCGATTTCCTAGGTTTCACTATCTCGAAAGAAGGGATAATTCCTAAACGAGATAAAATAGAAGCCATAGAACAATTTCCTAGGCCAATAGACGTACGAAGTCTACGCAGATTCCTAGGTATGTGTGGTTTCTACCGAGCATGCTCAAGTAAATTCGCTCACACGGCACAACCTCTGTATGACTCCATTCAGTCAAACAAAAAAAATGACAAAACACCTATCGAATGGACATCAGAGAGAGAAAAAGCTTTCAACAGCTTAAAACAAGCAATGATTAAAGCTACATTACATAATATCGCTCATCCACACCCTACAGCAGAGTGGAGATTAGTCTGCGACGCATCCGACACACACATCGGAGCAGCACTAGAGCAGGAAATTACAGACAAACACGGCTCGAAATCTTACCAACCATTGGGATTTTTCAGTAAAGAAATTCCGGAACAATGGAAGAATAAAGCATCATTCGACAAAGAGATGTTCGCCGTTTACCAAGCTTGCATTCATTGGCACAATGACTTGGACGGCCGATCTTTTCATATTTGTTCAGATCACAAGCCTCTGCTAGGCACGATGCTTAAGAAAAATGCACATTTTTCTAAAATGAGATTAAGATGGCTAACATACATCTCTCAAATGACGAGTGACATTCGTCATATACCCGGAGAGAACAACGTCGTCGCCGACGCACTCTCCAGACCCTTCGATCCAGTTGAAATTCAAACAAAATCGATTTCAACCCAAACTGACGAGGGTCCACCCATAGCCGAAATTTCGCAAATTACGGCTGCAATAGAGTGCAATCTTCTACTGCACATTTCAAATGCACAAATTCGTTCTCCTCCTAACGCAGAGGACAAATTGAAACTCACACGAGTCGAATTTCCTCAAGGAGAAATTTGGTGTAACCTAGACCTAGGACACCCAAGACCTTATATTCCAAACGAAATAAGGCAAGAAATAATCAGCCAAATTCACAATTTGGGACACCCAGGTATACACTCTACAGTGTATAAAGTTAAACAAAGATATTTTTGGCACGGACTCCGTGCAGATGTCTCCAACTGGGTCCGAGCGTGCGAGACTTGCCAACGAGCAAAAATCACTCGCTCCGTGAAGCTCCCTTACTCCGAATTTGAAACGGCTAACAAATTCTCACATGTACACGTTGACATTACCGGACCTTTACCTTTAGCTAAAGGAGGGAAACGTTACATTCTAATGATGGTCGATAGAGCAACGGGTTGGCTAGAGGCAGTCCCTCTTAACAACATCGAAACAGCCACGATCACAAACGCCTTTATCAATATTTGGGTAGCTTCAAAAGGCGTACCCAAATACATCACAAGTGATCAAGGCACACAATTCGAATCAGATCTATTTAATTCCATTATGGAACGTCTCGGAGTAAAACATACCCACACGTTACCATACAAACCGTCAACAAACGGAATGGTAGAACGCAGAAATAGATCTCTGAAAGAGGCTCTCAAAGCACAAAACGAAAATTGGCTCGACGCCCTACCAAAAGTACTACTCGCCATGCGTACGGCAGTAGACCCAGCAACGGAAACTACACCGTTCCAAAAAGTTTACGGAATTGACGTACCACTCCCAGGAGACATTTTCGTAACTTCTACAAACCTTTCGGAGCCTCTCTTCTTCCGGCCTACGCATATTAAACATAATAATACGAAATATGCCGTAAACATGCCCAAAAATTTGGATACATGTACACATGTCTATATCAGAGTGCCCACACAGCTCACCTCTCTGCAATGTCCTTACACGGGACCATTCAAAGTGGTTAAAAGAGATAAGTTTTCGGTTACAGTGCAAATTGGCGAACATACAAAAAAAGTTCCCAAACAGCAAATAAAACCAGCTTACACTCTAAAAACAGACGAAGCTGTGTCACTAAACAAAAATCAGGCAGAAAATAAGGAGGAGACTCCCCGAAAATCTGCCAGAAGGCACGTCCCCTCTACCAAATTCGACGAGAGGTGGGTGACGGCGCTCGAAACACCCCAGCCGGCGTCGTCGTTAATAACACGACGTCTTGGGGGGGCCCCTGTGGTGAAAACCACCCCCTCTTGTCAACAGCCCTTTTCAGGGCTACCAAAAAGAGGTAGACACAACACAAAAATATTTACAAGACGTCGAGTTATAACTCCGTCAAACAAAATATTTCACCAGAGAGAAAATACGAAATTCTCTCTCAAAAGTGAAATATTAACTAATAACATACAAGGCGACCTCCCTAGACACTTACTGGGCGAGAGAGACGCGACAAGTATCTCGAACCAAGTCGCCTTGAATGAGAAAACTCAAACAGAGAATCAAACGTCCTCTAAAGCTAGCAAGGACAGTTCAAACAAGCCTACTCGCCAATCAGAAACACTGATTACACGAGAGACAATAGGCGAACCAACCAAGAGGCGGCAAGCAACCACCTCTGGTCCAGCAGCCACCCCGGGGACCCCGTCTGAACAACTGACGCAGAGAAAGCACCCGAGGTCCCCGGCTAAACCCAAGGTCGTCGGCTCCGCGACGGACGCTCCTAAGCACCCCGGAGGACCAGCTCAGCTATCATACTCGCAGATACTGAGAAAACAATGTGCGAGCCAATGAGATTACACAGTCGAATTAATGAAATTAAGCGGACCAATCAGGAGGCGGCAGGGGGCGGCCACCTCCCTATAAATACCCCGCTCGGAGCCTCCGAAATTCATTCTACTCTCCGCTCTCGACGACGACACCTCGAAGTACGAAGATTTCTACACGCTCTACGCTGACGAACCTTCTACATCCCGAGTTCATCTCAAGAACGGCTTCCTACTGCTTTCTACAAGGCCTACCTTCTCTCCACACAGATCTCGCATTGGCATCTACGAGTCCAGTGATTATTCATCCTGCTCATTGCCCAACGTAGTTCATCTGTCAGGACGCCACCCGGTACATCTATCGATATTCTCTTTAGATCGTACGCCCGAGGGACGTTCCGAGCCGTATCACCCGGGTTTCGTAGCATTAGGCTCGTCACCGACCGCCGGGATACGCCGGTAAATTACTCTGCTCATCCGCTCTAATTTACCGTCCAAGGAAGTCTTTTTCAAGACTACGAGGTAGGACCCTGACATACGAGCAAAGGAAAGACGCTCTGTCAAGCGAGTCCACCTCCCTAAACCCTCTATTTCTGTACATAGAGGCATCGAAACGAGCTAATAACTCGACTATTTCGATGGAACGTCGGCCGTCTTATTTCCTCATGCAAGGGGAGGCAGACGACGGCGAAGCCGGGCCGCGTAGCCCCCGTAGCGCTCCCTACAGGCTACCCGGCGAATCCGCTGGTCCCAGCGACGGCGCAAGGCTCGATCCTCACGACGAGATCGCCTTCTCACCTAACGTATTCGTTAAAGAAACGTTCGATCAAGCCTCGCCTATACAAAAGATCGAGGATACCTTTCAGACCCGCTCTGAAGTCAATCATTACGATTCGACCAAGCTGTCCGAGTACCCACGATATTCGACGCAAGCCTACCCGGCCGATCCGAGTGTCAAATACACTCCAAATGTGCAAAAAGCGAAGGATACTTTTCAGTACCTCAACCAAGCTCAACATATTCCTCCTACAGATATAAATCTTAGGCCGGAATATTACAAAACGGCTCAGTACCAAACTGATCGAACCCAGCACCCACTATGCGAGCCCAGTGCTCCACGCGGCTGCGACACGAACTATCTCTCAGTTCACCCCGCCGAGCAAGCTGACCTTGACGGATCCGCCCACATTCCTTACAGGAATAACACGGGGACTAACCCGCATAATCAGAATATAAATGTCCCACTTGGTCTACCGACGCCAAGTAAAACATATTTAAATCCACTACAGGGCTCAACAATTTTTTCGACTTCAATCACGAACACAAAGCTACCCTACCTTAGGTAGTGAGGAAGCAAAAATGAATAATTCAATAAATATAAATAACCACATACTTACAAATCCGTTTCAGACCATTCTAAGACCGAATACTTGGAAATGAAAAACCATAGGGATAAAATTGTGTGGCCCCCTCAGCCTTGGAGGGGGAAAAAATTGTGTTTTCACTGGGTAAATCATTGAAGCTCTTATCCATAAACTGACGTACTCATAATAATAATAACATTTGTAAGAAATAACTTGGAGTCAAGTAATCCAACGCATAGCAACTGTTGTTAATAAATTATAAGCGAAGGTTTGCTACAAATTTTACCGTTATCGCATGTCGTTTTTTCGTTACATAATTTTGTGTCGGTTTTTAACCGGTTGGTGATATCAAAAACACATTAGGTGAAAAAAAAATTGTGTTTGTATGTGAGACAAGTTTTGTTGCTGTCCAGGTCACGATTCTCGACGATTTTTGAGTTTTAACTTAGTTCGATCCCAATTTTGGTCTAGTTGTGCAACAAACCCCGGCAATTTTGAATTTCATGATGGAAAAGGGGAATGGAGGGGGTAAAGCCGAAAAGCCTTGGTTTTATTCGATAAATTTTGTCGCTGCCTCCTACTATTCTCGTCAGATTTTCATGATTCTTTTGTTGTTCAACTATAAATTCGGTCTAGTTTTGGAACAAATACCGGCTGTTTCAGAAGTTATGGTCCACCCTCCCGCATTTCCTTATTTAATTGCGTAAAAAATAGGCGCAATGCCATTCTTCATTTTTTGTGTGAGAAATTCAGGACAAATACTTTTGCGCGCAATTAACACTAACTTCATTTTTTCAAACGAGAACCCACCCTTTTTTATTGCAGATTCGGGCTTTACGTGAAAAATTCATTAAGAAATTACCCATCACTCGATTTTTATGTGTGCGTAAACGGGCGCACTTCCGCTCTAAAATTGCAAAAACTGTGAAATAGGTACCGATTTTTGAAGATATTCAATTGCCACATGAAGATATTCAATTCGTTAATAATGGGTCGATAAACAATTTTTTTTTTTTTTTTAAATCTTAATGTTTTTTGTAAGGATCTCAAAAATGTAAAATTTTATGAAGAAATTACCCACCGCTCGATTTTCTAAGTGCTCGTAAGCGGGCGAAATTCCGCTCTAAAAGTGCAATAAATGTGAAATACTGAGTTTTTGAAGATATTCAATAGCCAAATTTTGAGCATAGGTTTGAGCTTTAATTTTTAAATTACCAACTTCATAGTTGATAAACTTTATTTCAGTAATATTCTGCTAAAAAATAAAATAAAATAAAAACACCGATGTTTAGCCTTTTTTTGTCATTTTTTGTGATTTTTGTAGTACATTTTTTGAAATTTGACCAATTTAATGTACTCAAAAAGTGTTGTCCAACAAACCCATCCTTTATTTTGAAATGCTTGATTTTTTGGCGAAAGATCGAAGTTTTTATCTCAATTCTATCGAGAGTTATCGTCTGGAATGACACACACACACACACACACACACACACACACACACACACACATATATATATATATATATATATAGCGTTAAAATCTATTAATCATTTTAGAATGCCTCAAAACAGATTTCGATGAAGAAAATTTTTATTTTAAAATTTTTGGAGCCATTGCAATAGCTTTATTTTCTAAGAAAATTCGCTAAAAACACCAAAAAAACTTCATTTTAGTGGGTACACTTTGTGCTGTGTAGAAATGAGTAAGACGAGTGCAATTATGGTAAATCTTCCGGCGTTTTCCCAAGCTGGTGTAGCAAATATCAATAAATAAATTAATATCATGACGAGGTTCAGCAAAATAAATACGCCAAAATCAAAATCATGTATTACATGTGGAAATTGAATATCTTTAAAAACTCAGTGTCTCACAATTTTTCTCTTTTAGAGCGGAATTGCGCCCTTTTGGAGCGGAATTGCGCCCACAAACGCGCACTTAAAAAACGGAGTGATGGGTCATTTCTTCATAATATTTCTCGTAAAATTTGAATCTGCAATAAAAAAGGGGACATTTGTAGAAATTAAGTTAGTTACAATTACGGTAGTACAATTACGCGCTAGTGGTCGGTTTGAAAGTATTTTTCCTGAATTCCTCACAAAAAAATTTTTACCCAATCAAATAAGGAAATGCGGGAGGATAGACCATAACTTCAAAAACACCCGGTGTATGCATATAGTATACACGGATCCGTACAAATATATGCACGGATAAACGGATATATGTGTCAGGAGTTTCGAATTTCACCATGGAAGGGGGTGGATGGAGGGGGTAATAGTAAAAAGCCGTAATGTTTTAATTATTCTCCTCCGAGTTTCGTGATTTTTTTTTTTTTTTAATTAAGAATTTGGTCTAGTTTAGCAAAATAGGTACCTATATCAGAAGTTACAAACTTCATGATGGAAGGGGGTGAACGGAGGAAGTAATATCGATTACTTCCGCGCCCACAGTTTCAATTATTTGTTCGATTCAGATTTTAGTTCAGGCATGCAATTTTATTGTTGGTGGGGGGGGGGGGGGTGTTCAGAAAAATCATGACAATTATATTTTTTCCTCTCATTTTAATTCTCACTAAAATGATATCCAATCCATTAATAGGGACGTCCCTGTAATGCTTACTTACCAATATGTTTTGAGCTTTCCTATTATCAAGTAGGAACCTTGTTATAAGCTATAATTCATGAACAGCAGTAACAAACCCATATGTTGTATTTGGAAATAATGCAGTCATTTTTAATGTTTATTATAGATAAATATTTGTTACATTATACATTTTGTAATTTTGTCAATATTTGTGTTCCTATCAACGTATAGGTACTATTAAACTTATTCATTCATTTGCTTACTAATAAATGGGATATGCGCCCACACCATTTTAATACCTATTCATCATTGAATGTAGATATCATTCTTAGAAATTTGAGACTAACGCGTTCTCTTAAGATAAGCAGTTCTTTTTCCACGATTTTTCACACTTTCATAGTAAGATGGAACAGACAGTAATTATTATAAACATTGATAAATCACGAAAACGTGAGAAAAATAAAACGACTAACACTTGTTTTAGACAACACGCTCGAGGTAAACGGGAGATTGAAAATTTCAGCAGCGGGGAGGCGAAGGGTGGGTCTTGCGGCGGATAGGTGAGGGTGGGTCTTTTGGGGTGGGGCGGAGCGAGCGTTGACCTCCGGCGCGAAGGGAGTTGTCCTACCCTAGCGCTACCTCTTGACTGCACGGTAAACTAAACCAAGCTAGCACCGACGGCGACAATCAGCGCGCTCCGTCGGCTCAAGTCAGGTTCCCAACTCGCGTTTGCACAGCCTTAAGGATAGCCTAATCGCCGCATACAACTCTACGTAGGTACCAGAGGGCTTCGTCCCATCCTAACCAACTAGTGAACATCATCCCTCAGGACCACCCAGGCATCTGAGAAAGCTAAAAAGAAAGCACCACTCCGACTAAGCTGACGGCTTCGACTAAACTGTCTTGTAGTAAATTTCTTCATTCTAGTCCCCAATCAAATTATCTTCCTAAATCAGACCCTTGTGCTCTTAATCTTAATTAATCGTTATCTTCTTTAGAACATAGTACAGTGCTTTTTGTACCAATTTAGTGTCCATTACTAGAAAGTTAATGAACTGCATCTAGTATTTACTCGTTCCTCATGTTGTTATTATATTTCGTTTGTTATCATACTACATAGTGCTATGCACAGAAATATTACAATTAATTTAAAAAGAAAAAAAAGTTAAGTCGTCCGGAACATTTGAATTAGTTAAACGACAACACTAATCAACATTTCACTTCTCAAAAAAGGTTAATAATTTTAGATTTTAATACGTAAGTAGTTTCTTGTGCTGAGACGAATCCATTATTCTGGTCATAATCTCAGGTAACTAATAGTCACGGATGAAATGGTTCATTGTATTGTCGTCATCAGAGACTTAAGTGACAGAAGCTACCTAATGAACCATTAATTTAATATCCGGCCGACTTCGGAACCAAGTTTGAAAATAAAGTGATGGACAGTAGATAGAGAATAAGACTAGGAGCAAGATGAAATTTACGATTTTTGGTAGAATTTCAACGTATTTTTGCAGATTTAACCCAATTTAATAGTCATGGATAAAATGGTTCATTCTATTGTCGTCATCAGAGACCTGAGTGACAGTTCCTAATGAGCAGTAACCATTAAATCCATATCCAGCGGATCTCGAATATCTACGTTTGAAAAAAGGTGAAGTGCAACTAGATAATAAATATGACTCCGAGCTGGACATGATTTATGATTTTTCGTAAAGTTGAACGTATTTTTGCAGACATTTGGTAAGAAGATGAATTATGTTATCTAAAACAATGAATCAATATTAATCTAAAAAGCTATAGATTTTGAGAAAATGCATTATTATTTCCACGTGTAATTAGTATAAAATATTAGGTTCCTGCTTGTCGAATATTATTTGAGAAGTGTAGATAGTAATTACCTACTTCTAGTCTGCGTTTCGAGGACCATGCGTCGCCTCATTCTGTTCCTCGTTTTTTCAGCCTCGACGATTTTGATTTCTGCTTCTCATCTGTCACCTGTAATTCTCGGTAGGTTTTAAATAACACCAACCACCCAACTATGCTAACTAGTAACATAATCAAACTGAGTCACTCAAGCGCTTTAACAAGGCACATGGCCTCAATTTGCGACGAACAGGAACTCAATTCTATATTTTGGTAGCTGCGAGATTGAAATGATGGTACAGAGTAGCACTAAAATCGATCTAACTATCGAAGTCCTAATACCATTATCGTTTCTCAACTATCGATAATCGATCCACAACTATCAACAATCCGTTTTAGCGAATTTTCGTAGAAAAATCAAGCTATTGCAATGGCTCCAAATATTTTAAAAACAACATTTAAGAAAAATTTCTTCCATTCAAATCCAGTTTGAAGCATTCTGAAAACGAATCCTAGAGTTTAACAATTTTTCATGTGTGTGTATATATATGAAAAATTGTTAAACTCTAGAATATATATATGTGTGTGTGTGTGTGTGTGCGCACGTGCGTGCGTGTGTGTGTGCGCGCGTGCGTGTGGTGTTTTTATTTCTTTGGAGTTCCTTCATATCCCTACCCAAGTCAAGGTCATACATCTCTGTCGTGCAACCTGGGCACCCTCCAGTTTACTGGGGGGTGGCAGAATAACCCAATGGCGATTAGGGTCAACGGGTCTCCCGACCCTTTTTTTACGTCTCACTGTAACCCCCATCGGCCATCCTCTCCCTCTTCTTCATCCTCATCTTCCTATCCCTCCTCATCATCCACTGCCCCGGCAAATGCCCACCAGTGTGCCCATTGTGAGAGAAGCAGAAGCATACGTCTGGCAGAAGCATCGTGTACAGGCCAATGCTGCAATTGATATAGAGCGAGAGCGGCCTAACTCTGCTTCTGAGGATTTGCGGCAAATGGCAGCAGAGGAGGGGGAAACAGTGCATAATGGGGTACGCAATATAAATGTTTTCTTGCAAGCCCGTTTTCCCATGCACACGCTTTCTGCCATTCAATCTCTTCGCCTGAGGCGCCACTACACCAGCTTGTCCAGGAAGCAATCCTGGCAAATAGCCATGAGGCCTCTCCCGCATCTCCTAAAGGCCTGGGACAGCAGCCTGCCATTCAGCAATCATCCCCGGGGACCTCTGGTCTTCTTGATGATTTAAAGACCCAAGTGTTGAGGCTCGGGGAGCAGGTAGGTCGTATTAAAGGTTATGAGAGCGCCTACCTGCAGGAGCTGGCGAGGCGGGCTGTTTGAGAGGCCTGATGGCTTGGAAGACGAGGTTGCGGCTTGTGTACATAGGACCTTCCCACAGGTTGGGAATGCGACCGTGGTGAGGCATCAGGGAGGAAATCCTCCTGTGTTGGTGCCTCGTGGAGGTCGCAGAGCAGCCAAGCAAAGAAAGAGGCGGGAATACCAGCGGGTCCAGAAGTTGTGGAGGAAGCATCCGGCTCGTGTAACTAAGGAGGTACTGGAGGGAGCTGGGGATGAACAAGTTTTACCCCCTCTCCAGGAGTTTGTGGATTATTGGGAGCCACTCTTGAGTGCTCCCAGCCACAACCCTGGTGAGCCGGTGGTGCCCCCAGCTTCCACCAGGGATTCATTACGCAGCATTATGTGCACGCCGGTGCTTCATGACGATCAAAAACTCCACGTCTGCTGGACCTGATGATATTCCTGCCCGACGGTGGAATAAAGCCCCGCAAAAATCAAGCTGCTCGTCCTCAACCTGTTACTTCTTTCGGGAAGACCCCCGAAAGTGTTAACCCGTGCCCGGACCATCTTCATCCCAAAGAAAGGAGGAAGTGGGCCTGGAGGCTACCGCTACCGACCCATTTCTATATCGTCGGTAGCGCTGCAATGTTTTCCACACAAATATTGATGGAAGAGGACAATGCTAGATACCATAGTCAAAAGCTCATGTAGAGATGCACAATAGTCATGTCCTAGTTTTGAAAGTGTCCTGCAGTAGTCACAGATTTTTTGGTTTTGACATTTTGACGTACCTAGTGCAGCACCCAGTGATAGCCTACTGGCATCACAATCTAGAGTAAAGGGTGCATCTTTGATTATGTTTCTTCAACTTAAGTGACCTAATTTTTTCAAGTCGAAAAATGCGTGTTAGTTCCAGGTCTTCTTGCCAGCCATTTAGAATCGAAAGTTGCTCCACCCACTCTGGATGATTTGTTCAACAATGGTCTGATAAGTTACTTGTTTCAATGGCTACTGTCGCAGGCGCACACATTCCTTGTGTGGCTCAATGTATTCCTGTTTTTCCCCGGTTTAGATAAACGCTATGTGAGTATTTAATTAGCTACAGTAAACTTATATTAACGAGTAAGAAAATTTAAGATAGTGAGTGAAAGCGTACTCATGTATCTCAAAAAAAAAAAAAAAAATTATTATATTCTATTGATAGATTATAACCAATTATAATATATAATAGACTATTTCCTATTATTTGGGATTTCCAAAGGTAAATTTATAATCTAAACGTTGTGTTACACACTCATAATGTTACAAAAAAATACTGCATCCAATTATGCAGGATAGAGTGCATTCATCATATTATATAGGATTACCAAAAATGAGAGCATTCAAGAGTAAAAATGAACAAATTATCATTTAAAATAAAAGGAGAAGTACCTTCAAATCAATACTGATCCATGAGCCAATGGGAGGGATGATTAAGAACTTGTGAGTGAAGCTGGAACTATACCTAACAAAAGTCCCATTCATGAAGCATGACCATATGAGCAAATTACCGTCATTTTCCGCAATGTATTTATGTCGATTATTTCGAAAAGGTTCTGTGTGTGCGCGGAAACAAACCACACTAACCAGCCAGTAATACTATTAAATAATGGTTAGAAACCTTTTCTAAACACTATTATATGCCAACCAATTGTAGGATTTTTAAAAACTTTTGCAGTTTTCGTCAGTTTATAGCACATTTTCATGAAAGTAAAGTGCAATTTTGTCAATGTTCTGAATGTTCTACCTCAGTATGTAGATCAACTTTTTCTTACGTCATATTTTGCTCAAAAATATTAATTTAACGATGTTATCATCTTTCCGATCACATTCCAGGAAACATTGTCTAGTTATGCAATTACCCATGTAGGTATACAACAAAACACGTATACTATACGTACAATGTATGTATGAGGCACAGTGTTCTTAATTGGTACTTCTTAAAAAAAAATCGTTTGATATTAAGAAATTTGTAATCATTCAAATAAGTAGAAAGCTTCTATCAATTAGTAGGTACCTACTTAAAATGTTTCATTCTGTTGCACAGATAAAACTGTTGGAATTGAACTACAACAATGTGACGAGGAAGACTACGGATTTGCCAGGATATGAAACCATAGTGGAGGGATTTGGCGATCCGCACTTTGTCGAGTACTTGGTGGATTGTAATAAAGGCCTTGAAAATTTTATTAATCATATAAAATACTTGCGCTATTTCTCAAACTTTGCACACAGTCTGGAATCAATGGGTTACAAGAGAAATGAAAGCCTCCGTGCTGCGCCATACGACTTTCGCAAAGCACCAAGTGAGAATCCCTCAAGCCAGTATAATTTACGAGAGAACATGCAATGTCTAGCCTGGAAGTAAGATGTGAGAATGAAGAAAGCCGAAGAAAATAGATTAGCAAAATTTTCCCAGCCAAATAACATATATAACGCTTATACCAACTAACTCACTCATGACAAAATTTTGGAAACCCATTTCAATAAAGAATACGGAAAGTTAATGAAAAAACGTCGTCGATTTACACGAAATATAGAGTTACAATGTTAAGCCAGGTACCAGAGTTGAGCATAATCGTAATCATAACTACGATTACAATCATAGGACTTTAGAGTTGTGCCTACGATAATTACGATTATAATCACAGAACACGGAGATGAGTTTACATTTACGATTATGTACATTTGTAGGAAATCACAGTTTTTCTGCAATTATTTTCGTGATCACAACTTTTTTTGCGATTACGACTGTAATGACAAGTTTTTAATGTGATTTTGGCCGTAACAACTGATGTTTCCTATTAATAATCCCGTTACCGCAGATTTTTCTTTGTAATTATAGTCACAATAATAATTTTTCCTGGGATTACAATAATTGTTATGTGGTTACAATTGTACTACCCCGAAAAATCAAGCTTTCCAAATGAAGGGACGGGTTCGTTGGCCAGAACTTTTTTAGCACATTAAATAGGACAAATTAAAAAAGGGCTAAAAAAATCACTACAAATGGCTGAAAAATGTTAAATTTATATTTTATATACACAATTATTCCAAAACAATGTACTTAAATTGCATTAATATTTGCTGAAAAATCAGTAACAACTGTTGTTTTTTTTTCATAAAATTGGTAGTTAACAATTTTGATAACTAACAATTTTATGATTAAAAAAAAGTTAAATAATATTCTGAGATTCAATATTTTCTTTGCATTTTTAGCTTTTTTTTAACAGTTTTTACTGATTTTTCAGCAAACATTAGTGAAATTTAAGAGCAGTTTGTAGAATAAATGTGTGCATAAATTTCTACATGAACTTCAATTATATTCGACGTGAACATAATACGGGGAAAAAAACGAAAATTCGTTCACATGGCCGTGCTGCAGGACTGAACTTTTGGTCTATGATTTCAACAACGAACCTTTGTAATAGACCAAGAAAAAATGTTTTACACCTTTCAAAATTTGATGGTTTACGTTTCAAGATATACTTCTAGTATTTCCTTTTCAAAAATCGCCCGTTGTGATATCACTTGAAAAATTCGTTGGGCGCAAAAAAATGTAGTTCAATCACTTCCTACTCACGATCAATCACTTTCTGCAAACCACGGTTTATCTAGGAAATTTTTAGAGTTTTTTCTTCACCATACTTTCTCCAAATTTTCCTCGCGTTTCCACATGCCACGATTTAAGAACCTCCGTATTTGGATATTATTATTATCATAATTTGTTATTGAAATGGTTAAATTTAAATTAATTAGATTCATTTTTCGTAGGTATCATGTTTTTTTTTTTTTTTTTTTTTTTAAATTTTTTTCAAGCTTTGTAATATTTTTCAGATGAGAGCCAGGAGTATTATAAAAAGTTGAAGAACCTTGTAGAGGAAACATACACAATGAATGGTAACAGGAAAACTGTGTTTGTAACTCACAGTTATGGAGGACCAATGATTATTTCATTCCTCAGAATGCAGCCTAAAGAATGGAAGGACAAATACATAAGATCCATGATTTCCATTTCAGCTCCCTTTGGAGGAACCAGTAAGGCCATCTATGAAGATGTAACTGGTAAGTTTGAATAGTTCTTAAAACTGAGAGGGGAGAGCTCTTCAATTTAAAATATTTTGATTATTAGAATTAAACTTTGTGTTGGGGTAATTGAATAGCGATGAGCTTTTTTATTTTTAGCGCATTTTCTTTAAAAAAAGGAAAAATGAACTATTGTGTTCACTTTGTCCGTTGATGTATGCATGAAGTCTTATTAAAATCGTTTTAAATGCCACATCCCGACGTCCGACTTTGATGAAACTTGGAATGGATGTAATCTGTAACATGGCGAGGATAACGACGTATCAGACGCCGCTGACGCATGAGATGTCATTGATCAGCGGAGTGAGCTCCAAAGCCATTTCGTCTCACATTCAACGCAGGAAGCGTCTATTTCACGTGGATCTCATTACAAGAAAATGCGCTATCATGTGACTCACATCGTGAGCACTGATCTACTTGTTTCATTTTCGTTTCATCATTCCTCTCTAAGCAGGGACAGAGGGGCTCCGTCTGTCAACCCTAGTTCCACTGTCCCTTTGTATTCATTAGGAACTGTACATCTGAGTCGTTCCCTTGATCCCTCAGTCTTATGGAAATCGCTTAGATGATTACCAACTATATTTTAACTCGCACCCATCCTGTGATTACGGACCTTAGCTTCTCCCATCTCTCAGCCAGTGAAGAGGCCAATCTCTTCAAGAAAATTTAAAAGTCTCTATGCATCACCCCTTCACAGGATATGATGAGTGGTGTAAAGGAGCCCCTGGGGTTTTCTGAGGTGGTGTCGTACTCTTAGTGCTTGTTCGCGGTTACAATAGGAAGGGGCGTCGGCTTTTATTACACGGTTGTCAAAGAAAGCCGCTCTCTCCCTATCCATAACTCCATTATTTTAATGTACGTGACAAGACCAGGTGTTTCATCATCTCCTTCACACATAACTGGTTCTACCAGAGGTCTTCTCCACGCCAATCTTGTCTTTGGGGTGTCTCTTATTTGATCGTCGTCTCTTACTAAGGAGAAATTTCTCCTTAGTGACAATACTCTAACCAGATGAGCTATGAGGCCGATTTAATCAAACCTCTTCGACTGCGGAAGTATTCCTTGAATGTTACATTTCGTTGGAGTCAAATACCAGCCATCTCGGCCGGTTTGGGGTCTGACAAACGTCAAAGTGAAACTGCCGGCTGCTGGATCAGCAGATGATTGCTGGAAGTCCAGCAGTCGAGTGAGATCTATTATTTCGGGTTTTTACTGATGTGCACAAACTGTTGTGGCCAAAAAAATATTTGATACATCGTCAGAGTTCGAACTTGTGTCCTTACTTACTAAGGAGAAATTTATCTTTCAGTTGCAATACTATAACCAGATTTGGGATGGTCAGTTCCACTGGTTACAGGATCGGAACTAGCCATTCTAATTCAGGGCGGGATCGGGTATTTTTCCTGTTACGATCCTGGTATGGATCCCGAATCCCAACCTACCCAACCTAAGTCAGATTTTCCTTCAGAGGTGTCGAGCGGTGGGACCCTTCAATCCGTTCCATGCAAGAAGGAAAAAATCTTCCGTTTGTGACAATTGTAGGCAGCTAAAAGTTAAACTGTCCAAGCAGAGTTCTGCTACCACCGGACCTGGGTCCGGAAAATCGCAGCCTAATGGACCCTACAACAAGGAATATAAAAAGGTAGGAAAATAAAAATAGAGAAATAAGGGATAAATAAACTGTACTTGTTGAATAAAGGCAAAAGGCAAATGCGCAGTGGAAATCAAAAGGAAAAATCAGTTTTCTGATATATTAGCCACCTGAATTTTGCCTCGTTGGTCAAGTACCAGGTTAGTGCGTAATTCAAGTTAATTTAATTTAATTCCCTTTTTCAGCTTTGTTCTTTTCCCCATTTTTCATTTTAGGTTAATTTCCCTTTGTTTATTGAGGTTCTGATTTTTCCTTTTGATTTCCACTGCGCATTTGCCTTTATTCAACAAGTACAGTTTATTTTTCCCTTATTTCTCTATTTTTATTTTCCTACCTTTTTATACGTTCTAGGAATCTTGAAACGTTCCTCTGTCTTTCTCCTCGCTCACATTCTGTCTCTTTCCCCCGACTTTTCATCCTCATCAGGTTATGGGTGATTCTCACAGAAAGGGGCAGAAGTGATGTCCGGACCAGTTGCGGCGACCCTATAAGGATTTGGGAGATGGCGAAGGTCTTAAATTGTAGTATAGGTTTTTATCTAGAACCCTTTTTTCCATTTTTAGGTTATGTGTATTCCTTTAAATAGAAAATTAACTAAATATAGTCAAATCGTCATCGACCTGTCCTGTCCCAATGCGACCTTCCCAACTTCAAGCTTTAATTAAAGGTCTTTCCGCTTTTGAGTTTGGATTTTATTCAATTTTTCTACATCAGTATGATTTCTGAGATGCGTTTCTGATCGATAAAATTAATGTAGAACCGCTAGAAAAGTGTATTTGGATGGAAATATGTGTGTCCGGAGCATCGCCGTCATCGACCTGTCCAATATTGGTTTTCGAATTTTCGCGGTCACAATTGTATTTTAGCGGGTTTTTTGCCGCTTTTTTTTTTCGCGCCCTTCTCAGTTACCAGAAAAACCGCCATTCGTTTTAATTCAGTCAACTCGTGGTCGTCAGCGGGAGC
Source organism: Adelphocoris suturalis (assembly GCA_030762985.1). Lineage (NCBI taxonomy): Eukaryota > Metazoa > Arthropoda > Insecta > Hemiptera > Miridae > Adelphocoris > Adelphocoris suturalis. Next base: position 46,962,671 of record CM061042.1, on the reverse strand, counting down.
AGATGTGTGCTGGACCGTGGGTTGGTCAATCACAATCGTCAGAAACCTGTCCACTTTTTCTAAGTGAGTACTTGAACTCAATTTTTTCTTATGGTATTTTTATTGTGCACCGAACGGTCTAGTTTCATGTTATATGCCGAATTTGGGAAAAAGCTTGCCACAAGGTGAAACATTTGAGAAAAACTGAAGAATCATCATCGACCTGTCCATCATCAACCTGTCCTCTCCTGAAAATTCGAGGAAAAAGGCAAATCTATTATGTTTTTTGGATTTTCTAGTATTCCCGTATTCTCGCATTTAGTAATCCAATATTCTCGTATTGACCATTCAAAACACATATCTACTTAGCCGAACGTTGTGAAGGTCTACTAGGACTTATTCGAGAATTTCTGTCATTCTTCGTTTGTTGGATTCGCCCTACAGTGGTCACGTTTTTCGGTCTTTTGACTTGAAATGTTGAGGGTTAACGTTTCTTGGCAGTTATAGCAAATTTTCCTTTTATGATGCCAGGACAGGGTGGTGATGCAAATGGTGAGAATCAACGGGTCGCATCATCGCCCTGTCCTAGTGTCATCGACCTGTCCGCCTAAATTTTTAAATATTTTTTTTCTGAATTAATAAAAGCGCTACTGTTTGGATTTGCTTCGAATTTCGATACATACGATATAGAGAGCATCTGTGATTTTTTTCAGCTCGATTCGATCACTTTTTCTTTTTTCAAAAGTCAAACTCAAAACTGACCTTTTCTGTGAGAATCACCCTTATAATGAAGTTTCCATTTTTCTTACAATAATTATAAAACGCTGGTGGGAGACCCAAGGTCAAACAAATAGGAAATTAAGTCTCTCAAAAACCTCTATAAAATATTTAATTAATCCCTGAAAAACATTATTTTTTTCAAGTAAGAAGGTACGTGTGTATAATCAATGTAGCTTTTCAATCAACTTGTTTTTTCCCTTATTAAAAAAACCCCCAAATTTACGCTTAAGAAGTCTGCTGCCCTCTCTCTTGTTTCCTATTAATACTGCAGATCAAGTTGGAGAATTAAATATGCCTGGAAAGAAAGAAAAAAACGTCTGCCAAGTTGGGTGTGGCACATAGCTTCCTCGTTTACATTCTATGAATGTATAGATCATAGAAAAGTTTTAAATGATTTCAAAAAATTTCATAGCGGAATAGAGAATCCAAGAAGTAGCGTGAAACGTCTTGAGAAACAAAACAATTATACTGAATGTAATCTACGTTTGTGCATACGCAGAATGAACTGATTAGTTGAGAACAATGAAATAGGGACAGGACCATCTACAACCTAACCCACGCATTCACAGACAATTTCACCAAAATTGGATGAAAACTGTGAAAATTAAGGCCGTTACAAGGATTTTACATTGGCGCATGCGCAGTAGCTAATAAAAATACAATCCCCAACTATCATCCAAATTTAAGCGAAATCAAATGACTAGGGTGTCAAAAAATGGAGCATAACTGAATTTACTTTCGCGCATGCGCAGAGTGAAGTATTGATTTGGCAACAATGAAACTGATAGGGGATCATCTACAACCTAACTCGCGCATTGCCTGACAATTTCATCAAAATCGGATGAAAACTGAGAAAATTTGGATCGTTACAAAAATTTTGCATTGACGCATGCGCAGTAGATATTAATGATACCACCATGTTGAAATAGATATGAGGTGATCAAATCGTTATCCCCCAACTATCATCCAAATTTTTGGGAGACCGAACGACTAGGGCATAAGAAAATGGTGCTTGATGGAATTCACGTTAGCGCATGCGCAGAGTGAAGTATTGAGTCAGAAACAATAAAACTTATAGGGGGCCGAACACACCCTAGGCCGCACATTCCCTGAACATTTCATCTAAATCGGATGAAAACTCTGGAAAATAAGCTTGTTACAAGGATTTCACGTTGGCGCATGCACAGTATAGCCATTAATGATACAATCATGTGGAAATTGATGTGAGATGATGAAATCGTTATCCCCCAACTATCTTCCAAATTTGGACGACTAGGGTCTGAGATAATAATGCTTGGTATAATTGACGTTTGCGCATGCGCAGAGTGAATTATTGACAAGAATGATGAAACTGGTAAGAGACCGTTTACACCCTAAGCCCACACATTCCCTGAACATTTAATCCAAATTGGATGAAAATTGTGGAAAATAAGCTTGTTACAAGGATATGCAGAAACACGACACACACACGCATACACATACGCACGCGCACACACACACACACACAGAGAGAGAGAGAGAGAGAGAGAGAGAGAGAGAGAGAGAGAGAGAGAGAGAGAGAGAGAGAGAGAGAGAGAGAGAGAGAGAGAGAGAGAGAGAGAGAGAGAGAGAGAGAGAGAGAGAGAGAGAGAGAGAGAGAGAGAGAGAGAGAGAGAGAGAGAGAGAGAGAGAGAGAGAGAGAGAGGGGGGGACCAAAGTTGTTCAGAATGGTCTGAAATGTAAAATGTGAGTGGCAATTTTGATTTTGAAGACCAACAATTTTTTTTTCTCCTGAACGTGAAAACAATGCTTCCGCTACCTATAGGTAGACTCGGTAGCAAAAAGGAAGAAATTTCTTAGGAGGCACCTTTATAATTTCCGAGAATACCTATGGTAGGTTCAATGTAGCCTAGTAGGAATGAGTAGGTACCTATCACAATCCCCAACCTCTAGTTCCAAGAAAGAAACGAGGCAGTCTCGTTCGAAGAACAATCCAGGCAGCGTACATGTAGATAGAAAAAAAACTCTCAGGGCGAGGGTTTTGAGCCCCCAGCACGGAAGCCTGTTGGCTTACTGTACTTCCTGAGAGTTTTTTTGTTTAATCGAAGAGACTCAGCTCCCTGATGAGGGGTGGGAGGCCCTTGATTAATTGCTCGCTCTGAATAGAGCTCATTGGGGTGAGGGCCACAAAGAGTTCAATTCTGCGATGGGTGATAGATTAGGTAGGAAAGGATCGAAGATTATATGGGATGCCGTTTCATCAGTCTCCTCACATAGTCTGCACAGGGTTGAGCTTTGTGTGACCCCTATGCGATGTAGGTGGAATCGTAGGGGTGCAGTAGGCAGCGTCAGATACCATTTCGATTTTGATCCAGCGAAATGATGAGATCCTACTATGGGGTTTAGATCTCGCTTCGATCCATTCCTTCATCACTTTTTTCAGTGATTACCTAGACGAGATAGGCAGATCCAATTCAAAAAACCATTCACAGACCTGTTCACACAACAGGTTCACAAAAAACCTGTTCACAGCAACAGGTACCGATCTGTTCCGATCCCACTACGGATCCAATCCTTGTATCGTTACACCAGAAACGGATCCACCCCTAAACCAGATGAGCTATGAGGCCGACATAATCAAACCTCTTCGACTGTGAGAGTTTTCCTTATACATAACCTTCCCGACCCAAGATCATTTCATCGATACCAACACATCACTTTTGACATGCCTGATGCCTTCCGATACTAAAACACAGTGGTGCAAGCCTCGCAAGGAGCTCCGCCCCTTGAACCCACTGGGGAGACCCCAGACCTCTTTTTCTTTCACGTTAAGCCTCAGCTAGACATGGGAGGAATGAGTAACACGCTCCATTTAAAATTTTAGCTTCATATGCTGAATAGCAAAGAACTTAACTCCGGATTTCACTAAGCTGATCTGGAGGGCTCTAGACTTCATGATTCATTTCTTCATGTTCCAAGAGGCCTGCAGTTCAAATTTTAACTTCATAAGTTGAATAGCAAAGAACTCAACTCCGGATCTCACTCAACTGATCTGGGGGCCTCCAGACTTCATGATTCGTTTCTAGACGTCCCGAGGGTTCTCCATTTCAAATTTCAGCTTCATAGGTTGAATCACAAAGAAATTACATCCGCCGCTACTTTAGTCTCGTTTTTTCGTGACAATATTTTGTGACAATTTTTCACTTTTAGGTCCTGGGAAAATCGTGTTCCACGCTAAAATTCCCTGACGTCAGTTATGTGGTTTCTGATACACGAAAGAATCAATAGTAACTAATTTGTATTTTTCAGGGGATGAATTGGGGACGATGTTTCCTCTACTAAATAAATACTACAGGGATGACATAAAGACTTTGGTTCGAACTTGGCCCAGCATGGCTTTTTTGATGCCGAATGCAAAACTTTGGGAAAATAGGGTTCTAGTTAGAGGGCCTCAGAAAAACTACACAATGTCCAACATCAATGAATTCTTCGAGTAAGTTTATATGACCACGAAGTGCGAGACTATTGCACTGGTAGTATAAGGGAATAAGTCATTCATTTCTCTTTATCAGAATTTAACAGATGAAGGTGAATGTTATTATCGTATTCATCCACCACAAGGAGACGTCGTTTTAGAGGGAGCTGGATGAACGTACAGTAACCCCGGGTGGTCTCATGCGATTCATTGAAACGAAATCTATCAATAACCAACGCAAAACCCTGTTTCTGGTTTATTATTTCCAATAATAAGCCTATGTGATCGTATAGCAAAAAATGTTTATAACCCCCCCTCAAACTTTGTCACTTTACGTTTCAAGGTGAGTAGAATCCAAATTTGAAATGTCCGTCCGCCGTTCGCCGTCCGGGCCATAAAAGGCCTAAGAATTGACTTAAAAAACCCGTTCTTTCGCACATAGACTCCATTTGGGGTCTAGTTGGTCCTAACGTTTAACCATCCCGATCGCTTTACTCGCATAGATGCTATGGGCCAAAAACGGGCGAAAAAGTGTCTTTTAGACTTACGCACGCCTGGCACGCTTGGCAGGGGGTCACGGTGGGTGGTGAGGGGGGGGGGGGGGGGGGTGAGCGGGGGGTGGAGTGATAGGAGGCGCCGCGGCACCTTGGGGGGACTGGGGTGACCAGGGGCGTAGCAGAGGGGTGTAGGAGAATGGATATTCATTACTTTTACGTGTTATACCCATATAATACACCGCGGCACCATGAGGTGGGTACGGCGTTCCTTCGAGGCATGAATATATGTTTTTTTCTAGGTCATATTTGTGTGTTAATACCAATGCTTTTCCTACGCATATTTAATAACATATCCTCTCGACTTATCGTACGTACTTAGATAATGATATTATTAAGGCAATAACTATTTGAATAGATAGGAGCTCAAATCGAGAAAACATGCGTATATAATTATAGAAGTATAGGTTGTGTCAACTCGAAATAGGACACGACGAGGAGTCTGGACGCAAGCCAACTAAAACTAAGATCATACTCAATTGAAAAAATAATAAACCTTTGTGAAATAATTTGCAGCGTTTTATTTTCTGTAATGGAGTGTGGGCGTTTAAATAAACGGGTATTGTAGTAACTGCATTCGATTTATACTTTGCCTAAATCAATGGTAGGCATAATGCCTAGGCAATGTATATAATATACACTGCCAGGCATTGTGTACATTGCCTAGAGTTAAACATTAAGGAATTTCATACTTTCCCTAAACAGCGACTAGTCATTGTGTACAATGCCTGCATTTCATACTTTACATTTCATATATATGTTACCAGCAAAGTATGAAATGCAGGTATTGTATAGAATGACTAGTCGTAGTATACATTGCCTGCACTTTTTAGGCAAAGTATGAAATTCCTTCATTTCTAACTCTCTTTAGACATAATGGCTAGGCAATGTACACAATGCCTAGGCAGTATACATAATGCCTACCATTGACTTAGGCAAAGTATCAGTACTCATCATTCTGATCTATATGTCCAACTAATGTGAATCTTCACTAAGGTGTTGACTACTTGATGTTATGTATTTTTGAGATGCGAGCTTGCGAGCATCCAGACCACTAAACTATACACATCAGTCTGATCTGTATGTCCAACTAAAGTGCCCAGATCGGGTAAGGATTGATCAGAAGGGCACTTTGCCGAGTGCACGATCAGGCATTCTATACAATGCCTAGGTAAAGTATAAAATGAGATTTATTTTACACATTGCCTGCTCCATTCGGGTATTCTATACAACGACTAGGCATTGTACACAATGCCTCATTTTAAACTTTGCAGATAACATATATACGAAAAAGCGTCGAACTCTAGGATTCGTTTCAGAATGTCTCAAAATCAAAACGGATTTCAATGAAGAAAGTTTTCGGATATTTTAACTTTGAAAATTGTGGAGCTATTGCAATAGGTTCATTTTCTGTAAAAATTAGCTAAACTAAAAGGGCTCTATATAAAGTTTAAAAAAAAAAAAGTAAAATTACTATCTCGAACCATAAAATTTATAAGCTACGGGGAAGGGTTACCGTTTTCCTCAGATTTATTCTTAAAGACCATTAATTAGAAAAAGTTTGTAATCTACTACAATTGATTTAGAGGCATTAATTCGATCTACGTTTTCAGTGATTTAGGAAACCCTAATATTCTGGAAATGTTGAAGGACCAACAACGGGAAGTATCACTTGAACCGCCAGATGTTGAATATCATTGTCTTTATAGCACAACAGACAAAGACATCACAGCAGAAATGTGAGTATTTACCTCTGATTACTATGTTGTAGGTTTCTTGCTACAGCCGTTTCAGGTATTTGATGGACGAACGTGCTGTTGCAACGAGTATAAAATATACAGGACGACCTGCGCACGAAACAATGTACAGCCACCCACTCAAACTACTAAGGTTCGTTCGCAGTGCAGTCCCAGACAGTTCTAAAACTGTCCCGGCATTTGCTCTAGAGGTTGTCACGTTCGCAGTGACTTTTCGGACAAGTTTGGATCTCGGTTGTGGAGTTCGGTTTTGTTCTCAAACTCGAGAAAAGTTTTCTAATGATTTTAACGTACAACCAAGCCGTTGCTGGGGAAATGAAACTTCTTTAGTGTTTACAGGACAAAAACCGTTCTCCATTTGTTGGAAAGCTCTCGATTTATCACACATTTCTTTCGTACTTGTTCTTCTATTCTTGTCGTAGTTTTATATTTATTTATGTTATATATGGATATAGTAAATAGTGCCGCTTGACATACCGCAATATATTTCACCACTGATAGGTCTATTTCTATAATGCTTGGAATTATCCCTTCACACTGTTGAAACCATATTTAGTTATTTTCCCCCTTTCACTTCATCTATTAGCTATAATCCCCCTTCACTTTGTATGCACTTAATTGGTTTTACCTCTTGCCCCCTTTTTCTTTCTCTCGACCAATGGGATTCAATCTCCCTTCACCTGTCACTATATAAGCTGTGTCCTTTCTAATGAGTCTTCAGTTACTGTTTGTTACTGATGATGGCCTAACCGTCGAAATCAATTCAACATTGTGTAACGGCCCAAAAATATTTGATACCTCGACAGGAGTTCGAACTTGCGTCGTTGTAACTACGGGAAATTTCCTGAAGTTGCAACACTGTCACGATCAGAGCTAAGAGGCCAGGTGATCAAACCTCTTCGACTGTGAGAGTTATTTTCCTGGAGCATAACATTTCCCCAGTGTCAAATACCAGCCGTCTCGTCTGGATTGGGGTCGGGCGAATGACGAAGTGAAACTGTAGGCTGCTGGCTGGATCAGTCAGCAGTCGAGCGAGGTCATTGTCATGGTGTGTTTTGACTCAAGTGAGTGAGGAAGTGAAAGGTGCTAACGACAGGAAATGTGATGTTTACAGTCATTGGGCTCGAGAGGGATTTAATTAATTATTGTTTCGTATGATTTCGGGTCCTATTTCGACTGCGCCACTGTACCGGCCCAAAAATATTTGGATATCTCGACAGGAGTTCGAACTTGCGTCTAACAATCAGAGCTAAAAGGCCAGGGTGATCAAACTTCTTCGACTGTGAGAGTTATTTTCCTGGAGCTTTAGTTCGTTATAAATGGATATAGTAAACAATGCCGCTTGTTTTGTTGTCACTTGGTTGAGAAGTTAATCTTGGTTATAGTAATTGTAGATGCGCACCATAACAGAAAATCCTACCTAGATAATTCCTTCTAATTTCGATTCTATTTGTCGTATGAAGCTCCTGAAATATTTGGTTTTTGTTACTTGGTCACTTCTGCCAGGCATGTTCCATGTTTCTTGACTTTTAGCTTTTAGCTCTAAGTATTAACATCCGGGGGGTCTGCTGTAGGGTAGTCATTGCAGGGGGGGGGGGGGGGGGGGGGGGGGGGAGTCGTTGCTAGGGAAATGGTACTTCATCTTTTTTCATCCCACAAAATTCGTTGACCATTCGTTCGAAAGCTCTCGATTTATCCAACCATATTATGTTAACTACTGCGAAGTGCGTGGCCAACAAGCTGAGTTATGAGCATGGTTGTGTGAATAGTTCTTTACATACAGGTGATCCTTCTCAATCAATTTTGTAAACATGATTGCAACCGATATTGGGACATAAAGAGACGACTGAAATTGTGGGATCTTTCCTATCAGCTGAGTTAGCGAAATTCATTGAATACTTTAGTAGCGTTGGCATCGTCCTCTCCTTTCATTAACGATCTTCACACCAATGTCAATGATGTTAATAATAAAAGCACCAAAGGACATATTCATGTCACAATTTTTTCGAACTTTGTGTAGCCAAAGGAAACGCGATAGCACAGAAATAGTATCCCATGGGTCACTACACTTAACAGCAAAAAAACCGGCGCACCCTATATTTTGCTATTTTTTCACCTTAGCTTCAATTGGTTAATTTTTTTGCATATGCCAAGTAAATTCGGTATCATATGAGAGAACAGCAAGGAACAGAGTGGCAAATAAAAAATACCCGTTTGAAAAAATCAGCTTTATTAACAAAACTTCGATGTTTGGACAAAAGTAACAAAACATTCTTCTGTAGTTCTCGTGCGACAAAAAAAAAAAAAAAAAAAAAAAAAATTGAAAAATGAAATTTTTTTTTGGAAAATAAATTTTTTAAATATTGGGGTGTACCTTCCCTTGTACCTACCATCGCCTGAATTCTCATCAAATTTGAAACCCTTTCTTGTCTGATGAAGCCCCATTCTGCGACCTCCGCTGTCCTGAGGTCTTGGAGGTTTAGACGAGGGTTCGGTCGCACCTCCCTAGCTCGCCTCCCTATGGGAGGGCTGCGTGCTGGCCACTATAGGGTGCGTATGCCTACCTCTTCGAGGTAGTCAGTAACCACGTTTGCTACGTGTGACCGCACGTAGCACCCTTTCAGAAATATTGCACTGAACGAAACGCTGCCCTCGTCTCCTCCACACTCTAACACGGCGATCTGGAGCGAATAGTGAGAACCTGGACTCATCGAAAAACATAAAGCGTGCTGAAAGGGTGCCTTACGGGGGTGGGTCTGTAATGCTTTTGGGTGGAATCACTTCAGAGGCTAAAACGGAGTTTTAGGGAGATTAAACGGAGGCTACGAGGGAGTTTGACCGCACTGAGTTACATTTCAGACATCCTGGAAGATTATGCAGTGCCGTTCGCCCCTTACATCGGCGATAATTTTAATTTTATGGACGATAACGGGCGGTATTTTTTATTTGCCACTCTGTTCCTTGATGTTCTCTCATATGATACCGACTTTACTTGGCACATGCAAAAGAAAATTAACCAATTGAAGCTAAGGTGAAAAAAATAACAAAATATGGGGTGCACCAGTTTTTTTGCTGTTTAGTTCCACGTGTGATGTTTACACAGTGCAGGGTAGCCCCCAAATGGAAATTTTCAATTTCCCTGACCGAACTTCAGATTTCTCAGACAAAAAATATCAAATTCAATTTTTTTTCTCGTCATTTTATTGTACTTTTAATGCTTCTAAAACAGAAATCGTATACATAATTTAAAGAAAAAAAACAGACTACTAATATATAGGGTCAGGGGGGGCAAGTGCGTACCTGTTTTTCATAAATCTGACTTTGTGATGCTACTACTATTTCCCTCAAACTACAAGTTGAATAATGACTACAGTTTTATTACATTCCCCAGACCTTTCTACGTCGAAAAACGTGTGGATATAATGAATTGAAGTTAGTAATTCATTAAGAATTGGAAAAAACCTAGGAGCATTCAAACAACGCACTTGCCCCCTGTTGGGGGGCAAGTGCGTACGTATAGTGGGGCAAGTGCGTTTTCAACTTTCTACCCGAAAAATAATAAAAATAAAATGAACCAATGTAGGTAGATGTTAGGTATAATTTGAAATAAATTGTTAATGAAAAATAAAACGCCGCAAAATTGATCAGTTTTAGCAACTAAACATGAATTCCTGAGTGGATAAAATGGTCAATAAACTCATCCACTTGTTGGCTGTCCTCTGATTCGCTTTCGACTGGGGAATGAGGTTTGCATGAGAGAGAATTTGAAGGCTCCAGATTTTGGCAGAATTAGATAGGACTGAGGTTTGGGAGAAGCATGCGGTTGTGCGTGAGGGTTGAGGAAGAGGTTCTGAATGGAAACTAGGCTTCAAGACCTTGATTTTCTTATTTTTTCTGGTAAATTCATGCGGTTTTTAATGAAACGCACTTGCCCCTTATTTGAAAGCGCACTTGCCCCACTGTCAAAAAAATAGGGGCAAGAACGTTTTACTGATTTACTGCATCAATTTTTGTAGCCTTGAAGTTATCAAGTGAGCAGTTCGTACAGAGACAAAAGGTCGAAAGATAAACAGTGGAATAAACAGGAAAGGAAGGGTTTTTAGACAAGAAAACCATTGAAAACTGTACCTCCCTCAGATTCACACTCTGATATCGGACGAAGGCTTCGCGGAAAATGGTTCCAATTATGCTTATTTGTTCACTGAGGATGTAAAAAATTTTATCAGATGATCATAAACACCTGGTCTATCATTTGCTAAGAAACTTATTAAAATAGAGTGGCCTCATAGCGAAATAAAACGAAGAGACGCACTTGCCCCCAAAACGCACTTGCCCCCCCTGACCCTAGTCTACTTATATTTAACAATTTCATTGCCCTCGAAGTGCTCAAATATCATAACAATTTAACCTAAATGTAATACGATAATTTACGAAAATTCTCCCATACGTTAATGCTGCATGACTTTTTATTTAATACTTTATGGTCTCTCAATTTGTGACCCGAAGCTGTTTGTTGAAGTACATTTTTCCTTACATGGATTTCCTTACATGCTCTAGGGATAATTCAAAATTTTCGTCTGACAGCAAAAAATGTCACGCTTCTTTTCCCCCTACCTACAACCAATCGCTGCCAGAGAGAGTATAACTTCCTGATTTCCCATCCCACAAAAATCGTTCGTTAGAAAGTTGCTCTGTGAATTCATAACACATGACTCCACATTCCAATGGGCCAATTTCCCCCTCCTTAATCCTCCTGAGAAGTCCTAGTTCATGTATACAAACTAATTTTGTGACTCTTACTGGATCAATCCACTACTCTGCTGGGTTTTTTTTCTCCCTAGTTCAATACTCAGTTGATTTTTCTCACAAATGGTTTACTCTAGGTAATGTAGTTACCAGGGAAGCCAATGGCATATCTATTAACTTTTTATGTGCGTGTAGCGTTGTTACTTTTGAACAGTTTAATCACAACTCTTGATAATAAATTATTTTTGTCATTCGTATAACTCACCTATGAGATAATTAATACCTAGTATGATAAAGTACACTACTGAAGTTTGACTGTTTATGAGTTATAATATATCTAAAAACGCTTTAAATTATTACACCAAGTTTTCATTTAAAAAATTCGCTGACGTTTGGTGGTTTTTGAAAAATTTTCTGACATTTCCCTAACTCATAGAAAGGGAAAACCCGACGCAAAGAATTCCCTGACAATTCCAGATTTTCCCTGACTTTTGCAGTTGGGGGCCACCATGCAGCAGCATGTTATAACAGTGTTCTATACTCATCTGCGTTCGACGTGTAGCAATTCCAACATTTCGACAAGTCAGAGAACTGCACTGCGAACGAACCTCTATCGTTGATTCAAAAACTAGTTTCTAACAAAACGTTCCTTCAATATTTGAATCATCATTACTTTGTTTTCAGGTTGACATATTCTGCACAGTCAGAATACCCAGGGAATCCAACCCCTATACACGGACCAGGAGATGGAACTGTGAATTTAAGAAGCCTCGAGTATTGCAAGGAGTGGACCAAACAACAACGCACAAAAGTCCAAGTGAAACAGTTCAAGAATTTGGAGCACTCGTCGATTTTATCTGATAGCGGAGTTATAAATTACATTAAACAAATTCTGGATGGTTATGTCTTAGAAGACAATTCTCAAAACAATGTTGATGGTTAGGTAGGTTTTTAACGACAATGTCGCTAAATCCCCATAATTATGTGAATATTAGGGTGTATATTATAAAGTACTCTCAGAAACAAAAATAAAACTCTTAAAACTCAATCTGACTAGAATACTTATTTCCTTCTTGGTGTGATACCTGAGTTATTTACATGTGTACATATGAGAGATACTATTAGGATGCATTCACTTTTTCTTCAAAACCCTAGAAAGTCGGCTGATGCTTGGGTTTAGCTTCTGCTGGAAAATAAGTAAGATTCATTCAGTTCCAAACTGAATATTGCATTACAGGTGGATTATACTCCCTGAAAATTAGGTTTGAGAAAAAGAAAATGTCAACTTTTTCAAACAAATTATTTTTGCAGAGATTCAAGGAAAACTGACGAAGGTAAAATACACGACATGGACGATTCCCAAACTTTCCTAGTGATATTTACTTGACGATGTCCAGGGTCCGGATCAGCTTGCATACGAGTCTGCAACACAAACACATACGAGTCTGCCTAAAGACTTAAAATGTCCCAATGTGTAGCAGACTCGTATGCAAGCGTTACTCATTTCTTTTGATTTTCAAGTACTTCATTTTTCAACAGACAAAAATCGTTCTCCACTCGCTGGAAAGCTCTCGATTTATCACGTATTTCTTTCGTACTTGTTCTTCTATTCATGTAGTAGTTTTATATTTATTTATGTTATATATGGATATAGTAAACAATGCCGCTTGTTTTGTTGTCACTTGGTTGAGAAGTTGGTTATAGTAATTGTAGACGAGCACCGTAACAGAAAATTACCTACCTAACTTGCCTTCTAACTTCGATTAGTAAAACATTCATGTTGAAGAATTTATTTACATTTACGAATTAGCGGAAAGAAAGCATGTTCCATGTTTTAGCATTTTAGCCAAAGGCTCAAAGCGGAAAGCAACCGGGGGGGGGGGGGGGGGGGTCCAGGCGGAGCCAATTTTTTTTTTTTTTCTTTTTCTTCTATTTCTACAAAACATATCCATGCGTGTAACGAAAATATTTCTCCTACCGTTTGTCTTCAAATACAATACACTGTCGATTTCGGCACTAAAAAAGTTCCTCACTGTGCATTGTAAATCACCATAATCAGCAATGTGAATTCTTTGCAGAATATGTTAAATGATGGCCAAGTTCTCCTTATTCCAAAGATATTTTATTAACATAGTAGGAAATAATAACGTATAAAATAATAAGTTTAACAATCACAGTAATACAATGACGAATTATAATCCGAGCCTACATGAACAATATTATTATAATAACCATAGGTAAATGTCAACGTAATGAAAGAATAATCATCACATAAACAGCTATTACATTATGTATTACATTATGCTATAATTAAAAAATAACAAAGATTAGGGTTTATAATCAATATACCTAAAAATAGGTGTTACACCACTCATGTGTAATATGTCTTAACAATTTCTTTGGTAACCATTCACGAAGACAAAAAATACAACGTGCTTAACAAAATATTGATCACTTTTTTCCCAAATCAAATGAAAAGTTGAACGCCATCTAACGTAAGGTAACTTCAGGCTAATTTTCAAGGGATTAAATCTATGAGGTTTAGATTCGTTCAATCAACCATTAACCGTACAAGGGGGTTTTCAAATTTATATTTTGTTGATGCAACTTTATATAAATATAGTTATTATCACTACCTACCGTAGCTACAGTACACTTTTTCTTAATTCTATTATTGATCCAATAATCAATTTCAATTCAAGTTGAAACCTTAAGACTTATTCTAGGGTCTTATCGAGTCTCAACAAACTATCTGTCTAGCAATACTCAAGTCACATGTAAGATAACGTCAGTGCAATGTACCATCATCAATAGCAAAATTGTGGATAGTTTATAACTATTAAAATATGTTCCATCAACATGAAATTCTTCTTACCCAATATTAAGATGTCCTTCAAGCCAAATATTACGATATCCTAGATGAAGTAAAAAATATGAATTCTCTGATTGTAATCACAATTAAATCAAGGAGAAACAAAGATGCAATGACTACCTACTACAAAATAGTCTTGAAGGAATGCATAAACCATTCAATGTGGTTCATCATTGATCACCCCATTGTTTTATTCAATAACAGAACGAAGCTACATCAGAAAACATTTTTTATTTCATGATTCCCAAGATGTATACAGTATAGTACATATATACAGTATACCTATGTTCACAATTTCTTACGGTTAAACACAAAATCTAACACTCATTCATTAGGCATTTCAATCCATGTGAGGGGGAAAGAAAATTTTGTGATAATATATTGCGCATTAAACAATAATAAAATTGTTAAACAATTAAACAATGATTAAAAAATTATTTAAAACAACAATTAAACAATTATTAATCATGGGGGTATGGCTAAACTTGGATGATAATTATATAAGCTTAACTTCGTATTTGTAAACATAAATAAATAAGAGCTACATTTAGCCAGATGCAACTCAACTTTTCCCTTTAGCAAAGACTACACACAGCTACAGTAATTTGTCATGTGCAGAAGTCAGAGATAGTTGTTGACGTACAACAATGGTGACTAGTTTCGAAATGGGCCAGAGTACCTACATTGATTCCACAACATATGAAGTGGTTACGTATGCATTGTACAAATTCAATTCTTTGTACGTTGATGATATTTTCAAAGCAAAATTCTGCCAAGTTATGACATAGTTTTTTCTAATGAATCATATGATTTCAGATCATTGAAATGTATAGAGGGCATTAAGAAGAAAAAAGTGTTTAATTTGTTATACATAAACGTAACATGAAAAAACTATGAACAGATTATTTAATAGCAATTATCTTGGAAGTAAAGTCATTAAAACAGAGTTATAAATGTTATTTACGTCTACACATGCGCAGATGCTACCTTTGATCTGGTAACGATGGGATTCCTAGGGGACCATGTCCACTCCGGCCACCACATTTCCTAAGAAATTCATCGTAATCGGATGAAAACTGTGCATGATAAATGCATGTTTACATAAATTTTATGTTTGTACGTGCACAGTGACTAGCATTGATCAAACCCAACTCACATAGGTAATATCTAAAAAGGAATTTCATCAAAATCAGATGAAACTGCAGAAGTTATGCTTGATGCAGGAATAACTATGTTATTCAGTGGCTGCTATTGTTCCGATAGTGATAAAATTCACAGGGAACTGTCTCATCTTCAACTCGCACATTCACAAAAAAATGTATTCAAAATTGGATGTAAAATAGAAGTTATTAGTGTTACAGGGATTTTACACTACTTTTGTTGCAGCGATCAAACTCATAGGGGGTTGTTGCCAGCCCACACAATCCTTGAAAATTTCCTCTAAATCGGACGTATCTAGTTTTACCCATTACAAGGATTAACGGACACATATGGACAGAAAACCAAAATTGTCCAAGAAAAACATCTAAACGAAAACAATCCAAATCCGTCTCGATTTTGAAGGTTTTACCGTATCTACTTGAAAGTAAGAGTCAGTTATATAGTATTATCATACATACCTACCAGATACACTGCTGATACAAAAGGAATATAAAAAAATCAATTCGTAACTTACATAATATTTGCTTACCAAGATCATAACAATAAACTCAGCAAACAATTTTAATCAACATGTTAAACAAAAACATGTTTTAAATCAAATTAGTAGTTTTACGTACATAAGTAGTAACATAATCCTCTTTCTTCAACCTGCTTGGTATTATTTTTGAAAAAAAAAAAGTACTATGTTAGTCACTGGGGATTTCGGAAAGATTGATGCAGTGGTCATGAGGGGAAATTTTCTTAGGATCTCTTAATGTGGTTCTCTGGATGAATTTCAATCTCTATCATGAAGTCCCATATTCAGTTCTTGAGGAAATAGCACTTAAATACCGCACTGACAATTGTTGATGTCCAAGTCACTAACACAAACCAAACCCTCACTCATGCATCAAAATCAATAATTGCGACAAATTCAGACACTCATGCATATCATAGAGACATCGGGAGAGGAGAGTCTGAAAACTGAGGGCCAGTGGCGTCGCCAGCGCGTTCTGTCGAGAGTTTTTGCAACTTCCACTTATCTCTACCTACTATTTCCGTTTCGTATCATCTTGCACTCGCAGTCTCCTTGTGACAAAGTACTTGCGTCTCCGTGGAGCTGAAATATAGGGATCCTCCACCGAATAGTCTCGATAGTATCGATTCGGCCTCCTATCACATCGATGCATTCAGATGCAGATAGGAGTCATTTCAGATTGCTCTGAGACCTCCCTCAAAAGCATTTCCTACTGAGTAGTGAAGTACTGTGATTGTTTCCTGAAACAATAGTTGTGGCGTAGTCCATTGGTTAGGATAACAGTCTGGTGTGCTGAAAGTCGTGGGTTCGAGACCAGATGTATGGTCTTTTTTTTTTTTTTGCTCGCACACTCCCAAAATATACTTCTAAAACGTCATTCAACTAATCTGCATTTTTACTAAGGGATTGACTACTTGATGTCATGTATTTTTGAGATGCGAGCTTGCAAGCATCCAGACTACCAAAGAATACACATCATTCAGATCAATTTATCCTAAATCAGCCCTGATCCAAAATCTCCTGTTAATGAGCAGATTATTATTTAGAATAGGTTTTCTTTGCCATTGAAATGGTAGTTTGCAATTTGATTACAATCAAAGTGCTAAAAATTTCTAAACAATTCAACGTAATTATCGGTTTGGTCGGACGGAGATGGTAGGTACGCTGTCAGAGGTAGTTGCAAAAACTCTCGACAGAACGCGCTGGCGGCGCCACTGGCCCTCGGTTTCCAGACACTCCTCATCGGGAGGAACAAATATACATATAAACCTATCAACTAGGTACACTATAAAAATATAGTGGCTCACTATTAGCAACTCATTTCCAAGATAATAGTAAAACACTATCTGAATGTTCCAATCAGTTTATCAGTTTAAATAACTAGGGGGGATTGCACTCATTGGTACTAACATAATCTCACAACACGAACTAAATTACTTGCGACGAAGTTGTGGAAACCCATTTCAATTAAAAAACCGGAAGTTAAAGAAGAACGCTGTCTGATTCCACGAGAATAAAGAGTTACAATGTAAGATGATTTTGACGGTTAGGCCATCATCAGTAACAAAACAATAACTGAACATACCTAAGAAAGGACACAGTTTATATAGTCACAGGAGAGGGGAGATTGAACCACATTGGCCGAGAGAAAGGAAAGTGCATAAGGTGCAACCAGTTAAGCGTATACAAAGTGAAGGATATTAAAGCTAATCGGATAAAGTGAAGGGAAAGGAATGCTCAATAACAAGAGGAAAATTCCAATGTTTACAGAAACGGATCAATCAATGGTGAAATATGCTGAGGGATATCCTTATTTAAACATTTACCAGATCTGTTACTTTTGATAATTTCGAAGTTTTCCAGTACATTTAACATACCACCCTTTGGGCGAAAATGAAGAAATTCCACAACTATTTGCCCAATCGAAATTGTAACTATGATTGGATTCCCTAAGATGATTTGAAAATTCAGATTTACCTACATTTTCCCTGAAATCTTTTCACGTTCGTCTATTCTTTCCCTGAATTTCCTACCAGTTTGACCAGAATACTCATGGCCCCAAGAAAATTTTAATTGATAAATGCCACTTTTATCCTGAACACTGATTTTGTCTTTAACAGACCCTAGTAAAACTTGAAGACTATTTTATCTTTAAAACCTACTTTACGACACCTACTGATGATAGAATTTTACCTACTTCATCAGAAATTATCCTATAATAAGGTATATTGATCCATTGTTTTTCTTCCAAAGTTACATCTTCCCTAGCCAAATTGGAGACTTTGTCCCTACTCTTTTTCCTCAAAACCTTATCCCAAGAGGTATCAGCGAGATCTTCCCTGTATCCATTACTGGCTGCTAAGCTTTTAATAATTGATTTTTCTTTTGATAAATTTTGTTCATTCATTAAAATAGATAGTGCACGATAGATTATACTATGGAAGGCCGCATGCTTATGAACTAAATGGTGATTTGATGTACTATGGATAGGGGACAATTATAGTATACGACATGCGCTAACTTTCCAGATGCAGTATGCAATCTACACTCTCCGCTGTGCGACCTACGGTTGTTTTCTTGCTTTTCAACGAGAGCTGTTGTTTTATCTTAAGCCCTTTCACCTCAAGTTCGTTATCTGCCTCAACCCCTTTTTCTTTCTTGCACTGCAATTTCACACTCTTGGTTCCACCATTTATTGCTCTTGAAGTGCTTTTTGTTCCTTGTTTCAGAATATTGTGGTATGGCTTCTTCTCAAGCAGCCTCTAACACATCCATGAAATCTTCATAAGTTTCGAACATTTCAGTTTTTTCCAGTTGTTTATTCAGCGATTGTCTGAATTTAGCCCGGTCTGCCGACTTCACTTTCCATTTTCTATTTTGGTGACTGATAGTTTTGGCCTTCATACTTGTAGTTTCAAAAACGATTGGTAAATGATCTGATCCTAGCGAATCATCACTTATACTCCAATCAAATATGTTTACCAGACGAGGAGACACTATAGTCAAATCTATTGCTTGAGGGACTTGAGAACAGGACCTGTTTACGAATGTCGAGGAGCCGTCATTAAGAAAACTCAAACCCTGGTGGTCTAGGCTGAGTAGAAATTCCCGGCCTTTATTGTCTGAATACCCACTGCCAAACACTTGGTGATGGACGTTAAAGTCTCCTGCAACAATGATTGGGCTGGGAATTTTTGAAAAAAAGTCATCCCAGTGCATTATTTTCATAGAATGTCTAGGATTGCAATATATTGAGACGACGTGCACTGCTACGTGGTTTTCCAAAAAAATCTTGATGCCAACTGGGTTTATTTCTTTGTGTCCCGTAGTAACCTTGATTTCTACGAAAGCTATGTTTTTATGAACTAATAGAGCTACTCCTCCATATCCATCTTCCCCATCAGCTCTAATAATATTATAATTTACAAACTGGATCGCTAAATTTTGTTTGAACCACGTCTCTTGAAGGCAAGCTATGAAAATTTTTTCATTATAGAGATAATTTTCAAGACTCCCTTTGTTAGATATCACACTTCGACCGTTCCATTGCAAAAATTTCATACTGCACTCACTAATGACTCTAAACTGTTACACAGTTTAGGTACTTTAATACTGAATGGTTTCAATTTTGTAGGTTTCTTGAACAAAACACTTTGTTTAAACTTCAACGGATCGTTCCGCTGTCTTTATAATGTGCTTACTTCACGTTTGTCAAAAGTTTCTGAATTACCTACTTTCGTTACCAGTTTCCCTTCTTCCTAGATTCATCAATACTTTTAATCCTTTGTTCAGTATATCTTTGTGTATCATCATTAGGTTCTTCAGAGTGCATACTATGATCTAAATTGCATCCTTCTGTGAATCTCTCACCCTCTCATTTCTGGCAGGGTCACTTGATGGCTATTGATGAATTAATTTCTCTGTTCCTGTGTACCTCATTTTCGGGACCTCTGTAGGGCTTTGACAATGAACGAAGTTGATCCTTTGCTTCTCTAGTCAAATGTTCTTCATTTTTGAGACCTCTCCTTCTAAAATGGCCTTCAATTTCGATTGCAGCATCCGACTCTAAATTAAGCAATGTAGGCTGTAGAGGCGGAAAACTCTCCTTATCCAAGGTACTGAATCTATTAGCTGTAACTATTGCGGAATATGATTCACGAATTCCCTATTTCTGTTTTAACCGTTCTGTTACTTGTTTTAGTGTTGGACAGTCCTTGTCATTCGATTTGTGATTGCCACTGCAATTAGCGCATCGTGGTGTCCTTTTATTCAATGCCAACTCGCACGACTCTAAAGAATGGCCTTGCCCACAATACGAGCATCATGGTGCGCTCCTACATTGGTCGTGAAAATGATTATATCGTTGACATTTTGTACATTGGCGGGCTCGAGGGATGAAGGGTGTTACCTTGCATCTTGCACCGTAGACGGGGACGTATTCTGGTAGATATTCGGACCGATATGTTACAAAACATGTTCCAAGAGGTACAGGAATTCGTCGTTCACCCTCTATTCTATTTGCAAATAATAATCGCTTGACTTTTTGAGGAGGGACTGGTGAACTGATTGCTTCCATTATTTCCAGTTCCATTAAAGACAATTCTACATTTCTAATGACTTCTATGCGATTTACTAAAGATGCCGGAATGAATGCATGATAGTTTTAGGATTCAAATATTTTGAACTCAACGAGCATATTGGCGGCTTGCGCAGATTTTAACTCTATCTTTACCCTATTGCGACCTGCACTAGAAATGTTCTTAACGTTAGACTGAAGGTTACGAGCAGATAGGAAAAGCCATTTTCCAAATGACACTGGGTGTATGTTGGATATCTTTTTCCTATGTTGGATATCTTACTTTCAACAAATACATAGTAAGGTCCACTATCCTCAATTCTGAATCGGTTCTTTCTAGACACCTCGATGAAATTTTGTCTTCTTCTTGTCGATTCTGATTCCTTTTCTTACCCAAAGACCTGCACGTTTTCACTGTAATGATGTCGCTCTTCACCTATCCGTTTCAGTGTAGCTTCGTTTATATCCGGGGGATCGGGTCCTCCACTATCACTTTCCATTATTATTCAACACCTACTCACTATTGTCAAAGAAACACTGCTAAGCACTAGAACGCTTTTAAAAACAGTAAAATCCGACGAACCTATTGAAATGAAAACTCTGAATAAAACCTAAAAAAGTATTAACTGTTCGAATACTCACTGATAGAATGTCCAGACCACCTTCTATTACACCACTGCCAAAATTCACGCAAGAAATGTCTATTATTCCTAGATTACAGTACGAAAAACCGCGAGCAGCTAAAATTTTCACCAAGTAGGTCGCGTTGATTCTTTGCTCTGGTTAGTCTTAGAATGTTCGTTTGAAGTTCCAAGTTGATCCCATGTGAGTTTCGAGACATTAAATTCTTATTTCCGATTGTAGTGAACGAAAATGCAGACGAAAACGTTGGTTTTTGAGCTACCGGGATTACTTACTCCGTCGAAATTTAGTTAGGTAACATGAACTTTGTATTTAAAATCTCTTAATCTTAAGGAGGTCTCCCGTTTGCCCTTCTACGCACATAACATCTGACAGTTCTGTTAGGACTGAAACGTTCTTAAAACTAAACTTTTCGCAGTTCCACATAAGCTGCCACTTTTGATAATAATTTACAACATAAAAAAATGACTGACAAGTTGGGTGGGCAGTATAACTTCCTTAAAATGTCGTTGGAGTTCCAATTCCAAGAGAAAAATAGATGCGGTCTACAGTTTGTGAGTGAAGCGAGAAACATCCCCTATTTATTTCAATTGTAATACACCTCAACCGTTGGGGGGGGGGGGGGGGGGGGGCTTGTCTCCCTGGCTGGATGTGGAGGCGAGCAAAGCGAGCCAGAGCGACTAGTGTTTAAATAAGGATATCCCTCAGCATATTGTTACGCTCCAGGAAAATAACTCTCACAGTCGAAGAGGTTTGGTCACCCTGGCTCTGATCGTTAGAGCGTTGCAACTTCGGAGCCGAAATCCTGCAGTTACACTTCGTCATTCGTACGACCCCAAACCAGCCGAGACGGCTGGTATTTGACTCCGGGGAAATGTTACGCTCCAGGAAAATAACTCTCACAGTCGAAGAGGTTTGGTCACCCTGGCCTCCTGGCTCTGATTGTTAGAGCGTTGCAACTCCGGGAAAATAATTTCTCGTAGTTGTGACGACGCGAGTTCGAACTCCTGTCGAGGTAGCAAATATTTTTAGCCCGTTACAGTGGCGCAGCCGAAATAGGACCCGAAAGCACACTACATGCTCACAGCATATTTTACCATTGATTGATCCGTTTCTGTAAACCCTTGGAACTATCCCCTTGTTATTGAGCATTCCTTTCCCTTCACTTTATTCAATTAGCTATATCTTTCAATTTTTATACACTTAATTGGTTGTACCTCATGCACTTTCCTTTCTCTCGACCAACGGGGTTCAATCTCCCCTCTCCTGTGACTATATAAACTGTGTCCTCTCTAAGGTATGTTCAGTTATTGTTTTGTTACTGATGATGACCTAACCTTCGAAATCATCTTACGTTGTACTTCTTTATTCTCGTGGAATCAGACAATGTTCTTCTTCAACTTCCGCTTTTTATCTCACAACATTTAAGAACAGTAGGCATTAATAAATTACATGTTTGTCATAAATATTTAACAGTCTGGCCATAATGATTTACTGATTAATCAGCAAATCCACTTCACAATCAACTTATTTTTTTCATAGTAACGAAATCCGGAGATGCTAATTCAACCCTGTAAATACTGTAGGTAAAAGTCTCCAAGTGTGGCTTATTCATTAGAACACATTAAGCTTAAAGGGCCGTATGATTCGAGTGATTAATCTACTCGAATAAATCAACGTACTTACTTAAAAAAAAAGTATGGGTTATATATCAAAATAAGAGTTTATTTACCGTAGGGGATTGTAATATGTATTGAAGCCAATATGTTAGGTTAGGTTTCCATACAGTTCCTTTTTGAGAAATTACTTCTTGATGACTTACCTGGATAATAAATGCAGCAGCTGCAAGGGGGTTATCGAGGAGGTATATAGATCAGGCGATACTTCTGGAATGTGAGGGCCCAGCTGAGGGGAATGCCCCCCGAGGCCGTGTACTATCTGATCAGATAGTCTTTATCGGATTTATCGGCTTTCAGGTATGCGTAGACCCCCATAGCAACAGTCACAGCCAGTATGAGGAATTGGGTCCTTGAATTAGGCAACCCATCGAACAGCCTTCGCAATCCATGGAACCGATTTCGTCGAACAACAGCTCTTCTGGCAGCTTGCTCTGCTTCGCGTTGCTCTTGCCTGATTAACAAAACAAAACATGCTTCATTGACCAGACAAGTAAACTTTGAATGCGGATTATAACACCACAAAAAAATACAACGATAAGCTGACGTTTAACAGGCAATATCAGCGTATGGAGGCAGAGCTGATGGCAATTAAATAGGCTTTCGTAAATTGAAAAAGTGTATCTGAAACTCTCCTGGACCTGGGAAAACATGAGTGCCTAACGCGTTATTGTTTGAAGTAGCTGGATTATTGACCTCGGCAAAACATCAATTTGGTGTACAATGGATTTCTGACTCATACATGGTAACGAACAGGTCAGGTCACCAGATGATTAGGGATGTCTAGGGATGGTTAAGGGAGGTTCAGGCCTCGAGCGTTTGATGCAAGGTGGCAATGGCAAAAATCAAACCAAAGCGTTCAATGCCAACGCATCGATGTGCAGCTGGGGTGATGTGACAATTGCAAAGGTTGGTTGGCGGTTGGTTCTCCGCTACTTGAACCTGCAAGCTCACGTAGGACACTGAATAATTAGGATAAAAGACACCTAACAGATGACATAAAACCTAAGGCCTACTTCTACACTCCGAATTCTAGCAATAGATGCGACTGGACGACACACTCAAATAATTATTTGCAGCGTGAACTAGGCATTCTTATCTCAATGCCTTTAAGGATCACTCATCACACAATTTTGTCAGGTAAAAAAAGTTAAGGATGCAGAAGGAAAGTGAGTGAACTCTTCAGGAACCGCTCTGTCCTAGCCCTTCTCTTTCATAGATTTTAGGAAGAGCCACAGCTACCAAGTTGTCTCTGTTGGAGGACATCTAGAAAGACGTACAGGGTTTACCCGGAAGAAAGCCAGGAAGAGTTTTATCCTTCTTAATGCCACCCATATTTTTCTTGGGTACCTCATCAATGAAATTTCAAGTACAACTTAATAAAAATAAATACAATTGATCATACAATCTTAGATTTTGTATAATATAAATCATGAGGTTAGATAGTTCACTCAACTCTTTTCTGATACGCTCCTGTACACTGAATTCTGCAACCTCTGGTGGTACTTCTTTGTAAAGCTTCATAGCTTGGATTAGGAGATCTTCGAAAGGTAAGTCGTCGGGTAGCTGAAAAAATAATACCACAGAGTTTGAACCCTTTTCTGATACTCAAATGAAGTTAAATCACGAGCGAGCAGGGAGTAGTTAAGTAATTCGATTCGATGATCTGTCTACAACGACACCTCGACCGTTTATCAGTACGCCACTTTGTTTTCACAGGACACAAAGAAAACAACTGTTTTGTCCAACTAATCTGTATTTTACTAACAGGATTGATTTAGGATTTTACTTTATTTGTGAGATAGGAGCTTGCGAGCATACAGACCACCAATACACATCATTCTGATCTATTATGGAGGCCGATATTTGAGCTGTTTTCTTTGTGTCCCGTGGAAATAAAATAGTGTACTGATAAGTGGTCCAAGTGTTGGTTAGACAGATCGTCAGGTAGGTAATGTGCATTGTGATTTCCATGTAAACCTTTGGTCATGATTTTGCAGCTGTATAATTTCATTGATGAATGTTTTTTTAATAGTAATTTGAGATTTCTATGGAATTATACTTAGCAGAATTCTTGAGAATGGAAAAACTTTGGATGGGGGAACTTGAATATGTAACCCCTATATTTGAATTTATAGAACTAATTTTTCACTTGATTGTATGCAGCACCCAAAAATAATACGAATAGAAACATTGTTTGTTTTGTTTTTATCTGGTTTTAGAGCAATGTATGTAGTCAAGTAAAACAAGGCAAAGAGGTACAAGCTGTAAGTATCTTCATTAATTTTATTCTTCACTACCTTATTACTCTGCAATATCAGTTGTGGAAGAATGTATGCTGTGACTAACTTGAGAAAGTAGGCAATGCATAGCAGCCATATTGCATTCTGCTTCAAGAACTTCAGTCTTCCTGTGAACAACTATTGTGGCAATGAGATATAGAGGCATGAGAGGAGGTGACGCCAAGAAAAAGTCGTACAACCTCACTACGTCTTTGTAATGGTTCAAACTGTGCCCGAACCAAGTCAAGAACCATGGCAGACAGAATATGGTGCCAGCTTCAGACCTAAGGGAAAAGAAATGCTTGGTTGAATATGCTGATGGTTGACACACAGATGATGATATACGTTTAAACAATATTCATGTTTTTCAGTTTTCATATTACACATGAAAAATAAATGAATGAAAAACTGTTGGGATTTTATAATATTGTCACTGTATGGCAAATTTGCATATCAACTACATAAATGGTACATGAGATGGGACGTTTTTGGTCCACTCACTTATCAAGGTGTTGATACACTTCAGGACTGAGATAGTTAATAAGAGGATAAATGTAATTGAGCAAGTAAGACGTCTTCTCCATTGTTTTTCCCATACAATCTCGCAGGTGATGTGTGGAGAGTTCTTCCATAATTCGAAAGGCCATGTCTTCTCCCACAACAAGCAATATGGTGATCGCTACATCGTGATAGCCCTGAGAAACGACATCAGCAATATTTAGCTATCGGGTTTGAAGTTGAAGGAAATAACGCTGAAAATTATTACACAAAGGTTTATTATTTCCGTATTAGATAGCCCTTCTACGCAGAACACTGGTCCATAAAAAATGACTCATCAAACCGAGTCAGCGGTGCATTATCGATATATAACTGGACTATGTCACCTACCAAATGAAAATAAATAAATTAACTAGTTGACAAAAGTGACTAAGAAAGAAAGAATTCAGAAAAAAGGTGTTGCCACCACTGGGGTATGACCCCCCCTTTCAGTCCCGAGCTCTATTCACTGAGCCGCGAACACATGTATAAAAAATGTTCATTATCCGATGCTCACATGGGCTTGTATATTCCCCTTATTGGCCTTTATTAACCGATACTACCCTTCAGAGTTTATATTTATATTTATTTATAAAAAATTTATTTTTTAGCAGAATATTTCTCAAATGAAGTTTATTAACAATGAAAAAGAACATTCAAAATTTGAGACACAAAATTATTCTGAAAAATGTACTTAAATTTCTTTAAAATGTACTTGAAAATCCATGAAAACTGCAAAAAATTAAAAATCTCTTTTTGAATAGCAGATTATTATTTAGAACGAGTTTTTGCCATAAATTTGGTAGTTAACAATTTCTTTTCACTCAAAGCCCTCAATTTTCAAAACAATGAACATAGTACGATAATTTACGAAAATTTGCTCATACGATCATTGTACGGTATTACGAAATTAAAACACTTTACGTTTCTTGCGGGATCCAAAATTCAATAACGTTTTATTGATAATAAAATAAAGTGCGGTGGAGGTGGGAGAGCAAACAGACTCAATGGAACACAATCACAGAATGGCGATATCTTGCCCGCCTGGTCACAGGACTCTTACAGCGCTAGTGTACAATACAGTGGTAACATGATAAGGAATTACACAGCAATTTTGATATTAAATTTATCACTTTCACTGCACTTGTGGGAGTCAGATCGGAAATTAAATTGGGAATAATTCGGGAAAGGAAAATTATCATAGTTCCGTCCTGAAGTATACAAAGGGAGTAATTCAACTTAGAGCGACATTAGCGCTCTAGCGGTTACTTTAGAAAACAAGTCCCTAACTCCATTCCAGTTCTGTGGCGGTAAATACAAATTTGGATAGGGCCAAACAATCATGTTGCATGACTGGAACTTTTTCTTCGTTGAATGTGATTTCCCTCTCGCCTTGTTAATAATATACTAACCTGGTAGTAATTTAGGTGAGGGTATTTTGTGATGACTCGCAGGATGAGGTTGGTTAGTTGTTCTTGAAGAGCGACTCTCTGGTCATAGGGTATCCCTGGAGGAAACCTCTTGATAGATCGATTCACATCGAGTACAACTTGCCCGAAATCTGGGTGGGACCTGAGTTCAGACTCACTCGGAGCAGGCTCAATGGATTCGCGTGTAATACCCAACAACCGAGGCCAGCAGGTTTTTCGAAGCTCATCTGTTTCAACAAACAATCATTTCGATAGTGAGATAATATTGAGGGATTAAATTATAACACGGGTAAGTTTATAAAAAAGAAAAAAAAAAGTTTAAAAGATTATAAACCTACAGCAGCATTTTATTTTAGAATGCATGTTGTCAGAAAAACTCGAATAACTATTCAACGGCTTATTATTTAAGCATTGGATCATTTTTGTCCACAGATCAGGTGGCTATTCTGATCGATTAACTCAACTTAATAGTCGTTCCACAAACTGAATTTCATTGTAGTACTCTATTTGATTAAGGGGGTTCTTGGGTCGGAAGTAATTTAGTACATTTTCAGGTACCTGTTTCTCTGGAACTACTCATCGTGTTGACATGATCCCCCCCCTCACTCTTTCTGGATCTATTGCAACCTGTTTCAAGTCCTAGATGATAACAGATTTTAGCATGGAACATGCTTTAGCCTTGAACTAACTAGCAAAAAAAGGTGACGCGGAAATGGAACGCGGATGGGGTGACGCGGATGTGTCACGAAATTTTGAATTTTATGTCTTTACTATAGCACATAACTCGAAAAGTGTGACGTTCGGTGTGACGAAGAAAGCGTTATGAAAAATTTCTGATGATTTCCGCTTACAACCGAGTTGTTGCTAGGGAAATGGTACTTCGTCGTTTTTCATCCCACAAAATTCGTTGACCATTCGTTCGAAAGCTCTCGATTTATCCAACCATATTATGTTAACTACTGCGAAGTGCGTGGCCAACAAGCTGAGTTATGAGCATGGTTATATGAATAATTGTTTACACACAGGTGATCAATCTCAAAAATTAATACTATGAACATGATTGCAACCGCTTGTTAATTTCTGATGATTTCATTGAACTGGTGTTTCGATGATTTGATTCATAGCAGGTGATTCGAATATTGCGAGAACGGTTTGATTTCTGATGCGGTGGTTGAATCATTTTAATCGGTAATTTCTATGCTTTACAATCTAGGAAGCTGTAATTTCGTATGTAGCCTCTTTAGGACATTACTTGACGATGCCCAGGGTCCGGATCAGCTGAGTGGCTCTTAAAGCTTGCACACGAGTCTGCAACTAAAGACATAAAATGTCCCAATGTGTTGCAGACTCGTATGCAAGCGTTTCTGATGATTATCGAATACAACCTTATCGTCTTTGGTCGATCCTTTAAATGGTTACAATGATTTTCACCTACAACCAAGTCGTTGCCAGGAAGAATTAACACCTGCAGTTTTCAACGGACAAAAATCGTTCTCCATTCGTTGGAAAGCTCTTTGTATCCATCTCGGTTACTATTGAAAGGTGATTTCAGAACCCAAAATTATGCTGAACAAAAAAATCCGAGTGAAGAGAGCTCATTACCAATTAATGTTGCCAATGCCAATTCTTTTCAAATTCTAAGATTTGATCAATGTTGTTGTAATAATCACCTATTTATATTGATTCTGAGTAAATAAAATATAAATTAATATTTAAAAGACGAATTATATTGTGATAGCTTATCTCAATAAGTACCTCTAATTTACCTAATCGTGATTTATTAGATATTCTTATACGATAGAGATTTACCTACAAACCTATCTACTGAATTTTCTGATGATTTTCACGTACAACCAAGCCGTTTCTAGGGAAATGAAAGTTGTTCAGTTTTCGACGGACAAAAATCGTTCTCCATTCGTTGGAAAGCTCTCGATTTATCACGCAGGCCTTGAGTACTTGTTGTTGGTATTTATGTCGTAATTTTATTTAAACAGTCATATCTCGTGTCATAGCCATTTTCCAATGTTTACTACATATTGTTATTTGGAAAAAAAGTTTTCATCTCAATAGTTCCTCGTTCAAGTTGTCCACAAACTTTATTTTTACTGTTACCTTCATACTAGGTACCAGAATAGGTACTATTTGCGAATTTTCAAAATTCTAAAGCTATTGCAATAGCTCAAAAAATTAAAAATGAGAAAAAGGGACCAGAATTTCCACAAAGGTCCCTTCCTACCTTCAACAGTGTGAAACCCATATGCCAACGTTTCGTTTTTCACGTTGGTATGGCGAATATCAATAAATGGACATCATTACGAGATTAGGCCCAATTTATCAATGCTCAGTCAAATATGGAAGAAAAATGCGCCTGAAAGCTGAGGCCTGGCAGTTGCTATGGAAACAACTAAATACTGCGCAGTGTTATAATTAGAGACGAGATTTTACATATTTTGCATATTCAGTTTTTAGGCTCTGAATGTTCATAGGAATCCCTTTTGGGGAGTTTTAAGTGGTTTGCAACCATTTAAACGCAATTAAATTTCACATATTTTTGCATATTTGGTACCAAAAAGCATATTTTTAGGTTTTCGAATATTTTTCGAATATTTGGATAGTGGCAAGGAAAAAAATCGCCGGGAAATTATTTTTGTGAAACTGCTGGATGCTTCCTGTGATCTAAGAATAGCTGCATTGCATAGGTACCTCCCTAATTTACATGAAATCTATCAGACCCCTCCTACCATCGAAATCTCGCCTGCCTCAACCATTATGTGAAAGGTGGCAAGTAGGAATGTCCTGTAAATCCCCTAACAATGCCTGGGCCAAGGCCAAAAATTAATTAGGGACACTGACCTGGGAAAAACCTGCCCTCAAATTCCTGCCTATTGTATCATGTGAAGTGGAAAGATCTTTCTCCATGCTAAAGAACGTTTTAACCGACAAAAGACGGAACTTAACATTGGAAAACCTGGAAGAAATGTTGGTAATTGTATGCAGTGGGACGTAAAAATGTAATATTCTCTCGAAGTCGATTGTCTTTTTTCATGTATGTATTAAAACGAATTACATATTTCACGCCGTATTCCATGCCATGTATTATTTTCATTGTATACTGAAAATCAAATAAGAAATGAAACAGTGTCTTGCCTTGACTTATTTATCCATAGAAACACATTATAAAAACACGTTTTCCGGCGCCGAGACAATAAAATCGTAAACTTTTATTGTCATTATGGTAAAAAAAGAGAATATTTTCACCCTTGAAAAAGAATATATTCGCATAGAAGGATATATATTGAAGAATATATTGGCCTTAAAAAACGCATAAATGAATGCATAAACGGGCTCGAATTTTAGCATATCGATCTCGTCTCTAGTTATAATGTTTGTAAACAAAAATCCGCGCTCATTTGTGTTATCTGTAACTTATCGCCCGTCTCATCACAACGACTGCACCGACCCAGCTCCAAACGTGGGTTGATGATGGATGATTCATCCGCCATGTTTAAGTTAACCTTAAGAAGTGTCAAAAGATGGGAGAAATCCGTGACGTCATCGATGTGGTGAGATGGCAGAAAACGGAACGGCTGATGGCGTCTTTTTTGGGGCAGCGCAATCGTTGTTGACATGATTTGGAACGCGGTATTCTGTTCTAATTTCGATTAGTAAAACATTTATGTCGTAGTTTTAAATTTATTTACATTTACAAATTGGTACTTTTCCGTTATACCCCCCTCCCCCAATCTGTTTCACGACTTTCCCGACTGCTTCACACCCGCCCGATGTTTCTAGGCATTCCTTCTTTCTTAGATTACATATTTACGTAGAATTGATGAAAAATTCAAGCTGTGGGAAGAAATTATATTATTTTAAAAAAATAAGGAAAAAACGAATTACCGTGTTTTCAGAAGTTGCCGATGTCGGTGAGGATTTGTTGAAACAAATTGGCGTGGTTGTGGTTTGATTGCCTCCACATGAATTCCCACAAATAGGTATCAAGTAATGAATTAACTGTTCCGCATTGGCTTTGTCTTATCGCCTGACCTTTGTGAAGAGATTAGTTAGTGAACCAACCGGTTCATCGGGAAGACATTGGACCCAAGCAAGCGCGCAGCGCCCTTGGTCAATGACGTTACCTTCTTGTTTTTCCAAGAATTCACCAATGCCTCTACTCCCTCAAACTCAGCGAACATTAATTAAAATGTGAAAAGGGATCATT
Source organism: Adelphocoris suturalis (assembly GCA_030762985.1). Lineage (NCBI taxonomy): Eukaryota > Metazoa > Arthropoda > Insecta > Hemiptera > Miridae > Adelphocoris > Adelphocoris suturalis. The sequence goes on along the minus strand of CM061042.1, from coordinate 46,931,489 downwards.
ACGGATGCCTAGAAACATCGGGCGGGCGTGAAACAGTCGCAAAATTCGTGAAACCGATTTGGGGGGGGGGGGGGGGGGGGGGGGGGGGGGGGTATAACGGAAAAGTACCTACGAATTAGCGGGAAGAAAGCATGTTCCATGTTTTAGTATTTTAGCCGAAGGCTCAAAGCGGAAAGCAACCGGGGGTGCAGGGGGGCGAAGCCCCCTGGCGGGGTCAAGGGGCAGAGCCCGTTGCGAGGCCCGAGATTTCTTATGATTTTAACGTACAACCAAGCCGTTGCTGGGGAAATGAAACTTCTTTAGTGTTTATGGGACAAAAATCGTTCTCCATTCGTTGGAAAGCTCTCGATTTATCACGCATTTCTTTCGTACTTGTTCTTCTATTCATGTCGTAGTTTTATATTTATTTATGTTATAAATGGATATAGTAAACAATGCCGCTTGTTTTGCTGTCACTTGGTTGAGAATTTAATCTTGGTTATAGTCGGGACAGTCAAGGGGCAGTTTTTTTCTTTACAGGCGATCTAGCGAAACTTAGTTTTTAGCCGTGGAGATCCATCTGGTATTTTTCGTTCAGATTTCTTCAGTGGATGTAAGGATCTCTCCTTGACAAAAAAGAACTAGGTCGCTAACTTCATTTGACCCCGAAAAACAATTACATAAGTGACGAAAAACACGAGTTTTTTAGTTTGTGCGAGACCATATAGCTTGATATCAAGGCTACCGGAGATTAACAAATGTAACTGGCTGGGTTTTGGGAGTTTAAGCTCGAGCCGCCTCGAGTATGCGTTTAAACTCGTATTGCACTGTGGTGAAAGACATTGAGCTATAATCTTCTTTAATTTTCATTATTTTTGAAATTCAACTCGTTTAAGTAATTGGCGAAAATGGGCCTTAGACGTAAGAGTTATTTGTTCCCGCTTCTGGAACTTCTAGGATTGGGTCGGCAGAACCTTCGTGTGGAAAATGGCTTCAAGTTTAAAGAATGAAGATTTATGTTAATCTCAAACAATAGGTATTAATTTATATTTTTCCCTAGTTTTTCCCAAAAATAATTATCCCACATGTTTCCTTCAAAAATAAAACACTTGCTTTTTAACCGTCAAGGTGTGTGTTTGTCTATCGAAATAATTTCTAGTGGTAATTTAGGTAAACGTTTATAGTTTAATTGTAATTTCGCTCGTTTTTCTGTTTAGTTCGTGGGACGTTTGTTTTCTGATTTACATCACTTTCTTACGACAGTTCCTGATATTTAATATCTGGCGACCCCGCCAGGATCAGTCTGCATAGTTTGTTTCAGATTGTGCAAGAAAGTGCCCGACGTTCCATGGCGTCAAGAAAATGGCTGGAGGTCCAGAGATCTCAAGCAAGACGAGCTTTTACCAACACGGCCAAAGAACTCGAGAATAATATTGAAAATAAAGAGGCCCCACTCGAAGTTATCATGGCATTGAAACGCAAGTTGGAAGGCAAGCGGGAGCAACTCACTGCGCTGGACTCAAAGATAAGTGAGGTTATGATAGAATTAGAGGAGACACCAGAAAATGAAGAGCTCATGCACAAAGAGTTGGATGTAGTTGACCAATATGTTGATAGGTGGCATGATGTGATGACAAAGTTTGAGTTTCGGATGCAAGAAACAGGTGTAGGTTCAACTCATTCCATTCACAGTCACGATGTTTCATTTCAGGATGAGAGAGGGTTGAGAAACATCAAATGTACTTATAAGCTACCGAAACTGGAATTAGTTAAATTTGATGGTGATGTTCGGAACTGGCTAGGATTTTGGACTATTTATCAAAAGATTCATGTAAATCCTGATATTCCACTAGAGGATAAGTTTCAGTATCTAATTCAATCTATGGAAAAGAAATCTCCGGCCGCCGACTTGGTATCCAAGTATCCTCCTTCGGCTGAAAACTATAGCAAAGCTATTGAACAACTAAAAGCAAGATTTGCAAGAGACGAATTATTAATTCAAGTTTATGTTAGGGAATTGCTGCAATTAGTGTTCCATCAGGATTCTGAACTGCTTCCCCTTACTAAACTCTATGATAAACTAGAATCGTACTTGCAGGCACTAGCTACACTCGGAGTGACCACTGAAAAATACGCTGCCATGCTATACCCTCTTGTTGAGTCTGCGATCCCTGAGGAGACACTGAAGGCCTGGGAGAGATCAAGGATCAGCAGTACTTACGAAGGAGATAGCCTGTTGGAACCCCTGCTGATTTTTCTTCGGAAAGAGGTAGAAAGCGAAGAGAGGCTTGCATTGGCCCGGGGAACTTTAAGAGTAAATTATAAAAGTAAGGATCGATTTAAGAATAATACTCCGAACGCTGCAATGCCAATTTCTAGTTCCTTGCTGGTGGTAGACACAAAAGATTCAGGAAAATGGTGTTGTTTCTGTAGTCAACCCACACATGATACAGCTATATGTACTGCCGTATCCGAGTGCGATTTGCCAGAAAAAAAGGAGAAATTGAAAAAAGCCCGTGCTTGCTTTACATGTTTACGACGAGGTCACTCCAGCAGTTCTTGCAAATCGCATCCAAAATGTCTACTTTGTAAGAAACGACATCACACGATAATGTGTAGGAAACTAGAGGATATGAGAGCAGAAGCTAGTAGAACGAAGGAAGAGCCAAAATCAAATGAATCTCTCCTAACACAATCAAAGATGCCTACGGTCTTGCAGACATTGGTCGTTCGTGCGTGTCATGGGAGGAAGAGTGCTCTAGTTCGTGCTCTCATTGATTCCGGTTCTCAAAGATCGCATATTACTAAAGATATAGCTGACACTCTAGGTTTAATCACACTCAAGGAAGAAGTAGTGGGTCATAGTTTATTTGGGGGGCTGGAGACAAGAAGATTGCCTCATAAGATGTTTAAGCTGACTATAGAAGCCTTGAATAGTGATTTTAGCCTTCAAATTTCTGTATTGGATCAGGATAAAATCTGTAGTTACGTTCCGACGGTCAATACTCCTAAACTTCAAAAACTCTTGAAATCTAAAAATATACAGTTGTCGGATACTAGCGAAAAATCAAACCAGGAAATAACACTCTTATTGGGAGCCGATGTGCTGGGGAGGCTTATGACTCAGGAATTTGAAGAGATTTCGGACAACCTAGTCGCAATTAATACCAAGTTAGGGTGGACATTAATGGGTCAGATAGAAACCTCAAAATCGAATGCTGTATTATCCTATCTTAATCTAGAAACTATCGAACTTCAAACCTTTGGCGTCTCGATGTTCTCGGAATAAATGACCCAGCTGAAGTCAAATCTCGTCAGGAGAAGGAAAAATTTGTTTTAGAACGCTTTTACCAGACCTATAGTACTGATGGGGAGGGACGTTATATAGTAAATCTCCCGTGGGATGAAGGACATCCGGAACTTTTAGACAATCGCGAAAACGCGGAGCGACGTCTCATAACCGTAACGAAAAAATTGAAATCTCAATCCGAGGTGGCAATGCAGGCGTACGATCAAGTTTTCCGTGATTGTTTAGAGTTAAACATCATTGAAAGGGTTCCCGAGGAAAAGATATCTCAACGTAAAAAATGTCATTACCTTCCACATCGACCAGTTTACAATGAAGATAGTGCAACGACAAAAATTCGTCCTGTTTTTGACGCTTCCGCAAAGGATTTCAACGGGAATAGTTTAAACGCTTGTCTTGAGAAAGGTCCGAATTGGTTAGAGTTAATTCCTCCTATAATTAAAGATTTTCGTCGAGACAACATAGGGGTTACCGCTGACCTTGCTAAAGCCTTTCTTCAGATTAACCTTTCCGATCCTGATAAGAATTTCGTACGATTCCTCTGGTACGAATATTGGCGCGCCCAAAAACTGGTTCATTACAGACACTGTAGGGTCGTATTTGGCTTGAAACCTAATCCATTTCTTTTGAACGAAGATATAAAAGTTGTATTGGATAAAGCCCCTGAACATTTCCGAGAAACTGCTAATAAACCTAAATCTTCTTTTTATATGGATAATGCTGTCACCTCTGTCCAAAATATGTTGGCCTTGGATAAATTTATGTCAGAATCACAATGTTTGATGTCGAATGCTAAATTGGATTTACGTTGTTGGTGCTACAGTGGGATGGAAGCTGATTCGAACGATAGAGCTCCAACTTCTATATTGGGATTAATGTGGAACTTCACCATTGATATTATGTTTTGTAATATGAAAGCGCTTACACAGCTTTCAGTTCCACTGACCAAAAGGGGATTGCTGTCTGTCGCTCAATGGCTTTTCGATCCAATCGGATTCACTTGTCCAGTTAGTGTCGTACCGAAATCACTTCTCCAGAGAGCCTGGAAGAAACGAATAAAGTGGGTATTTATTCCGCCTTCCGCACCCTGGTGGGGAGGATGGTGGGAGAGTTTAATCGGGTTATTAAAGGGATTATTGCGCAGAAATTTAGGTAAGTCGACAGTCACATACGAAGAGCTTATCACACTAATCGACTGTGAAGCTACGCTAAACGAACGTCCTCTAACCTATGTTGCAGATGATCCAGAATTTATACCCCTTACACCAGCTTCCTTTTTGAGGGACATCCCGTTAGGCGACGTAACCGATATCGACATGGTTGATCGAGATTTCCTAAAGAAGAGAATGGTCCACCTTCAGAAGCTGAGAGAAAACTTAAGATCGCGTTTCAAGAAAGAATATCTAGCGCTTCTTGTGCATAAAAGAAGCAGAAAAAATCAAGACTTGAAAATTGGAGAAGTCGTGCTTATTGGCTCGGATAACACTAAGCGAGTGAACTGGCCAATTGGAAAAATCCTGGAAACCTTGCCTGGTCCTGATGAGCACACGAGAGTGGTCAGGTTAAAGACAGCCAGTGGAGAAATCGTTCGTCCGCTCCAAAGATTGTACCCCCTAGAACTTGGAAAGCAAGATCACTTCGTTTTCATTTCCCAATTTGGGTCCCTAATCGCGCATCTGAGTCCACTTAATTGTTGAAATTATTTACAAAACTTATAAAATAAGAATCAATAGCCATATTTTTATCATTGTATCACGCGAATGGTGGAAAGTGGATGTTACTTTGAACAGCAAGTATCATTTAGCTAGAAGCTTTTAACATTCTGGCGATAGTTATAGAGGTTATACGTTATAGAGTGTTGTTATTACGACCTATCTGTACTATCCAAGTATCCACCAGAACAGGACAACAGAACTAGAATGGACAAGAACCTTTGCAAGTGAGAAGAGTTTTTATTTGGATATCAACCCCCCACCGGTAACCACCATGGAGTTTTAAAACCAACAGCAACTTACCATTTATTAAGCCACCGTCGCTAATAGCAAACTCTCTGAGCTGTTCAATGCTTGGGTTTTCTGTAGTTTCCAAATAGTTCCTGATCACTTTCTCCTTTTCAAGATGTTTCGCAGAGACAGGAACTACGACAACAAAACATCCATTAAAAAATGAAAAACTTCTCACATAAAAATCCATAAGAGACATTTATCGTTAAATGTACCCAGCGATTTCATTCTAGAACCAGGGATTCATTTCTAGAAAGCAGTTGAGCAGTATGTGTCCTTACACATGTTATATTCATTAGGGTGCCCGCTATTTTGAGAAAGGTGGAATTTTGACGACCTCCACCCAAAATTTGGTTTAGAATATAAAAAAATGACCCCTGAATTTTTTCAGATTTTTTGCATAACAAAAACCTACGTCGGTGGCTCGATTTTGGTTTTTGAAATACGCTTTTTTTGCCAATAATATTAGACTTTTGAAAATAACTTTTGCAAACTTCTTAGTAAAATAGTGAAACTTTGTATACTTACGTTTTTGGGTTCGCTTAACTCGAATATGCAGCCCAACCAAGTCGACAGCAACAACTTTTGACAGTTTGGAATCTCAAAATCATGTCAAAAAATGACAATTGTTCAAAATTCATTGTAAAATTATGAAAATTCGTATTTTTGCGTATTCCTGTTAGAATTTGATTTTTTTACAGCAAATTCGAGTTCAGCGACTCAAAAAACTTAGGAATACGAATTTTCATAATTTTACAATGAATTTTGAAAAATTGTCATCTTTTGACATGATTTTGAGATTCCAAACTGTCAAAGTTGTTGCTGTCGACTTGTTTTGACTGCATATTCGAGTTTAGCAACCCCAAAAACGTAAGTATACTAAGTTTCACAATTTTACAAAGAAGTTTGTAAAAGTTATATTCAAAAGTCTGATATTGGCAAAAAAGCATATTTCAAAAACCAAAATCGAGCTACCGGCGTAGGGTTTTGTTATGCAAAAAATCTGAAAAAATTCAGGGGTCTTTTTTTGACATTTTAAACCAAATTTCGGGTGGAGGTCGTCAAAATTCCACCTTTCTCAAAATAGCGGGCACCCTAATATACATACATCGTCAACAACTCGGAATGTTAGTATGAAAAAATTCCAACATCTTCGTTATTGATAAGGAACGAGAAAAAGGACAACATGCTGTTAACAAAGTTTTTTATTTTGAAATAAATTTAGAACAATAAAAATGAAGGATAAATAGGAAAATTCATTATTAACTTGGACAATTAGAGAAGAATACTGAGAAAACATTATTTAAGTTTCCTATACTGGACAGAGACGCCAAAGTTATTTCTCAGATTTCTCAGTATACCCAAAGATGTTGTTCAAATAGATAGCTACCTACTAAAGCTCTATGACGAGGATTGATATGAAATAAACGTCCAAACGAAACGTCGGCCTAGAATATGGACTTTTCATTGACCAACCCTCGAGAAACCCGAAAATTTTACATATAATGTTATTAATGGATGTAGTGAACAATTCCGCTTGTTTTGTTATTAGTTTCCACGTTAGAAATCACTTTGAGAAAACGCCAAAATGAAGCCGTGGGTAGAGATAAAATTGCTTTATTACACGAGTTTATTGAAATCATTGAAATTGTTACAGTTGTAATGAAAATTATTGTTTTGAACATTATTCGTCAAAATTATTAGTTGAAATGGGGGGGACTAAAGACATAAAATGTCCCAATGTGTTGCAGACTCATATGCAAGCGTTTTCTATTTCGAATGGGTTTGAATAAAATTTTTAAATACGCTTTTAAATCCTCTATTGGATCTTATCACGCAAGCAAAGGTGTAATATGCCAAGTCTGGGAGTGATCTACAGTTGTCTCCGTAGCGAGATACAAGGGGTTTTTGGACGTATCTTTTCTTTTTCAGCAGAAATTTTGATTTTTCTGGCAGGAATGAGTAAAATATCTTCTGCTTTTTTAACTCTTGTAAAGTCAGATTTGTAGATCCTGGTATCGTTTCTAAAATTAATTTCCTCACGAGCCGAAACGTGAGTGCATGTTGTGTAGGTTGGTACAGACGAGGGCTAGTGTCTGGAAGGAAAACTAAGAAAAACGATGCACTCCCTAGCAAATATTGTCCTATTTATTAGCATGCTAGTAAATTATTAGGAAAATTAATGAATCCTGGTGCTAAATCAGGAAAATTTACCAAAATTCAGGTGGTACGGAGCTGAACGTAAGGGAGGGGGGCTGAAGCATTCTTCATCAGTAATTGTTTGTTACTGATGATGACCCAACCGTCCAAATCATCTTACAGTGTAACTCTTTATTTTTCGAGGAAATAGACAATGTTTTTTCACTAACTTTTTAAGTTATCAACTGTAAAACGTATCATTCCATGTAGTAGGTACATAACTCTTCGTTCTTGAACCCAATGCAACTGGTAGGCAAGGTAACTAATTTAATTCATTTGAAAAATGTTGTAAAACTACAAACTTACTGTCAGTGAATTTCAAGTTGGAAGGGCCAGCTATCGCCGTGCTGTTCTTTGGTTTTTCCAATAGGCTGAATCCTTCGTCTTCCACGTCCATAGTTTCCCCATCTTTGCCCGTTGGGTCGTCAGTTTTTTTCATATTGAATTACAAGATAATATGAAGTTTTCTTTATAGAGTTGTACTGGATTAATCAACCAGCTGTAGTATTTAAAGTGCCTATTCGGTACGTAGTATTGAATAGGCTTATGACATACGTACGAATTGGAGTATGTGACGGTGAGGAACAAGTTGTACCATCATGTTCGTTGATCTGATGACGTGAACTCTTCTTGAGTTATAATTCTCGTTAAAACTAAGTATATTTCCAAATAGAGTGGATTTATGAATAATTTGGGGCAAAAACGTGATCGAACAGTAAAAACATCAGCAAAAATTTTGACAATAACTGGAATTACATTGTTATCTAATCCGAAGTTCAAGGTGGTGGCGGAGAAGAAGATCAGCTTTATCAGACACATTGTTGTGTACAAGCAAGCCTTCTACATCAGATTCACCATCATAAGCGGAAGATCTCCCTTCTCAAGTAAAGTGACCTCTCAAAATCAAATTTTCCTCTCGCATTATACGTTTTAGACCATTATGAACAACTTAGGTCTCGTGTCTGTCTGTGTGTGTGTCTGTCGTGTGTCCGCAAATCCTTGTAACAAGCTTATTTTCCACAGTTTTCATCCGATTTGGATGAAATTTTCAGGGAATGTGTGGGCAAGGGGGTAGACGGTCCCCTTTCAGTTTCATCGTTCTTCACTCAATACCTCACTCTGCGCATGCGCTAATGTAAATTCTACCTAGCATAATTTTCTCACGCCCCAGTGGTCCGATCTCGCTCAAATTTGGATGATAGTTGAGGAATGACAATTTTATCATCCTATATCAATTTTAACATGATTGTATCACTAATAGCTACTGCACCAATATGAAATCCTTGTAACAAGCCTATTTTCCACAGGTTTCATACGATTCGGATGAAACTTTCAGGGAATGTGCGGGCTAGGGGGTAGACGGTTCCCTGCCATTTTCATTGTCCCCAAACAATACTTCTCCCTGCGCATGCGCAACCGTAAATTCCATTATGCTCCATTTTTTCACGCCCTAGTCGTCCAATCTCGCCCAAATTTAGATGATAGCTGGGTAGAGTGTCATGAGGATCACCGGTGTTCGCAGCTGTCGTCACCAGTATATTATTATATTACATTAGTATTAGGTAAACCAACAAATGTTTAGGGGGGGTTGAAAAAATGTTTTTCTTGGTCCATTTCAAAGGTTCATTATTAAAAATAAACCAAAATTACAGGAAAAAATATCACAAAGTATATGACTGCTAATTTCTCAAAGCTGGATTTGACCAACACTACAGGAATCAGTAATTGGCTACTAATCCGAATCGAATTGAAGTTCTTTATGATAGTTTTGGAACGATTTTCACAATAAGCCGTTTTCACCACTTATTACGAGTAACTTAGTTTTCTAAGAATGGGGTGTCTCTGAGATTGAATGAATAATTTTATCTTCCCGAGTCGTGTAACAACGTAATCTAGCTGGGAGGATGCGTGAAAAACCAAAAGTCAAAATCCCTTGGGCATTTAATTTTAAATTAAATTTAATCTACCAGTCAAAATCCCAGTTTCAGTCTTACTGAAAGAGCTACATTATCTATCTTTTTTTTTTCTTCTTTTGCAAAAGGTAAGCAAACATCACATTTTCATTAGGGTGTTCAGATCAGATTTTAATGATTTACATTGTTAGGTAGGTATACAATATTAAGGAAGTGGCGAGTAATAATAATAATAACAATAAAACCGTTTATTCAGAATAAGAACAAGTTCCCGCATAGCTATGAAAACAGAAAAAACCCATAAAAATAAATATAAAATCAGTAACCATTGACAAAAATACAGTAATACAATTCGGAGAAATGGAGAGCAAAAATAACAATGGGAGGAAATTATCAAACAGTAACGAATTCATTACAGATGGAATTAGGAGAGGAATGACTTGAAGTTTGGGAGATAAGATGAGGAAAGAAGAAGGAAAGATAGAGAACAGAGGAAAGAAGAAGGAAAGATAGGGTAACAGAGGAAAGAAGAAGGGGAAGGAAAAAGAAAAGCACATTACTCGAAATGCTCCCTAAGGGCAGAAGTGAAGGCACTAAGCGATGGAAGGGACCTAATACTTACAGGCAGACCATTCCAAATCCTTGGCCCTGCAACGCGTATGGATTCATTGAACGGTTTAGTTCTCGCAAAAATTTGATTTAGAGTTGCCCTTAGTGGTTGAAACGAACGAAAATAAGAAGTCCACCTATGATAGTATTGAGGTGGATCTGTGCAAATACTTGAATATAAAGCGTAGCAGACGAATCGCCAGATAGTCAAACAAACCACATCCCAAAACTTGATTTATGTAAGGGGACACATCGCACCCTAGGCTTAGAATAAGGGTACAACTCAAAAATCACGATTTTTGAGTTAGTTGTGGTTCTGAGAAGTTACAAGAAACGGTCGACGGTTTGTCATCAGTAGAAGGAGGAGATATGTGTAGGGCACTCTAATTCCGCTAGAGAGAGCGTGTGTCTTTCTTCTATGGAGGGAGTAACCAATTCACGTCCTAGGAAGAAAGACACAACTCAGTTGAGTTCAATCAGTCTGTGTCTCGTTTTGAGTTGTTTCCTTTTTGTGCGGACAATTTTAACTTGTGTCCTTTCTTTTCTGAACATTTTGGATCCTGACTGGTGAGATTTCAGTGTTTGAGTTGGAACAACTCAAAAATTCTTAAAAAATCAACAAAACCGTGTCTCCCCCACTCCCTTCCCACTGACAAAAAAACTACTTTATTCACCATGGGGCGTTAGAGTAATAATGTAGGAAACAAGTTTCGCAAAGATAAATTACTTGTTCATCGTGTTCCAAAGAACGCGTATCCCAATGGTGTCAACGAGAAGGAAAACTTTGAATGCGATTTGCCGAAAATGACAATTTTTGAGTTGTGCTCGGTTATTACTACGATGGGTGCGACATGACCTCTAGGCTTGAGATTATAGATATACCTCACACAACTGTTGAAGGCCACCTCAATACGTCTCTTGGAGGCTGCATCACAAGAGCATATATAAATTATGTCACCATACGTGAATATTGGCAAAATTAGAGCCTTGAACAAATTTAATTTAGTTTCTTCTGGGGTAGAATATACTAGTTTCTTCAAATACATAATGCAGCGAACCATAAATTTAATAACTGGATTATATTCTCAATTTTATTAACAGTGACTGGCCACATTCATAATAGTGTTGTAATTCATTAAAATCCCGGAAAAATTTATAACTCAATGAAAAATAATTGCAGGTCGCTCTCACAGAATGAAAGGCGATAGATATTTGCATAAGAAACAGCCGTTGCACTAAAACTGGGTTTTACTGAATCACGCTATAATCTTCCTTCTTTTCATACGCCTCTACCGTTTGCAATAGTTACTTGACCTAGGAAAATCATTCAAATGATTTCAGAAACTAAGTTTGAAAAGTGGGTGGCCAATTACTGGCTCTCTTACCCTAAGGTTTTCTATTGATAAATTATGCAAGTATGCAATAATAAAAAAAATTAATTAATTTAAAAAAAAACAAGCTCAAATAATTTCGTAAGACTAAGAAGGTGCCAGTGCCAAAGGCTTCAAAAAATGAGCTGTATAGTGACTTTGGTTCAGTTATGAATTTTCTCACTCAATTAATGCACATTTACTATCCTTATCAGGTATTCAGCCCAGAAAAATCGTTCAAAAATTATTCAAATTCTCCAGATGTCGAGAAAATAATTAGATGAAACCAGGCTCAAGTCTAGAATAAGATACCATTAGATAGATAGAATTAGATACCTGTATTGGGAAGATAGGGAGAACACGAATGACATTACTGACACGCTGTAGAGTGGAGTAGGTATTTAATGGATATTGCTCATACATAATACAATAACAGCTCTCATAGGTATGAAGATATATAAGGAAACGTTGAAAAACTTGGACATTGAACACTTTCAGATTTAAAATCAATAGGTAAGTACACCTACCTTTAAAATCTAAATAGTGCACTGTGACTTGAAACGCGTAATGATTTCGACAATGAAATACAACATTGAAGACTGAAGATTATAGGCAAAAGGTAATATTTTAGAAAATAAACGTACGTATTTATTAAATAACCCCAAAAAACTCTATTCTTGTTAGTAAACAAGAACGTTACGCATATAAATATATAATTATGCTGATTCCAAGCACATAACTTGACTTTTTTGTACATAAAGTAACAAGTAGTAACATTAGTTATTTCCATATTAAATTCGCGTGAATAACAATGGCTAGAATAAATAATACGCACAAATATGAGGGTTACGTACGACGAATAAAATACAATGTTGTATATAAGCGCTGGGTGCTCCTAACGTAGCATTCTATGGCGTAAAAGTCGATGGACGAGGGGCCGCCCTAGCGAAGAATTTTGAGTTTGCCGGAGTTGGTACCGTAAACGAAGCCTTGTCCGGGGATGGGGGACCACCGGATGCAGTTGATGCTCATGAAGTCAGACGGCTCGCGGACTACGAGATCACGGAGGAAGGCCAACTTCCCTTTTCCAGGCGGCAATTCAGTTTTGACGCCCAACTTGCCACCATCCAGCCGGAATATCTGAGGATGAACAATCAAGCTTTGATAACTGTTTCATACAATGGGGTTACAAGTGTGATAGAAAATCCAAGTTTTTCCCATGGAATCTCTTAGAGAAGAATGGAATACAAGTTTTTATCCAGTTAAAACGAGTTTTAACAGAAAACAGGAGGGGTTTGAGAATAATCAAAGATTGAATAACTAGAACTTGAAATAATAGTACGAGGGATCGCCACAATTTGTGCTAGTGTTGAACTTTCATATTTAGGTGTAAAAAGTTGGCTAAAATTTGTCACCGCTAGGTTGGTTGCCAGTGCTGCCCCACCAGTCAGACGCTCTGTCCACTGAGCTACGAACCTCTGTATAATAAAAATTCTTTATCCAACGTACATCTGGGCTCGTATATTCCCGTTATTGCCCAATATTACCCCTTAGGGTTAATCAAATGCCGTTGTTACTAGCACATCCTCGACCAATATGATTTTTGAGCCAAATTTCATAAAGTTTTTCAGATAAAAGCTTCGTCCGGCGAACAGACCGATTTTTTTATTTGATTTTTGGATTCTACTCATCTTGTAACGTAAACCAACAAATTCGAGGGGTTAAAAAAAATTGTTCCTTGGCCGATTACAAAGGTTTAATATTGAAAATAAAACCAAAATGGGGGTTCCCATTTAAAGTAACAAAGTACATGGGCAAAAATGTCTTATTACAGATCCACGGAAAAAAAAGGGGATGCTATTTGAATTTTTCTTCTAACCCAGTCTTCGTTATCTGGGACACCTTGTATTTAGTGTATTTACAGCGAATATGGGGTAGGGGGAGCATAACACTTAACTAAATTAATGACAAAACGTCAATTCTGAGGGCAACGAATAAAATCAATGCTACATCAATAGGATACCAGGATTTTAGTTAAAGTAATGATCAATAAGACGCGTAAGTTACCCAAGGATTGCTGGGATGATCAGTTCTAAATCATTTAGGATTGCTCACTTTTAGCCATTTAAAGACATCAGAACTAGTTTTGAGAGATAACAAACTAGGATTATGATCGATGTGTTTACAAAGTAGTTTATAATTAGGAGCACAGATTTAAGATAACACCCAACATTGACATTTTCTGCAATTTGGGATGCATCAGAAAATGAAGAGGTGCGACTAATTGTGAGACTAAAGTGAGGATCCCTATCACGGTTAAAAGTTTCTGCTTTTGTTTAAAAGTCAGGATGCTTGTTTATTGTCGAAAGATGTGACAAGTATTCTAGCCGGTCTATACTTGACGGTTCATCTATTCCAGGGAATACTTAGATCCTGTGTGATCCATGTTTTAATTTGCGGGCATTTTGGAATGCAGATGGTGGGGGAGTGCCCAAGAACTGTTGTCCTTAACCTGCTCGTGCCAATATGATTGATGACAGCAAATAAGTTTAAAAAGTGTAATATTAGACAACGATAGTAATTTTAGCTTCAGAGAATCCCGTCGTAGCTTTCACACAAAGGATATAATTGTTACATAAACTAACATTGTAACCACTTACAGGTCCATCAGTAGGTATGGTTTTGCACTATTACAATGATTTAGTTACATCATAGATTACTAAAAACTGGAAATTCTATTATTTCAATTAAAAAATAAATTAAACAAAACATACGAATTACCTGAGCAATGGTTTGCCTTTCACAATGAAGAAAACTGATACGGCGCGAGGCAAGCCCAACAACCAAATGACGATTGGTTGGGCTGAGGCTCACTGAAACGGCATTTTGTTCGAAACTCGTAGTGTAGAGGCACTGGCCAAGTGAACCCCAAGAAAGACTGTATACACCTGTTGAAATCATAGGAACTGAATTCAGAAACTAACGATTCCATGAATAAATGTTGAAGGCTTAGTTAAACTGTTACTTTATCAACACCTCAAGCTCTGTGACTGACCTGAAAAAATGTTTTTCCCCATTAAATTCACGGAATGCCCCCTAATAGGGGGAATGCCCCTCCATCAAATGCACGAGGATGGACCCAAAATGAGAATAAAATATGAATCTCGGGGGGGGGGGGGGGGGGGGATTCTGTGAAACGTTTTTCAGGTCAGGCTCATCCTTTCTCATGTGATTCTTGATTTTTGACTGAAGAAGCGATTTTTATCACGATGCTAAAGTCCAATACGCCTGGTGAAAGGACAACTTAATAATAATAGGAAAGGATGGACCTGCAATCCAAACTTACTTGATGAAAAATATGGATAGGTGGAATGAGCTGTAAAGCTACAATGAATAACACATTCCCTGTTTAGACAGAAAACCCCTTCAAAACAATACCCTTGTAAATTACAGGGAACTTTTAGGCAATAATATAGGTGCGAATCTAGTCACAGTATAATACATATACATATATATTCCGAAACTAGACTATCAACTAGGTACTAAATGAAAGCCAATACTCTCATGGTATCACAAAGAAACTCCAAAATTTTGATGAAGTTACCCAGCATTGTAGTAATGTGACTAAGTCGGCCTGCAGGTAGCAGAGTTACCATGATGCTCCCGTCCTTTGAGATGTCAAGACTGGCGTCATTGTGGAGTTTACACTCTCCCACCACAATATTTTTATCAGCTGAAACAATACAATGAGTACATTCGTGGGTGAGTTGGTATGAAAAAGTAGTATTAAAAGTGGTACATTGGATCTATGAACCAGTAGCGTAGTTTGGGGAGGGACAGAATTCCTTCATGAACCACAGAGGATGCAGAAGTTCGACTTTAAACGGAGGTAAGTTGAAGGGATACAATTATTGATAATTTTACACTTCTAACTTAAGTACCTATCACCCTCCACTTGGATAATTCAATTCGTAAACTACAATTATAATGCAACTCCAGTTGCCTAGCTACTTAAGACGCTCTTAGAAATCCTGGTAATTCTATAGTATAGTGGCCTCAGCACCAATCTTCTCCATATTCATACACAATAAAGTAGAATGCATGAAACACGATATTTGGTAAGAATTGGACCCCGCAAAGCAGTTTTAGACATGTACTAGCAGCCAAGTATACACATCATCCTGACCTACATGTCCAACTAATCTGTATTTTTACTAAGGGATTGGCTACTTGATGTTATGTAATTTTGAGATGCGAGCTTGCGAGCATCCAGACCACCAACCTATACACTGCATTCTGATCTATTTGTGCGAATTCAGCTGTACAGCGGCCAACAACGGTTGCGCTCAGTGGCCGGCCGGTCTAATCAGTTGTACTTTGCCCGCTCTTATCTGATTAGGCTCTGTACATGTCTAAAACTGCTTTGCGGGGTCCAATTCTTATCAAATATCGTGTTTCATGCATTCTACTTTATTGTGTATGAATATGGAAAAGATTGGTGCTGAGGCCACTATACTATAGAATTACCGAAATCCTCATTAGGTTCATTTTGGTTAGGGTTAGGGCGAAATGGCATGGATATTGGACAGCCTCTCGGATAGGAGTAAAACCCAATCAACAAAAAGGAGATGTGGATACTGTGAAGTGAAAGAAAGACATTCCTCAGACGTGTTTTGACTCAAGTGAGTGAGGAAGTGAAAGGTGCTACGACATTTACAGCCTTTTGGTTCGAGAGGAATTTAATTAATATTACTGTTTCTTACTATTCCGGGTCCTATTTCGACAGCGCCACAGTAATGACCCAAAAATATTTTATACCTCGACAGGAGTTCGAACTCGTGTCCTTACTACCACAGGAAATTTCCTTTGAGTTGCAACACTCCAACGATCTGAGCTATGAGGCCGGTATAATCAAACCTATTCGACTGTGAGAGTTATTTTCCTGGAGAGTAACATAATCAATTGGTAGGTGGTTTGTGAATATATTAACGTACGTGATTCAAAATCATGACGAAAAACTATTGCATATCTATTTGAATGTTTGACCAACTATCTTTGTATATATATTCACAAGTACTATAAATCAATACTAAAATCCTTGACTCTTGCGCCTTCATAAGAAATTACTTAGCTTTGCCACTGCTATGAACATACAAAAACTACAAAATTTGACTTTTTTTGTTCTAAAAATTCAACTGTTTGGAGTTGACCTTCAAAACTGTTACTGTATGCTTTCGAAATTATAAACTATCAGTCCAAACGCGCTTACACTTTAGCCAATAACGCAAGTACACAAACAAGAACTTATAATATTGTTACACAAAATGCATGGAATCACAACACGAACTAAACAACAATATTTTGGTCCTTTCCGTGTCCCTCCCAGTGCATACACATGTTTTCCCACACAACACAATGCAGCTGAAGGTAACTATAAAATTAGTTGTCTTACATCAGAATAGGTGGTAAACGTGTGACTAGTTACTGTTGAAACTTACAGCAGTCAATTTCTGGGAGAGCGAATTTGCTGAAATCCCACACTTGAATCCTGTGGTGAGGTGCTGAAGGGGCTTCCGTCATGAATACTGAAGATCCCAGATGATGACCAGATCCATTAGGGGAAGCTAAAGAAGAAATAAAAAGTTATATTTCTGATCACAGATATCAGGCTATTTTGAAGTGAAAGTTATTGGAAACTGTCGCTGCAAAGTAACACACAATATATCTAGATAAGCACATGTGAATAACTTGAGAAAAAGTTATCCTTACATCTGCCGTAAATTACATCAATGCGATCCATAGGCGATGGGAAATCTTCCGATGACTCATCATTGTGGTGGTGATGGGCATGGAGGTACTGAGCCAAACGACCAGGACGGTGGGATGGGAAAAGAAGAGGGGACAGGTAGCGTGGAGGGTATTGTGAAGGTGGAGCAACATCCGGCTCAGGTGGGACGGGACCATCGTTCACCATTAGGAGTGGTAACCTCATACGTCCACTAGCTTCTCCTCCTGCACTACTACCACCACTGCTTGTGCCAGGAGTAGGATGTTCACCCCCACCACCACTGCTGCTGCTTGCTACAAAAGATACAGCAAAATATATACATGGCACAATAAACGGTACTGTTTCTGTATGCTATCTACACTGACACGGGTATCTGCCAGAGCCGAGTGTTTTGATATTTTATCTGTAAGTTGGACGGAATGGCAGCAAATGTTCATATTCAGGTTCAAAGACAGATATTAATCCAGTTCCGTGGAGCCTGTCAGGTAGATAGCATACCAAAACAATGGATGGCTTGTATATAGCATACAGAAACACTATCCAACAGTTCCAGTCATGCAGCAAATGATCATAAGAGGGAATTTTCGTAAATTATCGTATATTAACGTAACATTGTTATGAAATTGATAACTTCCAATTTTATGGCCAAAAAACTCGTTCTAAATAATAGTCTGCAATTCGAAAATTTTGGATCTTTAGCTTTTCGGCTTTTTAAATCTATTTTTCAGAAAATATTGATGAAATTAATACTTAAATATTAATACATTGATAATAATTTATGAAAAGTACAATTTCAAGCATGATTTTGTGCATGAATGTTTCGATGTTCGAGTTTATAATTGATAAACGTCTTTAGACTAAAACTCTGCTAAAAAAATATAAATTCAACAATTCTTAACCATTTTCAATATTGCTTTTTTAGAACAGTTTGAAATTTGACTACCTAATTAAATGTGCTGGCCAAATCTTTTGGCGCTATTTTTACCTCAATCTTGAGGAGAGTTAGTTTTCGTCTAGAATGATGCAGGCACACACACACACACACACACATACGTTTCAGAATGCCTCCAATGGATTTCCTTGAATAAATGTTTTAAAATTTTTAATTTAAATTTTTTGGAGTCATTGCAATAGCTTCATTTTCTACAAAAATTCGTTAAAAGGTCGAATATATTAACACAGATTTCCTTCAGTATCTACTGCAAAGTTGAGGCTGACTTTTACTGTGTGCATGGGTTTTATTTTTAATAGTTGGATAGTGTTTTAATATATTTCATTGGTTTCTTCTGAATTCATGATGACTACATCAAATTCACAGCAAATGGGGTGTCATGTACTGTCTGTTTTGTTTCACCTCTTCTACATCAGGTGATTTGCAAGAAAATCTGAATATATTTCTATCGAATCAGTAACAGTGAAAAGTTTTCCATGGAAATCCGAATTTTTGTCGAAATCTCCTTTCTCTATTTCAGCAACTATCAGGTTCCAGGTGAGTGCTACCATTATCATTTGGAACCAGGGCGTCCATATTGAGATTCATTATTGCTCAGGGAATCCAAATAACTCTATTACTACGTGTAAGCAAGGCAAAACAATTTTGAAACAATTTTCGGCAGTTTCGTTATAACAAAAACATACTACGTTGTGAGAGAGGGAGAAAAAAAAGAGTGATTTGGTTATGGTGGGGGGGGGGGGGGGGGGGTCACAATGAAATTCAATAAAACTCACACATGGGATCACTTCGGTGGCCAGCTCGTGAGCCAACGTTATGAAATCCGAACTGCGATGAATAAAAGAGTCTTCTTCTTGAGATTTGTGCGCTTCTTCCTCTGTAAAAATGTCAAGTACGAAATGAAAAGTAATGCTAAAAATCTTTTTTAAGGCTCAAAAACAAGCCAAATTAATGTCTGACGTTTTCTAGCCACCATAAATCAAAAACCAATTCAATCAAGCTTTCGTGCTGAATTGGGTAGTAAGGGGTTTTGAGAGTTGCGAAATAAAAGTATTTTTTGTGCTGCCACGCTTTTGATGTAATTACACCATCTTCAGGGTATATCTCGCATAACACGTCAAATCATTAAAATCCTCCATCTGTTTCCTCATCCTGTGCCAAGGTGCTGCTGAATGGATGCTTTACTGGGTAGATCCTCCCCATATCGTAAGTCTCGCACTTGGGGTGTACTATAAGTTTGTTGAATGAGCGTTACCCATGGGTCTGAATTTATCAAATTTTTTTACAAAATCTTTTTTTGTGTTCATAACTGATGGGAAAAGTGAAATGGTTCAGGCGAAATCCCAAATATTTACTTAGTTTCTAAAATTACCTACGGTACACTGGTGACGTCAAATTTTGAGCTTCTTCCTCCACAGATCAGCTCTAAAGTTGACAAACTTGAATGGATATTAGAGTAGCCATAACTACTTCCCCTTTGCACTCTCGCGAGCAATCTCCTAACTAACCAATTTCCTGCCTGGTGGCCAACTTGCCATCCCACCTAACCGCAAACCAGTCTCCAAACAACATTTACAGTACTACAGTACAACATACAACAAACTTACAGTACACCTCAAGTGTGAGACACATCTGACGATCAATCCTGTAAAGCGTCCAGTCATAAATCATGAAGATACCTTGATTAGTTTGTAGCTCATAACAAGCGGAACAGCTTAAACAAGAATTAATTACAATATATTAGGTGGAAACCATTCGAAAATTGACGACCATTGGCAACGAACATCTACAGACGCGTAAGTTGGATTTATGAAATCATTTCAGTTCCGGTAGCAATTCGTCCAAAAGGTGGTCAGATCTAATAATGAAGAATATATTTCTCTGAAAGAAGAAAAAAAATCGGGACAAATTTATGCTTGTGATTGTTGGTGGCAGCTCAGAGTATGTCGTTTCAACAGTTTGACATTTTCACTTTACCAGTGAACAAAGGCGGATCGGCATGGTCAGATCCAGTACGTTCAGCTGATCTGCTCTACAAAACTTCCAAACTGAGCTCTATGGTACTTTATCAATCTTTACGCTGTGGGGTACCGTTTGATATTGAAGCACACAGGACACAAATTAGCATGGCGAAAAAAGAAGGTGTTAGGAGACGAAAAGAAACAGAAGATGGGTTGGAGCAGTCCACATTGTCCTCTTTCCCATCAGATCGAAGAAGAGCAATTGGTCGGGCAATATTGGAGCAGTCAAAATCAAAGTTTTGTGGATCCCATTAAGGAAGCACGATTTTGACTTTTCACCATCTGAATTCAGAGATGCACTAGCTATCTGCTAAATGAGAACTCCTATTGACACGCCACAACATGCGACGGATGTGGAAACAACACCTTCTCCCTCCACCGTGCTTTAAGCTGTAAGACGGGAGCCAGTTGGACCATTCAATC
Source organism: Adelphocoris suturalis (assembly GCA_030762985.1). Classification (NCBI taxonomy): domain Eukaryota; kingdom Metazoa; phylum Arthropoda; class Insecta; order Hemiptera; family Miridae; genus Adelphocoris; species Adelphocoris suturalis. The sequence goes on along the minus strand of CM061042.1, from coordinate 46,910,925 downwards.
AACCCAGGAAGCTGATCATATACATCATGCAACACCGCATCTCCTTTCTTATTTGAATAAATAATTATTTTTTGCTTAACGTAAAAAAAAGAAGTAGCATTTGATTACCTAGAATTTTGTAACTGAGTCAACAGCAGGTCAGTGAGGTTCGAAGCCAGTTCAAGAAGACTGATCAAATCTGAAACAAATCCCGTTCCTATGATGAAATCAGAAGACAAATATGAGAAAACTATTGCAAAAATTTGGATTTTTCCTAACTAAGGAGAGACCAAAACCACATAGATTCATGAAATGTACCTATTACTCTCAAATCTACACTTCCAGCTTGCCCGTTTTATTCTATGCATTTAAACTTTGAAATGGCTGGGATGGCAACAGAATGGTAAGGAACTACCCGGATCCTAATAAAAAACGGAAATTAAAAAAGATCGTTGTCTAATTCCTCGAAAATGAAGAGTTACTTATTCATTTCCACGGAATGAGATGACGTTCTTCTTTAACTTCCGTTTTTTTTCGTTGAAATTGGTTTTAACAATTTTGTCGAGAGTGATTTAGTTCATATCTGGATCCTATCCATATAATAACGAACATAATTAACATTAATCGACCATCCAATAGTCTGTTGATATCACAATTGAACGAAACGATACAAATGTTCAATTTTTAACATAAATTAGTTTTTCGTATTTTAGTAGGTATTGGACAATATGAATGGATGGATGTATATTTTCTTTGTAAAGGCCTCAACGAGGCAATACAAAAGTCAGGTACACAAAATACAGAAATACAAAATAAATATAACAATACAGATACAAATAATTAAGTCATAACAGGATTAAAAATAGTTCGAGAATCTGTAGGTATCACTTATATAGTAATTCGGTCAGGTACATATTCCCTCCAATTCACATTAAAAAAAACTTGAGACGTCATGAAGTTCAATCTCAATCAAGGCCCGCTTCAAAGTACTTCTGAACTTTGTTCCGGGAGGCAATTGAAAAGACGAGTCCCCATCTGTATCGGATCAGTTCTCAATGTTGTCGTGAATCCAGCAGCAGGTGGGCATAAAATATTATTGCCTCTGGTGGGATATTGATGAACATCGTTGCCTCTCATGATTGAGTCGGTACGTTCCCGAACAAACAAGAGGGGATTCAGAACATAGTAACTTGGAATTGTCAGAATCCCGAGGTCTCTAAAGTGACTACGGCAGCTCTAACCCCAATTCAGCCCCTTAAAATTCGAACTGCTTTTTTTTAAGCTTAAAAACCTCGGCAGCATGACAGTAGTTTCCCCAGAGCAAAATACAATACATTGCTCTACTGAAGAAGCAGGCAAAATGAACGGAAAGGAGAATTGCGGGGGATCCTGAAGATAACAGACAACGCAGCATGAACAGCACCGAGGCGAGGAGCTTGAGAACAAGATGTTCGACACAAGTGCGCCAGGACAATCTATTGTCAATGATAACTCCCAAAAAGGTAATGTGCAGCTCAATTCTTCCATTCAGTCAGAGATCTAATGATTGGGTCTTGTCTTCATTTAATACATATCATGGAGTTAGCTAAGCACCACTGCTTAAAACTTCATCGGCGCCAGTGATATCACTCTGAAGAGTATCGAGGGAAGATCCAGATATTACAGTGGAAATATCATCAGCAAACAGGTATACATTACCGTCGTCAAACTGATAGGCCAAATCATTGACGAACAGCACAAAAAGGCATGGACCCAGCACAGACCCCTGCTTCACGCCACAAGGAATGCTAATTTCGGAGGAAACTTCACAACTACAAGAAACTAGCTGTTTCCAGCCTTCGAAATATGAAGAGAAGAAAGTTAGGGCGTTTTGACTGAAACCATAGTGAGCTAACTTTTTCAAAAGAACATCGTGCGGAACCAAGTCAAAAGCTTTGGAGATATCATACAGCCTCAAAGACGTAGACCACTCATTAGTACAATATTTGCTAATTTCAAACTATTAATTTCTCCTAAGGTATATGCATTCTAAACTATTGCAATAATCTATTAAAATAGATATACTCGTATTGTAATGTTGTGAAACATCGATAGTAATAGAATCAATATCAATGTTCTTACTTGTAACCCTTTCATTGGAGTTTTCAGCACTTGTGTTTCGAACAAAAGTATCATTTTCGAAGAACTGGGTGAGACTGTCCAACATTAAAAGCAGCATGTGTCTGAAATCACAATCAATGGCACTCATTTCACAACTGTTGAGTACAGCTGAATACCAAAACTATTCAATGAACGGGTATGAAGTGATGTGATAAATCCAAATTCTATAACTATTGTCAATACCACTAAACATGGTACCAAAATGTTGAGTGGGCGTTCTTTATTCTACATTGACAAAGTCTGTATTCAATACATTTCTAAAACGAAGCGTATGAGACATAATAGGTCCCTCATGATGGTCAATTAGCAACATTTCTGAATGTATTATTTCTTAAAGGTACCTTACCTATGGGTAAAAACATGAGGGAAGATACAAGGAATTGAAAATATATGTCATATTTAATTTATAAAGAAAAGTTTGAAATTGCCGCAGAACGTCATTCAGCAGTTAGTTCAAATAAACTTGTTTGTTTCAACCTAAGTATGAAAAAGTAGATAATTCTGTTCCAAGTTATTCTCTAGTATTTTCTAGTAATTTATAAATAATTTATTTGAAATTGGAGTGTAGTACATATTTTCAAGGTTTAGAATACAATTATGTAGTTATGCAGGGCTCTTTGGATTAATATGAAACTGAGTGCGGTGGAATTATACGGAACATTTTCTTGTAATGTTCATTTTCCACATACCTTCCAAATCAAATCTGAGCGTTGGGAATTCGATAGCTTGGGAACTGATCCAATTGAACTAACCTAGTGTAACGAACACACTCTATGTCAATCTAAGCGTATATCCTATGGGCCTGCTTTTTATGTAAGAGTTTATGCTAATATCTCAAGCACTTCACTTCATATCTATCAAATACTCAAGAAAACAAGAGTGAAAAATAAAATTTCGAAAATGGAAAAATAAATGATAATAAATAACCTAGCATATGAATAATTACCTTGCACGGATTCTTAGGGATTCCGTACTCCATGTTGTAGATGCAGTTGACGTAGAACCAACTGCTGCTTGAAGCAGACTAGTACTGTAGACATGTCGAAAACCAGTAATTACTTGAATTAGCAAGTAATAATATATATAATTAATCTGGTAATAAAATTTACAAGTATATAATATACTTGAATTAACAGAAGAACACGGTTGTAACTATAGCTGTATCGTAAAATGACCTAACTTGGCCTGAATGAAGGTATTTCCTCGAATGACTTCTTGTAATTTCAGTAAATATTCCTGATATATTTTCAATGTTTTTTGTTAGATTGACCAAACCATGTCGTAAGTTATTATATGAATAATGGTGAGCATTGAGGTTAGTTTTATGTTGTTGGAAAACCTGCCAACAACAAATGTGTAAACAACAATCTATTAAGTTGTTAATTTACCCTCCCTACCAGCATTTATACCGTTTTTCTCAAATTTCTCTCCACAGGAAACGTCGGCCAGGATGTATCAAAGATTTTATCGAGCGTACAACCCCTAATATATGGAGAATGCTCTGAAACGGTGGTTCTTAACCTCCGCGAGTCGTTTTAAAAAACTTGATACCCTACTTCAAAATATGGATAGGTGGGTGAGGAAAACCGAGTAAGTTGCTACCGACGTATTTGCTATTAGTTTTTAGACAAGCTAAGTTATCAAACAATCGATCAAGAAAACACTGATCTTTCACTATGTGTTCCAATGGGTGAACGAAATTCATTAAGATTAAAACCAATGATTAAATGCATAGCATCAAGTAATGGGTACGAGTAATGAGCTCGCTGATACCATATTGGATAAGGTTATTAGGAAAAAGAGCAAGGATTGTTGAATAGTGCGAAAGAACCATTAAAAGGTTGAACAGTTCCTGGTGCGGGTTGCCTATCTTGTCCGCAGTAGGCGTCGATACATTTTGCACTGTTGTTTACATGACTTATCTGGTAGTAGTTCTCTTGCTGATTAAAACCCGTTTCTCTCGCTCTCCCGTATTTCCCGTTTTTTCTTTGAATATTATTTATCCCCATTCCCGATTTATATCGCTGTCAAGGATAAAGTCTCCAATTTGGTTAGGGAAGATGTACCTTTGGAAGAAAAACAACGGATAGCTAGGTTGTATGCCTACCTATTTACGGGAACATTTCCGATAAAACAGGTAAAATTCTATCATCGAGGGGTTACAAAGTTGGTTTTAAAAATAAAAATTGTCGTAAGCTTTAATTGGGTCCGAAAGAAAGAACTCCTCTAACTTCTGTTCTCTTCATTGAAATGGGCTTTCACAACATCAACGGGAGTAATTTAGTTTGGGAGAAAACATTACTACACATTATTTGTGACACAAAGCAAGGGGAACTGCAAGTACAACTATACCGTTTCAATGACTGGAGATCTATGGTGTAAAATTGCTCTTTCGTACACCATAGTTTGAAATATTGCGTTGGAACTCACTCTCTTTTCCACACCGTGGGAGCAAGGATTTCCATCAATTGTCACGATTAAAACCAAGCAACGTCCGAAGCTTGTAGACCCTAATACCTCTTAATAGCAGTGGCGATAAGTATAAACCCCATTGATGAACTGGTCAAAAACATGCAACCGTATTCGTCACGTTGAAAAGTTACTATTAATATGAAAAGTAAATATTAATATGTTACTATTAACATATTCAATGTTTAATGACAGTTAAGGTGCCATTTTAAAAAGGAAGAGTGAGAGAATCTATTTTTTTTTCTTCAGATTTTTCAACAACAAAAATTGACGAAAACTGCGAAAATTGGCCAAAATTAGGTGATTTTACGGTGAATGTGTGTTACATCGTGCAAAATGTGTGGTAGGTAAGTAACTATAAACCTGAGAGTTAACTCTAAATACAAACTTACCTGGCTGGTGGTTGGGGAGAACTTTGGTTTGAACCAATATTACTTCGCAGCTCTGGAATTAGAGAAAAACCAAACCATCATTTAAAACTCCGAGTGTATGAGTACTTCAACTTGACCTTTTGAGGTAGGTAGACACTATTACACTGTCGCGACAATGAAAAACATCTCAGGTCCAAAAAGAGCAATTTTTCAGGAGAGCACTCGAGAATGTTCTACACTCCCCTTTCTCCTAACGGTCGTCCAGTTCGGCATTTCCTATGACTTCATTTTTTGTTACCAACACAGTAAATTAACGACTCTGCTTGTATTCATTAAAAAAAAAAAAAAAAAAAAGGTGAGATACTGCATACATTTACCCAATCAATCTTTAATAAAAATTGCAAACTAAGCTAAGTAAATTCAAGAAATTTGAAATTCAGATTTAAAAAAAAAGTCATGTTTTCATGTTTCATGCCTACAAAATTCCAGCACCATAGTATTAAATCTAAAGGGTCATTTTCGCTAGTAGGAGTAAAATTATCATTTACGTAACTATTGGAGGAAAATTTCGCCACCAAATGATGATGTCTTTGCATCGAAAGTGCTTGCCCCCCCCCCCCCCCCCCCCCCCGTACTCGACTTGGTAGTAACGACCGCTTCCTCCAAATGATACATTTTCCAGCTTCATAGTTTGAATGGCAAAGAAATTCGCTCCGGAGCTCACTCAGATGATAATAGAAACTTCAATTTTTTCAAATTAGGTAATTATATGACAGTCTCTCCTCCACATGTTATTAACTACCCACATTTTACTATCATGACTACGTTTGCTCGTCTCGCGGTCCTGCGAAAATTCAAATCACGGATCAAGGGCCATCCTAAAACCACAAAACAGGTTAAAAAAATAAAATCCTCAGAATTGATTATATTTATAGACTGCGGCTTAAACCTTGGAAAAAAAAAGAAAAAAAAGGCCCACTTTTACCAACAACTTAAACCAGTTTAATTTCGAAAACAATGGAAATTGACAAAGATGATAACAACGTCTTTCATCAGAGCTCTTAACGAGTTTAAACCCCTACTGAGGCGGCTCGAGGTTAATCTCCCAAAGTCCGGCCAGTTACACTTGCTAATCTCTGTTGGCCATGATAACAATGATATCGAGCAATATGTCCGCCTACGAACAGCTGTTTGTTTGATGATTGACAGTTAAGGTGGACTCAAAAGTTTTGATTTACAGTGAATTTACAAAATTTGGCACTTGGATTTATATTTTGTTCCTCGAATCACCCTCGAAGATGTCCAAGGAAGATCCGACGGCAGATTCCGTACCGAGGAATTTGTCGACATAGAGTTTCGATGAAAATTTTGACTCGCAAATCCAACAGTACTGAAAATCCTCGATCTCACTGCCTCTCACCTGGATTTTTGGAGTCCGACAGGCAAGTTTGATATAGTTTTTACAATCAATTGATGGAATTTAATAAAAAAGTGAAATGGAATGATAAGAAAATAAAGTATACTAGATGGAGAAGCATGTTATATTAGGAAGATGAATAGCAATCCCTTGTAAAGTAGATCAAGACATCAGCCGATTTTTGTCCCGGAGTTCAAATCGTCCAACTTTTTAGCGAATATTATTGGACAATTTCCCTTAATTCCGTTTCGGAATCTCCATTATCCCAAACTCGATATAAACGAGTTTTGGGTTGGTGAAAGACGCCAAGGTTTGATCCTCGAAATTATTTTTATTGGAGATTGGCCAATCTCCGTTAAATTTATGAACAGATTTTTTCATCGAGTCGAGCAATTTTTCGGGTGTCAAGTTTTGAGCAAAAACAACTCAAGTCTAGGATGAGTTGTTCCTTCTGAAAATATCAAGTAAAATCAGGAGAGAGTTTGTGTTAGAACAAAAATGAAGCCAAATAAACTCGTCCCAACCATGTAAATTATTTGGCAAGTTGAGTTATTCTTACATTTATTTAACAGTTAGCAGACTTCAGTTGTTTCTCCGCATACTTGAAATGTTTTAATTATCATTCCGAAAGCTTGTAGATGTTTTTGACTAAAAATGTTGGATTTGTCGAAATTTCAGTAGTAGTTTCCACTATTTTCCAATTCGAATTTTCAACTTTTGACTTCATTTATGAAAAAAGCGCATCAAAATTAATGGGGACTTTTCACACATTTTGGACTTGAGATGTTTTTCAATATCACGGCAGTGCAGAAGGAAAGGAAAAGTGTGTCAGACACGACTTGAAACTCGGTACTTACCATTAAATCTAGGAAAGATTCGCACTCTATTGCACTGAGATCTGCCCCTCGGGATACGTGATGGAAATGAGTGGCGAGATGTTGATGGTCGAGGCTACAAAAGTTATTGAATTAGGTGAGTCTTTAGTTACGGAGTATCAAAAAGCAGTAGGGGAGGAACTATGGTTACTGTGAGGACAGAAAACCCCAAAAAATTCAAATTATAAGTAATTTCTCAGTGGTGGTTAAATACCTACTAGCAGTAATATTCAAGAGCAGGTAAGTAAAAAGTAATGTTATATTTTTGGAAGACAAAACGGATTTCAGGCATATTTTAAACCCATTAAATTTTAAAAGAGTGATCATAAGCGATAACCACCACTGGTTTCCATCCAAATGTACCTATCATAGTCTTTGATGTATATATAAATCAATTCCGAAGATGTATCATTCCTAAAAGAGATCAAAGGTCTTGGAAAGATATTTACTCGTTCTCCGGATTATGATTAGCGCGCTTCAGTGGCGCTACGACTCCCAACTCGCGTTTTTCAAATATTAACCCTCAATTCTTATTACAAATTTGAAATCTACAAAAAATTTCATGGAAAAATGACCTATCACTCGAATTTCCGGGTGCACAATACTAAAAAAATTCGAGCGATGGATCATTTTCCCGTGAATTTTTGTAAATATAATTCTCGTTTATGAATTTGAAATAAAAATTGACAGTTCCTTTTGAAAAACGCGAGTTAAGAGCCGTAGCGCCACTGTGGCGAGCGTGATAATCAAAATCCGATTTCACGACTGAATGAAATTAAAAAAAAAAAAGGGGGAGTTATCATACAAACTTTTTTGTTATATCTTGGGGAAAAAAAAAAAAAAAAAAAAAAAAAAATATATATATATATATATATATATATATATATATATATATATATATATATATATATAAATATGAAATATCTATCTGGTTCTATTGAACTGTAATGTACAATAATGTAAAATGTAAAATAATGTATAAAAGAAAATTTCACAAATATAAAGAATACAGATAAAATTCTGATATTTCGCTGATTAAGCTTGATCACAGAAAAAATTTGAATGGGCATTGTTTGCATGACGATGCTTATTAAGATTCTTGTTGCCTCGTTGCTTGTTGCCTGCATTCATGGATTAGGATGATTATGATTTTCACGGATGCTTTCATTCAGTCGTTGATATATATATATATATAATAAAAATAAATAAATGCCAGGTCCATTGAATTTTAAACACCCTGTATATATAAAGGGAGGGGGAGGGGGGCAAGTTGTCAAGATTTTACAAAATATTCCAAATGTAAAATTCGATTTTTATAACCAAATCTGAAAATTTTATGAGTAGCTGTGAATCTGGAAGAAGATAGAAGTAACAGCTCTGAGGGCCAAATTTGATTATGTTCCTTGCATAAAAAAAGGATCATGGATTTGGACAAACTGTGAGGACATAGATCAGAGTTGGGCAGTATCTAGTTACCTGGGTATCTAGATACTTCTTGTATCTGTAACCGTACTGTAACTACATAGTTAATTTTTCGGATAGAATAACAAAAAAATCATCCAAATTTGACTGGAATTCGGAAAATTGACCCCTATTGCACACCTAGTCGCAGTTTCGGAGACAGAATATGAAACGGGGAAGTAACAAATTTCTGTCATGCAGCATGGCTAAGGAGTGCATTTTCAAAGAAACATGCGTTTTTTAGATTTTTAATTCCGCAAATCGCAAAAACTGAATCTTGGCACAGTCGAAAAATCTGAAATTTTGATAGTACCTATACTCCTTCGGACTCCAGAATTTCCTGTATAACTTTTTGCACACTGCACACCGTACTGACGTGGTTTTCGCTTTAGGATCAATAAGAAAAATCTGAAACTTAGAACAACACATTCTAAAAGCCTCAAAAGTATACAGTGAAAATTTCAGATTTTTTAAATTGACCCTAGAGCGAAAACCAAAGTTATACAGGAAATTCTGGAGGTCGAAGGAGTATACAATTAAACTTTTAGATTTTATCAACTGTGTCAAGGTTTAGTTTTTTCGTATTTGCGGAACTAAAAATCCAAAAAACGCATGTTTCTTTGAAAATGCACTCCTTAGCCATTCTGCATGACTGGAATTTGTTACTTCCTCGTTTCGTACGTTGTAGACTCCAAAACTTCAAACAGCATTAGGCGTCAATTTCCCGAATTTCAGTCAAATTAGGATCATTTTTTTAATTACACCCGAAAAAGTACGTGACAATAAAAGTAACTGAATCCGCGAATTTCGAATACAGTTACAGTATTCGTGTAAGAATCCGACACAAAAAACTAATTCCAGGACTTGTAACAGTTACCTGAACCTGCTAGTAACTGAATCTGTAGTTGCAGTTACGATTTGCTCAACTCTGATGTAGATGGAGGATACAGATTAAAACTCACAGAGGATTCGGACCCTAAGCACATAAGCCTGTTGACTTATTTTCAGGGGGTTGTGTCAATCAAAGAGACTATGCTCCCTGAATCCACACATGATCTACGCAGGGTCGATCGTTTTGATTTGACATCCCTTTGTGTTGAAGAAGAAGCGGTAGGGTTGCAGGGCCCGAAATCGACGATTTTTATTCTTCCAATAGTTAATTTCCAATATTAAGTAGTAGCCCATCCGTGAGCTTGGAGTTGGATTTCGCAATCATACGTCCACAGAGAATGGTAATTTCGAGACCATCTTCTGGTGGTATGTTAGTTAAATGACGCCCATCTATAGGTAGTCATTAATTACATCTGAATGCCACTTCTTGAGAGCTCATCCGTCTTTTGGTTATCAAAGATGCCTCTTTTCGCCATCGCCCACCCCAGGAAAATCCGGTTGTGTTGACTAGGATACTGAGCTTTTGCCATTTGCGGGAAGATGGTTGGGAGAGCGCAAATGTAAGCGCAGAGGAATAGAAGTAAAATTTTAAGATTTAATTTAAAAGCAAGATCTTCTATATCCGCTCAAGATCCATTGACATTAAAGGATACAACGATTTCAGAACAAACAAATTAGGTACAATGTGCTGGATTCCATATTTTGAATAAACTGAAACGGTAAAAGCAAACCTCAGACGTTGAAGGACCAGGGTTTGACGATGAAGACCTGACACGCTGCTTCCTTTTCAGGGAGCCAGGAAGGTGGCAGTCGAATGGTCGACTGAGGAGGTCAACTTCGTTATCGTCATCGTCGTCATCATCATCATTCACATCCAAACGAGAAGACTGGCCCTAGATAGATACATAAATGAGAAATACGTATCAATAGTATTGCATGCACAGACAGAGAATTCAAGAAGTGTAAAAATGATAATAAACGTATCAACTGAAATGTAACTCAAATCAGCCTGAATTTTGGGCTGGGGCAAACAATTGGCTAAGAGATCAATGTTGTTTGAAGTGTAGGGTGAATTCAGATTCTACAAAATAAAATTAGGAATCCGACTTGAAATAACGAGGTTAATGCAGATTTGGCCAATTGAAAGTAAAGATGAGATTCACCCCATCTTGTTGCTTAGTTCACAGGAAGATTTTGCTAAAGTAGCCTATCAGCAACTTGGACGACCTTAGCTAAGCATATATTCTTTTAATATGCTCAAACGACAGTTTTCTACAATCATGTTGAAATTTCTACAATCATTTTCGACGACAGTTTTCTACAATCATGTTGAAATTTCTACAATCATTTTATATCAGCACCACCTATGGTTCCGGGTAATTAAGTTACGGCAGTCCTGAGGGCGAGTCAATAGTGTCTGCCAGTCTTTTCTCCCTCAACTTCTTTTATATCTCTTGCTGGCTACAAGATGAGCACAAAATAAGTCCATAGTATTTATTGTTGTATTGTTTACTTTAATGACAACTGTCACACATTCTATGTTTTTGACAAATATACTATTCATTCATTCAAGACAGGCTGTTGCTGTTGATTGATCCCCCATAAAGAAGGCTTACAGTGAGTACTCTCAGTTTTTCTCATACACACACATATATTACAAACTAGGGACTGAGGAAATAGAGTTAGGATGTAAATCAAACAGACCTAGGTTCCTTAACCGCCCAATATTTTTTTCTTAGGGTCTTGATGGATATAATATATGAGACCAGCTTAGTCAGTAATAATAGTTCCCATCCTACAAAAACTATGAAATCATCCTATATATTCCAAACGGGACAAATTAATTGAGATTATACTAGGTAGAAGAATGGAATTATTGATAAGAATTCTCGATTATCTCTGAGAACTTTAGTCCTGGAATTTTCAGAAACATTCCTCCTCTCCTTTGGCCCTAATTGCTCACCAAATTTTAATTCAAACTTCATGACGGATTCGTTATTGCATTTGTGCAAGCAGATTTTACCCATTTTTGCTGAAAAAGTATGAATGGTTCAATTGTTTACGAAATAGAAATCTCTATAGGAAAAGATGAATTGATTCCAAAAATATAATAGCATATCTCTCTCAAAAACATCTGAAGAAAACCAAAGTATAAATACATGGAGATAGGTTTTTACAACTTTTAGCATAGATTAGTTGGACTGGGGAAATAAGCACACGAGTGGGAAAACAGGATTCAAAGACAGTTAAACTTCAACTACTTACATAATGAACACTACTAACCTGTTCGTGAGAGCTACGGCCAAGGCCAAATAAGCTACGCCCACTAGACCTAGAAATCAAAAGAAAAAATGCTGGAAATTATTATTATCAGACATATTATCAACATTTCAGAATTGGATAGCATACCTCTGCTTAAACCTAAAAACACCTAGTTTTAGACGATAATTTAAAAAGTTTTTTTCATCTAATGTTCATGCTTAATTTTTTATATTCATAACTATGAGACTCGGCTACACGGGTGGGATAGATCAGCGAGTGTTCCCATTCGATCCAGAGTAAAAAATTATGGGGAAATCGACCCCAAACTCATTAGTCCATGGTGAGCCATTTTTCATGAAAACCAAAGATTTACTTGGAAAATCCACGTTCGTTTAACCTGTGAACGCAATCTAAAGTCAAAATGTAAAAGTAAAAATTAATTAAATTAAAAGGTGGAGCGAATATAAATTTTCAATGATGTATGAAAAATAATGATTTCGTAAACTTGAGTTAAGTTTTGTTTCAGCGTAATTTTTTGTCTACTCAATATGCTTTTAATTGTATGTTATAAAAATACTCAGATAGAAAATTCAACGATCATTTCAATGGTGTCCTTATTTTTGATTTTACAAGAATAAGCAGAGTTGTTAGGCCGTTTTAAAATCAAAGAAGAAGTGCGTTTTTCCAAGATCAGCTTTTTCGACCATTGCGCTTCCTGGCGGAGCGTTTTTAAACTCACTTGGGAAAATTAGAACACGTTCTAATTTTTACCTTGACGCAAGAAAAATGCTAAACATAACCCTTGGGGAGGTTACAATTCAATGAAAAACCCCTAGGAGCCCTAACCTGACAGATTTAATAAAAAAGCATTCCGCCAGAATGCGCTGTTTTTGCAGTTATTCCTCTTCAACATTCACTACTGACCTTGAAAAAACGCAGTTTGCCTTCTTCACGTTTCAGCGTTTAAAACGCAGAAAAAATGCGAAAAAAATGCTAGTGTGATACGGCCTTAAGGAAGAAAACACACAACAAATCTTTAATGTGAAAATTTAGGTATAATTAAATCAATGAGACATTTTTTTGCAAATTAAGTCATAGAATCGATACCTAGAAGGTTCATAAGCAAAGGTGAAACTCAAATAACCTTCCCTACTGGCATAGATACGTCAATGTACCATAAATCTATATACTGGAAGAGAGAGGCAACTAAAATCAATAAATCAGATCTCATTATCAAATTTGGGGGAAGTAAACAGAATTGATGATTTTTTCTCTCTTTGGTAAACAAAAAACAAGTTATTTTCCAATTATAGAAAATATACATATAGTGATATCACCACCTGCACACTACATAAAATCAATTTTTATTCTTAATACATAAGGATAAAGCCTTTCATCCAGTCCAGAGCTCAGTATGATTAAACAAGCACTTCTATCCAATCAGGGCCGCCCCATCTCCAAGTCGGTCCCGGGACCAGATTCTGACCACGGGCCTCCCCCCCCCCCCCTTTTTTTTTTGTCGCGCCACTTTTACTAGAGATGGCTATGATAATTGTTTAAAAAAAACTATTAAACCTTCTCTAACCAAACGAAAAATCATTTATACTTCCTACCAAGGTTCAGTATTTGAATAAGAACACTTGAGGAGCTGAGCTCTTACTACTTCACTACGTTTTATTCAACGTTTAATCAAAAGTTAAGTGTAACTTAAGAATTGAAAATTCAAGTATTCATACTCTAGTAATTACCAACCAAATACAAAACCATAAAAATGCCACAGTATATAAGATGGCTGAAGGAATTAATTGAAACAATGATTATGTTTGAAAGAATACATTTATTAATTTTGGAAAAAAAATGAAAATCTACAAAAATATAATTGTTTTATTACAGTTTATCTACTTGTAATGAAGCTATGCAGTAAAGAATTAGATTTATAACAACAAAAGATACAAGAATTTATTAGTGAAAATCTATCAAAAATATGAATTAGTAAAATGAGACATTTGTTTTGTTGAGTTATAATAGCATTCTGTAATTGTAATTATAATTGTGGAAAACTTTTTAAATATAGAAAACTGTAATAGGCTATAATTTCATGTTTTATAAAATGAAACATTTTAAAACTAATAAAGTGAAGTGAGGAAAAGTGTATTTGTATTTGAAAAATACAAGACAAAACACTTAAAACTTTCGTGCCTTTTTAAGTGAAAATTCTTTAATAACTTTAGAAAAGTCAAGTTTGGATGCTAACTTGTGCTTAATGCTGAGAATGGCAAGGGAATTCAACCTTTCTTGGCCCGTGGATGCTCTCTCTCAAGTCTTCAGCCGAGTGCCTACTGGTAAAGACGGTAAAGGGTAAAGAGTAATATTTTGGGCCATCGCAATCATCGCAACTGTTTAAGAGAAACAGTCTGGTGTAGTAAATCAAATAATCTGGTTAGGGTCCGTCAAGTGTAATACACTTTGTTTTATGTAGGCCTAAAAGTTCTAAAATACTTTATTTACTAAATACAGGACCGGACCGGGCCCCCCTGGGCCCGAGGCAACAGTACCCACTTGCCCCCCCCCCCCCCCCCCATGTGGCGGCCCTCTATCCAATGAGCAAACAAAATTTATAAAAAGAAAAATAAATTATTAAAAGCATAGCTCCAAGTAATGGATATGGAGGAGGACTCGACACCGAATCGGATACTGTTCTAGAGGAAAGAAGTAGGGATGGGGCTGCTTACTTATCAGTACCCGTATCGTAGTATCGTACTTACAGTACCCGTCATTTCTGGGAGAGCACGTCTACCTTTTGCTCAGCATTGGGTTGAACGCCGCTTCTTCTCTGGTTCTCTAGCTGCCGCGATTGGGGATATAGCCTCACCCCTTTGATCGGGAAGGATATTCCCTGAACGCGGCACATATATGCGCTATATGGGAAGGGGCTGTCACACCTCTCCTCTATTATTTGTTTTGCGGATTTCGCCCCTTGACGCCCAACACCAGGATTACTCTTAATCTGTTACAGAGTCTTGAATTTGGTTCGGGAAGATGTAACTTGGAGGATAAGTGTACTTCTTATAATAGAACATTTTACCATCTAGGGGTTAGGTTACAAAGTGGGTTTTACAAATAAAAATAATCCAAAAGCTTTACTAGGTTCGAGTAAGATGAAATCAATGTTGAAGATAAAAGTGGAGTTCATAAATTGAAATGTTCCTGCGGCCGCGAGTATTAAGCTGGTGGGAAATTCTGGGAATGAAGAGATTTTGGGAGCAGTGGGTGATTTTACACTCGTAAATCATATGGATTCAAATCATAGTTATAATTATGATTCAACAGATGGTAGAATTTCTTCATTTTTGCCCAAAGAAACTAAAAATTCTATCAAATTGCAAGGTAGTAGTATCAAAATATATCAAAAAACATCTGCCAAGTTGGGTGTGGAACTTAGCCTCCTCGTTTACCTATCATGAATCTATAGATCATTGAAAAGTTTTAAATGATCTTGAAAAATGCCATAGCGGAAAAGAGTAACGCAGTGTCCTACGTGGATTTGCCGCACGCGTTAATGCGTTCAAATGGCGGACCAATGAAATTTGCGAAAGTTGTCACGTGTTGACGCTTGACGCTTGAAGTTGAACGCTTCGGTTTGATTTTCAAACAAGTTCGATTTTTATCGCGTTCGCCGAGCGTCAAACGCGTTTATATGATGTTTTTCTAACCTCTTTCGACATTTTGAACTTGTTTTTGTACTTTTCCCGCACGTCTTCTTCTGTGATAATTGAGTTAGCTGAATAGAAACGGCCAGTTCTACATTTATTACATACCTTTATTGGGAGATACCCAGTTTTGAAGAAAATTACAATACATTGTCTAGTGTTTCTAGACAATGGTAAAAATAAAATACGAAGGTTTGAGTCATGCTCATGTGAGTAAATTTTATTAATTGTTCAGAGTATATTTATGTTTGATTGTTTTGAAATTTGAGCAATTTTTCTGGAAATCTTTCTTGTAGTTCCTATTATTCTGCCATACAAATAAACTTTTGGATTCGACCAAATATTTGTTGTTATCTTTTTTTAAATCATTGTAACGAATTAAAATTCTTGTTGAATATAAATGGTAAAATTCTTGCTTAATTTTGTTCATGATGTAATCGAAGGTTTTTACTGTCATTCTTGCATATGATTTAAAGTGTTATTCAGTTCCCCTCAATTCGGAGTATAAGTAGGTTTTAGCATATAAAAAAGACCTTTAAATTATCACTGATCTAAATTAATCACTATAATTAGTGATAGTTGAAAGGTCTTTTTTATATTTATGATAAAACCTCATTATGGAAGATTATCACACAAAATCTTCAGAAACTCTTCCCAGATTATTGGAGTTTAAGTGATGAAATTCACCAAACTCGCTCCGGATTTCAAGTATTTCCTCGGCCTTTCTCCTTTTTTTTATTATTTACAACTAAATAATAAGAAAGAGCCGTTGAGCTGGTCAGCAGCTCAAACTTGTTGATCGACGGCATGAATGCAAAATCAAATTGAAAAATGAAGTTGAAAACACAGGTGATGAGAACAGAAAAGGTTAACTAGCTAAACTACAAAGCGTTTTTGCGTTTCCACGTAGGACACCATTTTTTTCTCCGCGCGGCATGATGCGGCAGCGCGCTGACGCTCGTTTTTAACGCACGGCTTGGCGCTCGCGGCGGAGCCACATAGGACACTGCCTAAATCAAGAAGTAACGTGAAATGTCATAATTGGTCAATTAAAACGAAAAAATGATACTCAATGTAATTTACGATTGTGCAAGCGCAGAATGAACTAATGAGTTGAAAACAATGAAATAGGTACGGGACCATCTACAGCCTAAACCGCGCATTCGCTGACAATTTCATCAAAATCGGATGAAAACTGTGGAAATTAAGGTCATTACAAGTATTTCACATTGGCGCATGCACAGTAGCTATTAATGATACAATCATGTTGAAATTGGTATGGGATGTTCAAATCGTCATCTCACAACTATCATCCGAATTTGAGCAAGATCGGGCGACTAGGGCGTAAAAAATGGAGCATAATGGAATTTACGTTATAATGGAATAAAACTGACAGGGAACCGTCTACCCCATAGCCCGCACATTCCCTGAAAATTACATCCAGATCGGATGAAAACTGTGGAAAATAGGCTTATAACAAGGATTTGCGGACACTCGACAGACAGACACGGAACCAAAGTTGTTCAGAATTGTCTAAAACGTAAAATGCGAGTGGAAATTTTGATTTTGGAGATCAAAAAATTTTGTTCTCCCAAAAGTGAAAACAATGCTTCCGCTACCTTTAGATGAACTCGGAAGCAATACCAAAAAAAGGTACAGGTCTGGAAAACCTTTAAATTAGGGTATCCCTGAATATATTTTGTCAATGATAGATCTGTAACGCTTGTCCCCTCACAATTTTAAAACAACATTGAAAAACCTCCTTCACTTCATTTAATTATAATAATATTCTTTATTGTACATGGAAATAATTGTCCCCATAGAGTACAAGTATTATAAACAAGTTTTATTTTACAAAATTAAATTAAAAATGTTCCAGAAGGAAACAATATAACAAAAGTGTGTTCATAAAAAAATAAATTTGTTTTTTAACCTAGTGAGTGCTCAAGGAAATGGTAAAAAGATAGGAATTAAAGAGAGTTAAGAAACAAAAAGAAATGAGGAAAGAAAAACGAAAAGGCAAAAGAATAAGATATATAACTTTACACATATAATGAGGAAATTTGGCTATTGAAGTGTGCTAATGTATGTTTTGAAGCAAAAGGGCAGAGTTCCACAACTTCCAGCCCCCAACACGAAATGAGGTTTTAAAGAAGAGATAGTTGGCTCTTCCCAAACGCACCGTTCGCAATCGAGCAGTTGGTCCAAATGAGAGACAATTCTGCATATATGAAGGGAGGCAGAAGGTATCAGGATTTAAAATCTTGAATAACAAAACAAGGCAACATGTCTGCAAGTTTGGTTAGTATTTGCAGCCCAACAGCTGAGTGAAGTGTTGTAAGATGCGGCTCCTAGGCTTCAAGTTGCAAACACATCGAGTACAATTATTAAATACAACCTGGAGCTTACACCGACACGCCGCATCCATTGGTAGAGTAAACAGTATTTCACCAAATGTTAATAATGGTAGGACCAGTGACTTTACAAGTTGGGATTTTAAATATTTTGGAGTAAAGAATGAAAGTTTATGCAGGGAATGCAATGCTCCACATACTCTTCAGCAAAGTAAGTTAATGTGAGTAGACTATAACGTCATACTGCAAAATAACTCCCAAATTTTTTATAATGAGGTTGTAAGGAATTAAGATGGAATTTAGGGTTATATTAAGGAGAGTTGCCAATCTCAACTTATTCCTGGAGAATATAATAGCTCGAGTTTTTGCAGGATTCAACCTCAGACCATACGCGACTGAATAGGCAGATTCGACTAGCAACGATCCGTCTTTTACTTTGCATTCGATAGGTAGTAGCTCACTGCTCTTCCATTCTCGCGACCAATACTCAACGAATCGTAGATATAGACAACATTTTTTTTTATTAACTTCCGTTTT
The DNA here is from genome assembly GCA_030762985.1 of Adelphocoris suturalis. Taxonomy (NCBI): domain Eukaryota; kingdom Metazoa; phylum Arthropoda; class Insecta; order Hemiptera; family Miridae; genus Adelphocoris; species Adelphocoris suturalis. The sequence goes on along the minus strand of CM061042.1, from coordinate 46,892,439 downwards.
CTTTAGAGTAATTGTAGGCACATATTTGTTTTTAAAACTGTTATCAATATTGGTATAAAGGACAAAAATACAGAAATTGTCGATAATACAATGATCGTTTCCCATAGATCTGAAAAAGGATCTAAAAATTCACTATTTGTAAATGTAAGTTGATTTCATCCTAAACAAGTTGACAGCAACCTCAGGGTCTTGTGTCAAGTAGTTTTCTTTCAATGATTTGTATATTATATCTGTACTCATATGATTGTTTGTATAGTTTTGTACGATTGTAAAATCAAAGCCTCCTCCCCCTCCCCCAGTGCCGTGTATGACTTTGTAAAACTGTAGAAAGAAAACTACTTATCATAGTGACTTATTATAGAGTGCAGTTGGTGCCACAGTTCATAGGATGGATCTATTTTCATTTGCTACTATAAAATGAATACATGGATAACGCTCACTTAAACCATGAAGAGAAATGAGTTAGTTCAATGCTTTACTAAAAATGAATACGAACCTGGGAGTGAGATCATTTCGAGATCGTTTTAAGTGCCTTTGGTGATATCGGAAAAACTTCATGCGCCTCAGAGGAGGTGGAGGGGGCAAACCAGATGTGCTGCTTCTCCTCGAGCCAAAAAGGGCAGTATCACTGCTGTCGTCATCAGTGGTGGAATGTGGAACAGGAGCTGGGGCAGATGAGGCTTTCACGGGCCTGCTGACACTTTCAGCTTCTGCCGAAGAGGAACAGGATGGGGTGACACTTATAAGAACTGGGGTAGGTTTCCTCGTAGTTTCTTCGGTGGCAGCACGCTGGTCAACAAAAGGACTTGTTCTAGCAGATTCAAGTCCAGTACTGTTGGTCGTCTGTGCATCTCCGTTATCTTGTGAAAAATGTAAAAAACGATTAATATACAATTAGACCAAATTATTGCTTAATAATTATTGTTAATTAATTGGTTACTAAAATCACTAAAAAATAAGGCTAGGTATTTTACAAAATTTAGGGGTGGTCCTGCATCTGGCTGGAGCTATTCGGTTTCTTACGTTATTTGATGTTTTGATGTTGATTTTTTTTTTTTTTTTAATTTAGCTCGTTTTTTCTTGATATAGCTTTTTTTCACTTTTATGTGCAGAAACTTTTCAGAATTTTTCATTGAACACTTCGAGATTAAATGCCTTCAAAAGGTGCCTAACTCATGTAAAATTCATCTCTCGATTCCGAATATCACCTCCATTTTTCTAATACACCGCTCCCAAGCCCCCGTTTTCTTTAAAAAAAAAAAAAAAAAAAAACTTGCAAAAAGCGTAAGAAAATCCCAATTTGTTGCAATTTTTCTGCATATTTCATAAGCTAAGAATAGAAAATTAAGCCTGGAAATTTTGTTTTGGATCTGCATCTAGAAGAGGACATTCCTTCACATCGAATGACACCAACTGTGTTTTTAGGTCTGAAAATAGAGAGATGCTATTTAATTTGTCAGGTATCACAAAATCACGACCCTCGACGAAACTCGCTTCAACTATCAGCTGATCCTGTCTCTATTATACTTTGGAAAACAATGCACGCTATGTATGCTCAAACCAACCAAACAATGCTCATGCAACATGCAACTCAACTCATTGTTTTTATGATTCGCTGTTTGGTAAGGATTGTCTTGAATGATCCTTTAGTTTGCCACGCATGATTTGCTAGCAGGATGTCGACTCGGAGTTGATTTTCGAACTGCAAAAACGTGTAGTCAGAATCTTGGCTGGCCTAGGTCCGCATGATACATGCAGAGGTTCTTTTGCTTGTTTACGCGTACTGGCTCTCCCGAGCATGTATTTTATCAATCTCTTGGATTATATAAAATCAAATTCACCTCACCACTCCAAAGTCTCTAACGTACATGAATATGAAGCTAGGTCAAGAAACCATGTGGTCATCCCATACTCGCGACTCAACTCAATGAGATTGTTCGATACCTTACCAGACTGCATTCGTGATTTGAATGGAAAGCCATTCATAAGGACCATCAAGGCTCATTTTATTCGAGCAGAACTTTATTTCGTTGAGGCATTTAGTGACATTTTGTGGCATATTTAGAGAATTAACGGAAAGTTTAATTAACTCTTTGTTGATATTTGTCTTTTATTGGACGTACTTGACTTCATTTTTATCTGTTGTCTATTTTATCCATTACACACTTGTATTACCTCATATTTATTCACGAAGTTTGTATTGCCTAACTGAACGCTACTACATACAAAAACCTATTCTATTATATTCTGGAAGGCAATCTAGACCCCAGGAATCTTGTGGAGGATCTTCAGCCCTTGATTCTCCCCATCAGTAAGACACCAAGTTTGGACTATAAGGTCAGACGTCAGTTGTACGCAATTTATTTTACCAGCATAATTACTCATTTCGGTGGATAAGATCACATGGGTTGTACATTGAAGGTATTAAATTTTTATTCTAGGTGGAGCTCCGTGTTTCTTTCTTTTCTCTGTACACTATACGAGCGGTATTTTTTTTTTTTTTTTTTTCAACCAAGCTATTTCTTAATAAATAATTATTCGTCAAAGGTTCAACGGTGTTGGTCCTTTCACACTTTCAACCTGCTGGCGATACAACCATGGACATGAACACTAAAAGCTTGATAATTAGAAAATTGTTGGTTTAAATTTCAGCTAGTTCTGTAACGTTTTGCAACAATATACTAAGAAGTATTATTGTAAAAATATACCTCTAGAGGGGGGAGTAGGAGTGGTCGCAGCAGACTGTGTCTGCCTGTCTTCAGTCGTCAATCCTTCTTCAACCTCTTCATCTCTCACAGCTCTCTGAAGGAAGAATATCTGCCCTTGTAGCTCCAACCACAATCTCCATATCCTATCCAATCTCCTTCGGTCAACGCAAAACCTAAGAAATCAACAACCCACTTGATACAACCACAAAGGAAACAAAATGGTGAAACACAACTTACGGGTTCAAAATTGAGTACTTTTGAAGTGATGACTGATGTATTGTTCCAGGAGGATAATGCAAATAGCAACAGCAGTAGAGAAGGCTTTGAGTATAAATGAGATAGAGGGCTATTAGAGATAGTTAACACTTTCAATGCAGACTAAGCAACTCTTCCCCACTCGGGGAAAATGTCATTTGACATCCATTACCAAAGAAAGTTACTGGTTATTCCCACAACCCGAACCAGTAGAAGGGCTTTGGAGGGCCGCGAGCGGGATTTTTCTTACCTTTAGTAACCTACTGAACCGCAAGAGTTCGTCTTATTTTGTTGCAGGGTGTTATCTGAGATAAAATTAAACAGGTGGCACTTCAAAGAGGAGTTCTTCACCGAAATCTCGGTGATATGGTGTTTCCGTGAATAATTTTATAGATTTGGATGAAACTGAAGTTTCATGTATATACTACATTTGCATGCGTTTGAATCGAGGATTTTCCTGGCATTACCAGGTTTTAGCATTCAGCTCAGACGATCCTGTTGGGACCTTGTCCAGTCCCATTTAACTTTCGTTGTGACCTGAGGATTTTTGAGGAAATTAACTTGAGAGGTACTTCATATTACAATTATGGATCACAGCCTGAATCTAAATTAGTCTAAATTAGACTTGAATATCTCTTAAGAACCGTAACTTGAAAATTTACTTAGAAATTTATTTGAAAAAATATGCATAGAAATTAACATAGACAGGCCAGACTGAAAATTAATCATTAATTACTATGGAAGACTAGTGGAAATGTATCAGATTATTGCCCCCATGAAGGGTCCTTTCACTGGAGGAACCTTAGGTCACTCTGGAATGGCTGTAAGTAGCCCCAGAGCGACATATTGTTTTTGAACCTGGACAGGGAAGGAAGGGCAGTCGACAGTTTTTGATAAGTAGCCTGCCTCCCCCGTTGACTGGGTAACTGTGGGGCTCGAAGGGGCAGTATGGACATATTGTTTTTGAGGACGTGTTCTCAGTTGAGCCCTATGAACAATGTGTTTGGAGTTGGAGGAGCTTACAGTGACTTCAAAAGTTGATGGGGATAAAATCCTTGAGATAACCCCTTTCTCCCACTGTGCTGGGTGTTCATGCGGGTGTGGGAGAACCCACACAGGGCCAAGAGTTAGTGAAGGCAAGGATTGTTCCGTGCGAATTTTGGAGAACTGGGTTATCTTACGTGAAATTTGTGATACTGGTGTCTTGGGGTTTGAGCAACATTAACATAGGAGCCTTCCCTGTGGTTGTAGACGGAGTTGCCCTATATGAGGCTAACGCATCCCTTAAAATGTTCTGTGGTGGGACTGCAGGGGAGACAATAGAGACCTTGTGGAGTATATTTTTAATAATAAAAACAAACCGTTCAGCCTGACCATTGGAACGAGAGTTGTATGGGGGAGAATATTTCAGAGTTGCTGAATATAATTCGCAAAAATTTTTAAAATCAGAGCTTGAACATGGGGGCCATTATCTGCTACCAATGTACCCGGCATCTCAAAACGAGAAAACACATCTAATAGGAAATTTGACACATTTGCAAAGTTGTAATACGGTACTAGGGCTGTCTCTGGCCATTTTGAAAAGCTGTCTACTAGAAGTACATAATCCCCCCCTACAAATGAAAGATATCTATGTGGACCCACTCAAAAGGGTAAGTGGCTGAGGGCCATGGGTTGCAAAATTTTGGCTCTGGGTTGTGGGGTGCGAATTTGGCACAAAGATCACAGGATTGAGCAAACACCGAGATATCCTGATCAATGGCTGGTCACCAAACGTACGACCTCGCCATATTATTCATTCGAGAAACCCCTGGGTGCCCACGGTGCAGGATCTGTATGGACTTTTCAAAGCTTCGGGGATGACCACTCGATCATGGCAAAAAATACAGCCGTGGTCCAAATACAATTCATGTTTAATCCTAAAAAACTGAGATAGAGATTCCCCAGGTTCTGCCGACCAATTTCCCTTAATTTGTGAGATAAGCTGTTCAAGAAGTTGGTCCCTGGTAGTGGACTTAGCAATGTCAATTAACGACAGCAGTGGGAGGAGCGTTCTGCGATCTCTAATTGCTGAGAGCTGGAAAGCCTTGATAGGGCGTCTGCATGTGGAATTAGTGTCCCCTTTTTATGTATTACAGTATAATTGTATGAAGAAAGAATTTCTGACCACCTCACTAGTTGAGCCAATGCAATAGTGGGCGAATTCTTATTTTCCGAAAAGATAGTTTTAAGATGATCTTGAACCTCAAGCAAAACACGAGGACATGCTAGTAAGAAATAATAAATTCATTAATCATAATGATATTTTCGTTTACCTATACACCCTTGACATGGTATAGATGTTTCGCCGAAGAAGCTGCAAACCAAATCGTATGCTACGCAAATCGTGCCCAGGCTCCATTGAAGGGGTGAGGGAAAAACATCTAGCCATTGCAGGCCGACGTCCACATAGATTTGCCAATCTGGTGATCAACCTCCTTTCGGCATTTTCTGCTGCTACACGAAGCAACTAAAAAATGGGAAATTAAAATCAGTCCTTCACATTAACAAAACACTTTAATTATTGAACAATATAGTTTTCTTTGAAAAATAGTTCAATAGATTTATATTGGTAGGAGGGATATTGGGAAATTATCACTATATCGCAATTTGAAACAAACGATTTTGGTTCTGGGTTTATTCCAGCAATCAACTGTGCACAACTCACCTTTTACCAAGCAGATTTCCTTCCACTGAGGTCAGATTTGTGTGCAAATATCAGGGATTGAGGACCCTTGATGGTCCTCCATGGAATTATTAGATTTCAGATCAGTGGAATGTTCTAGGTACGGTCAATAGTGTTACTCACGCCAAGTCGTTTTTAAACGTGAACTTGAAAAAACTTTATGATCCCTACTAGAGGATAACCAATCAGAGATAACGGTATTTTGCAGAACCGATGAAGGAAGCAGTAGCCGTTTGAAAAAGGTTGGCTTACGGTAGATGGGCCAAAGAAGAGATTTGTGATTAGAACAGTCCATTTATTATACCATACAACAAGAAATCAGTAATACTCACGTGAGATTCCCGATCCCTGTTGTTATTGTACACACTTTGGAGCCGCCTGAATTGAGCACGAAGCCGAGCGATAGCAGTTGAACTGTCACTGCTGGTTGAACTGTCAAACTGTCCGGGATCATCTAAGTCACATAAATCCAACGACATTATTAATGCAGGATTTGGTTAACAAGTTGCTAACAGTTGACATAAGGGCGGGGGGGGGGGGGGGGGGGTTAGGTTTACTGCATCATCGAACTATGATATAGTCCAACTACATAAAACATCCAAGATTTCATAAATATATCCCAAGAAATAAATCAATAATCATAATGAATGGTTCGATGTTGAGGCACAAATGAAGTGACAAACAGAGGAACATTGTATGTAATCTATCATAAAACATGTAACACATATGTCAAATTAATGACACCGTATGACATCATCTCTACCAAAAATCGAATGCTAAATTATTCTGAATTGATACTTAAATGAGGAAGCTACAATCCCTTGTACAACATATCACTGTAGCTCATTTGCCAATTACAGTGAAAACTTTAATCTAAGTGTGGTGGAAGCTGAATGGATAAAATAAGTTATTACTTAAACCGGTGTGCGCATGGGCCAGAAAAGTGATTCATTATTATTTTTAAATAAATATAGATCCCATCCTGAGGATTTTGACACCAACCTGGCTCTCCTACGAGGAGTAGTTCTTTGTCTATGAATTTTCAAAGTTTTCAGTAATTAATGCGTCAGAGCATCCTTTTTCGCATCACTGTGACAGTATTTATTTGAAACTTACAAAAATCATAGAACAATAACTAGTGATCAAAGGAAAGTGCGGTTAGTGCAAAAGTCTCAGGATAAAATCCACTACCAATTGAAAATATAGGAAGAGCATATGCTGGCATTAAAACGCTTGTTGAAAGTCAACTTTCACGAAAGATGAATACTGTCGAGAGAATAACAAATGTAATCATATTGCAGTAAGTACAACTTGGTATTTATACCTGTGACTGGATCGTTTTGATCTGACCCAGGTTCACTAGAAGGCTCTGTGGGAGGAGCAGATGAAGATGAAGGTATTGGTGGTGGTGAAGGAGGTGGTGGTGGGCGCACAGCAGAGGTTCCCGGAGCTGTAGGAAGAGCAGTTTCGGTTGTATTATTAATACTGCCGGGTGGTGAGAAAGCAGAGGCATTGGTGCTTCCAAGACGCTGGATGACTCTGCTATAGGGACCGCTGGCGGAGGACCTGAAATGATGGCGAAGGCAGCCGGGGGGCCCACGGCCATAGCCAATCCATCTACTCCTACTTGGAGGCAAATCTGTAGAGCTTTGAGGATTCTAAAAATAAAACAAAACACGCTCTTGGTTCTTCATGAAAACAAACCTTGGCCCTTAACTCTCTAACTTGGATAAATAACTAAGAAGTGCAGTAGTTTAAAACACTGCGAAATATGAGTATAAATGAGGTATTTGATGTGTGACATGTATCCGGGATGTATTGTGTTGTGAGAGGGTCGTAATAGCTCAGACAACAACTTTGTTTAAACTCACGATTTCGATTAAGGATGCAAACATTTAAAATTGATCTCTACAGAGATGCATATTCCCATCCAAAGATTACAATGATAGAGAACTTCTGTGTGGCAATCTCGACCATGAAATGCATACGAAAACTCTCAAGACTATTGTTTACGATAATTCCAAACAAGGCATTCTCCAATGCCAGGTTTGACCACAAATTTGACAACGACTACTTCGGATCCGATCATTTAATCTGGAGTTCTTCAAGAAATTGCGTGATTTCTGTCTATATCCACTACGCTATTTCCCTGCAGGTATCCGTAAGCATTCATACCATGCAATGCTTTGATTCTTGATAATTTTGTTCGTTATCATCAATTATTGTTGAAAATTAAAAGAGAAACTCGGCCCTTCGCTCCTTTGGACCCCCACCGGTAGTTCCATGCTAAAAAAATCTAAAGGTCTGAATTGAAAATACTGCATTACCTCTTTATAAAGAGTAAAATACTTCGAAAGATGCCAAGAATCCTGGTTCTCTGTGACCATTCTCTTGGTGACCATAAGGTGGCCAATGGTAATTGGAATCGTGAATCTTAGGGGAAGCGGGGAATTTTAACTTGGGAGTATTTAACCTATTACTATCAAAACACCAGAACCTTGAAACCAGAACTAAGAAGTATCGAAGTATAGTTGTACTAAACAGGTGCAGCACAAGCTCCAAGTGTCCTAGTACTACACCTTATTTATGCATAGCAAATACGCCCATATAACCAAGTATACAGAAATGGACTAACAGTGCAACCTCTGGGACAGACAAGAGTGACGTGTTCACGTTCTTCCGAGTTAGGAGCCGAGGTTCTTGAAGATGGTGGCGAGCTCGCTGGTTGGGACGGTAAAGAGATCGTAGGCACAGCGTTGTTACCAGCGGCCGGGGAGGTGGTTCTTCGTCCACTCTCAACCATGTTCCGAATTTCTCCGAGGAAACCTTGAACGTCTCTGTGAAATCAATAATACCTCCACAGATTTCAAAAAGAAAAGATAACACTAAAAGGTAGGAGTTATGAGGAGAGTAAAGTAATTTTTCGCGGTGATGAAAGTAATTTTAGTCTTGCACTCAAGTAAATTAAAACATTATAACAACTAAATAAATTAAAAATAGTCACAAATAAAACTCGGGTTAAAATCGCTGCAAAGTTTTCTGAATTGTGCTGACTTTGTTTTGTTATTTGAACCTTAAAACCCCTTGGGGCGCAAACAGTTGTTTGTAATTACCTGATCAGTTTTGCTTGATCCATTGAAATTAGAGAGTTTTTGTACTTGTATTAATTTTCTCGTGTACGAAAATGGCCTTTCCGAAACCAGAAGAGGTTTCCCTAACGTGGAAACGCTTTTCGGAATGGGAAGAGTCATCTTTACTCGTGCTCAGCTTTTTTCGGAATCGTAATTACGAGACGACAACTTCACCTTTCTTTAGGATAACACTCTAGAAAAACTTAGCAACTATCATGCAGTTGGCATGGACACACTCACACCCGACAAAATCGCCTGAATTTTTCCCTTGTCGTATTTTGTTGTTGGTTCCACATTTGTATTTGTCTTTCTTTCGTGTTTTTTTCCTCGCACCTGAACCAGAAGGGTCATTAGCGGCATTTAGTTCTTGCTTTCGACGTTTTATCGACGATTTCAGCTTTTTGATTCTTAAGATTTCATTTCAAAGTTCATTTTACACATTTTAAAGATTCGTGTTCTTCTGGGCTGAATCTTTTTTGTATGTTGTAGAGGTAAGTGGTCGTTGTTTTTTATTTCAAGTTATATTTTGGAAATTGTCTACTGTGACAATTGAGTTTTGAGCAGTGATTCACTACAATAGTCACGTTAACGTCTCTATATGAGTTCTCTTACTCTAGGGCTTACGAAAATGCTACGAAAAATCAATGCGAAAAGGTTAGCATTCATCGTGCTTGCTCTAACATCTTGTTTTCGTGTTTATGAGAAATACCAATATGAGAAAAACAAAAACTATCCATTAAATCTATCAAAATGTAACGATAAAGTGTAATGTAACCTTCGGTAGCGAGGAAGCAAAAACATATAAAGGATGTCCCAAAAGTAACCCTCACCATTTTTTCCCCCCCCCCCCCCCCCCACGAATGACATCTCATTTAAAGATCTTTTTAGTGCTGAACACGATGGTGAAACCAGAATTTCAATATCTTTCTCGGATTTGAGTAGATAAACCACGAAGATGCGCGATTTATCGTAAAAAAGCCTATCTTTAGAAAAAAATTGCGCCTCTTCGTGGTTCATCAGCTCCAATACAAGAACGGAATAGGTATTAAAATTCTGGTTTCCCTATAGTAATCAGCACTAAAATATCTTCAAAATGTGGAAAGAAAATTTTGAAGTAAGTACTCAATATTCTCCCCAAAACCTAATGGATTTTTTTGTTCTGGTTTTTATTTGCTTGAAAATTAGTACCAGGCACTTCCAAAACGCACTACAAGTTTCACTTCGATACCTCAAAAATTTAGGACAAAAGGTATGGGGGGGGGGGGGGGTTTGTTGGGACACCCTATATATACCATTCAATCAATAAAATATGAGTTAATTTAAACAAATTGAAGAAAATGCTAGAAAATAATAGGTAAACTATCAATTACGAGCCATCTGGACGCAAACGAGTGGACTGAGACGCATCATCATCATCATCATCCTGATTTTCACCAGCTGCATTCGAGGATCTTGGGGCAAAACGTCCAGGAGGGAGGCGAAACGATGAACTCAAAGTTGGACGAGAAGGAAGAGTTTCAGAGAGTGGGTCGTCAATGAGATAGTTCACGTCTTCAGGAGCCGATGGCGACATACGAGACATTGTCCTTGTTCTAGCCAGAATATTCCTGCCTGTCTCCACCTGAAGCGAGATAGACCTATTTTTAGATTTTCCGTTTTTGTCGGAATTAGCTATTATTTTAATTGAAGAACTGAATGCAGAACCCCCATGAACCTGTGAATTTGTTAACTCTGAAACCCATCAGGTTTGGAGAGAATCGGTTTGAGAACGAATGCGTGACATCATCTGGTTTCAGGTGTCGCCAATTTTCCTCATTTCTGACCAATCTTTTTTTTTTTAAATATATCTTCTTATTACCATTCGGTAAATGGAGGAAAAACTGCCTACTCCTAATTTGTAAGTCAATTTAAAATACGTACATAACTTACCTACCTAATCAAGTTAAGCTTTAAGTAAAGTTTAAATCTCCATTCAAGATACAGAAGAATCAGATTATTGAAGCGCTTTCATTAAAAGTATATCAGATGTACTCAATGATGTCACCACTAGTTTTCCAAAAAGTAAATTTCAATTTCAAATGAAGGGGTAATGAGCGTTACCCATATATTCATTCTACTTTTTTAAATTAAAATAGATTCCATTCTAAGAGCAACTTTCACCAACAACTTATGTAGCGGAGTTTGGCCAAACTCCATTAAATATAATCTCGAGGATCAAACCTTGCTATCTTTCACCAACCCAAAACTCGGTTAAACCCAGTTTGGAATAATCGAGTTTCCTTAACGGAGATTCGACAAACTGTCCAATGAAAACATGGACAATTTGAAAACCCGCCATGTGTCCGCCATATCAAGACAATAAAGCAGTGAATCACTACCATGACCAATTATTAGAGAGTTCCTAGTAGATCCGTCGGTCTCAATACGGCATGCGGTAACGAGGAACATTACTGCACCTTAAAGTCACGTCAAGTCCTTAACGTATCTAGTTGTAACGCTAAGTCCATGAAAGGAGGAAATTATCCCTACAGTGCGTTCCGAATCACGATCGCAACGCCACTTTCGCCACTTTTGCCCCAAAATAGACGCCATTTGCCGTTCCGTTTCCTTGCATAATTGCCCATTTCGCCACATCGATGACGTCACGGATTTCTCCCACTCTTCGCCCACCCTTAAACATGGCGTGTGAAATCTTCCATCTTTGACCCATGTCTGGAGCTGGGTCGGCGTGGTCGTTGTGATAAGACGGGCGATAAGATAACAGATATCGCAAATGAACGTGAATTTTGACATTGACATGTCTTGATTTTGACATTGACATGTCTTTACTTTGGCACTTCGACAGAAATCGTTCACCATTCGTTTGAAAGCTCTCGATTTATCACGCATTTCTCTCTTAGGTACTTGCTCTTGGTATTTATGTCGCCATTTTATATTTAAAAGTGTAAGTAATGGATGTAGTAAACAATGCCGCTTGTTTTGTTGTTATTAGTTTCTACGTTAGAAATCACCTCGAGAAAACGCCAAAATGAAGCCGTGGGTAGAGATAATTGCTTTATTACAAGAGTTTATTGAAATCATTGAAACTGTAACAATTGTGATGAAAATTATTGTTTTGAACATTATTCGTCAAAATTATTTGTTCAAAATAGAATCCAACATATTAATGTTCATTCTTGAACTAAAGGCATAAAATGTCCCAATGTGTTGCAGACTCGTATGCAACACAAAGTCGAAATGTGTAAGATAACGTAGGTACGTACATTAATATACATTACAATAATTGGAGCCGTTTATTGAGTAAGTACCTGTAGCGAATAATGTTGGTATAAACCCCTTCATGGTAGTCCGTTTTGGCTCCTTATGTATTTAGTATGATTAGTATTACAGAAATGCAAATTGTCTACCTACTAAGGTCCTCATAATCGAAACTTTCTAGTTATTCCCAAAAATCAAGAACCCTGAAAATAGGATGATATCTACGTACACGTTTCGTGATTACCAATAGAGATGTACTACCTACCTATCCAAAATGTGCTTTAAAAATCGTTTTAAATTCGTATAGTTGAACAGTAGGTAGGTTCCTAGTTGAATATATCAATATTTAGTAATATATGGACCAATTCTATAAATTTCATTTTATACATTGAAGCTCAACCCTTTGCTTGAAAAAAAGAAATTAAGTACCTACTTAGGTAGGCAGGTACTAAAACTAAAAGACCACTGTTTAAATAAAAGCGTGGGATGCGATAAATGCACGGGATGCGGGAGGCCGAGGGGAGAGGGAACTACCACCCCTCCGTGACGTCATCGTTGTGAGGGGAAGTGCCTTAACTGGATTTAACTGAAGTGGCGAAAGTTGCATTGTGATCGTGATTCGGAACGCACTGCTAGGAGGTTATTTGAGTCCATGAAAGGAGGTTATTTTAGGCGATTACGTTTTTTCCGGATTGCGATCCGTTAACCTATCTGTACAGAAGGATCCGTCACCTAACTCATTGCGTCAGAGTTAGGGCGTCGGATATTCGATACCGCTCGACGTATTGTGTTTTACGGATCTACTAGGAATTCTCTATTACCCGCGCCGTTTTTATCTAGTTACCTAGTTACCATCTAAAGTTCTAGAACGTGTTTGGAGCTTCAAAAGTAAAACCTATTGATTTTCTTTAATATCATTAATATTTTGTTCAATATCATTTATAATATTCGTTGATAGTTTGTTGTTATTTTACATAATTTACAATATTCGTTGATTTCGATCGAGTTCAAATTCGTATTGAGCACTTCAACTGTGAATCAAACTGTAGGTATCAGCTGTTGGTGCACGGCCATATTGCTCGATATCATTGTTATCACGGCTAAACGGAGATTGGCAAGTGTAACTGGCCGGGGCTTGGGAGATTAACCTCAAGCCACCTCGTTAGGAGTTTAAACTCGTAAAGTGGTCTGGTGAAAGGCGATGAGCTGGAATCTCCGTTATTTTCCAATCTTTTCTAACTTAAACTCGTTTATGTTGTTGGTGAAAGTGGCCCTAAGAAATGTAATACCGTCAACAATCTCCTAAGTTGAGGAGTTTTCTCACTACGATTTTTCAAGTTTGCGCTGGTGACGTCACACTGGGATGCATGGGGGGGGGGGGGGGTCCCGCCCAGGCAGGAGGGGTGCTTTGAGGTCACCAGCAAGTGAAACTTTGAAAAATCATAGAAACAAAACTACTCATCGTAGGAGAGTGCGGTAGATGCCAAACTTCTTCGGATGGAATCTTCTTCCATTTAAAAATAGTTAAAATACCTTTTTCGCACCCAGTGGTAATGCTCATTTGAAAATGTCAGAGCTGACATTTTATGAACGTGATAGACTTCACATGCTGCATTGTTTTAGAATGAATTCCTCAAAGCATATGAATAATGAAAAACCAGTCATGCAACACGATCGTATACACACATTTTCGTAAAAATCGTACTATATTATGATACCTCGTATGGAGATTTGAGCACTTGAGTGCAAAGAAATTGTTAACTACCTACTTTATGGAAAAACAAACTCATTCTAAATTATATTCTGCAATTCAAAATAGACTTTGGATTTTCCCCATTTTTGCAGATCTAAGTACATTATTCCAAGTACAGTGTTTTAAGGGCGTTCATGAGTATGTGTTAATTTGTATCTTACAAATCACCCATTTTCTCAGGAATGGCAAAAGATAATGAAATTATTCTTTTTGCATCTTGTAAAGTGACATCTATAATACAAACGGTTATTTTTTTCAGGTACCTGACTTACAAAATGATTTTTCGGCAAGCCTCAGAAAAAGTCATTTTTTTTAGTTCGCTTCTTTGGTTACTCATGACTTTGATATTGCGTAAAATTGATCAAAAAAATGACCACAATAACAGAAAACTGTACTCTTCAATTTAAAAAAAGAAATCACGCCGATCCTATCAGTCGTTTCAGAGATAATTTTAGATATACCTAATAATAATACTGATCATGGGCGTAGGCAGGATTTAGCCAAGGGGGGGGGGGGGGGGGGGGGAGAGCTATTATATATAATATATAGCAAATATATAGAAAACGAGAGGTACAAAGTCTGAATACCGAGAAATAATTTTCATGACATATCTTTATTTATATGTTTCACATTATTTCATTATACAACATATGTACTACAAAACAGCAATGGAGAATTTTTAAGACAGCATCAGTCTTCTGGGGTTGCTGGCAAATTGACCAACAACCTCTTCTACAATGGTTGCCTTCTTTGATTTCACCAAATCTCGGTGGAGGCTGAGCATACACAGACCATTCAGCCTATCCTCCCCCATTGTAGACCGTGTCCATGTTTTTACGCGTCTCAGGGTGCTGAAAGTTCTTTCTACCGAGCAGGTCGAGCATGGTAACGTTACTGCAATCATCAGGGCCTTTTTGATGGAAGGATAGAAGGGGTCCGCTTCATTGATCAAGTCGATCATTTCCACATTCTGAAGTGTTGACAGTTTTTCAGTCTCATTCCAGTCTTCACCTTTGTCGTTCTTGTACATTTTTTCGCCCACTTATTGTGCCATAATTGGAGTTCTGCGTACATCAGATCCTCATCACAATCTTGGCAATTTTTTCGGCTTGGAGTTTCAAATGGTCTAATCTTGAAGCCAACATGGCGTGGGGGTGAAGAGAAAGAAGGGAAAACGCCGGTTTATTATTATGAGAAAATCTATCAGTCAGCGCTGAAGAAAACGAGTCTAGCTAAGGAATCAAGACTGATCGTTTCCAATATTCCTCAGGAGAGTCACTTGGGATATTCGAACGATGGTGCTGACGTCCAACCACTCTTGGCATCGAAAGTTCTACCCCCAATTCGTCTAAGATTTTTTTGGCCAATGCATATCTCCCATCACAGAATCAGCAGACTCACGGTGATTCCTCACAGTAACAACACAGTTTCAATATGATTGTAGCGTTGAAGCAAATTCAGCTGTTTTCCCTGCAAAATACCACTGGTTGCAACAGAGCCGAGTATTTGGATATAATGAAGGCATAAATTATGAAAATGGGTTGTGTTACAGCACTGAAAAGCAGAAACGCATTGTTTCTTGTATAACTACGAGTATTTCCCTCTGTAGTGAGCTTTTCCAATGCACTATTTCCACGAAATGCTTCATGAAAACAGAAATGCATCGATATTTTTCGGACCATCTGGTCTCACAAAATCCAGGTATGTTAGGAATGTGCTTCCTCCGCAGCACTGACTGACGAAAAAAGTTGACAATCTCTTTTATTGTGGAGATAGTATTGCGGATTTCGATGACAATGGAAATATAAAGCATTCTTGTATTCATCCCTGATGAATTCATAGCCTTGCCCAACACATTTTTCTGGCTCGAGACCACTTTTTACAAGGAAATTATCAATTACTGTTGCAATAGTCGCTGCATCCATCGCTTCCAACTCAACAAATCCTAGAAAATCCTCGCGTATCAACATTTTTTATTCGTCCAATAGGTCCAATAGACAACTGTTCCTTCCCCGATATATTCTGCTGTCTCGTCGGCCAATATGGAAAATGCGCAAGCTTTCTTAATGTCTTCAACTATGATGCAGCTCACTAAATTCCCGCATAAACAGATAAGTTCGTTTTGCATTGCTGGAGACAAATACCTCGCATTCTTCTTTCCTTCTTTTGTGAACCTTTCAAGATCACAGTCCCCAGAATCAATTTTCAATTGTATCAGATCTTCTAGAATCCCCTCATGAAGTTGTTTACCACGTAAAGGTAAATCGTGCACGCCACAAAATATCACCACAGACTCGAGTGATGAAATATATTTTCTGTTTTCCAACACAATTTTTTATGTGCACTCACCATCTGAATGTCAATGGGTACCTCAACCATAAATGAGTGCATCGCTTTCATTGCTGTCAAATGCCAACTACTTCCAACGTGACTTTTACAGAACTCGTGCATTCTCTTGTAGTTGGTGAATGGCCTCACCACAAATGAGCCTAAGACTCCCCGAATAGTACTAGTAGGTGGAGCGAAAATGTCGCAGTACAAGCAAAATGCTCCTTTCAAATGGCTTGAATAAACAAGCCATGGTGAATATTTGTCGAGCCAGGCACACCGAAATTTTCACTTGAGGGCCTTCACATCTTCTTCAAATTTACCTTCCCATGCCCCTTACATTCAATATTCTAGTGTTTCTTTTAAATAAGTTCAGCACAATTTATTTTTGTGTTCCCAAAAGTCTGGGGGGGGGGGGGGGGGGGCACGGTCCCTCCCTGCCCAACCCTGTCTACGCCCTTCATACTGATTATGTTTTCTAATTTTCATGGAAAAAGGGACTGATGTCGATGAATTCCAGCTTATATTCTGACATGAAAGCATAGAAGCGTTAGAGAATTCGACAAAGCAAAGAACTCCAATTACTCTATTATACTGTCAATGTTCTTTCAAAAAAGTTCCACTTAATTGAGTAGTGATTCCTTCTTCACATTTTCAATAAAAATTTGAAATATTCCATTGTTGCGACTTCATATTATTATATTGTTCAACACCATGGTTTCTCATGGTATTTGTTTATATTCAGAAATTCAAAAATAAAAATAAAGATTTGACCATACACTGTACCCGAATCTTATGTCAGTATGAATCTAGGATAAATCTATGAATCGGGGATAAATCATCCATGATACAGGCTATTTAAAAAATGAACAGAGTAATTTGAGTTTTCAGACGTGAAAATCCAAGTCCTATGAATATTTTCTCTCTGTAAAACTGAAGCTTGGGTTATTAAAAAAAATGTTAAGGATATGCAACCTACAAAACCTCTTTTGGTCCACACCACAGTAGGATAACAAAATACAAATACAAAATACAATACCACGTTTTAAAAAACTCACCTGTGCTCTGAATCGGTTGAGTCTTTCATATAAATAAGACGCTCTCACAAAGTCACTAGGTAACCCTCGCTCGGCTGTGTCACTGGATGGCGGGTCCGTGGGTGCTTGGGGGAGAGGAGGTGGACTGACAGGACGTCGGACAAAAGGAAATGGCTGAGTGGGAGATGGTGAGGAAGAGGGTGGCACGAACATTGAGTGTGTCCCAGGGCTGAGGAACTGTGATGAAGAGTGAGAGGCACTGATCTCGTTGGTACCACGGGACCTACGGGGTTCCTCAGGTGTGGTGGTCGGCTCTTCAGATGGTGTATGAGACGACGATGACGACAAAGAGGACGATGAAGATGACGAAGACGAACTGGAACTTGAGCTACTGCTGCTGTTGTTGAGGCGGCTACAAGTTCGTCCAACCAGGTCACCTCTACAGATGGTGCACCTCCCTGCAGAACCTGCTCCAGTGCTTGTTGATGTGGAAGGCGTGTCCATTGGGTCAGTTCCCCTGTCCATCTACAAAGAGGGAGAATAGAAAATGATGAAGTGTATCTTACAGATAAAAACAATTTTTATGGCCGAGACAGCATTCTCTTATTGGAACAAGTATTCTAAAAATGGAACTGCAGCAAATAACTTTCAAATGGTAATTTTTTCATGGTTTTTCAATGAACTTACAATAACCAACAACTATTCATTTTCAACAATCAAAAGAAATTCTGATCACTAAAAAAAGCTGGCACACGCAGGTAGAGAAACCTGACAGCCTGCCCTGCCTGGCCTTATGGCCTGGATTGGCCATAAATTCATCACTTCTAGTTGAGTGGGTTCAGTACAAAAAACTAAAAAACACATTTTTTTTTCGTTGATTATAACCTGTACTCAATTCTGAAGATTATTGTATACTGCACTCAATTACAGCACCAACGGACAGTCATAAATGACCAGAGAAGTGCGTAACCTCCGGTTTCTTAGTCCAGAAGAGTGCTCACGGTTGCTAGCCCTCTAAGCAGTTGCCCACTATCTACTGTAAATGTATTTTTTCTCTAGATACACGACATACATACAAAGCCATACATACACAATCAAGTTCGGTATCTAAAATGTTTGTATCTTCAAGTAGTATCGTGATTTACCGTTTGAGTTTGCGGTTGCACAGGAACCCTACGGAGATAGTAGTTGGTAGATCCACCAGGTCCTTGGGTGGAAAGTTGAATATAGCGCTCCACTAGTTGTTCATATTGCTCTACCATGTACCGGTAGCAAATAGTGATCCTCCTCTCGTGTTCCAACTGTGAAACTTGAGGAGAAGGCTGTGGAGCTGACACTCTATCCCATTGAGACTGTCGCGTGTGAATATTAGCAATGCCAGTGACTAGTTTATGGCCAAGACGATCAAAGGACACAAACCTGAAACAAAGAATTTTAAAAAGTCAATTTTATGGGTAATTATTAAACATGACGTAAGTAGTTTAAAACATCGAATTGATTTGACAGTATTCTGAGAAGCATCCCCGAATTTCTTCCAGGTTTTCTGTTTGTAAGAAATAATGAATAAGTTTTACCTGACTTTCTCCCGTTCATTTGAAGTGGCGCATTTGGCAAAAGGACGCTCTTGACTCCAATCCCAAAAATGGATTTCATTATAAGATGCAATGACAAGAACCCGATCTGTAGGATGAAATGTGAGGGAAGCGATGACAGTTTGACCATCAGCATTCCAAATCTCACTTCCACCCTGAAAACATAGTTAGCTACTTCAATGAAAATACATCGTTTTATCATTACATCATGATGTAATGTACCTATATTAAGTATGATGAGTCTAGACGGGAAATATTTCAGAAAATCAATGTTATTCCGATTTTGATCATTCATTGAGATTTAACACAAAATGCATGAAGAACCTACATGATACTTTACATAAATTTTTCATAATAATCTCAGTTTAATCATCCGATTTTGCTCCAGAGACTACCAAAGCCATTAGATGACAAACATCTAGTCCCCCAAAGTAACAGTTTTCTGTTGAAATCCGACGTGTGTTGACACAAGAAACACGCATTAAATGAGGGTCCCTTCCCCCTCCCACAAGGGGCAAAAAGCGACCTGGCCATCAAGACCGCTCGGTCTTGCGGTTCATTGCCTAACCTCAACAAACTAACCCCACCCCCCTACAGCCCATGGTTCTGGTGGGGGTAGAAAATTTTAAAATTGCCTATGCACCCTTCACACTAACCCAAGAAGATTCCCCCACAAGATAAGAAATCGGTTCAGCTGTTTGCCGCCCATGGACATACAGATGGAGTTTCATTCTTATAAAATCATAGGATTTAAATATTATAGCCAATAATTTTTTTTTTGGGGGTTTTTTATCTGCTGTAGGGATTGGACAGAGGTCATTGCTGTACCCCTTGTGGCAGGCAACCCCCTCCCACCATCTACCACCTCCCTTCCCTTTTCCTGAGGAATGTTGTTACTGCTGTTTTCCCCCGGCGGATCTGCCAGTGAAGTTCATGATGGCAATCCTTTTGGTGACGGAAAGTCAACACGGATCCCCTTAGAATCACGCCCCTTGCACTGTACCAATTGGCACCTTGCTCAGAGACACTAATGACCCTTCCCATTAAGGTGCAGCTTAAATGATTAAATATATATAAATATATAATGTCAATAAATTAATATAAAAATATGTACTGACATGAAGATCCCAAACCCGAACCTGCCCACCCAAACATCCTGAGGCTAGAATCTGGTTGGAAGATGGGTGAAAGGCTATACACCACGGTGTCCTAGGGTGTCCAGAAAGAGTCTTGACGATTCGTCCACTCCTCAAGTCAGTTACATAAACGTTATGGTTTCCATGTGTAGATGCAACCATAGATCTGTTTGAAACAAATAAGAATGAACTCAAAATGTAAGGCTAGAAGTACAAGAGCAAGGTCAGACACCCCAATCACCAGGCCTTCCTCTACTTAGTAGAGAAGTACTATAGTTGGGCTGCCTAAGCTACGGTCCTCTGCGGCCGAGTGACTAGTGTTCTGCCCTACGGAGTAGAGGGTCTCGGTTTCAAAACCAACGTGGCACCAATTTTTTTCTTCACAATTCAACTTCCAACACAAATTTTTAAACGTAATTCTGATCTATTTGCCTAACTAATCTGTATTTTACAAAAAGGATTGATTTAGGATATTTCTAAGTTTCGAGATCCAGACCAATAACTATACACATCATTCTGATCTATTGCAGAAGCCGATTATGGTTTATAAGGAGGATGGTGGTGGAAGGTCTGACAGTGCTCCTGAACGTGAAGTAAATGTAAGTAGGTACCACTAATTCTAATCTTAAAAAACTAATAAGTTCTGATAGGAGTAACTGAATAGCATTTCAAGTTTTAACCTCTCTTCATCATTAGTGCATAGAAACGAGACCAAAGAACACGAGTTAGAGTAAGAACACAGTGGAGCCGGGGCTGGCTGTATCCTCGCTTACTCGATGGTAGTCGGGCATATAGCTGAACATACCCACAGTGGCGCTCAATCGGCGCATTAACAACATGAAAAGTTCAGGCAATGAAGAGGTGATTCTCCATTGTTCAGCGTGTAAATAGTTTTTAATTTTTCAGACCTTATCAAGTTTGATGAAATATCCAATTGAAATCTAATTTTAATTTTAAGTTTATAACAATAACAAACTCAAGTTTTCAACCCAATTCATTGGCTATTTCATTCCACAACCAGTAGAGAATGTTGTGATTGTGATGAGCTTGGTTCCACAAAGGCATGCAAATAAAACCCTCTGCAATAATTGTCTCAATATCAACATCAATTATTTTTTACCATCAAAACGAAAACAAAACCAGGGTAAAGCGAATGGAATGCGGAGTCGAGGAACTGTGAAAAAGTGGGTGAACCATTGATAACGCACAAGTGTGTGGGCAATACTCGCTTATTGCCATGTGACTTGGCAAATATGTGCGCTTAGAGCATAGCTCACTGCTACCGCCCGGGCTACCTACCAGGAGCCACTTGTGTGTCAGTATGGTTCAATGCTTCAATTTTAGAAGGCTATGAAAACAGCTAGGCTACCACAGTGTTTTTCACCCTTACACGTTGTGAATTTCACTATCAATAGTACACAGGTACGCTTTTACATAAGTAAAGTCTTATTACAGAAATATGGCTACACAAGTATATGTT
Organism: Adelphocoris suturalis; assembly: GCA_030762985.1. Taxonomy (NCBI): domain Eukaryota; kingdom Metazoa; phylum Arthropoda; class Insecta; order Hemiptera; family Miridae; genus Adelphocoris; species Adelphocoris suturalis. Next base: position 46,871,036 of record CM061042.1, on the reverse strand, counting down.
GACATCGCCAATAAGTGGTTCTATCTCACTACAATTCACAAGCACCATTCTGAACTTGCACCCATCTGAAAATCAGCCTGAAACCTTTTTTACTATACTCAACATCCATCGCTGATTCACAAATATATGATGAAACATGTCAACAAAATTTATTTTTATAATTAAAACAGAATTTATAAATCAAGAGAAGGCGATGAAAACGCTACTTGATTGGCTTGCTAGTGTGTGATGTCAACATTTTGTTATCTGTGTGGAGTGTAAGGAGCATGGCCATTTCCAGTCAAGCAGCATGATCGTATGAGCGCATTTTCGTAGATTATCGTATATGTTATTTTACTTTGTTTTGAAATTTGAGCACTTTGAGTGCAAAGAAATTGTTAGCCAGCAATTTTATGGCAAATAAACTCGTTCGGAATCATATTCTGCGATTCATAAAAAAATTTTGAATGTTGCGCAATTTTTCAGTTTTTTAAAAGATTTTTCAGCAAATATTCATGATATTTAGGTACATTTTTCACCATAATTTTGTGAATAATTTTTTTAATGTTCTTGTTCATCGTTGATAAACGTGTTTTGATTAAAACTCTGCTAAAGAATAAATTTAACAATTTTCAGACGTTTTAAGTGATTTTTGGGAACTTGTTTTGAAATCTGACCAATTTAATGTGCTCAAAAAGTGATGGCCAAGGAACTCATCCTTTCATTTGGAAAGCTTGATTTTTTTGGCGCAAGAACGGAATTTTTATCTCAATCCTAAGAAGAGTTGTTATCGTCTGGAATGACACATAGTATATACGAGGCACGACCAGAAAGTAAGAGTACTGAGGCCCTTACGTGCAGGAGAAATTTTAGTTTCCAATGCTAGTCACACTGCGTGATATAGGAGGTCCTCCTGAACACAACGAGCACTGAATAACCTTGGTAGTATCAAAACTCCCTTCGTGGGGACCGTTTACTTGAACCATGTCGATAAAAAATCCCGCCAAGTGTGAGGTGCGCTCCGTCATCCGGTTCCTTGCCGCAGAGGGTAAAATGTCGACGGAAATTTTTTCACGGAAGGTGTCATGAACAGAACGAACGTTTTCAAGTGGTGTCGTGAATTCAGCGAAGGAAGAACGAATGTTCACGATAATCAGAGTAGTGGAAGGCCTTCCATGTTGACTGATGAGTAGGTGAAACAAATCAAGAACGCTGTTCGTGAAGATCTGGTCGATTTTCTGCCCCAGGGGGAGACGATTAATGCAGTTTAATATTGTGAAACCCCTAAAAAGCTCATGAGAGCAATCCAAAACAAGCGGAGGGGAATGTTGACAAAGGGAGTGTGCTTGTTGCACGACAACGCCGGCCCTCACACAGCCAACGTCACCAAAGAGCTGTTAGATTCATACGGTTGGGACATTGTGAACCACCCTCCGTATTCCCCTGACTTGTCTCCTTGCGATTTTCATCTTTTCACCTCTGAAGACTTACGTGGGTAGAAAACGCTTTTCAACCGACGAGGAAGTGAAGGAAGAGGTCCTTCACCTGGCAGCAAGAGTTGGCGAGAGAATTCAGAAGAGGGTATCAAAAAGCTTGTGCCGAGGCTCAAAACTTGCATCGAACTGGAAGGCGATTATGTAGAAAATAAGTGAAGTGTTAACCTACAAAACCCTGTATTTTTTTTTTTTAATACAATTTTTTTTAAATAGAAAAATTTAGTACTCTTACTTTCTGGACGTGCCTCGTTTATATATATATATATATATATATATATATATATATATATATATATATATATATATATATATATATATATATATATATATATATATATATAAAATGTTGAACTCTAGGATTTGTCTCAAAATGGATCTCAATTACAAAATTTTCGGAGCCGTTGAAAAAGCTCACCCGTAAAAGCCCATACAAAAGTTTCAACTGGGAGAATCAAAATAATACATATACTAAACAAACGACTGAAGAACTTTTCTTCGATTCAACTTCAAGTATCAAGAAGAATGGTAAACTATTAACGTTCCCATTAAATTAAATAATGAAACCCCTGAATATAGAGTTTTCAGAACCACGTTTCAGTTTTCAAGAATCTACAAACCAGATGTTTCTCTCATTTTCTTAGTATTACACAGTTTCCATTAGGAGTATTTCAAGACAACTAACATGCAGAATTGATTTTTGTATGCAACTATTTACCCATCAGGGCTGAAGACCATCAGAAACGTGGAACGGGTACCATCAGGTAAGCGGCAGGGCTATAAAGAAGACATCATCATTAGATATGTAATATAACAAATGATATATTATAATGATATAGTAATAGATATAACTAATGATAACTAACACTCGCAAGTATAAGTTAGTATTACCAGTGGTGGTGGTTGTTAAACAGGCAAGACCACACACTAAAAAGATTGATGAAATTACCAAGACTAATTAACAGTTCGAGGCAATACTGCTAAAGAGCCAATTTTTAGGCTATGTCCAACGTAGATAGCGGCCTAGCAATGTTGTTTGGCAAGCAGGCAATCCATACAGTCAACCCTACGCAATGTACCTACCGGAAGTGTTCCCTGTGAAAGCACCCGCCGCCCCATTTGCTCGCCCAGTTGGTTTGGTTTTCAAACCAGTTTGATTCACAGGTGCAATAGACTTGTGAATCACGATTGATTGGATTGAGTTTAGGTTAATTATCATTTTTTCGTATTTGTATAACTTATTTTTTATATACGATGGAAGCGTTGAAAGGAGAAGTGCAAACGGTTTTTTGGCTACAATCGAACCTTTTGACTTGAAGTTTTGATAAGTAATCAAGTAACGAATATTAATTTCTTTAGTCAATAAGATTTTGACTTTCGGAAGATCAGGGTAGAGGTGATAGAACTCCCAGTATGTTTCACGTTTATGTGATTTATTTTGTTCTTTGATTTGTCTCTCCTCTACGCACCAGATCGTAGATGTTTCCAGGATTAAATATTCGATAAAAATTTAGCTTTACGAAAAAGTAGCCGAGTATCCACAAACAAACAATAGTGAAAAATGGAACAGAGTTCGCACGGTTATGTTGCGAACACACTCTTTTGGGCACCACCAGTGAATCGTGAAATGTTCTTTGTTGGCCACATCGCTCGCTACCAGGGGTGGTGACACAATGGATACATACATATTTCTTCTTTATTTACTGCAAAAATGAAGACTACTACACCATCAATTGAATTTAAAGGTTCTCACTTTTTAATTTGTATTTGATTAATAGAATCAATATATCAATGAATTAAAGAATGAATAGGACAAACAAAACCAAAATCTCAAAAAATGCAACTGTTACTCTCCAGGAATGTAACTCTCACAGTGGAAGAGGTTTGATAACCTTGGCCTCATAGCTCAGATCGTTGGAGTGTTGCAACTCGAGGGAAATTTCCCCTTCGCTGTAACAACGCGAGTTCGAACTCCTGTCAAATATTTTTATCAAATTTAAATTAAATATTTTAGGGCCGTTACAGCGGTGCAGTCGAAATAGGATCCCAAATCATACGAAACAATAATTAAATCCCTCTCGAGCTAAAAGACTGTAAACATCACATTTCCTGTTAGCACCTTTCACTTCCTCACTCACTTGAGTCAAAACACACCTTGTCAATGACCTCGCTGGACTGCTGACTTTTTCCAGCGAGCATTTGCTGAGCCAGCAGCCTGCAGCTTCACTTCGTCATTCGTCTGACCCCAGACTAGCCGAGATAGCTGGTATTTGACTCCGGGAAAATGTTACGCTCCAGGAAAATAACTCTCACAGTCGAAGAGTTTCGATCACCCTGGCCTAATAGGGTCAGATTGTTGGAGTGTTGCAACTACAGGAAAATTGCCTGTAGTTGTAACGACGCCGTTACACAACGTAATCCCATCTTGTTAACTAACGGTTATAATAACGGCAAAACATGGCAGCTTATCTAAGTAAAATGATAGTTGCAGCATGCTTGAGTTCATGAAGTAGTGCGGCGTAGTCACTCTGGGCAGCTAGTGACGTTCCACCGTTGTCGAGTTCTTATACTGAGTTCACCAACCCGGCAGTGTTCTACCCTCCCCCCCGAGTTCTTGAGCTGGGCCATGAAATTCTTACACCAAAACAATGGCAGGGTTGTGAACTGAGCACTAAAAAGATAACCATGCCGAGACATATAACCTTCCCAGCTTTCATTTATTTGTTGTCTTCACTTGCGTTACCAAGCTGACATTCTGCCTCACTATACAAAAGTAAATCACTTTGTGTATTTAACCTTTTCACAATGAATTGTCTTGTAAATTGCAGGAAACAGAAATTGCAGTTTGACTTACAGGAAAAATATATGTGCTTCATTTGTCTTGGCCACAGCTGTGTCTGACAGGGACAGCTAAGATTGTGGAAGTTACTCGTAGGTTAGGAATAGGTTTTTCGACAGTGTTCCGGCAATTCAGTTTATCAAACCAACCGGAAAATTCGTGAACTCATCCCCACCAACTCGGTTCTCACTCTCAACCAGTTGTATTCTATTCTTGTTCTCTTGCCTATCCTGACTCTATTGAGGCTAATGTAACACCTCGTTAAATTAACAACGGCTATAGCATTTAACCACTAAGGGCCACTTTCACCAACAACCCACGCAAGGAAGGAAGGAAGGAAGGAAGGATGATATTCAAACTCCAATAAATATCATCTCGAGGATCAAACCTTGGCGTCTTTCAGCAACTCAAAACTCGTTTGGAACAACAGACTTCCTTAACGGAGTTTGGGATACAATGTCCACTAAAAAGTTGGGCCCTTTGAAGACGGGACAATAAATCCACCACAACAACACAACCATCAACCAGCTGTTAGGCGAGATTCACATTGCTCGCGAAGCGCAGCGATGCTGTGCGGAGCGAAAGGAGGCGCGAATTTCCAAGCGATGCGATGATGTGTTCATATTGCTAGCAATTACAAGTGAGTTGGCCAGTCGAGTGTTTGGTGTCCCGGCGTGATGTTCCTTCCAATTCAACCCCGTTAATTGGTTTTTATTGGAGAACAGTGCGTTAAAAATTAAAAGAAAACGCAAGTGGGTGCATGAAGTCAATCAGCCAAGAAATACATTCTTCAGCTACTTCATTCCAGGAGCGGCGGACAATGTTCCTGTTGGGGTAGAATTTGTTTTTCAATGTCCATAGTTTATCCAAAAACAAAAGAATTTAAAACAAAATAACCAAGAGAGCAGCGCGAAATCGCTTCCAATCGTAACTAAGCTTGCAATTGCATCAGACAACTCGCGCGCAATCTGATCGCTCCCCTCTGCTCGGAGTGGGGACACCCTTCGCCCCCTCCCGTTAAAAAACCTACTCGTGCGGCGTTTTGTCTTTTACGCGCATCACTCCAAATCGTGGGCAGTGTGAATCCACCCTTATCTTGCGGCTCCCATTTAAATAACCAAATAATAACATACCTATTTTAGACATTTGTGAACAAAATCGGGAAGTTTTGTATTATTTCTAATCAATATCGTTGGGACTCTATAAGGGCATATTATTCATCATCCTATCATAATGTGCCACCATCACATAATATACATAATTTTCCTCTTGTCCTTGGCTACCGGTTGTGTATGTATGTAATGAGGGTGTTTCTTCTTCAACCTAGAGCTCGTTGTACTGTTCTATTACACAAAGTACAGCCACACTTCTATTGATAATGTTAATGAAGAACGAGGTTTGTTCCTCTTTATGTTAAGTGACAAAATACTAGAATCGCATTATGAGGAGCAGACATGTTGAGTATTGGCTAACTTCTGGAGAGATACCTACAATCAACGAATACTTACCACAAAAATATTAGGTAGGTAGGTACCTACCTAGTTGCTGCAGTAGTTTTCAAAAAATTATGATTTATTTGAAATGGTTCCTCGCTCGAATTTATTTCTATTATTTACCGTGTTACTAGGAACCTACGGGTTTGGGGTCGGTTCCTTCGTATTTTTTCACGCTGAATCGAATAGTAATACTTGGAGATCTCTCCAATTCCGCTATAACCAAGTTTCACACATTTTAAATTTATTTGGTGTGCCCCGTAGGTAAGTGTTTCTAGGGATGAAGCTAGTTTATTAAAGTGTAAATTCTCGTAAGTAGAAATAACAACTGATCACAAAAGATATGCGACCTCTTGATATCACTGTGCAAACGGAGATTAGTAAATATAACTTGCCAGATTTCGGGGGTTTACACTTGTAGGAGTTTAAACGCTCTAAGTGTTCTGATGAAAGACGATGAGCTGGAATTTCCGATAATTTCTAATCTCTTCGATTAAACTTCGTTTGTTTTTGGTGAAAGTGGCCCCTCAGAAGTTGATTTCAACTACATCGAAGAAGTTATCTACCCCTTCCAGGAAGAGGTACGCCATATTACATAACGGTGTTGCCGTGCCATGTTAAATAAGAATGAGTACCGTTCAATCGGAAATATTTCATCTGGAAACATTCTGTTTTGATTCAAGTATCAGTGTTTTTTAACCAATATATCCCAAAGATAGAGAGGCAAGAAACAATGGCCAAGACCAAGAAACAAACACAATATAAGGAGAGTATTCATTACCTACAGATATATACTATTCCACATTTATTAAATCTATCTTTGTGTTTAACGCCAAAAATATGTAACATTGATATGAGTGTAGCTACGTTCTACAGGACGACACCCTTCCGGATACTGGGTAGGTAAGCAGGTAAGGTATCACTTTTATCTACTATGGTAGTAGAAGGTTACAATGATAAAACAACCGGATGGTTGGGAACAGCCAGTCCAAATTCGGCGCTCCCCTCTACTACTTTTAACAGCAGATGCATTGACGGATAGCCGCATTTCTGGAAGGATGTGAACCTCCCTTCAAAGACATTCAGCTCTCTAGTGAGGCCATTAGTAGTCCGGTTCAAATAGATGCCAGAGTGTGCCTCAGAGTTCAAATCGACTTTTAAAAAGCTCTAGACATGCAGCATGATCGTATGAGCGAATTTTCGTAGATAATCGTACTATATTGTTACTTTGTTTTAAAATTTGACCACTTTGAGTGTAAAGAAATTGTAACCACCAATTTTAAGACAAATTAGGTGTGTTGCAAGCACGAGTCATGCCGTCTGAGTTCATGAACTTGTGAGTTCACAAAACTTTTAGGTTCAAGAATCCGTCGGTGGGAACATTATAGTTCACCTGACACTCAATGCACCAACCAGCGCTAGCGTCGTCTTTAGTAACGTGAAAACCTCGTCATAGAAATCCTTTGAGCGTTTTGAAGAAAAGGAAAAAAAGGTGCAAAAAACGGCATTTTCAACTTTTTTGAAAGTTATTCGCTAATTGCCACCCTCAGACTACTTCCCCAGGTATGAAGGGTATGGGATATCATTCCTAGCCAGAAGAAGAGTAACTGTTGAAAATTTCATCGAAATCCCTCGAGCCATTATTGAGAAAAGGCAACAACAAAAAAGTGCTACACACGACGATTTTTCAACTAAGGTAGGGTGGGCCAAGTGCGTACGAGAAAAACATTAGTTTGACTTTGCATGCCAATTACAAACTACCCTTAAACAAACGTTTTCTATTTATGTGTAGACAACTGATAAAAGAAAACTGACGGTTGTAATAATTATTAGATGAAGCAAATTGAAAAATAGATGTGAAAAACGTAAACACAACAAGCATCAAGACGAGGCATTTAGTGTGAAGGTTTGCGGTGAAATGCATTTTCGGAAGGTTCAGAAAGATTTCCTTCAGTACGAGTTCTCAACCCTATCCCCGAACAGGTCTGAAAAGTTAATGAACTCACTGAGCTCAGTTCATGAACCCGTTGCGGTGGGAACACCTTACGCAATGTCCTACGTGGATTTGCCACACCTGTCAATGCGTTCAAATGGTGGACCAATGAAATTCGCAGAAGTTGTCACGTGACCCTGCCCGCACGGCCACGCCACAGCGTTGGACGCTTCGGTTTGATTTTCAAACAAGTTTGATTATCGCGTTCGCCATGCGTCAAACGCGTTTATATAATGTTTTTCTAACCTCTTTCGACATTTTGAACTTGTTTCCGTACTTTTTCCGCACGTTTTCTTCTGTGATAATGGAGTTAGCTGATATTGAAACGACCAGTTCTACATTTTATTATACACCTTTATCGGGAGATGCCCAGTTTCGAAGAAAATTACAATATATTGTCCAGTGTTTCTAGACAATGGTAAAAACAAAATACGAAGGTTTGAGTCATGCTCATGTGAGTAAATTTTATTAATTGTTCAGAGTATATTTTATGTTTGATTGTTTTGAAATTTGCGCAATTTTTCTGGAAATATTTCTTGTAGTTCCTATTATTCTGCCATACAAATAAACTTTTGGATTCTACCAAATATTTGCTCTTTTTTTAATCATTGTAACGAATTAAAATTCTTGTTGAATATAAATGGTAAAATTCTTGCTTAATTTTGTTCACGATGTAATCGAAGGTTTTTACTGTCATTCTTGCATATGATTTACAGTGTAATTCACTTTCCCTCAATTTGGAGTATAAGTAGGTTCTAGCATACAAAAAAGACCTTTAAATGATCAGTGATCTAAATTAATCACAGAAATTAGTAATAATTGAAAGGTATTTTTTATATGTATTATAAAACCTCATTATGGAAGATTATCACACCAAATCTTCAGAAACTCTTCCTGAGATTATTGGAGTGTAAGTGATGAAATTCACCGAACTCGCTCCGGCTTTCTAGTATTTCCTCGGCCGGTCTCTTTTTTTTCCATTATTTACAGCTAAATAATACGAAAGAGCCGTTGAGTTGGTCAGCAGCTCAAACTTGTTGATCGACGGCATGAATGCAAAATCAAATTGAAAAAATGAAGTTGAAAACACAGGTGATGAGAACAGAACAGGTTAACTAGCTAAACTACGAAGCGTTTTTGCGTTTCCACGAAGGACACCTTTTTTTTCTCCCGCGCGCCAAGATGCGGCAGTGCGACACTCTCGTTTTTAACGCACGGCTTGACGCTTGAGGCGGAGCCACGTAGGACACTGCCTTAGCGATTGTTGAGTTCCTGAACTCAAATCGCTTGGAACACGATTCACGTGAGCATAAGGTTCGGCGCCGAACCAGCTCCGAAAAGTTCATGAACTCACGGTGCTTAGAACACAGCTATTAACTCGTTCTAAATCACATTCTATAATTCAAAACAGTTTTTGAATGTTTAGCAATTTATCAGATTTTTTTTTTAAATCAATTTTTCCGCAAATAGTTGAAATTTCTGAACATATAATAATTTTCATAATTTTGTGAATAATTTTTTTAATGTTCTAGTTCATCGTTGAAACACTTTTTTGGCTAAAATTCTGATAAAAATATAAATTCAACAATTTTTAGACGTTTCTAGTCATTTTTTAGCACATTTTTTGAAATTTGACCAATTTAATGTGCTCAAAAAGTGTCGGCCAACGAACTCATCCTTTCGTTTGGAAAGCTTGATTTTTTAGCGCAAGAACGGAATTTTCATCTCAATCCTAAGGAGAGTTATCGCCTGGAATGACACACACACACATATATACGTAAATATATATGAAAGAAGAGACACCTAGTTGTTGCTCTAATTATCCCTATTTTCCTCTACTGTGACTCTCTTTACACCGTTAAACTTGACAGTGTCTCAAGGCGAAAATTGGAGGTTGCCTTCAATTCGTGTATTCTGTACGTTTTTGAATTAAAGTAAAGGGACCATATTTCTGAGTACGAACACAAATTTTTAGGTTTGGACTTATTTAATTACTTTAAATTGCGGCAGTTACTAACTGTTCGTAAGATTATGAGTGGTGCTTTGCCTGGCTACCTTAGAGGCATGTTTGTTGGTTTTCTTTCCCAAAGATCAGGGGCCATTCGTATCCCAGGCAACTAGAGCTTGCGGTTAATCGTTTGGCGTCGTGGGTGCGAGACAGTGGAATTCTCTGCTTGTCCGAATTCGCTCTCTCTCTCTCGTATAATCAAATTTAGGAACTCGTGTAAGAAATTTTTATCCACCTTATAATAAGCCTTCCTCTGCTCCCTATTTGATTTTTTCAAGGTTTTAATTTACTTTGCATTTACTTGTACATTTTTTCAAAATTATTTTTTTCTCTTTCTATTTGGATCTCGAGCGGCTGTAATTATTACTAAGTTGTAGCTTGAACATAATGGAAACAATATTTCTTCGTACAATCAAGTTTGTTTGATTTGAAAAAGCGTTAGACTCTAGAATTTGTTTCAGAATGTCTCAAAACGGAATTTAATGAAGGAATTTTCGGAGTCCTGGCAATAGTTTCATTTTCTATGAAAATTCGCTAGAAGCAGCGCGATGAAGCTGTTCACATGTAGGTAACATTTGTGCTGCTCTCTTCCATTGAAGCAAGCTGAACGTAATTACGGGGTAGGTATTTGCCTCTGGAAGAGGCGCCACAGCGACTGTAACGTCCAAAACTAGATAATTCTAAAACAGAAGCTTTAAATTTTACAAGCTTTTTTCCTTCTTTGAATAACGATACCATTGATTACCTCGTGTTCGTTACCTTTTCGAGTATGCCTGTGAAATCACATGCAGGGTTCTGTTGAAGTTAAATCTGAGACCACTAGGTATTTCAGTTTATAGAAAATTATAAAGTGGTTGTTCTACATTCACGTCAAACCTGTTTGCAATGAACAACAAGTTTCAAACGATTTAAAACCGAGTTGGCCGCCGTTTGTATTATAAAGTGGGTGGGCAACGGTTGGTTATTGCTTACAAACCTCAAGTAAGCAATATTTACATTATATGTGAAGTTCGATTATGAATCAATTAGTGCATTTGTTTGGACAATGATGATTTATGATTCGTTAATTCATGTATATAATTTACTGTATTTGCCTATTGTAAGAATCATCTAGGTAGGTGCGTACATACTGAATGCCTGCCTACTAGTAGTGAGGCTGAATACAATTTAACACAATCTATATTAGGTAAATATACATACGTACTTACTTACCTACCTACTAAAAAGGTGCAGCATTCAAACTTTGAAGAAATACCTATGTACTTAAAAATGTATTGCACACAAAATTCAACTTACGAATTCTTCATGATCTCTCATGATCATATTTTCCTCAGCTCCCCATTCCAAATACTTGGGCGGTCCCGTAGCTTTCTTGGACACACCCAACACTCTTCCGGCCCAGCAGGCAGATACATTTTTCGGCACTTTGTTTGCATTTAGAGACTTTCCCGCAGTGATCATATCATCGTCCTACGAACCAAAATGAAACAATAGTTGATGTCAAAAGCGCAGATATACATACTGCGGAAAGAGAAGTTATGCAGATTTGATAGCTCAAGCAAGCAAATGAATTGACATGAAAGATAAAACCTGATAGGTACACGTCACTAAGAGGTCGATAAATAAAAAAATCATAAGAACCCACTGACTTCTTATTGCATTGAGTGAGACGAAACTGCAGAGAATGCAATAATCACAGATGGCTGAGCTGATGGTGTCGTCTAGGTTGGACTAGAGCTCACTTCCCCTCAAAATGAGATGGCGTGAAGCTGATATTCAATTTATGGCTGCCATAACACGTTCATAAAGCACTGCACAATGTTTCCACACAACAAATAGCGGTTTTCACGACTTCCGAAAGAATTGTGAAGATAAAATTAATGTTTACGCGTTTCTCAGAAAGAAAAGAACCAATGAATGCAACTGAAGTGGAGGACTTGGAGTGAAAAAAGCTGAAGAGAACACAACGTCGAGGTAGGAGATGATCGGGAGAACCATTTATCTTGAGCTATTTCCTGCAGAATCCGCTAGAAGCGCTGGCACATCCGTTCTATTTTGTAAAACGACTTGAGACATGCATGTCACCGTTCGGTGAATTTCTTTGAGTATTAATTATCTGTTTTATTATTTATTACTCAAAGGTGAATTTGCAGAAAGAAGAACAGAAGGTTCACGCTATACGGGGTCTCCCTGATTCTTTGATTATTATTTCCTATAATAATATTATTTATACTCGAAGGACGCTACACACCAGTTTGCCTCTCATTTCAAAACAGCTGATAACGTTATTCCACAAGTCTTCTTGAACGATTTGCACCACCGTGGGGGTTTTCAAATTGACAATTTTTTTCTCATTGTGTTTTACTTGCTGTTCCTCGTCCTCATAACTGCGACAAGTAACTGTTACAAGTCCATCTTCAAATAGAACGGATATGTCAGCGCTAGTAGCGGATTCTACAGAAACCAGTTCAAGATTATTGGTTCTGCTGATCCTCTCCAAAGTGATGGATACCTACTAGCGCTTGTAGCGGTCAAATGTTCGAACCATCCATGCCAAGATCTCGTTTTCTTTTTCCAATATGATCCAACATCATGACAGACATCGGTTAAGACCTTAAGTTACACCTCTTCTGACTCTTCACCCGAATAAAAAATAAATTAAAGGTTCCACTCATGCAGCAAGATCGTATGAGCGAATTTTCGTAAATTATCTTAGTAGGTATGTGTGGTGAAAACCACCCCCTCTTTTCAACAGCCCTTTTCAGGGCTACCAAAAAGAGGTAGGCACAACACAAAAATATTTATAAGACGTCGAGTTATAACTCCGTCAAACAAAATATTTCACCAGAGAGAAAATACTAAATTCTCTCTCAAAAGTGAAATATTAACTAATAACACACAAGGCGACCTCCCTAAACATTTACTGGGCGAGAGAGATGCGACAAGCATCTCGAAACAAGTCGCCTTGAATGAGAAATCTCAAACAGAAAAACTCAAGGTCGTCAGCCACCCCCGGGGACCCCGTCGCAGCGACGGACGTGGGGAAACCACCCCGAAAGACCAGCTCAGCTATCATACTCGCAGATACTGAGAAAACAATGTGCGAACCAATGAGATTACACAGTCGAATTAATGAAATTAAGCGGACCAACCAGGAGGCGGCAGGAGGCGGCCACCTCCCTATAAATACCCCGCTGGGAGCCCTCCGAATTTCATTCCACTCTCCGCTCTCGACGACGACACCTCGAAGTACGAAGAATTCTACACGCTCTACGCTGACGAACCTTCTGCATTCCGAGTTCATCTCAAGAACGGCTTCCTACTGCTTTCTACAAGGCCTACCTTCTCTCCACACAGATCTCGCATTGGCATCTACGAGTCCAGTGATTATTCATCCTGCTCATTGCCCAACGTAGTTCATCTGTCAGGACGCCACCCGGTACATCTATCGATATTCTCTTTAGATCGTACGCCCGAGGGACGTTCCGAGCCGTGTCGCCCGGGTTTCGTAGCAATAAGCTCGTAACCGACCGCTGTGGGCACGCCGGTAAATTACTCTGCTCATCCGCTCTAATTTACCGTCCAAGGAAGTCTTTTTCAAGACTACGAGGTAGGACCCTGACATACGAGCATTGGAAAGACGCTCTGTCAAGCGAGTCCACCTCCCAAACCCTCTATTTCTATACATAGAGGCATCGAAACGAGCTAAAAACTCGGTTATTTCGATGGAACGTCGGCCGTCTTATTTCCTCATGCAAGGGGAGGCAGACGACGGCGAAGCCGGGCCGCGTAGCCCCCGTAGCGCTCCCTACAGGCTACCCGGCGAATCCGCTGAACCCAGCGACGGCGCAAGGCGCGATCCTCACGCCGGGATCGCCTTCTCACCTGACGTATTCGTTAAAGAAACGTTCGATCAAGCCTCGCCTATACAAAAGATCGAGGATACCTTTCAGACTCGCTCTGAAGCCGATCATTACGATTCGACCAAGCTGTCCGAGTACCCACGATATTCGACGCAGGCCTACCCGGCCGATCCGAGTGTCAAATACACTCCAAATGTGCAAAAAGCGAAGGATACTTTTCAGTACCTCAACCAAGCTCAACATATTCCCCCTACAGATATAAATCTTAGGCCGGAATATTACAAAACGGCTCAGTACCAAACTGATCGAACCCAGCACCCACTATGCGAGCCCAGTGCTCCACGCGGCTGCGACACGAACTACCTCTCAGTTCAGTCCGCCAAGCAAGTTGACCTTGGCGGATCCGCTCACATTCCTTACGGGAATAACCCGGGGACTAACCCGCATAATCAGAATATAAATGTCCCACTTGGCCTACCTACGCCAAGTAAAACATATTTAAATCCACTACAAATGGTGACCCCGCCTTTGAACAGGCTTAACACGGAGCATTTCGTTCCCTCTTATGAAGCTAGTGGATTTCAGGGAACCACTGCGGGCGTGCGACCCCCGCCGGGCCTCTACGCCCCACATCTCACGCAACATCCCTCTACACAAAGTGGCTTTCGAGCACTTTTAGAGGAGATGGGAGATTATCAAAAACCAATCTTCCAAAAGAAGAATATCGATCGTGCACTCGCCGAGTTCGATCAATACTGCGTGCGAAAACACCTGAGAACGCAGAACGAATGTTTCTCAGCTATATACAAGTGGGTACCAGAAGAAATGAGGGAAGCTATCGACTCAGCTTACCTCACGGCACCCCACGCACCCTACGAAGAGGCCAAACAGCGCCTACAGCGAGAATATGGGTTGTCCTTACAGGACAGGCTCCTCGCACTCGAGGACCCCGCATCTCTCGCCAAAAAACCCAGCACCAAGTACCACGAAATGTACTCTAAAGCTGTTGGGTACTTTTCAGAAGCTCTGATCACTCAAAAGTGGATCGAGACTCTACCCATCGAAGCACGAGGTATGGTCGCAGCTCAGCCTACCACGACCGCCCGGCTCGACCTAGCTGATACGCTACACGCGTACAAAACAGAGAATACCTCTCTAAACATACGGGGAGTAGAATCTACTCCGAAACCCATGAATACTGGTTTCAAAAAGGCCCTCTCAAAGCAAGCTGAGTTCAAACCTCAACCAGTAGAGAGTAGGCCTCACAAACCGACGGCCTATGTCTGTCGAAACCACGCACGTTTCGGTAACGAAACTCGCAAATGTGCAGACCCAGAACACTGCACTTGGAAGACAAACACTGCTTCCAAAACTAGCAAAAAGGCAGCGACTATAAGCCAGCCTAAAACCTGGGTTTCAAACGAAAATGCTCAGAGATCGGTACAAGAAAGTACCGTTCCAACCTCCGACGTAGAGAGTTCGGAAAACGAATAACTGCCAGTGTATCTGAGCCTATACACCGGCAGTCTACTGAGTATAAAAGGCTTTTTTTCAAGTGCAAACTAAATGGCACTGAATTTCTCATCGACACGGGAGCAGAAGTGAACATTCTGCCCCACAATGTCACAAAAAAATTGGGCTTAAAAATTCGTAAGTCCAACGTTAAGCTCACAGCAGCTAACGGAGCCCCCATAGACACACTAGGGCGGGCTGACACAACAATTAACATCGGCCTCGGAGACATGACCACCGATTTTATGATCACGAAAGTTGATCTAGCGATCCTAGGTATACCATTCCTCGAGTCTTGGGATATCGGAATACGGGTCAAACACAAGTACATTTACAAAGATAAAATAAAGAGCTATGCCGATCAAAAAATAGCTGCAGTCATGAACAAAAAATTCACTGACGAACAAATAGCAGCTACTATCCCTCACCGTGACAATAACCCTCAACCAGAGGACGTGCAAATCACGGAGGACGAAAACATTCGCTCTATCATTGACAAATACAATGATAAAATGAGCAAACTTCAAGGAAAGTGGAAAAACAACGGGGTTTACCACCGTATAACCACGGAAGGAACACCAGTACACTTCCGAGCAAGACCCATGGCGGGCGAAAAACGGGCTCAAGTCAAAAGTACTTTTGACAAAATGCTTTCAGAAGGCATAATTGCACCATCAGATTCCGAATGGGCATCCCCGTTACACTGTGTGCCAAAAAAAGACGGGTCATGGAGAATCACCGGCGACTACCGTTTCCTGAACGCGAAAACGAAGAAAGACGCCTACCCTCCTCCTCACATTCGCTCTTTCCAAGCGAATTTACATGATACACGAATCTATTCGACAATAGATTTAAAATCGGCATATTATCATATTCCGATGCACCCAGATGACGCTCATAAAACTGCAATTATTACACCTTTCGGTCTTTATGAGTTTAAGAAAATGAGCATGGGTTTGGCCGGAGCGGCTCAAACATGGCAAAGATACATGGACAGCATCATGCGAAAATTTGATTTCGCATTTGTATACCTAGATGACATCCTGGTGGCTTCTAAAAATTATGAAGAACACATGAACCACCTCAAACAAATTTTTGACAAGCTAGGGGAACACGGACTTCGAGTAGGTTTTGATAAATGCATTTTTTCAAAACCTACCGTCGATTTCCTAGGTTTCACTATCTCGAAAGAAGGGATAATTCCTAAACGAGATAAAATAGAAGCCATAGAACAATTTCCTAGGCCAATAGACGTACGAAGTCTACGCAGATTCCTAGGTATGTGTGGTTTCTACCGAGCATGCTCAAGCAAATTCGCTCACACGGCACAACCTCTGTATGACTCCATTCAGTCAAACAAAAAAAATGACAGAACACCTATCGAATGGACATCAGAGAGAGAAAAAGCTTTCAACAGCTTAAAACAAGCAATGATCAAAGCAACATTGCATAACATTGCTCACCCACACCCTACAGCAGAGTGGAGATTAGTCTGCGACGCATCCGACACACACATCGGAGCGGCACTAGAACAGGAAATTACAGACAAACATGGCTCGAAATCTTACCAACCATTGGGATTTTTCAGTAAAGAAATTCCAGAACAATGGAAGAACAAAGCATCATTCGACAAAGAAATGTTCGCCGTTTACCAAGCTTGCATTCACTGGCACAATGACTTGGACGGCAGATCTTTCCATATTTGTTCTGATCACAAGCCTCTGCTAGGCACGATGCTTAAGAAAAATGCACATTTTTCTAAAATGAGATTAAGATGGCTAACATACATCTCTCAAATGACGAGTGACATTCGTCATATCCCCGGAGAGAGCAACGTCGTCGCCGACGCACTCTCCAGACCCTTCGATCCGGTTGAAATTCAAACAAAATCGATTTCAACCCAGACGGACGAGGGTCCACCCATAGCCGAAATTTCGCAAATTACGGCTGCAATAGAGTGCAATCTTCTACTGCACATTTCAAATTCACAAATTCGTTCTCCTCCTAACGCGGAGGACAAATTGAAACTCACACGAGTTGAATTCCCTCAAGGAGAAATTTGGTGTAACCTAGACCTAGGACACCCTAGACCTTATATTCCAAACGAAATAAGGCAAGAAATAATCAGCCAAATTCACAATTTGGGACACCCAGGTATACACTCTACAGTGTATAAAGTTAAACAAAGATATTTTTGGCACGGACTCCGTGCAGATGTCTCCAACTGGGTCCGAGCGTGCGAAACTTGCCAACGAGCAAAAATCACGCGCTCCGTGAAGCTCCCTTACTCCGAATTTGAAACGGCTAACAAATTTTCACACGTACACGTTGATATTACCGGACCCTTACCTTTAGCTAAAGGAGGGAAACGTTACATTTTAATGATGGTTGATAGAGCAACGGGTTGGCTAGAGGCAGTCCCTCTTAACAACATCGAAACAACCACAATCACAAACGCCTTTATCAATATTTGGGTAGCTTCAAAGGGCGTACCTAAATACATCACAAGTGATCAGGGCACTCAATTCGAATCAGATCTGTTCAATTCCATTATGGAACGTCTCGGAGTAAAACATACTCACACGTTACCATACAAACCATCAACAAACGGAATGGTAGAACGCAGAAATAGATCTTTGAAAGAGGCTCTCAAAGCACAAAACGAAAATTGGCTCGACGCACTTCCAAAAGTTCTACTCGCCATGCGTACGGCAGTAGACCCAGCAACTGAAACTACGCCTTTCCAAAAAGTTTACGGAATTGACGTACCACTCCCAGGAGACATTTTCGTAACTTCTACAAACCTTTCGGAACCTCTTTTCTTCCGGCCTACGCATATTAAACATAATAATACGAAATATGCCGTAAACATGCCCAAAAATTTGGATACATGTACTCATGTCTATATCAGAGTGCCCACACAGCTCACCTCTCTGCAATGTCCTTACACGGGACCATTCAAAGTGGTTAAAAGAGATAAGTTTTCAGTTACAGTGCAAATTGGCGAACATACGAAAAAAGTTCCCAAACAGCAAATAAAACCAGCTTATACTCTACACTCGGACGAAGCTGTGTCACGAAGCCAAAATCAGGCAGAAAGTAAGGAGAAAACTCCCCGAAAATCCGCCAGAGGGCGCGTCCCATCTACCAAATTCGACGAGAAGTGGGTGACTGCACTCGAAACAAGCCACGCCCACTTTTCTCGGGTAGGAACAGTGGGAGATATAAATATGGAACACCCCACGGCCGGAGCTCATACCAATCTTGACCATGGCAGCCTCCAAACCTCCAACTCAAGAACAAGAACACATGCTGACAGAGGAAGTCGAGGAGTTCCTCCTCGCCGAGGAGAACCTCCCAGCTCCGCTCGGCCCGCTCCCGCCTTCACCGAAGAGGGAGACGCAGCAAGAACACAGCGCTCCCAGGGAGGTCGTGTGGAGAACGCCTCAGCCTTTCAGCCACCGGCTCCACCCGCCCAACCACTACCCACGGCTCCACCCGCTCACCAGCTCCCCACGATACCACGCAAGTGGATCAGCTCGGGCGACGTGCCCGTGCCTCGGTGGGAAGAGATGAGCGCAGCGGGGTGGACGGAGCCGGAACGAGCACCTCCGCAACAGCCCAGCCGCGGCCGCGGGCCAAACCCTCGCGGGTTTGGCTCCCGTCGGCAAAGCTCGGGCCGGCCACGGCCGCCCCGCGGCGCTCGTCGAAACCGACGAGGCCGGGGCGCACCACAGGCGCGGGACGCGAGGCCTGCACCTCCGCCTCCGCCCCAACTGGCGAGGTTCTCATACGGAGAATTCCGTGTGGACCTCCCAGTTCTCCCCCACCGGCGTCGTCGTTAATAACACGACGTCTTGGGGGGGCCCCTGTGGTGAAAACCACCCCCTCTTTTCAACAGCCCTTTTCAGGGCTACCAAAAAGAGGTAGGCACAACACAAAAATATTTATAAGACGTCGAGTTATAACTCCGTCAAACAAAATATTTCACCAGAGAGAAAATACTAAATTCTCTCTCAAAAGTGAAATATTAACTAATAACACACAAGGCGACCTCCCTAAACATTTACTGGGCGAGAGAGATGCGACAAGCATCTCGAAACAAGTCGCCTTGAATGAGAAATCTCAAACAGAAAAACTCAAGGTCGTCAGCCACCCCCGGGGACCCCGTCGCAGCGACGGACGTGGGGAAACCACCCCGAAAGACCAGCTCAGCTATCATACTCGCAGATACTGAGAAAACAATGTGCGAACCAATGAGATTACACAGTCGAATTAATGAAATTAAGCGGACCAACCAGGAGGCGGCAGGAGGCGGCCACCTCCCTATAAATACCCCGCTGGGAGCCCTCCGAATTTCATTCCACTCTCCGCTCTCGACGACGACACCTCGAAGTACGAAGAATTCTACACGCTCTACGCTGACGAACCTTCTGCATTCCGAGTTCATCTCAAGAACGGCTTCCTACTGCTTTCTACAAGGCCTACCTTCTCTCCACACAGATCTCGCATTGGCATCTACGAGTCCAGTGATTATTCATCCTGCTCATTGCCCAACGTAGTTCATCTGTCAGGACGCCACCCGGTACATCTATCGATATTCTCTTTAGATCGTACGCCCGAGGGACGTTCCGAGCCGTGTCGCCCGGGTTTCGTAGCAATAAGCTCGTAACCGACCGCTGTGGGCACGCCGGTAAATTACTCTGCTCATCCGCTCTAATTTACCGTCCAAGGAAGTCTTTTTCAAGACTACGAGGTAGGACCCTGACATACGAGCATTGGAAAGACGCTCTGTCAAGCGAGTCCACCTCCCAAACCCTCTATTTCTATACATAGAGGCATCGAAACGAGCTAAAAACTCGGTTATTTCGATGGAACGTCGGCCGTCTTATTTCCTCATGCAAGGGGAGGCAGACGACGGCGAAGCCGGGCCGCGTAGCCCCCGTAGCGCTCCCTACAGGCTACCCGGCGAATCCGCTGAACCCAGCGACGGCGCAAGGCTCGATCCTCACGCCGGGATCGCCTTCTCACCTGACGTATTCGTTAAAGAAACGTTCGATCAAGCCTCGCCTATACAAAAGATCGAGGATACCTTTCAGACTCGCTCTGAAGCCGATCATTACGATTCGACCAAGCTGTCCGAGTACCCACGATATTCGACGCAGGCCTACCCGGCCGATCCGAGTGTCAAATACACTCCAAATGTGCAAAAAGCGAAGGATACTTTTCAGTACCTCAACCAAGCTCAACATATTCCCCCTACAGATATAAATCTTAGGCCGGAATATTACAAAACGGCTCAGTACCAAACTGATCGAACCCAGCACCCACTATGCGAGCCCAGTGCTCCACGCGGCTGCGACACGAACTACCTCTCAGTTCAGTCCGCCAAGCAAGTTGACCTTGGCGGATCCGCTCACATTCCTTACGGGAATAACCCGGGGACTAACCCGCATAATCAGAATATAAATGTCCCACTTGGCCTACCTACGCCAAGTAAAACATATTTAAATCCACTACAAATGGTGACCCCGCCTTTGAACAGGCTTAACACGGAGCATTTCGTTCCCTCTTATGAAGCTAGTGGATTTCAGGGAACCACTGCGGGCGTGCGACCCCCGCCGGGCCTCTACGCCCCACATCTCACGCAACATCCCTCTACACAAAGTGGCTTTCGAGCACTTTTAGAGGAGATGGGAGATTATCAAAAACCAATCTTCCAAAAGAAGAATATCGATCGTGCACTCGCCGAGTTCGATCAATACTGCGTGCGAAAACACCTGAGAACGCAGAACGAATGTTTCTCAGCTATATACAAGTGGGTACCAGAAGAAATGAGGGAAGCTATCGACTCAGCTTACCTCACGGCACCCCACGCACCCTACGAAGAGGCCAAACAGCGCCTACAGCGAGAATATGGGTTGTCCTTACAGGACAGGCTCCTCGCACTCGAGGACCCCGCATCTCTCGCCAAAAAACCCAGCACCAAGTACCACGAAATGTACTCTAAAGCTGTTGGGTACTTTTCAGAAGCTCTGATCACTCAAAAGTGGATCGAGACTCTACCCATCGAAGCACGAGGTATGGTCGCAGCTCAGCCTACCACGACCGCCCGGCTCGACCTAGCTGATACGCTACACGCGTACAAAACAGAGAATACCTCTCTAAACATACGGGGAGTAGAATCTACTCCGAAACCCATGAATACTGGTTTCAAAAAGGCCCTCTCAAAGCAAGCTGAGTTCAAACCTCAACCAGTAGAGAGTAGGCCTCACAAACCGACGGCCTATGTCTGTCGAAACCACGCACGTTTCGGTAACGAAACTCGCAAATGTGCAGACCCAGAACACTGCACTTGGAAGACAAACACTGCTTCCAAAACTAGCAAAAAGGCAGCGACTATAAGCCAGCCTAAAACCTGGGTTTCAAACGAAAATGCTCAGAGATCGGTACAAGAAAGTACCGTTCCAACCTCCGACGTAGAGAGTTCGGAAAACGAATAACTGCCAGTGTATCTGAGCCTATACACCGGCAGTCTACTGAGTATAAAAGGCTTTTTTTCAAGTGCAAACTAAATGGCACTGAATTTCTCATCGACACGGGAGCAGAAGTGAACATTCTGCCCCACAATGTCACAAAAAAATTGGGCTTAAAAATTCGTAAGTCCAACGTTAAGCTCACAGCAGCTAACGGAGCCCCCATAGACACACTAGGGCGGGCTGACACAACAATTAACATCGGCCTCGGAGACATGACCACCGATTTTATGATCACGAAAGTTGATCTAGCGATCCTAGGTATACCATTCCTCGAGTCTTGGGATATCGGAATACGGGTCAAACACAAGTACATTTACAAAGATAAAATAAAGAGCTATGCCGATCAAAAAATAGCTGCAGTCATGAACAAAAAATTCACTGACGAACAAATAGCAGCTACTATCCCTCACCGTGACAATAACCCTCAACCAGAGGACGTGCAAATCACGGAGGACGAAAACATTCGCTCTATCATTGACAAATACAATGATAAAATGAGCAAACTTCAAGGAAAGTGGAAAAACAACGGGGTTTACCACCGTATAACCACGGAAGGAACACCAGTACACTTCCGAGCAAGACCCATGGCGGGCGAAAAACGGGCTCAAGTCAAAAGTACTTTTGACAAAATGCTTTCAGAAGGCA
The DNA here is from genome assembly GCA_030762985.1 of Adelphocoris suturalis. NCBI lineage: Eukaryota > Metazoa > Arthropoda > Insecta > Hemiptera > Miridae > Adelphocoris > Adelphocoris suturalis. The sequence goes on along the minus strand of CM061042.1, from coordinate 46,848,672 downwards.
TAATTGCACCATCAGATTCCGAATGGGCATCCCCGTTACACTGTGTGCCAAAAAAAGACGGGTCATGGAGAATCACCGGCGACTACCGTTTCCTGAACGCGAAAACGAAGAAAGACGCCTACCCTCCTCCTCACATTCGCTCTTTCCAAGCGAATTTACATGATACACGAATCTATTCGACAATAGATTTAAAATCGGCATATTATCATATTCCGATGCACCCAGATGACGCTCATAAAACTGCAATTATTACACCTTTCGGTCTTTATGAGTTTAAGAAAATGAGCATGGGTTTGGCCGGAGCGGCTCAAACATGGCAAAGATACATGGACAGCATCATGCGAAAATTTGATTTCGCATTTGTATACCTAGATGACATCCTGGTGGCTTCTAAAAATTATGAAGAACACATGAACCACCTCAAACAAATTTTTGACAAGCTAGGGGAACACGGACTTCGAGTAGGTTTTGATAAATGCATTTTTTCAAAACCTACCGTCGATTTCCTAGGTTTCACTATCTCGAAAGAAGGGATAATTCCTAAACGAGATAAAATAGAAGCCATAGAACAATTTCCTAGGCCAATAGACGTACGAAGTCTACGCAGATTCCTAGGTATGTGTGGTTTCTACCGAGCATGCTCAAGCAAATTCGCTCACACGGCACAACCTCTGTATGACTCCATTCAGTCAAACAAAAAAAATGACAGAACACCTATCGAATGGACATCAGAGAGAGAAAAAGCTTTCAACAGCTTAAAACAAGCAATGATCAAAGCAACATTGCATAACATTGCTCACCCACACCCTACAGCAGAGTGGAGATTAGTCTGCGACGCATCCGACACACACATCGGAGCGGCACTAGAACAGGAAATTACAGACAAACATGGCTCGAAATCTTACCAACCATTGGGATTTTTCAGTAAAGAAATTCCAGAACAATGGAAGAACAAAGCATCATTCGACAAAGAAATGTTCGCCGTTTACCAAGCTTGCATTCACTGGCACAATGACTTGGACGGCAGATCTTTCCATATTTGTTCTGATCACAAGCCTCTGCTAGGCACGATGCTTAAGAAAAATGCACATTTTTCTAAAATGAGATTAAGATGGCTAACATACATCTCTCAAATGACGAGTGACATTCGTCATATTCCCGGAGAGAGCAACGTCGTCGCCGACGCACTCTCCAGACCCTTCGATCCGGTTGAAATTCAAACAAAATCGATTTCAACCCAGACGGACGAGGGTCCACCCATAGCCGAAATTTCGCAAATTACGGCTGCAATAGAGTGCAATCTTCTACTGCACATTTCAAATTCACAAATTCGTTCTCCTCCTAACGCGGAGGACAAATTGAAACTCACACGAGTTGAATTCCCTCAAGGAGAAATTTGGTGTAACCTAGACCTAGGACACCCTAGACCTTATATTCCAAACGAAATAAGGCAAGAAATAATCAGCCAAATTCACAATTTGGGACACCCAGGTATACACTCTACAGTGTATAAAGTTAAACAAAGATATTTTTGGCACGGACTCCGTGCAGATGTCTCCAACTGGGTCCGAGCGTGCGAAACTTGCCAACGAGCAAAAATCACGCGCTCCGTGAAGCTCCCTTACTCCGAATTTGAAACGGCTAACAAATTTTCACACGTACACGTTGATATTACCGGACCCTTACCTTTAGCTAAAGGAGGGAAACGTTACATTTTAATGATGGTTGATAGAGCAACGGGTTGGCTAGAGGCAGTCCCTCTTAACAACATCGAAACAACCACAATCACAAACGCCTTTATCAATATTTGGGTAGCTTCAAAGGGCGTACCTAAATACATCACAAGTGATCAGGGCACTCAATTCGAATCAGATCTGTTCAATTCCATTATGGAACGTCTCGGAGTAAAACATACTCACACGTTACCATACAAACCATCAACAAACGGAATGGTAGAACGCAGAAATAGATCTTTGAAAGAGGCTCTCAAAGCACAAAACGAAAATTGGCTCGACGCACTTCCAAAAGTTCTACTCGCCATGCGTACGGCAGTAGACCCAGCAACTGAAACTACGCCTTTCCAAAAAGTTTACGGAATTGACGTACCACTCCCAGGAGACATTTTCGTAACTTCTACAAACCTTTCGGAACCTCTTTTCTTCCGGCCTACGCATATTAAACATAATAATACGAAATATGCCGTAAACATGCCCAAAAATTTGGATACATGTACTCATGTCTATATCAGAGTGCCCACACAGCTCACCTCTCTGCAATGTCCTTACACGGGACCATTCAAAGTGGTTAAAAGAGATAAGTTTTCAGTTACAGTGCAAATTGGCGAACATACGAAAAAAGTTCCCAAACAGCAAATAAAACCAGCTTATACTCTACACTCGGACGAAGCTGTGTCACGAAGCCAAAATCAGGCAGAAAGTAAGGAGAAAACTCCCCGAAAATCCGCCAGAGGGCGCGTCCCATCTACCAAATTCGACGAGAAGTGGGTGACTGCACTCGAAACAAGCCACGCCCACTTTTCTCGGGTAGGAACAGTGGGAGATATAAATATGGAACACCCCACGACCGGAGCTCATACCAATCTTGACCATGGCAGCCTCCAAACCTCCAACTCAAGAACAAGAACACATGCTGACAGAGGAAGTCGAGGAGTTCCTCCTCGCCGAGGAGAACCTCCCAGCTCCGCTCGGCCCGCTCCCGCCTTCACCAAAGAGGGAGACGCAGCAAGAACACAGCGCTCCCAGGGAGGTCGTGTGGAGAACGCCTCAGCCTTTCAAGCCACCGGCTCCACCCGCCCAACCACTACCCACGGCTCCACCCGCTCACCAGCTCCCCACGATACCACGCAAGTGGATCAGCTCGGGCGACGTGCCCGTGCCTCGGTGGGAAGAGATGAGCACAGCGGGGTGGACGGAGCCGGAACGAGCACCTCCGCAACAGCCCAGCCGCGGCCGCGGGCCAAACCCTCGCGGGTTTGGCTCCCGTCGGCAAAGCTCGGGCCGGCCACGGCCGCCCCGCGGCGCTCGTCGAAACCGACGAGGCCGGGGCGCACCACAGGCGCGGGACGCGAGGCCTGCACCTCCGCCTCCGCCCCAACTGGCGAGGTTCTCATACGGAGAATTCCGTGTGGACCTCCCAGTTCTCCCCCACCGGCGTCGTCGTTAATAACACGACGTCTTGGGGGGGCCCCTGTGGTGAAAACCACCCCCTCTTTTCAACAGCCCTTTTCAGGGCTACCAAAAAGAGGTAGGCACAACACAAAAATATTTATAAGACGTCGAGTTATAACTCCGTCAAACAAAATATTTCACCAGAGAGAAAATACTAAATTCTCTCTCAAAAGTGAAATATTAACTAATAACACACAAGGCGACCTCCCTAAACATTTACTGGGCGAGAGAGATGCGACAAGCATCTCGAAACAAGTCGCCTTGAATGAGAAATCTCAAACAGAAAAACTCAAGGTCGTCAGCCACCCCCGGGGACCCCGTCGCAGCGACGGACGTGGGGAAACCACCCCGAAAGACCAGCTCAGCTATCATACTCGCAGATACTGAGAAAACAATGTGCGAGCCAATGAGATTACACAGTCGAATTAATGAAATTAAGCGGACCAACCAGGAGGCGGCAGGAGGCGGCCACCTCCCTATAAATACCCCGCTAGGAGCCCTCCGAATTTCATTCCACTCTCCGCTCTCGACGACGACACCTCGAAGTACGAAGAATTCTACACGCTCTACGCTGACGAACCTTCTGCATTCCGAGTTCATCTCAAGAACGGCTTCCTACTGCTTTCTACAAGGCCTACCTTCTCTCCACACAGATCTCGCATTGGCATCTACGAGTCCAGTGATTATTCATCCTGCTCATTGCCCAACGTAGTTCATCTGTCAGGACGCCACCCGGTACATCTATCGATATTCTCTTTAGATCGTACGCCCGAGGGACGTTCCGAGCCGTGTCGCCCGGGTTTCGTAGCAATAAGCTCGTAACCGACCGCTGTGGGCACGCCGGTAAATTACTCTGCTCATCCGCTCTAATTTACCGTCCAAGGAAGTCTTTTTCAAGACTACGAGGTAGGACCCTGACATACGAGCATTGGAAAGACGCTCTGTCAAGCGAGTCCACCTCCCAAACCCTCTATTTCTATACATAGAGGCATCGAAACGAGCTAAAAACTCGGTTATTTCGATGGAACGTCGGCCGTCTTATTTCCTCATGCAAGGGGAGGCAGACGACGGCGAAGCCGGGCCGCGTAGCCCCCGTAGCGCTCCCTACAGGCTACCCGGCGAATCCGCTGAACCCAGCGACGGCGCAAGGCTCGATCCTCACGCCGGGATCGCCTTCTCACCTGACGTATTCGTTAAAGAAACGTTCGATCAAGCCTCGCCTATACAAAAGATCGAGGATACCTTTCAGACTCGCTCTGAAGCCGATCATTACGATTCGACCAAGCTGTCCGAGTACCCACGATATTCGACGCAGGCCTACCCGGCCGATCCGAGTGTCAAATACACTCCAAATGTGCAAAAAGCGAAGGATACTTTTCAGTACCTCAACCAAGCTCAACATATTCCCCCTACAGATATAAATCTTAGGCCGGAATATTACAAAACGGCTCAGTACCAAACTGATCGAACCCAGCACCCACTATGCGAGCCCAGTGCTCCACGCGGCTGCGACACGAACTACCTCTCAGTTCAGTCCGCCAAGCAAGTTGACCTTGGCGGATCCGCTCACATTCCTTACGGGAATAACCCGGGGACTAACCCGCATAATCAGAATATAAATGTCCCACTTGGCCTACCTACGCCAAGTAAAACATATTTAAATCCACTACAAATGGTGACCCCGCCTTTGAACAGGCTTAACACGGAGCATTTCGTTCCCTCTTATGAAGCTAGTGGATTTCAGGGAACCACTGCGGGCGTGCGACCCCCGCCGGGCCTCTACGCCCCACATCTCACGCAACATCCCTCTACACAAAGTGGCTTTCGAGCACTTTTAGAGGAGATGGGAGATTATCAAAAACCAATCTTCCAAAAGAAGAATATCGACCGTGCACTCGCCGAGTTCGATCAATACTGCGTGCGAAAACACCTGAGAACGCAGAACGAATGTTTCTCAGCTATATACAAGTGGGTACCAGAAGAAATGAGGGAAGCTATCGACTCAGCTTACCTCACGGCACCCCACGCACCCTACGAAGAGGCCAAACAGCGCCTACAGCGAGAATATGGGTTGTCCTTACAGGACAGGCTCCTCGCACTCGAGGACCCCGCATCTCTCGCCAAAAAACCCAGCACCAAGTACCACGAAATGTACTCTAAAGCTGTTGGGTACTTTTCAGAAGCTCTGATCACTCAAAAGTGGATCGAGACTCTACCCATCGAAGCACGAGGTATGGTCGCAGCTCAGCCTACCACGACCGCCCGGCTCGACCTAGCTGATACGCTACACGCGTACAAAACAGAGAATACCTCTCTAAACATACGGGGAGTAGAATCTACTCCGAAACCCATGAATACTGGTTTCAAAAAGGCCCTCTCAAAGCAAGCTGAGTTCAAACCTCAACCAGTAGAGAGTAGGCCTCACAAACCGACGGCCTATGTCTGTCGAAACCACGCACGTTTCGGTAACGAAACTCGCAAATGTGCAGACCCAGAACACTGCACTTGGAAGACAAACACTGCTTCCAAAACTAGCAAAAAGGCAGCGACTATAAGCCAGCCTAAAACCTGGGTTTCAAACGAAAATGCTCAGAGATCGGTACAAGAAAGTACCGTTCCAACCTCCGACGTAGAGAGTTCGGAAAACGAATAACTGCCAGTGTATCTGAGCCTATACACCGGCAGTCTACTGAGTATAAAAGGCTTTTTTTCAAGTGCAAACTAAATGGCACTGAATTTCTCATCGACACGGGAGCAGAAGTGAACATTCTGCCCCACAATGTCACAAAAAAATTGGGCTTAAAAATTCGTAAGTCCAACGTTAAGCTCACAGCAGCTAACGGAGCCCCCATAGACACACTAGGGCGGGCTGACACAACAATTAACATCGGCCTCGGAGACATGACCACCGATTTTATGATCACGAAAGTTGATCTAGCGATCCTAGGTATACCATTCCTCGAGTCTTGGGATATCGGAATACGGGTCAAACACAAGTACATTTACAAAGATAAAATAAAGAGCTATGCCGATCAAAAAATAGCTGCAGTCATGAACAAAAAATTCACTGACGAACAAATAGCAGCTACTATCCCTCACCGTGACAATAACCCTCAACCAGAGGACGTGCAAATCACGGAGGACGAAAACATTCGCTCTATCATTGACAAATATAATGATAAAATGAGCAAACTTCAAGGAAAGTGGAAAAACAACGGGGTTTACCACCGTATAACCACGGAAGGAACACCAGTACACTTCCGAGCAAGACCCATGGCGGGCGAAAAACGGGCTCAAGTCAAAAGTACTTTTGACAAAATGCTTTCAGAAGGCATAATTGCACCATCAGATTCCGAATGGGCATCCCCGTTACACTGTGTGCCAAAAAAAGACGGGTCATGGAGAATCACCGGCGACTACCGTTTCCTGAACGCGAAAACGAAGAAAGACGCCTACCCTCCTCCTCACATTCGCTCTTTCCAAGCGAATTTACATGATACACGAATCTATTCGACAATAGATTTAAAATCGGCATATTATCATATTCCGATGCACCCAGATGACGCTCATAAAACTGCAATTATTACACCTTTCGGTCTTTATGAGTTTAAGAAAATGAGCATGGGTTTGGCCGGAGCGGCTCAAACATGGCAAAGATACATGGACAGCATCATGCGAAAATTTGATTTCGCATTTGTATACCTAGATGACATCCTGGTGGCTTCTAAAAATTATGAAGAACACATGAACCACCTCAAACAAATTTTTGACAAGCTAGGGGAACACGGACTTCGAGTAGGTTTTGATAAATGCATTTTTTCAAAACCTACCGTAGATTTCCTAGGTTTCACTATCTCGAAAGAAGGGATAATTCCTAAACGAGATAAAATAGAAGCCATAGAACAATTTCCTAGGCCAATAGACGTACGAAGTCTACGCAGATTCCTAGGTATGTGTGGTTTCTACCGAGCATGCTCAAGCAAATTCGCTCACACGGCACAACCTCTGTATGACTCCATTCAGTCAAACAAAAAAAATGACAGAACACCTATCGAATGGACATCAGAGAGAGAAAAAGCTTTCAACAGCTTAAAACAAGCAATGATCAAAGCAACATTGCATAACATTGCTCACCCACACCCTACAGCAGAGTGGAGATTAGTCTGCGACGCATCCGACACACACATCGGAGCGGCACTAGAACAGGAAATTACAGACAAACATGGCTCGAAATCTTACCAACCATTGGGATTTTTCAGTAAAGAAATTCCAGAACAATGGAAGAACAAAGCATCATTCGACAAAGAAATGTTCGCCGTTTACCAAGCTTGCATTCACTGGCACAATGACTTGGACGGCAGATCTTTCCATATTTGTTCTGATCACAAGCCTCTGCTAGGCACGATGCTTAAGAAAAATGCACATTTTTCTAAAATGAGATTAAGATGGCTAACATACATCTCTCAAATGACGAGTGACATTCGTCATATCCCCGGAGAGAGCAACGTCGTCGCCGACGCACTCTCCAGACCCTTCGATCCGGTTGAAATTCAAACAAAATCGATTTCAACCCAGACGGACGAGGGTCCACCCATAGCCGAAATTTCGCAAATTACGGCTGCAATAGAGTGCAATCTTCTACTGCACATTTCAAATTCACAAATTCGTTCTCCTCCTAACGCGGAGGACAAATTGAAACTCACACGAGTTGAATTCCCTCAAGGAGAAATTTGGTGTAACCTAGACCTAGGACACCCTAGACCTTATATTCCAAACGAAATAAGGCAAGAAATAATCAGCCAAATTCACAATTTGGGACACCCAGGTATACACTCTACAGTGTATAAAGTTAAACAAAGATATTTTTGGCACGGACTCCGTGCAGATGTCTCCAACTGGGTCCGAGCGTGCGAAACTTGCCAACGAGCAAAAATCACGCGCTCCGTGAAGCTCCCTTACTCCGAATTTGAAACGGCTAACAAATTTTCACACGTACACGTTGATATTACCGGACCCTTACCTTTAGCTAAAGGAGGGAAACGTTACATTTTAATGATGGTTGATAGAGCAACGGGTTGGCTAGAGGCAGTCCCTCTTAACAACATCGAAACAACCACAATCACAAACGCCTTTATCAATATTTGGGTAGCTTCAAAGGGCGTACCTAAATACATCACAAGTGATCAGGGCACTCAATTCGAATCAGATCTGTTCAATTCCATTATGGAACGTCTCGGAGTAAAACATACTCACACGTTACCATACAAACCATCAACAAACGGAATGGTAGAACGCAGAAATAGATCTTTGAAAGAGGCTCTCAAAGCACAAAACGAAAATTGGCTCGACGCACTTCCAAAAGTTCTACTCGCCATGCGTACGGCAGTAGACCCAGCAACTGAAACTACGCCTTTCCAAAAAGTTTACGGAATTGACGTACCACTCCCAGGAGACATTTTCGTAACTTCTACAAACCTTTCGGAACCTCTTTTCTTCCGGCCTACGCATATTAAACATAATAATACGAAATATGCCGTAAACATGCCCAAAAATTTGGATACATGTACTCATGTCTATATCAGAGTGCCCACACAGCTCACCTCTCTGCAATGTCCTTACACGGGACCATTCAAAGTGGTTAAAAGAGATAAGTTTTCAGTTACAGTGCAAATTGGCGAACATACGAAAAAAGTTCCCAAACAGCAAATAAAACCAGCTTATACTCTACACTCGGACGAAGCTGTGTCACGAAGCCAAAATCAGGCAGAAAGTAAGGAGAAAACTCCCCGAAAATCCGCCAGAGGGCGCGTCCCATCTACCAAATTCGACGAGAAGTGGGTGACTGCACTCGAAACAAGCCACGCCCACTTTTCTCGGGTAGGAACAGTGGGAGATATAAATATGGAACACCCCACGGCCGGAGCTCATACCAATCTTGACCATGGCAGCCTCCAAACCTCCAACTCAAGAACAAGAACACATGCTGACAGAGGAAGTCGAGGAGTTCCTCCTCGCCGAGGAGAACCTCCCAGCTCCGCTCGGCCCGCTCCCGCCTTCACCGAAGAGGGAGACGCAGCAAGAACACAGCGCTCCCAGGGAGGTCGTGTGGAGAACGCCGCAGCCCTTCAAACCACCGGCTCCACCCGCTCACCAGCTCCCCACGATCCCACGCAAGTGGATCAGCTCGGGCGACGTGCCCGTGCCTTGGTGGGAAGAGATGAGCGCAGCGGGGTGGACGGAGCCGGAACGAGCACCTCCGCAACAGCCCAGCCGCGGCCGCGGGCCAAACCCTCGCGGGTTTGGCTCCCGTCGGCAAAGCTCGGGCCGGCCACGGCCGCCCCGCGGCGCTCGTCGAAACCGACGAGGCCGGGGCGCACCACAGGCGCGGGACGCGAGGCCTGCACCTCCGCCTCCGCCCCAACTGGCGAGGTTCTCATACGGAGAATTCCGTGTGGACCTCCCAGTTCTCCCCCACCGGCGTCGTCGTTAATAACACGACGTCTTGGGGGGGCCCCTGTGGTGAAAACCACCCCCTCTTTTCAACAGCCCTTTTCAGGGCTACCAAAAAGAGGTAGACACAACACAAAAATATTTATAAGACGTCGAGTTATAACTCCGTCAAACAAAATATTTCACCAGAGAGAAAATACTAAATTCTCTCTCAAAAGTGAAATATTAACTAATAACACACAAGGCGACCTCCCTGAACATTTACTGGGCGAGAGAGATGCGACAAGCATCTCGAAACAAGTCGCCTTGAATGAGAAATCGCAAACAGAAAAACTCAAGGTCGTCAGCCACCCCCGGGGACCCCGTCGCAGCGACGGACGTGGGGAAACCACCCCGAAAGACCAGCTCAGCTATCATACTCGCAGATACTGAGAAAACAATGTGCGAGCCAATGAGATTACACAGTCGAATTAATGAAATTAAGCGGACCAACCAGGAGGCGGCAGGAGGCGGCCACCTCCCTATAAATACCCCGCTAGGAGCCCTCCGAATTTCATTCCACTCTCCGCTCTCGACGACGACACCTCGAAGTACGAAGAATTCTACACGCTCTACGCTGACGAACCTTCTGCATTCCGAGTTCATCTCAAGAACGGCTTCCTACTGCTTTCTACAAGGCCTACCTTCTCTCCACACAGATCTCGCATTGGCATCTACGAGTCCAGTGATTATTCATCCTGCTCATTGCCCAACGTAGTTCATCTGTCAGGACGCCACCCGGTACATCTATCGATATTCTCTTTAGATCGTACGCCCGAGGGACGTTCCGAGCCGTGTCGCCCGGGTTTCGTAGCAATAAGCTCGTAACCGACCGCTGTGGGCACGCCGGTAAATTACTCTGCTCATCCGCTCTAATTTACCGTCCAAGGAAGTCTTTTTCAAGACTACGAGGTAGGACCCTGACATACGAGCATTGGAAAGACGCTCTGTCAAGCGAGTCCACCTCCCAAACCCTCTATTTCTATACATAGAGGCATCGAAACGAGCTAAAAACTCGGTTATTTCTATGGAACGTCGGCCGTCTTATTTCCTCATGCAAGGGGAGGCAGACGACGGCGAAGCCGGGCCGCGTAGCCCCCGTAGCGCTCCCTACAGGCTACCCGGCGAATCCGCTGAACCCAGCGACGGCGCAAGGCTCGATCCTCACGCCGGGATCGCCTTCTCACCTGACGTATTCGTTAAAGAAACGTTCGATCAAGCCTCGCCTATACAAAAGATCGAGGATACCTTTCAGACTCGCTCTGAAACCGATCATTACGATTCGACCAAGCTGTCCGAGTACCCACGATATTCGACGCAGGCCTACCCGGCCGATCCGAGTGTCAAATACACTCCAAATGTGCAAAAAGCGAAGGATACTTTTCAGTACCTCAACCAAGCTCAACATATTCCCCCTACAGATATAAATCTTAGGCCGGAATATTACAAAACGGCTCAGTACCAAACTGATCGAACCCAGCACCCACTATGCGAGCCCAGTGCTCCACGCGGCTGCGACACGAACTACCTCTCAGTTCAGTCCGCCAAGCAAGTTGACCTTGGCGGATCCGCTCACATTCCTTACGGGAATAACCCGGGGACTAACCCGCATAATCAGAATATAAATGTCCCACTTGGCCTACCTACGCCAAGTAAAACATATTTAAATCCACTACAGTATGTAAGATTGTTTTTCTAAGACAGAGTAAAAATAAATTGTCAACAATCGATTTGATGGTGAAAAACTCGTTATAAATAATATTCTGTAACTCGGGAAAAATTTTGGATTTTTAGTTTTTTTGCAGTTTTTGACATTTTTTTGGCAAATATTAATGAGTTTAAGCACATTTTCAACTTAAATTCCTGCATAAATTTTCTAATGTTCTAGATCATTGTTGATGAACTTCTTCTAAAATTGTGCCGTTTCTGACAATTTTTAGCTGTTTTTAATAATTTTCCAAATTTGACCAATTTGATGTGCTCAAAAAATGCTGGCCATTGAACTTATCCTTTTGTTTTGGAAGTTTGATTTTTTGGCACAAGAACGGAATTTTGATCTCGAACCTAACCGGATATAATCTATATATATGTATATATATATATATATATATATATATATATATATATATATATATATATATATATATACATGAATAAATATATGTATAGGTACGTATGAGAGAGCGTTCAACTTTAGGATTCCTCTCAGAATGTCTTAAAACGGATTTCAATGAAGAAAATATTTAAAAAATTTCTATTTAGATAACAATTTTTAGAGCCATTGCAATAGCTTCATTTTTACGAAAATTCGCTAAAGACCTATGATGATTTTCAAGGTTTACCGAGAGAAGGAAAAGAAATCCGTTCATCCGCTGACAGAGTTTTTCTCAAAACTACTGAGCCAAAGTTTTTGAAACTTGGGTCAATGATTACGCGTGAGGTCTATTCGGCCCTAGAAGCTCGGCATCGATTTTGATAAAACCTAAAGGGTAGAATTTAAGGGTTGAAATATTTGGAAATCGAGATCTTGAAAACTTTCAAAGTATAAGACTGGAGTTGTCATTGATAGACATAATTCCGAAAAAACAAATGAAACTACCCAGATGTAAATCTGTTCTCTCTCCCTAAGGGCTAGTAGTTAACATTGACAGGAAAAAATATTGTCAACAATGGTGCAAACAAAGCAAAAATCGCCCAATGACCGAGTTTGTTTTCGCGACACTCTTGTTAAGTACCATAGATGGGCTAGTGAAGCATAGATGGGCTACCTAATGCAGAAGTAATAACCTTTGTGTAATAATTTGCAGCGTTTTGTAATTAATTCCTTCAATATAAAGGATATCGCTGGACAAAAATGCAACAGTTTTATGTCTGTCGTGATCATTAGTGATATAGGTGTCTGTAGCTGGGTTAAAATTTATAGTGCCAGGGGATATCTAGGTAGGTACCTAATTAGTGAGAATAAACATCATCATCTTTTGTATCCAACTGCGATACCCTGGGTGTACCATCATTGTGTTAGAAATCATTTAGTACGTAAGAACAGGTTGTTGAATTTCGCTCCAATCGTACAAAACTGATTGATTTAGGTCTTATTTATGATTGCTTCTTGTCTTTTGCGTCCCGAGGCACTAAAAACTTGGGTTCTCCAACTTTTTGGATGAAGTTGGTGAAATTCAGAATAAATTGTAGAAATTCTTAACTATATTGATAAAACTCAGCTCCCTACCTGAGTCAAGAATATTCATGACTGCTTTTCCTCATCGAGTTGAGGTTAGTTTTTTCCTTACCAGGAAAGTTATCAACTCCTTCACTGCAATCACTTCTTCCTCTCAACGTACTGATTGATTTGGACACATTAAAAATGCTGTGGTGTAAAATGTAGTTTTTGGACTTGATCACTTTTTCCTCTCAACGACTTCTCGTTCCATTGGTCTGTTATTTAATATAATTTGACCATTTGGATTCCTTTTATGGAGTAACGATGTTTGAAGAAGCAATTCCGTTAACTTGTGGCGGCGTTTTGTAATCCAACATGAGCAGGTAACGAACTTCATTTCATAATCATAAAATAGGTAAACAAAACGAACGCATTTTCCCATTGTGTTACTTTTGTAAAAATAAAAAATAGGATAGAGAACCGCCACTGGTAAGTGTCGGTTCAGTGCCTTCTAGCGGGAGTCAGGAGAACTAGAGCCTTCCTCCTTCTTCCAAGCTTCACAATATACCTACCTACTTAGGTATATTGTAGAATAGAAGCAATTCATCTTTTCTTCATTTATCTACGGAGAAAAGGACAGGTTACTTTGAGGCAAACTAGTTTGCAAGGTAGGTATCTAGGATAAAAATGAGATTACCTATTCAAGAATAATGAATGAAATAAAAATATTTAATTACAGATAGGTAAGTACATTTATTCTACGTAGGTAGGTACCTAGTACCCAAAGTTATTTACCTACATTGATTATTTTCAAAAAATTAGAAGTAAAACATAACAATTCCTTGGTAAACTTTGATTGTAGGTACATAATAGGTAGTTTATAATAATAACAACAACTCAAAAATACAAATTTATCCAACTAGTTTCTTCATTTTATTGAATTTTTTTTCTGTCTTCACTGGCACTCCGTTTTCTTGATTTCAAAAGTTTTTCTTCCTTTCGTTGCTTATTTATGTTCTTCATTCTGATAAATGTTCGAGTCCTAACAAAGCACGAAATCATCAATCTCGGGATTCTTATGTTTTACGTCTTCCACTTCTTCATAACCAAAGCGTTCTGCTTGTAGTGGATTTATGTAAGTTTTACTGGGAGTTGGTATTCCCAGTGGAACGTCACGAGCCACGTTGTACATGTGGTTGTACGGGCTTGACTGATACATGGTGAGTTCACCACACTGCTGACTTTGAGAAAAATTATCTTCCATCACACAAGAAAATTTCTGCATCTGCGAAACCTCATTTTCAAGCGTCACTATTTTTTCTTCAAGTTCTCGAATTCTTTGTTTCAATAATGTATTTTCACACTTTAGAAAAACAACTTCTGCTGGCAGGAGTGCTGCCTAAATTTCCTTACGAATAGATCGTTTTTCGGGATCATCGTTAGGAGATGCTGTCGATATGGTTTTTGTCGCAGGAGATTCACCCAAAAGCAGTTGTGGTGCTGTGCCCAGTTTCAAATCAAATTTCGGAGGAAGTTTTAGTAACTCAGCTCTCAAATCGCGCTTATAATCACTCTGATCAAAATGAGTAGAACATACCCTAGCTTTGTCTATCTTGAAAGAGTCTGCACGCTTACACACCACAATCCACTTAGATCTCGTCTCATCCTTCGGAAACCGGTGAAAATGGAGCCCAGGATTTTTCGCACCGTCTTTGTTCGGACAAGTCGCTATGGCACAGCAAACCATTTTTAAAAACTTCACTCACCAACGAAATTAGAAACGTGACTGAGGGTATAAGCACATAAGGGTGCACAGGGCGAGTGAAAGGTGGCGGAGGGGACCAGTGACACAGCGCTCCTTGGGTTTTCCCTAAGCGCCTTCATATTGACAGGAAACGTCTAGTAAAGTAGGTAACCATGGGAGCATCTATGGGGAGAAAGTGGTGAAACAGCCCAAGTGCTGCCATGCGACAAGATGAACCTTCCCTTCCATCTCTGGTAATAAGACGAATCCACGTCCGTAAACGTCTGTAGGTAATGTCTATAGAACCATCCCAAATCTGTAGGGACCAGAAATTTGCCCTCAATGGAAAAAACATTCAAATCTGTTTGAGCATCAATCCATCAAACCACGCATCTCTCCTGTCAAATCGTCTCCACTGTCTCAATTCTTAAAGTGAAATATGGATTAGTTGGACATGCAGGTCAATATGATGTGTACAGTTTGATGGTCTGGATGCTCGCATCTAAAAAATACATAGGTTAATCAAGTGGTCAATCCCTTGGTAAAAATACAGATTAGTTGGACTTACAGGTCAGAATGACGTTTAAAAATATAGTTCGGAGGTTACCACACTGGAATCAAACCAGAGACCTTCATCTCAGGAGCTAGTTAGGCTAAACACTACATCACAACAGATTTCGAACAATAGAGAACAATTACAGTACTTGGCTACTCAGTAGGGAATGCTTTTGAGAAAGGCTGCTGAGAGCACTCGGGCCGTTTCACCGCCTTCTCCCCCTAGATGCTCCTGGTTACTGTTGGATCAATATATTATCTGTAGGTAGGTAAATGGTAGTAATGACAATAATGTATATTCATAGGCAGAGGCCAACTTGAGAGTTGAAATTAATTTATTGGTTACTCAAATACGGAGCAATGTGGTTTTTCATAACATGCAATCTTTAGCATCTTTATTTTCCGTATCACGGCATTTTGGTTTTTCATCAAAAGGTTGGTTAGCCATTACATTTCTAACTGACTGCAACGAATACGATTGAAGGAGTTGCATGAATTTAACCTGAAAGTCTAGTTTTACTTTCGGACTAAACTGTTTCATTACTGGAACATGCGATATAAAAAACATGGCATCTGGGTCACGGATATGGTGATCCAGCTGTGAACAATTAGTTTCAAGAATTTTCATGATTTCCCGTTCAAAGGGGTCAAGTGTAACGTGCTTCTTCTTTTTCTTCTTATATGAGAATGAGACTTCCATATCATTGTAGGAATTTTCTTCCCCAGCAGCGTGAAACGGTTCATCGTTTGACCTGAAATAATAGCAGAGCAAATAAGTACTTTTATTGCGTTATGGAATTTATTTTGAAAACCAGATTATATGAAACTGTTGTAATCCAAGAAGGCATGATTATGGTCTCATGCATAGCCACATAGAGCAATGTTCAGGATAACTTACAAATTCTTATCAGCAGTGTGTATGTCAAACATTTTCATCCTCTTAGTGGGAGGTAGGTGAGACATATCTTCCACATTTCCAATCGATTCAGAATCTGTAATCCAAAGAAACTTGATCATTTTGAAGTCGGATCGGGACCAAAAAATAGTAGTATTATAAAGTTCCTCTCGTTTCTTATTATCAATATTAATTTATTTTTTGGAGTATGAATTAACATTGAGAAATGAAAGGGATAGTGTAGAGTATGTTATTTAAAAAATTCGATTTGAAAGCACTAATTTCAATTAAGTTATTAAGATTTGTGCTAGATATGCCATGTTATTTTACTTAGGTGAATGTTTAAAAAAAGAGGTTGATGACATTACAATTTGCAAGGGGTTCCATGTAGAGTATCCATGCTCAAATAAGAAAGTTCACTATCCACAAGTTTCAAAGTGCGCAACAGGTGGATATAAATAACAAATACTTGAAACTACGTGTGAGTCATGTGCCAGGCATATTCTGATCAGAGGAGAGTAGGAGGAAATATTACGAGCTGTGCTGGAAAAAATTACAGAAGGGTAGAGCTCGTACAGATTCTAGTTCGAGAGGCGCAAAAATTTGGATTGGTTGTTTTGAGCTTGGAGGGGGGGTCACCATGGCCACTTGGCTAGTGAGGGAAATATGCGAACCCTCTCTAACCCAAGGACCGCTTATAACAGAACTTATTTGTGACGTAGCACATTCTAAACACGTGACTATCTGACCCAGTTACGGGCCGAACTTAAACGGAGAATTGATGAAGGCGAGCCCGACCTTACAATCAAATACCTATTTGGCACACCCCATATCGTCCCCCTTCCTAAGAAAAACTCAGGCCGCACCTCAAAAAACTAACAGACGAGCCCATTACACTACACGCATATTATCAAAACATCAGAGGCATCAATACTAAATTATCCACCATTCGGCACCAAAGCTCCCCATCTACTTTACGATTTTTTGTTCTTCACCGAAACGTGGTTGTCTTCCCAAGTGGATTCGCACGAACTTCATCTAGAAAATTATGTTATATTTCGCACAGATCGCTCCTCCTCTAATAATGAACTCAAATCTAGATCCGGTGGCGTCCTTATTGCAGTCTCAAGGATACATAAGTCCCTTCGATGGGGTTCGGGTGAGTCCGCGGAGCATGTCTTCGTAATTCTGCCTGACCTAGAATTAATCCTCGGATGTGTGTACCTTCCTGGGTACCAGCCAGTTGGGGTGTATGAAGCCCATTTCTCCGAACTTGATGCTGTATCCTCTGCTCATCCGAGCTTCAAGATCATTCTGGCTGGAGACTTTAATTTGCCGAGTTTGGATTGGGCGTCAGCCAATATCGAGGGGTTTGGGGATGGTATGAGTGTGAAGGAGCGGACAGTCTACGAATCTATGCTTCTGCATGATCTTGGGCAATTCAATTTTCTGCGTAATACCTATGGAAATATACTGGACCTCCTCCTCTCGAACCAAAGGAATGTTACAGTTTATGAAGCCGACCCCATTTTTCTGCCGGATGTGGCCCATCCGCCCTTCGAGTTCACATTCACTTGCTCCGCTGCTGGCTCATCTCTTTTTCCAACTCCTAAATTCCAATATAACTTCAAAAAAGGCGACTACGTAGCGATGAATGCGTACCTCTCTTCGTGCATGTGGGACTTTTCTGATCAGTCGGTCAACGCAGCAGCGGATAAGTTCTACGCTGTCCTATACGAGGCCATCGACCGTTTTGTCCCAAAGATCAGGGACGTCCCCGGCAGAGCTTTCCCCAAATGGTATAACGGCGATCTAATTTCTCTCACTAAGCAAAAACTGGCCGCGCATGCACGATTTAAGATTACTGGAGAGGCAGAGGATTATGATCTTTTTTCTGATTTGAGACGTCAATGTACACTTAAATCCGGTGAGCTTTACTCCAAATACCTCGAATCTGTGAAAGATTCTATTACGGACGACGATATTAAGCCATTTTGGAATTACTTTAACTACAAGTTTGGTGGAAATGCCTTTCCTACAAACATGTTTCTGGATAATTTGACGGGCACTAAACCGCTCGAGATAGCCAACCTATTTGCTCGGCACTTTTCCTCAGTCTTTGACCAGCCGGTCTCCTTCATCCCCGAGTACCCTTTACAAGATGTGGTTTCGCTGGGCGTTTTGTCGGTCTCCGAGAGGGATGTTCTACGAGAGCTTGAGGGGTTAGACACTGGAAAGGGTATGGGCCCAGACGGAGTACCTCCGGCGCTGCTCAAACTCTGCTCATCTTCTCTATCTTGTCCCCCCATGCATCTCTTCAATTTATCCCTTTCCAGTGGCGTTTTTCCCGATCAATGGAAGACCTCGTTCGTGACACCTATATTTAAAACTGGGGATAGGAGTTGTATCAAGCAGTACCGCCCGGTGTGCTCACTATCGACAACATCTAAAATCTTGGAGAAGTTGGTGGTTGCCCAGCTCACCGCTGAGTTCTCGTCATTCTTGGTGAATCAGCAGCACGGCTTTATTCGGAGGAAATCGACGGTCAGTAACTTACTGGAGTTTCAGGACTTCGTGATGACGGGTTTTCAGCGGGGCCAACAAACTGATACCATCTCGACGGACTTCGCCAAGGCTTTCGATAAGCTCTCACATCGGCACCTATTGTCCCTTTTGGGTTCGCTGGGAGTGCATGGGTCGTTCCTGAATTGGATTTCCAGTTATCTAACTGGGCGACGTCTTTCCGTGAGAGTCAAAGGGGCACTTTCAGCTCCCTTCTGTGCCACCTCTGGTGTTCCCCAGGGAAGTCACCTCGGCCCTCTGTGCTTCCTCTTGGGAATAAATAGTGTCGTCCAGGTTCTCCGCCCGGGGGTCAGGTGCCTGTTGTTCGCTGACGACATGAAACTTTTCTGTCACGTGAATTCGTTGGATGATTGCAATGCCTTGCAGGAGTCTGTCCGTCTTCTGGAAGCGTGGTGTACTAATAACCACCTGTTTCTGAACCCTTCCAAGTGCTCGGTAATTTCGTTCCATAGAACAGATGATCATCTGACTCATGATTACAGCCTCTGTGGTGCTCCTCTTATGAGAGTCAAGGAGATTAGGGATCTGGGAATTATCTGCGATGAGCAGCTCAACTTCAATAAACATGTAGAGGTTGCAGCAGCAGGTGCAATGAAAACCTTGGGTTTCCTTAAAAGAAATACCAGAGAATTCACCAAAGTTGAGCCAATCATACTTTTGTACAAGGCCCTGGTGCTACCAAAATTGGAGTACGGTTCCCAAGTGTGGTCTCCCTTTTATGCCTCCCACAAGTATACTCTGGAAAGAGTTCAGCGGAGATTTCTCCGCTACGTAGCCTACAAGCTTGGTGTCCCGTCTCCTGAGATTGACTACGATTCTCTGCTAAGCAGATGCCGCCTTCAAACCTTGGAAAAGCGCCGACTATTATCAGATGTATCCTTCCTTCACAAGTTGCTCCATAACCAGATTTCTTCACCGGACCTGCTCTCCAAGTTGAACCTCAAAGTTCCTCAAGTCTCCACTCGCCTCTCTCACCCTTTTTTCGTCTCATTTTCCCCTTACAATTATCTTCAAAATCGTCCTTTGTACAGAATACCACGATCCGTTAATCACATTATAAGCATTTTTCAAGAGCTCGATATTTTCTCTAGCCCGTTTTATGAAATCAAAGCCTGAATTCTCTCACCCCTTATTTAGCTTCCCCCCAAATTTTGTGTTCAGTTTTTGCTTCCCTTATCTAATTTACTTTCCTGCAAAAGTGACCTGCCAATTTACCTTCCTGCCAACTTTTGATGATATACTTTCTTTTTTTGTTCTCTTCTTATTTTGTATTATTGCTTCCGATTAAATACTTATTCTTTTTTACATTGTAATTGGGCTCGCCCGTTTGTAAAATAAATAAATAAATAAATAAATAAATAAATAAACAGGTAATAAATTAGTTATTTTGTACAATGAAAGGGGAATTACCCACAATTTGTGTAAGTATGTATAGTCTACCCGAAGAAGCGAAAAAGATCTGATAATTTTACTAATGATGAAATTTTCACTCAATTTATTTCGGCAATTAACCATGGTTGAACACAGTTGGTAGGTAATAATGACCCATGGAACCACGAAGTAAGTAGCAATAATTTTAAAATGTGGAATGCACATGTTAACGTGGTTTGATGCAATGAAGGCTTAGCTGTACACTAAACTAGGCTTTCCATAAAAGTAAGCAAAAATACACGAGCATAAATATGCTAAAACATGCTTGCTTTAAACAGCAAAAATACACACAAGAACACCAGCTATAAGCACAACTAACACAGTCTGCCATCCATAATTTCTACCACAGAAAGGGAATGCAAAATAAGAAACAGGTAGGGTATAGAAGCCCTCCACAACTATTGTGGATAAGATGATGGGTAGATTATTAAAGAGTTCCTAAACGATAAGTTTTGGGGAATTTACCATCTGGGGCGAGCCACAGCGGATGGTAACCTGATAAAATCAAGAGGGTTGAATTAGCATTTCATCTTAGAATGACGCTACTTATCTTCAAGTAACGCTGAACCACCAAGGGGATTTTCCCGCCTATTCCGTGTGTTCAGTTTCCAGCATTTCTAAGTTTCCTAGTTCTTTTCTCATTCACGAAAAGGTTTTGCAATGGCAGATTGAACAAGAAAATGAATATAATTTTCATTAATCATGAATACCAACAAGAAATGAATATCACTGTTATCGATGTGTAAGGTTACTTTGCGATAGGGAGGAAGAGATTAGATAGGTTGGTTCAGGATGAGGTGTTGAGTTTCACCCATGTTGAGGTGAAATAAAGTTGTCTTATAGGAGATGAGGCGCCTCATCTCCCCGCACATGCGCAGTAGTGTTTTCCGTTAACGATGAGGCGCCTAATCCCTATCTCCCTATCGCTTCAGGAACTCTCTATTAACGTTTAAAGTGCGATTCAAACACACTGTTACATTCTACAGACAACTCCAAAGCGAGGTTTACGCCGTGGACGATCTTACGAGTATAGAGGAGTAGCCTTACTGAGCAAACCTAATGAACCCGAAGTTGGCCGGCAACGTTCGTTTACCTTCGGCTCCCCTAGCAATTAAAATATTTGAATCCAATGCACATTTTTATCCACTCGCACCTGTATAGGGGAAGGTTAGGCCTGCAGTTTCGGGAGCAGTCAATGCGTTTTTGGATTTGTTAGACATTGAGAAGCCTTCTCTTGGAAAGACGGCCCGAAACCCCCCCCCCCCCCCCCTCTATTCCTAACCATCTCTAGACGCCCCTAATCACCCTTTTCCAATGTCTAAACAAATCGATGAAAACTTAACTCTATTACTCATAATGGAAAATGTGATATCGGGGAATCGGGAGTTGGCGGCTATCTTCGGTTGACTCTCAATAAGGGATACCTAGTGTTTAGAGGTTGGTTGGTTGGGAACCACTCAGTTCTAGCCCAGTCAAATTAGAGAAAACAGGAGAAAAAATTCATAGTAAAGAAATTTCTTCACCAAGCTCTTCCTTCACACGTCGTAAATCTTATCTCAAAAGTCCCCTAGTATAGGGGGTGAGCTTGACGAGGGGGGGGGGGGGGGGGGGGTTCTCCTTTTTTTCGACTTTTTTTTCGGTTTTTTGCCTATAACTCGAAAAGTAAGCGTTCTAGCGACTTGTTTACTATTACCAGAATTAAAGTGCATAAAATTTCCTACAATTTGCACTCCTGACTTCATTCTCTACGATTAGGCGTTCCGCCGCTAGAGCGTGTTGAAAAGAAGGTATAATTTAAAAAAGTCAACAAAAAGGCCTTTATGCTCTTTTTACGTAGATATCATTCGTATGAAGCTTCTGGGTGACTTAGAATACATCATGACTTGTTTTCCGAACGTCAGAGATGCTCGGACAGTGGCTTGAACAGGTTTCATGTATGTCATTTTTTTTCTGTTCTTCGCTTACATCCTGGAAACTGTGATAACCATAACATATTTTCAGCACCCTTACCAACTCACTGTGAATTATCAGTGAATATATATGTATATAAAACACAGTGGCTCTAAAAAAGAAAAAAAAAGGAACTAAAGAAAATGAGCTGTGTTTCACCAAAAAATGTTTAAATGTTTAATGTGCAGGTACAGCAGTATAACCCATGTTACATTAATATTCACAAAAGGAGTGGGAGGGGGAAGGGGTCATCAATCTTCACAGGTGTCTGCTCTTCATCCATTGAGAATCACCATCCACAGTCAAACTGAAAATTCAAAATCGGATTACAGTGAGGTGCATATAATCTTATATTGATAGTCGTAGTAAAGTAGACAACCATTCCAGGTTGGGGCTTTTTGCCCGACTGCCTCGAGCGTCGCGGACGTCATAAGCTGTCCTTCAAATGGAGGATCAGATTCGTTCTGATGATTTCGCTTAAAGCTACTCATTGCCTTGCCCCCTTGAGTGGAGAGGGGCTCGCCGTTCAGAAGCGTGAAAATTACTTGGACGTCTGACCCTTACCTGGGCGCTCACCCATCCATGTACTCAGCACGCTCGACGTTGCTTAACTTCACTAATCGCATGAGAAACGGTTCATTGCAACGCCTAACCCGTACGGCTCTTATATTGATAAAGATTATATCTTAAAAGATGAGATTGATGAAGTTCATGCAGATGATTAGGATGAAACTTACATAGCGATGGCATATGTTTTGAGTGGGTAGTCTTATGGTTCCATGTCTGTTTCATCATCTTCTGTAGATGAACCGTCGTCAGCAAGTGGTGGGTTGTTTGTGCAGGAACCTGAACAGTTGGAGCAGAGTGTTGAGCAATGGATGACAGTTCTATGGCATCTACATCGACCACTACCGCAGCTTTTGGTGCAGATGCAAAATATATTCTGCAAAATTTCAGGTGGATCCAAAGTTGGGATTGGTGTGAGGAAGCCATCGTCTTCCCTACTCAAGCTCCAATTCACTGGCATCCACTGCTCACACTCTGCTCCAACTGTTCA
Source organism: Adelphocoris suturalis (assembly GCA_030762985.1). Taxonomy (NCBI): domain Eukaryota; kingdom Metazoa; phylum Arthropoda; class Insecta; order Hemiptera; family Miridae; genus Adelphocoris; species Adelphocoris suturalis. The sequence continues at coordinate 46,825,620 of CM061042.1, read as the reverse complement.
GGTTGATGCACAAACAACCCAACACTTGCTGAGGACGGTTCATCTACAGAAGATGATGAAACAGAATACCATTAGACTACCCACTCAAAACATATGCCATCGCTATGTAAGTTTCATCCTAATCATCTGCATGAACTTCATCCATCTATTTACCAGTATAAGAGCCGTACGGGTTAGGTGTTGCAATGAACCGATTCTCATGCGATCAGCGAAGTTAAGCAACGTCGAGCGTGGTGAGTACTTGGATGGGTGAGCGCCCAGGTAAGGGTCAGACGTCCAAGTAATTTTCGCGCTTCTGAACGTCGAACCCCTCTCCACTCAAGGGGGCAAGGCAATGAGTAGCTTTAAGCGAAATCATCAGAACGAATCTGATCCTCCATTTGAAGGACAGCTGAAGACGTCCGCGACGCCCGAGGCAGTCGGACAAAAAGCCCCAACCTGGAATGGTTGTCTACTTTACTACGACTATCAATATAAGATTATACGCACCTCACTGTAATCCGATTTTGAATTTTCAGTTTGATTGTGGATGGTGATTCTCAATGGATGAAGAGCAGACACCTGTGAAGATTGATGACCCCTTCCCCCTCCCACTCCTTTTGTGAATATTAATGAAACATGGGTTATACAGTACCTGCACATTAAACATTTTTTGGTGAAACACAGCTCATTTTCTTTAGTTCCTTTTTTTTTTAGAGCCACTGTGTTTTATATAAATATATATTCACTGACAATTCACCGTGAGTTGGTAAGGGTGCTGAAAATATGTTATGGTTATCACAGTTTCCAGGATGTAAGCGAAGTACAGAAAAAAAGACATACATGAAACCTGCTCAAACCACTGTCCGAGCATCACTGACGTTCGGAAAACAAGTCATGATGTATTGTAAGTCACCCAGAAGCTTCATACGAATGATTGCTGCGTAAAAAGAGCATAAAGGCCTTTTTGCTGATTTTGTGATTATATCTACTTTTCAACGCGCTCTAGCGGCGGAACGACAAATCGTTGAGAATGAAGTCAGAAGTGCAAATTGTAGGAAGTTTTATGCACTTTAATTCTGGTAATAGTAAACAAGTCGCTAGAACGCTTACTTTTCGAGTTATAGGCAAAAAACCGGAAGAAAAAGTCGAAAAAAACGCTCACCACCCATACTAGGGGACTTTTGAGAAATGATTTACTACGTGTGAAGGAAGAGCCTGGTGAAGAAATTTCTCTACTATGAATTATTTCCCCTATTTGCCTCTTTATGGTCTAATTTGACTGGGCTATTCATCACAAACCTCGGTCTGGAATGACCTCTTTCAGACCCGAATGAGTTAGGTATTAATTGAATTAAATTATCAACTTCTATTATTAGTTTACCATTGAATTAGACAGCGCCATTGAGATCTTATGATAAACCAACGTATCGCATTTAGTTAAAATTGCTCTCGAGACTAGGTAGGTGAAGTAGACGTATGGCTGTCATTGGACTTCAAATTAATAAGTACAAGACTGATATTCGTCGATCACACAACTCGAATAGCTCTCACAGCAACGTTTCCGTTGACAGAATGCAAACAAGTACCTTCCTAGCAGGAATGGACTAGGGACACAAGCCAAGTGAAATTATAATATAAATCATATTATAAATATCTATAAATTATGTAAAAGTTTTGAAATAGCATTCAAGTATGAGTGTCACCTGGAGGAGGTGAGGATGGTTCACACTTCACAAAAATTTCTTGAAAATTTGAATCATCGACAAGTAGTTGAGAATCCTCATCGTCCAACATTTTCTTGTATTATTTGAGTTTTCTGGAACCGATCAACTTCTTGTGGACATTGCAGGTTAATAGATTCCTTCGCTTCATAAACTGAAGTGCCTAAAATAAAATAATTAATAGATAATAACTGAATAAAATACAAATATCAATAGGTACCTATGTAAAAACAAATAATGATTCAGTGTTTGGTTAATTTTTTTAATAATGAACCTTAGTAATTGACCAAAACAACAAAAAATATCGGGTTTAGGTTCCTTTTGCAGATTTCTTTAATCAAATATAAAAATACGTTAGCAGCATGTGTATGAAAATTTGCTTGAAAATCATTTATCGATCGACGATGGTCCTGAAATCTCAGTATCTTCCACTTGTAAGTACAACCAACCTCAAGGGTACGACGTGTCGGCATGTAGCCCGATAGTAGCCGGATAGTTCGTTATGTATCGGTGAAATAGAAAACTACTATATTTGGTTTACTATTTTGGATAATGGACCTTTGTGATAAATTCAAATCAACGTAAAAGTGCGCGGATGTCATTAAATTTCTTAGAATAAAATTTACTTTCATTTAAAAACTCGGCGCTTTGCGCCTCGGAGGGGGCTTTGCCTCTCTGCACCCTCCATATGTTACTAGTTAGAGAATGCTACTACTACTATATAAGATTATAAAAACATGAACATGCTAATAATTTAGCTCATTCAGCTGATCAGGGAAGACCCCACCATTGCAATCGCCTATTAATGACTCGAAGTGTCTCCCTAACACATCTCTCTTCTTTCTTAAGGTGGAATTTCCCTGACTCGTCTGCGGCCGGTGGCTGCGGCTCGCGATTTTGTCATGTTTCTATTCAGCCGCCCGTCGCGCCGCGCTGTGAAGAGAGACTTCTCAGAGAGGCGCGGCCGCGGCTAGGCTCCAGCTTCAGTTTCGATCATGTCGAGCGAGAATATTTTTGTGGCCCTTTTATCGGCAGAGGAGGACGAAGAGGAGGAATTATTGTTGATGAACAGGGAGCCTCACGAGCCCATGTTTTCAACTCGAACAGAAGAGGGCTTTTTCAACATTCTCATCGACTGCCACCTGAAAGAACGGTTCAGATCTTTCTTTCGGCTGAACTTTAAACAATTTCACCACATCGTTTCGATGGTGAGAGAAGACCTCACGAAATATCTTACAGCATGAGTTCCAGTACCTATTTCCGCACTCTTTGAGGCAATAATTGTCTTAACAGCCTTAAATGTTAAAGTTTTGGTCCGATTTAGATATTCGATCAGTTTTCAGGGATGCGGGGTAAATCCTAGATGGTCCCATATAATGTAGGTATTTCAGGCCCATGCGCATGAGCGAACGTCAGGGATGAGGACGGGTAGTTCAGGGGAGTCAGGGTGATTCACTGAACTGAATAAATGGTTGACAATGAAGAATCTAAAGCTTAATTACGCTAAAACACACTTTATGTTGTTCTCTTGGCTAGCAGCATCCATCCCGAACTTAGGAAATATTATATTTCATGCAACGGCTGTAAGGAAAATGGTAAATGTCCAGCTATAGAACAAGTAAGAGAAACTAAGTATCTCGGAGTGGTAATAGATCAGTGTCTAACTTGGGAGAAGCATATCAAAATTTTATCAACAAAGCTTAGACAGTTAATACCAGTTTTTAAAGGAGTAAACTTCATGGGCATAAAATTAAAAAGGCAATTTCACTACGCTGTAGTTCAGTCTCTACTTATTTATGCTCTGCCGGTGTGGGGTTCAGCCTATAAAACCAAAATCCAACCTGTTTTAATTATACCAAAAACTCTAATAAAAATTTTATATTAAAAAAAAAAAAAAAAAAAAAAATAATAATAATAAATAAATAAATAAAAATGTTTCCTAAGAATTTATTACTTCGAGAATTTAAAGTTATTGACATTTTTAGTCTAATAGAGAAAACCACTTTGATTCATACTCACAAAAAATATATAGAAAATAAATTAGAGAAGGTTAGGTTACGTTGAAATCTTTTAAACTGAAAACCACATCAGCTCAAAAAGACTATACTTTCACAAAGGGGTTATATTATATAACTTACTTCCACATGACCTTGTGAAACAAGAAAAACTACCTTTGAATTTATTAAAAAAATTAATCAAGGAGTACTATTTTAATTTAGGTACTAATAGAAAATATTGTTGTTAGCCTACAGCGTTAAAAAATTTAAAAAAAATTATGTTACTATGATTACTGTATCTATTCTAAACTGAAATTATGAACACTTTGATGCACTTAGGTATCTGGAAACTGTACAATAATATTGCTAATTACTAGGTTGAGGAAATTGTAAACTAGGGTAAAGACACTCCAGTTCCCAGCACAAGATTTTTCTTAAAGGGAACTGTTGCATAATTGGTATATGAAAAGTACATTGTGTAATGATGAAATTATAAAAGAATAAATGCTTATTAAAAAATAATTAACAGTAAAATAGAGAACCCCATTGCGGGTCTGCATAACCTAGTCGCGAAGGCCCGCGGCTAGACTGCTCCCTCGACCAGTCGGGTCGCAGCCGTGGCGGCTGCCATGTAGCGGTTTTCAAGCCCATGTAGCCGCCGAGGCCGGCCTCGTCGGGGAAATCGGTTCCATCTAAATACACTGAAGGAGTGGAGAGCGTCTGGTCGCGAGCCGCAGCCGCACCAGGGAAATTCCACCTTTAGGGTGAAACGGAGAGATTTTAGCTCACTCAGTTGACCAAGAGGAGCTGGTCGATTCATTTGTCTCGTGTTGCCTTAAAGAGGTTCCCAATCAATTTTCAACGTCCTAGGGTGATCAGGATTTAGATATTTTTTGTTTAGTTAGCCACCCAATTGTTTATAGGTATCGCACTACTTTTGACCGTCTCGCGTAACAAAATGGTAACGTTTTTCGGTAGTTAGGTCATGGCTAAGGCATATTCATGCTAAAACACCGCGCCTAAAAGGTTATAGGTTTAAGTTTCATATCTACGTGGGTTCCTATCATAAAAAAAAGAAAAGAAATTAGCCTCAGAGACCTCTTTGTACCTCGTAATTGTTTTCATGGTGTCCCTATGGGGATCCATCTAAATTTGAGCACCATAAGTCGATTAGGAAAGAAATTAGCCTTAGAGGTCCCACAGCTGATCAGAACCCCTCCATATATTGTGATTGTATTCTAGATATCCTGAAAGAGCTACATTTCAGATTCCAGTGCCATAAGTCGGTTAAGAAACAAATTAGGCTTAAAGGTCCCTCAGCTGACCAGTGCGCATTCGTGCAGTGAACTTGTATTCCAAATATCCCAAAGGAGCTTCATTTCAATTTTAATATCCGTAGCTTGGTTGAGAACGAAATAAGCTTCACGGACCCCATAGCGTAACGCACCTTGGTAAACGATTTGCAAAATACAATTAATATGCCCATGTAGATATCGGCAACCACGGGGAAAATTAATGCAAATAATTAATACATGTACATAAACTTTACAAGTCCTCTGTATCCATGTTTAACGACATTTTCCTGGCACCCACCAACTGAAAATCAAGAGATAAATTAAAACACCTACCAACGTTACTATCTATCCGTGGGAACAAGGGTTATAATAAACTCGATTTCCTGAAGTCAGAATTCGATTGGAATAACCTATATAAGCTATTATCGTAATTTACAAGGCGAATTTTACTGTTAAGATGTTACAACCACTAACACTTTGTAGCTGTCAGTAATGAAATTTAGCGATTGAATCAGTAACTTTAAGATGTTGCTACTCGCGCCTAATTTCACAGTCAAAGATCTAGCCCATAGGGAGAGCAAAAGGATTGACGAACAGTATTTCGGGTGGTTTCATTCGATTCTTTGGGATAGGTAATCTCCACATGCAGAATGTTTTTGACGAAAAAAAAAAAAAAAAAAAAAAAAAAAAAAACCACTGTTACCTTGAGAGTTTTTAAGATCTCGATTTTTGAATATTTCAGCCCGGAAATGATACTTTTTAGGGTTGAATGAAATTGATGTCGAGCTTCCAGGTCCAACAAGAACCCCAGATGTGATTTATAACCCAGTTTCATGAACTTTGGTCCAGTAGTTTCGGAGTTTTCTCAGATTCTGGACGCAGCGGCGGCGGACAGACGGATTTTTAAATATTCGATTTTTCTAGTCTATGCTTCCAACTTCGCTCTACTTGAAACGCATCTGGGGGGGGGGGGGGGGGATGACTTTTTATTGGTCGATTACAAAGGTTCATTATTAAAAATAATAAACCAAAATTACCCAAACATCTTAGTCGGACCCAACCACCAGTTAGAGTCAGGTGTCTTTCCCTTCAAGGTTTGATCAAACCAGAAGTGGAACCCAAGGAGAAATGGGGCTCTTATTTCCTCCTGACACTATTGATAAACATATAAGGATGACATAATTGATAAGAAACTCACACAATTGATAAGAATGGTATCGAGAATCAATGCATTCTAATTATCAAGAATTCAACCAAGAAAACAACTTCTTTCTTCAATTATTATTTGGTACCTAGCTATAATTGAATGATTCAATCAACCAACTTTGCTGAAATTGTTGTTACGTTAAATACCTAACTACAAATTACTTCTGATTTGATCGGTTCCACGTACTTTTCTTATCTTCATTATTTCTAATCTCCTATCACATGTTATCTTTCTTTGATCAAAGTGAAATTTCCCAGAACTTATGTATTTCTGAGAAACAAAGGCGTGAGAGTACCTACTGAGGTAGGCACCTATCTACCTACTAGGGGGGAGGGGGGTGCATGTATCCCCCATGTTTATATTGTAGGTACATATATTATATACCCTACTTTTGGAAGCTCTTTTCAGTCAGGGGCTAAATTTGGGAAGAGATAAATTTACGCTACTGAGAGATCAACACTTATAGGATCATACGCATACCTGATTACCTTTCAAAGCTAAATAAAAGAAAACTTCATTTCAATGGTAACTAGAAGTTAATCTATGGTTACTTGTGTATCCGGGAAAACCAATAATCATAAATAATTGAATTAAAATATTGAGATTTTCACGACTTAGGAAGCAAGTTTAGCTAGATTCCTAAGGATGAGTCAGCAACAGTTTGACAAAACTCAGTCCGCACGGTCGGCAAAATTAGATCAGTCGATTCGAGACATGGTACCAAGTAGCAAGATGAAGTTAGTGCACGAAATTGAAGAGGTGGGAGAAGGGTCTCAGATTGTTTACCCGAGTGGGGATCACAGTATACAACGATCAGCTATGAGTTTGAGGTCGGAAGGTCAGGAAGCAGAAGAGGAATTAGAGGACGTTGAGGATGAGAAGACAGAAGATGAGGAAGATACTACCCAGGAATCAGCAGAAGGCGAGCAACTGGAGGAAGTCGATTACGACCTCCTGGCACTTCAGAGCCCACCAAGCTCAACATTCTCTCAGCTGGCTGGCAAGATTAAAGTTATGCCCCTTCGAGATAAACCTGCTTACAGGAATGTTATTAAATACGTCAAAACTATTTTAGAAGAACTAGTAAATAGGAACACAGAAAATGTCTTAAGTCACTTTGGTGAATGGAGCATGAGAGTTATCCATGGTTTGAGAAATACGTACGGAGTACCACAAGAACTTTTTTTACCAACTGCATTGTTTAACATTTACACTCTAAAAAGCTTTACATTTGATTGGAGGGATGCTATCGAAGAGTACATTCACGAATATGGTCCAGAAATTTTGGGGGAGGATGGTGTCTTGGAAAAACTAAGAGCTGGATTGGAAGAAGAAGGTGAAGATGGCATAAAAACTGTAGATGATGTGGTTCTGAAGGCTGATGATTGGGATGAAGGTGGATACATGCATTACTTAGACAGGAAAGCTGAACCAAAAGAGCCCCCGTTTGATGAATTTGAGTATGTCACTCTCGAGCAAATGTCATTTTTTGATGAAGTAGGAATCGGACTCCCCCGGTATGAACAATACGAAATTCACATGGCTTTGTTTCGATTATCGAAAGTCAGAAACTTGACAGAAGTAAGATTCTGGGGAAAGATCTTCGGGCTATACCAGGATTATTACATAGCCGAAGCAGTCATGAAGCCAGGAGATATGAAGTTGGATGACTTTGACGATTTGCCTGAGTATGAGGAGTCAGAATATGTGGGTGAGTTTTGTGAAGAGCTTTTAATAGAAGAACTTTCAGAAGAAGTTCAGGCTGAAGGAGAGCTTGAACCAGAGGAAATTGGAGAACTTTACGGTGAGGAATATGGAGAAGAACAGGAGATGGGAGAGGCGTATGGAGAGTTTTATGGGGAATATGGAGGTGAAGATGTATCTCTGAAACCTCAGCCTGAATTGCCCTTACCTCCATCAGTCACATTTGATGAATTGCCTCCAGACCAAGCAGGGTACGAAACGGATGTTGAAGAAGAGATGCTTGGAGAGCAGGAGTCGGTATTTGAACTCGCTGTAGATGATGGTAAATTTAAAGGAAAAATGACACTGAAAAACTACATGTTACCTCAGCTCCCTAGAATCAAGGAAAAACCAATCAAACTTCCCCCAATGGAAGAACCAGGTGAAGGCACAAACAAATTCGTTTTTTTCGTCACTAATGATCCCAAATCTGATTGGATCAGATTACCGCATGTAACACCTGAACAAATAGTTGTGGCACGACAAATCAGGAAATTTTTCACTGGGTATTTGACATCAAGAGTAAATAGTTACCCGAAGTTTCCGGGAATAGAGATGCACCTTCTAAGAGCTCAGATAGCACGAATATCTGCTGGAACCCAAGTTTCCCCAGCAGGCTATTACAGGTTTGACGAAGGAGAGGAGGCTGCAGATGCATTTGACATTGCGGCTGGACAAGGAGGTAAAATAGTTTTAAATAAAGATTTTGAACCACTAACTGTAAAGGACTTGACTGACCCAACCTGCACATTCTGGGTGCACCATACATCACATATCTTGAAACAAGGAAGAACTGTATGGTATAATGTGAACCAGAAAGGTCCAAAAGAGCCTGGTGAAGAGACAGATTTGGGGGAAGGCGAAGAAGCTCCTCCGTTCAAGGAAGTAATTGGTGAGAAAGGCCCCCCACTGCTGACATCATGCGCTGAAGATCTGTTCATGGAGGCCATCCCTCCATGGACTGTGAAGCCTGCGATAGAGCTTGCTCCACACGAAGGCTGCGTTTATATAAGGTCAAATTTGTGGCCAGGATCATACAATTTCGCTTTTGGAAGGAAAATTGGCTTCATGTATCATGGTTGGGGAGTCAAAGCGGTGACTTATGGGTACACGCCTCCACCACCGTACCTTCCAATGAAGGAATACCCACTAGGACCACAAATTATAGAAATTACGGATCCCACCCCCTATCAAGAGGAAGAATACAGACTCAAGCTCGCTGAATGGCTAAGAAAGAAAGAAAAGCAACCTATGCCCATGGGAGAAGGTGAAGGTGTCGGGGAGGAAGAAGATATTTAGTAATGTTTTTACACAACTAATTCACAGTTTTATTTTTTGAACCTACTCAACTTATTTATATGAAAGCTTTGGAACTGATGAGTAGGAGATGATATTGGATAGGTTTTAAATAAAAACAATTGAGTTTATTCACTTTGTTGATGTTTTAATACAATACCTTCCCAAGAGAGTAGGTTGCGCGCAAATACAATAGGTACGTGCTAATACGTTAATTAAGAATAATCGGCAAACGGTAATGTTTTCTCTAGCAGAGGTTATAAAATTGATAGCGCAGCAAGGCAGAAACTGCTTTCATCAAGTTTGTTAATGTTCACTGTAAAGGTCAGAGAATATACTTGATAACCCATCTACTATGAAGATACTTGTTGGGGTGTACTTTAGTCCTGCTCCCCACTTTCAAAACGAGATTTCTCCACTTCAAACCATCGTTTTCTAATTTTAAAAATATGATTTGGAATCGTTAGACTCCTTCCTTTCTCATCGTTCACATTTGAAAAATTCGAGAATTGATTTTCATTACAGTCTTTAGTCCTGCCCACGCTATCTAACTGGCGGTAAAAACCAGAGACTATAACACATGTATTACTGATGACACAGATACTCACTTTCATCGAAAATTGTGCGGTTTAGATGCAATAATATAATATAGTAATTAGTAATCACTATGGGACTTATTGGACTCGTCCCTGTCGAGAAATCAGATGGGTAATGACTGTTGGACTCGACCCTGTTTGGTGTCAGGAGAGTCTGGGGGATTTTCTCTGCTTTTTATTTGGAAGTCTGGATGCTCGCAAGCTTGCATGTCAAACACGAAAAAATATTCTAAACCAATCCTTTCGGTAAAATGTAGATTAATTGGAAAAATAGCTCAGAAGGATATGTGTTTAGTTTGGTGGTTTGGATTCTCACAAGCTCACATCACAAAAAGAAAAAAAAATTTTTAACCAATCCTTTTGGTAAAATATAGATTAATTGGGAAAATAGACGAATGATGGTGTATACTTAGTTTGGTGGTCTGGATGCTCGCATCTCAAAAATAAATGAAAAACGTCCTAAATCAATCCTTTTGGTAAAATATTGACTAATTGGAAAAATATATCAGAATGAAGTGTAAATTTGGTGGTGTGAATTCTCGCATTTCCAGAATAAAAAACATCCTAAACAATCCTTTTGGTAAAATATATATACAATTTGGAAAAATAGATCAAAATGATGTGTAGTGTTACGCTCCAGGAAAATAACTCTCACAGTCGAAGAGGTTTGGTCACCCTGGCCTCTTATGTCAGACTGCACGAGGATCCTCAGAGGGAAGTCCGTCTGCCGGGCGCCGGGAGCGCTGCCGCCACCGTCCATCGGGAAAACGGCGCCACGGGGGCGTCCACGCCTTTTCTCTTCGCCCCACCGGGGCCTCTCTGCTTTGCAAATACTAGCCGCGGGAGGCCCTTTCCCTTGATAATAAGTACGACTTTAGCATTTAAAGCTCAAGCTTTTGCTATTGATGGTATGAGGAACGTAATATGAGATCAATTTACTCAATATAATTAATTATATGTGAATTGCAGGAGCTGTATTTCTCCTTGGGATAAATTGAAAAATAACGCAATTCTAAAATTTCCTTCCTGTTATGATGGTTTGAAGAACATATTTCTGCGCACAGTTCTGAGTAACGTAATTATGCTGCAGATTGAAAAAGTAGGTCGGTAATTCAGACATTCGAACGTAATGGTCTAACAATGAACTATTTATATGTTACGTATTGTTATCCCGGGGAGACTGTTAGCATCATCGCTAAAGAAACGCGGCGCTGTGCCAGCCCCCTGCAACGCCGATTAGTTGTACCTACCTACTTAAGCCCTACCGGCTAAAATGAAAAAAAAAAAAAAAAAAAAAAAAAAAAACATGGACTATGCTTTAGATTTAAGCTGAAAGAAATTATGTAACTGCGAATGAATAACTCATTTATTCCCTTGCTCCGTCAGAAGTAATAGCCAACATAGGGTTGTGATAACAAAATAACCCTAGTTTTTTTAGACAAAGTTTTTCGACGTGCTGTCTAAGGTGAAATTGATAGTGCTATGGTGCTAAGATGAAATCAAAACGTTTAGAGAGGCCAGCATTTCACTCATAGGCTGATTGGACCTGAGCCTGCTACTTCATTCGTATTCTGATGATCCTGAGAGACTCCCCCATAAATTTCAACTTTTCCCTTCAGGGTTCCTCAGCTACTCAGTGCGCCTTCGTACCTTCTAATCGTATTCTACAAGTCCAAAGGATGCTCCATCCTAAATTTCACCACAGTAGGTTAATTAGGAAAAAATTAGCCTCAGCTGATCAGTGCGCCTCTGTACCTTTTAATCGTATTCGAAGTCTCAAAGGCACTTCATATCAAATTTTAGCACCACAGGTCACAATTAGAGAAGAAATTAGCCTCAGGGGTCCAGGATTATTTTTTATTACTAATCGTATTCTAGAAGACCCAAAGGCGCTTCATTCCAAATGACAGCACTGTAGGTCGATTAGGAAAGAAATTAGCTACCTATCAGCTGATCAGTTTGCCTCCCTACCTTGTTATAGTATTCTAGGAATCCTAAAAGCTTATACCAACGCTAATTTAGAACGGTGACGAAACCGTACAACGAAAAATGCTGAAACTGTGAATATCATTCCTTAAGTAGGTACCTACCGATCAAAGGACCAAGCTCGATTTGTTAATCTGTAGTGTAGAGGATTTTCGTTACATGACGATTCTCGAATTTATACCAAAGGCAAGACATGAAAATGTTAAAAAGGTTAATTATCAATATCTAATCGAACCTGTGAGTTTATCAGAAGGTGATTGAACTTTTCAGAAAAAGTAGATAGGTACCTTGCAGAACTAGGTAGGTACTTTAGCACACCTTTACCTCAATTTGAGCACTCAGAATTTTGGATCACATGGAATCCAAAACCTCACTCCTGGAATCCACATTAGTATCTTACAGCATTTAAATCACGATATTATATGTGCGCTTACAAACATTCTCAAACTCCTTCTCTAAATTGATAAAGCAATCGAGCAGTGAAGCTTCATAATGCACTCAGCACGAGAACCAAAGCAGCCAACAGTGCATACTATGCGCTCCTAACTATAGCACTTCGGTTCAGCTTCTACTTTCATCCACTACTCATTGAGCAGAACCTACAGTAAAATTTACGGGCTTGACTCAATAGATTGATGGTTTGTGTTCTTCCCACCCTTAAGGCAAAGCATGAGGTGAGTCAGTGCTGTTGTTCTTAGTTATCAGAGAATTTTTCTTTTAACGGTTGTCGACTGTACGAGGAGGGGTTGACACGTGATCCTATGATGACAAAAACTTATGAACTAGCACATTGGTGCTTCCATTCCATCAACCCCATGAATGTTGAACAGGAACCAGAGCTCTGTACAGGATGGGGGAGGGGGGCTCTGCCCCCATGGTATCCAACACAGTGAGAACACCAGCGAGGACTGATAATAGGTTCTTCATTAATAAAGAAAAATTTAACAAATTCATCAATTTACACATGTATGGAGTATTTGATGACGACAAAATCGTGTAAATCGTAATAAGGACAAAAAAGGTAGAAAAATTACAGATTTCCAAGTTTTGATAACACTAAGCAGGAAGGTCACGAGACTTGTGAGAGGGACTGAGGATTCTACTTGCAGATTATCATCTGTCTCGTGTTTCCCTACGTTCACGTTCTTGGTGACGGGAGAGCGTGGAAAGCAAAACTCCCTACATTCTATCATGTGTGTTCACATGAGGTCAAACCCTATATGGAGAGTTTTCTGAAACATCCATGGTGCCAGAAAAATGGATATATATTATATGAGTGTTACAGTAGTTTTACAACATAGTTTGGGAGGAGTAGTCACTTGAATAAGATTTGCTGATATGTTTGAAAGCAAAGAGAGAGATGGATGGCCTTCGATTGTGAAGGAGGAAGTTGGGATTGATATTCAGAAAACTAAATGTGTTGAATGTTGAACCTAAAATGAATTTCTTCCCTTACGTTATCAATGTGTAAAGATCATCAGCTTTCAAGACCAGTGATACGGATGCTAGCTTCTATCACATCCCATATCCTAAAGGGCAACAACATGATCATATATATCATTATGACCGGATTTCAGGTTTTTCCAAACAACTTATGTAAAGCGTTTAAAAAGAAGAAGAAAAAAAAACAAAGTTCCACTCATGTGGCATGATCGTACTTATGAGCGAATTTTTTTAAATCGACGTACGATATTATTGTTACGGCCCAAAAATATTTGATACCTCAGACAGATTTCGAACTTGTATATAAGGGGAAATTTCCCTTTAGTTGCAACACTCCAACAGGTTGAGCCAAACCTCTTCGACTGTAAATTATTTTCCTTGAACATAACTTTGTGTTACATTGTTTTGAAAATTACGGACTTAGAGTGAAAAGAAATGGTTAACTAGGTACCTACCAATTTTATGGCAAAAAACTCGTTCTGAATAATATTCTCGAGAAGGGCACCTATATATACACATGGTTGACTGTTCTACTGTACCAGGGACGGATCTATGTGTGTATCGGGGGGGGGGGGCTGTCCCACTCTGAGGACCTGGGCTTACACGAGATAAAATAGAAAAAGTTCTACTTTAGACTAGGTTGAACGGAAATGTTTTCTAAGATCCACTGAAGGAATGATTTTTGCTGCATGGTCTCTTTCTAAATTTTTGAGCCCCTTAGCAGTGATATAAGTAGAAAATACCAACCTACATATGCAAGCTAATCATGGAGGGATTCCTTCGAGGTATAATGAAACTAAATTTCCATTTGCCACTTTTGGTTGCTCGTAAAAGAAGAGAATGAATGATTCGTCTTTTCGGTTGGTTTTGGTTTTTCCTTGAGTTCCTTTGTCCGTGATGTGTGACATTAAGTATGGGTGATTCTCAGTAGAAACGCAATTTTCAGAAAAATGCGAGGGCTAAAAACCTATTTTTTCAAGTATAGTATATTCGTTCTTCAGATGAAAACTGTTAGTGATGAATAGTTTTTAGAGGCCAATACTTATTTTCAAGCTTAAATTGCAAAATTTGAATGTGATACATCCATGGTACTGACAATACTACCATGGGACTCACTCAAAAAGGTTTAAATCTACTAAAATTGATAAGAAAGAAAATTTTATTCAAAATTATACGAAGGAATACATCAGTCAATCTATTGTGTTCATCTGTCTCATACGTTCCACTGAGAAGGTATTATAGCTTCATGAAGGATCATTCTGCCTTCTTTCTTTCCTTCTTTGCTCTGCTAAGCGTAGCAGCTAAAGCCATACATTTCTTTGCTTGCTCCATTTTGTATTCCTGGGAAACACGATTGATTCACTCCCATAAAAAAAATTAAGAGACGAGAATGCATTTTCTTGGGATGGCTCCTCAATACAAGTACCAAACTTGAAAGTGCTCAGTACAGGTTTTGTAAGTGATTTTTGGATTCATTACATACAGACCGTGACGAAACGAAAACCGGACTAGATTGCACTAGTCATCCCCCCTCGCTTTCTTCTTTCTATGATCCCATTTGACAAGGCCATTATTATAGATAAACAGGTAACTGTTATCTAAATTCCTAGCCAACACGTCCAAACATATGTCAGCAGTACAATAAATCTCCAAGGCAATTTATTTTCCTTTTTTTTTCAACCAAACAATTCAAAGAAGTGTTAGTGACGATTTATCAAAGGAAATGAAAAGATAAATATCATAAGGGGCAGTTTTGAGAAACGGTTTTGGCTGCTTTACAAAAAATGTTCTATCCCATGCATGATTCATCCATGGAACTGATTGGCATTGGACCGTGGGACTGATTTCATGAACTTCCAACCCTATTGTCGATCAGTTACTTAAGCTACTAAATAAAATAAATTGCCCTGGTTATCAACATAAAAACTGCTATAAGGAACACAAAAATAAGATTTTAATGGAAACCACAATCACAGAAACATTGAAGCATGGTACTGACGCAAATAAAAATACTCCCCCACCTACTGCACTCGATCACCGTTGGGCCTGAGACGCCATTGGTGCCTCCACAAAACAGCACCAAAAAAGTCCGTATTTCCTAAAATGCTAGACTGTGGATTATTGGAGTCAACAGACCCATACTAGACGTTTAACCCCCCATCACCACTGCCATCTAGATCCAATTCTTCTTCATATTCGACCTCCCTTACATAATTCCAGGCGTAAATCTGATTTGTTTGTCCAACTAATCTGTATTTTGCTGAAAGGATTAATTTAGGATATTTTTTTATTTTTGAGATGAAAGCGTGCGAGCATCCAGACCACCAAACTATACAAATCAGTCTTATCTATTAAATAGACCTGTTTCATTATACGGAGGCTGATTGTTATACGGAGGCCGATTATGGTTTATAAGGAGGCTGGTGGTGTGGGGTATGACGGTGCTCTTGAACGCCAAGTTAGAACCATGGTATTGAATGTTTTTCTGGTTTCAAAGTTTATAATGTGGTACAGTAACACAATAATGTTTTTAAAATCTTGGTAACTATATAAACTATCAATGGAAGTATCCAAAACTGGATTCAAAGGATTTTTTCACTCGATTTATGTTTTTTGGCCAAGTTTTCAAAGTTGAGTATTGTGAATTAGACTGGATTAACCCACGGGACTAAAATACTTCATGTTAAACATGAAAAATTTGAAATTTCACATATTTTTACAAGGGTTTAGAATGTGTGTGCTAAAAGCCTAGATGATCTAGGATGACCGAGGAAAAACATTCATTCCAGCACTAAAATCATAGTGGTGACGTACCAGTTTCATGAAATTTACCCTTCTACTGAGAATCACCTGTATACTGTTACAAAAACTCAAAGACTATTTTCTGTTATTAAAATTATAATTTTTTGGGAACTGTTTTTTCTTTTCTTGGCAAAAAGTACCTGCACATACCTCTCAAGTACCCACTAACGTTTGAACCAGTTACGTTATGTCGATTTAGTCTTATACAGTCGGTTTAGTCTTATACAGGGGGGCTCCTCCCAAACTTTCCCCCCCCTAGTTTCTAGGATATCGAGGTGAAACTTGGAAAAGCTTTCGGGTTGCCTGATACTAATAGGTTTGTTCCAGGGTGCTTGAGTTCATGTACTAGTATGGCGCAGTCACTCTGTGCAGCTAGTGTGACGTTCGTAGGGACTTTTCTTCATAATTTTTTCAACTATAGGAAGTGACCTTTACAACGGGATTTTCCAATTTTTTTTTTATAATGAAGAATAATGGAGTTATAAATATTAGAAAATGTGGGCTTATACAAAAGAAAACCCTAATTTCGTTTAGTAAAAACAAAATTCGGAGGGTTTTTTTAAATGCAGAAAATAGTTCTTAACCTAACCATGAGGAGTTTTCCAATCATTTCAATATCTGAATCCATTCTGCTGCAATTTAAGAGCAAGCCAGGATTTAAAATCTGTAGGACCACTGAATTTAGGTAAGTAACAGAACTTGCTAGCTGGTAAATTGTATTTAAAAGTTGTTTCTTCATTAATCACCAAAACTTCAGTTTCCACTTTTTAAGGTAGATAACGGAGATGATTGCACAGGAAAGTATTACATAAGAAGTAATCACTATAACACTGTAAAGGGGAGGAACAAATAGAGTCTGCATAGTCAAATTAACAGCACCAGTCAGTAAATTACAAATTAAAAAGAAAAGCAAGTTATTTGCTGATATAGCTTCTAACACAAAAACACTTCTTTCTTCTTCGCGATTGGTAATCTGACGACGACGGAAGATCAGAATGATGAGCACTTCACAGATCTGGGAGAGGCCAATCACAAGAAGACATATTCCGAACATCCAGGCCACGAAAGATGCATTAACCAGCCTTCTGGAGACTGGCGGGATGAAGTCGGCAAGAAGCTCGATGGCTACCAGTAGGACAGCTGCCGACGTCAGGCATTTCAGCCCATGGCGGATCCTTTCTCTGACAGTTGGTGATACACCGCTGAAAATCAAAACGTTGCCAAGGCCAGCCGCCATTAAATATAGACTGATGTATCCTGGTAGCGATGCGATCCCCTCTCGATTAGCCGAAATCAAGTTGGTTCTGGGTGCATCACTCATTACCCAGGCTTCGACACCACACATCAAGAGTGTCTGATGGGCTACCAAAAGCACAAACCCAGCCAACCCCACTTTTCCTGAGGCACCTGCAATCATCATCGAACCGATGAACTTAACAAGAGCTAAAGTAAAGAAGAAATTCCAATGCACCCCATATTCTGTAGTGTGCTTTTGATAGCCTATTTTCTCTACAGTAGCAAACCTTATAAACCCCAAAACAAGAATTGGTAAGTTGCTAATAAACGATTTTTTGACTGCACTATTAAACCTTTTGACGTTCACCGTCAAGCCATTAGCAACAATGAAAAACCCAACTCCTGTGTCCATCAAACTATATCCGTATTTTTCAGTCTTCGCGTATTTCAATGGAAAAACTGTGAAATCCACAGCTAAAATACAAATTATAGTGAGTAGGCTGATGACGGCTTTAAAATGTGTGACAAAAGGAGTGTGTTTCCAGGTGATTTTCGAGTTCAATATTTTATGAGCTGGCACATTGCTCGGTCGTATGAATACTTCATAAATTACGACTGCAGTTATGCTAAGTACTGATACGCACGTACAAGGGAGGGTGTACTTATTATATACTGTCATTAGCAGTATGCTGGGAATCACAAATATCACAGTATCTTGCATAAAACATAGGATAGGTTTGTTATAACTGACTTGGCATCTTGAATATAAGGCTAAGAACCCGAACAAGACGATGGCAAGAAGTAGGAACACGACGTCCGAGCTCGACGTACCTTCCAGGTCAGATAAATATTTTTCGTGGAACTCTTTGTATGATACGTTCAAATTTTCCATAGTTACAACTACTATATTTACTAGTAATTTCAGTAATGTGAAATTTTGAGAATACTATAAGTTAACACATTTCACTGTTGAAGGCGATCAGGCAAGCCCACTGTCAAGTAATTGATAATGATTATTTTCACATACAAACTGAAGCTCTCAAGAACTAAAAGAAGAAAAAATACTCACTCGATAATCGGAGATTACTGATAAACTTTAAAATATAAATCGATAAAAAGCATATTTACAATACGAATGACGTAAATAAACAAACATTGTCATTTCATCTTCTTCTTCTTGATGGGGATGATCCTCCTCTTTTGTTGCCCATGTTTTTGCCCTTCTTCTCTCTTGACTTGTCTCAGAAAGGTTTTTGCATGGAAGAGAATGGAATGTCTCTTTTTCCATGGGTTTTGATGACTCTTTCATGGGCGAATCCCTAAGTAGGTATAATTTTAGTCAAAGGTGAATCCCAATAAAACTTGCACCGTGGGGTCGAGTGACTTGGAGCTGTTTCCAACTTTGGAATCCCGCCATCTGACCCAATAGGTAGAGCGTTGAAAATATGTTAATATCCTAACAGGTTGAAGTTCCAGACGTGTAGCATCATCATATGAGCGAATATTCGTAAATTATCGTATAATGTTGAATTGTTTTGAAATCTAAGCTTTTTTTATTCCAAGGAAATTTTTTTTTTGAATAGCAGATTATTATTATAAGAGAGTTTTTGTTCTTCCCGTAATTTTCTACCCGTGAACGTGAAAAGACTGAAATACCAACTGCGCATGCGCGTATCTTCACGTCTACGTGTAGAACTAGAAATTAATTATTTAAATGAAACGTAGTTTAAGTGAACGACCTTAGTTTTCACGTTAGCGTGACGTTAGCGTTTGGTTTTTCGCATATACATGTAGAAATACGCGTAAAAATCACGTGAAGAGCTAGCATCTCCAGCTGCTTGCTCTAGACGCTGCTCTACTCGTCAACGGGAAAAAATCTGACGGGAAGAACAAAAACTCTCTATTATTATTTTACAATTACAACAAATTTATTTATGAAAATAACAACAATTATAACACGGTTGATGATAAACCGTGTTTCGTTTCGGGAGCATCAGAGTAGTGGCTCAGGAGTGGCAGAACGGCTCCGTCCTCCAATCCGAGGCGTCCGAGGAAGTGTATTTGGCGTCGGTCTCCTCTCAGCCGCAGAGAGACTGCTTGGATGAGCGTCAGTTGAAGCTTCACCCGCGCTCACCCCATTACGAATGAGAAAGGCTTCTGCCACTTTGCGCTCAGGGTGAAAGCCAGATTCCTCTGGAAGGCTCTATACTCTTTATGGAAGCCCCATCCACTGTGCATATCAACGGTGTGAAGGAGCTGCGGAGGTCTTCAGCTGCAGTGTCATATTTTTGATGTTTTTCTCTTGCAGCTGTGTCGAGGACACACATCCAGGTCTGTGACCGGTAGGAGAAGGCGTCAGCATTCACAATGCAATTATTGAAATACGCTGCTCTTTCCCGGTCCCAGAAGCCCAGGACTCTAATGTCTGCGACTAGCCTGGCAAATCCTGAGGTTCTCTCCCGCAATACGGGCTCAATACCCACTGCTGAGGGTGTCGTAGCTAGCCCTGTCTCGCACTCGTCTCAAACAAGATCATGACCTAACTTCACGTGCCCCCCTTTCATGCAGTTCAAGGCATGGGTCATGGTCATGGGCTTCCATGGGCAGCCATCGCAGTACGTTGGTAGTCCTTCTATGCTTTTTCCGTAATGAATGGCCAGTGCATCACTGAACTGGGTTTCAGACAAGTCTAGTCAATCAGCTGCAAGCGGAAGGGCTGTCAGCCACTGTGATGCTTCCCCTTCTACGATCCTCCTGATGCTGCGTTGAGTCTCTACGGGAACTGCATCAATCGCCTCTTTTGATTGTACTTCGTGTCTCTGTTTCCTCTCTTTTTGCTCGGTCGTCAGTACTGCGGTAGCCCGGTCCTCGTGTGTACCTGATCATACAGTCCGCCGTTCACTATTCTCTCAGACAGGACGGTCGTAGCCCGTCTTGATACGTCGAAGGCTGTGTCAGCTGTTACCACGGGGTCCTCGAGAGCAAGCCCACCTACTTTTGCCGGCAACGAGAACAACCGGTGCTCCTCAGGTAGTACCGCTCTTCCCAGTATAGCAGGTGTCAATAAGGCTTGGATGGCTGTACGAAGTGGTCCATACATTATCCCCTCCCCATCCACTACCCTCTGTACGAAAGCCCATTCCCTCTGTAGGGACTTTGTGTATGCTGCGTGAGCTGCCTGGGAACTTTTCTCTGCAAAACTAGCCAAATTTTGAACATGCTTTGTCCATTCTGCCACCTTGGATGCAACGTACCGCTTCTGCTCTTCCTTGGGACCAAGAAACCCACCGAGGAACCTGTGTGATTGGACTATATTTATGTCCAGGCCTTCGAAAATCTCAGTGGCCCGCTCTTCCATGCCTGGTTTCACTACGAGGAAACTTTTTGATCTTAGTGACAGGCCTTATCCCAGCAGATTTCCAAGATGAAGGAAAAATAGAAGTCGTTAAATATGGTTGAAAATATGTTGTGTAATATTATATGAGTTGAGTACAGGCAGTAATGGTAGGTACCTAACAATTTTTTTTAGGAAGATGATAATTCCCAACCGCATCAGACTCTACTGACCTGAAGGCTGATCCTACCTCTCAGGTGGTCATACAGTGAAAAGAAAATTACGGTGCATCAGAGGGTACCTAGCTCAGGAATAGAAAGATCAGGGAAAGGGAGCAAAGAGTTATCAGAGAAATGTACATTAAGGTGGTCGACATCAAAAGAGAGCTGATCAGAGTCAGAAGTTTTACTTTCACACTGTCCAGCACTTTTGACATTCCTATCAATTCGGATTTCCTATCCGATTCCAAATAAAATTTCATCATGATGTAATTTACAATGCCTACCTTGCTGGACAACTTTTAATTGTGAGAGCGGTGGAACGTTTCATACCTATTGGAAAACCACTGGAGATCGTTATTTTACCTTCTTCACTTCACATTAGTGCAAAGAAATGTTAGTGTATAGAAGTACCTACCTAAATGATTTGAATAACACCTTAAATCATGAGCCCATTATTGCACTTAAGCATACTTAGTAAAACAAATGTACAACACGACAGACCATTCTTAGTAAGAAGTGACGTGGTTTTTGCGAAAATGCAAAATCTTTTTGATTACAAGTCTTATTTTGTCGACCAATCCGATCGTTTCATAGGTAGGTAATTTGCCACTAGATATCAGACGGATCCGGTTATAAAGGTAAGGTCAATTTATAAAATATTATATTTATGTCATTATGTGTTAAATATCTTCATTACACTCGAGGTGAGACGATGGAAGTGAACTTTTGCAATCACAGTGTACATTGTTGGCTTCCCAAGAACTCCCAAATTTAAGTCGATCATGTCTTCCCATTTTTCTGAGGGTTTCAATCTGTAACAATATCATTATCAATTAGAAGGGCAGCCAAATTTTTCCAAGGTTTTTAGATTGCTGCAAACAAACCAAAGACACAGTTGAAGGTCCTTTAAATTCATCTTCAGCTGGTCACTAAAAAGAAAACGGCTGATTTAATGCTCATCAGCGAGCAATATAGCAAAAAACTTGGATCAGATCGGTACACAGACCCATGAAGCACTGCTGCAATATGGGTGGTGAACCAAGCTGTAGTGTTGGTGGAAGCAGCTGGTTCAGGCCAAGGTTATGTTTGGATTAGGAGTAAAGGAGTTCGGCTGAAAGTATGTGGGTAATAAAGAAACATTCTATCACTACCCAGATGTAGAAGACACTGTTCCTGTCAAGAAAGACCAAATTCAGGGTATCTAGAAGGCTGTGAACCTCAGACGGGACTGCTTTGTGTTCAGCAAAATATTGGAAGATATCGAGTGATGATCTTCGAGTAGGTGTTTTTTTCCCAGAAGCAAAGTCATTGTAAATTTAACGACAGGATATTTTGAAGTATTTTTCCATTTTTCAATTTTATATCTCGTTATTTGTCTTATATAAGGAGCCAATTTCAGTTCCTCCAAGTTCCTTCCTCCATGACGAAGGACCTAACTGAAAAACTTATTTTTCAAGTTTTTATCTTTATCATTTAGATCTCTTCAGACCCCAAGTCACTCCATTAGAGTGGAAGTGGTTGTAAGGTTGAATAAGAAGGAGTTATAGGCTTGTTCAACCTTGGACGGAATTGTCAGGTGAAGTTGAACAACTTTGAAATATATTTATATATATATGTATATATGTGCAGGATGCTGGCTGAGAGGGAGACAATACCAAGTTTGCCGGCCTTGACCGGATATAGGTGAAAATCCTAGCCAAGTGCGCAGAGCAGAGCGAACTTCATGATCTAACTCAAGCAGCCTCCCCACAGTAAGCCTGTTAAGCACGTACTTAATGCCAATGCTAATCTATGGGATTGTCGAAAACTGTCAAAAATGTCCAAAAAACTGATAATCATGGTGTTAGGACGGATGATGACAGATAATTGATTGCGTATCTGTTAGAATACACATCATTCGATATAATATCGATGCACAGTACATATAACATTTCCAGACCAAATTAAACTTTTCCAAACCGAATTAAACCTTTTCCAAACCCAATTAAACTTTTTCCAAACCAGTTTAAACTTTTTCCAAACCAAATTAAACTTTTTCCAAGCCTAATTTGGTTAGGAAAAAGTCTAATTTGGTCTGGAAAAGGTTGTATTTGGTCTGGAAATGCTATATCAATATACTGTATATATCACTATATAGTGATATATCAATATATCTACTGTATCAATCGATACCAATTTGTTCGTACCGCTGTGGGGGACGGTACTGCAGCGAGTAGAGTCTTTGGAACTAACATGTTTGCCTTGGATGTCAGTCCTAGAGCTCATTACCGCTCCGTCGCACATAATTTTGGGTTCTAGAAAAGATTGTGAAATCTTGCTGGAATTTTATATTGCAAAGCATTCATCTCACTAAACTCTTGAATCGGTCAGGGGAACATTAAAAGTCTCCATATGTGAGCGTTTAACAACGTGATTCTTTGATAGAGGCATCTATTCATTTAACGCAGGCCAATGAGGTCATAAACACTGTTGTTGTTTTGAATGTGTTCTGGTTACCGCCGCAGTCGACTCTACCTATCAAGAACCAATAGGAATGGCTCTTACAATGGACAACTCTGTCATCGAATCGGAACTTCTGTTAAGGTCTTCGGTTTGCTATTTGGAAACCGTGCTTATTTAAAGCTCAAACAAGTCTGCCCAAACAATGTCAACATAATTAGGGAGGTACCTACAATTAAAACTTTCGTTTCAAAAACTAATAGATATAAATGCAATAAACGTAATAGGTAGGCACTCAACTTAAACTTTGAAGAAAAAAAACTGGATGGATTTGAGTTTGGGCAAACCTTCAAGAAATTCAATGATTTTCGGCAAAAAACGCAGTGGGTTTGAGCAAACGCTTCTGAGAAAAAATATTGGGTTTGGGCAAATGCGTGTATATTGCAGTGATAGAAATACCTATACGTCGTCGTCATTAAGGTAGGTGAATAAAGCTTATTCCTCGTTCTCGTCGACGTCAAAGTCGGCGGTGTAGCGCTGGCTGACGTCTACCAAGTACTTCTTGATGTTTTGGTCGGCAACGTAAGTCCTCCACATTGCATCCAGCTTGCTTAACATGTCACTCGTGCTTTTTTTCATTGGATTTACAGCTCGTAAATCAGGGTCGTCAGCTTCAGGCGGAATTGAGAATACTTAAAATTATTGATCGCGAGCAGAACCCTCTAGGTCATTGCGATTTCAACAACCTTTCACTTCCCATTTGCCCAAAGTCATTTTCCTCAAAAACTGCTTCTCTCTCTCTCTCTTTTAACAAGCCTAACACTGTCGGCAAGCGTGTAATGGGCGCTTTACAATCTCTTGGTCGATAAAGGTATATTCATGCAACTAAAAACCAAAAGGAATTGGTTGGTAACCTATAAAATTTACAAGCACATGGAAGAGCACTAAATACCACATGGAGGAATTATTACCAACATGGGAACCTTCAACCTGACGTTCGGCCTGGTATCTCCCAACTCAGAAATGGTCACGATTATTTTCTTCATTGGAATCGTAAGCATGTTTGTCAGAGATATTATAATAGCGTCTCGTGAAACCAACTGAAATAGAAAACTTGTATTAACAACTGTAGAAGTGTTTAGTTGTAAAGTACTTGATTGCAACTGTAATTGTAACATCAATCAAAGGAAGTTTACCGTACATAGCTCGTGGATTCTGTATCTAGGTACCGGTACCTAGATCCAGGAATATGAGGAATAGATCCTAAGTCAAATTTGATTGGTATTTGATTCCATTGCAATGCCTTACGATTTTCTAAATATTTTATTTATTTATTTTCAACAAATAATGAAAGGCAGCTATTTCGTTGGGTCTTGTTAAGAAGGGGGCTGTCACTATTAATTTGCGTCAGTGGAGCATGCCACGAATTCGGGGATTGATTTTGTAATATATCAGAATTGTATAGATCGGTGGTCTGGATACTCGCATCTCAAAAATACATAACATCAAGTACCTGGTCAATCTCTAAGTAAAAATTCAGATTAGTTTGAAATATAGATTAGTATCCAGTTGCGACTAATGAAAACTGTACCTACTGTCAGTGACGTATATAAATAATATTTGGAGGGGGGGGGGGGAGGGGGGGAGAGAGATCAATGTTATGTTAGGTATTTTGGGTAATAAAGTAAAGTAGTTATACTCAATGTTTCACGCTAGGTTTTAAGACCGATTTCAGAGGGTAAATTGCAACTAGACTATTCGTAGGTACCATTCAAACTGCTTACTGATCACTGTTGACCCTAACTTCTATTAGATGTGGCAAATAATGCATTAGTTACAGCAATTTCCATCAATATTTGGCTAAATGATGAAGATGGTAAACACTTATTCTTTAGATTTTGTGGCAAGCTCATTTTTCCATAAAATTGGTATTGGACAATTTCATTTTTACTCAAAATGCTCAAATTTTCCAAAAATTAACATAATTTAGAACTTTAAGTATATCCACCAGGAAATCAGGTGATGATGGGACATTGCGAAACGTTGGGAATGAGTAATTAAAGAGATAGTACACAAAAGCAGCCTTCTTAAACATCATCTGATTTCCTAGTGGATATATTAAGGTTATAATTAAGGCTAAAATGGCAGATAATAATAATTTAGAACGACAATTTACGAAAATTCGCTCATACGATGATGCTGATTGACTGGAACTTTAAAAATGTTTTACCTATTTATTATAATGCAATATGCATACATTTCTCATTGTGGATTCGGAATTAATTAATCATTGTTGATTGATCAAAGTGTTCAATTTTATTAAAAATTCGCTTAAAAAAACCTACACGACTGAGGTTGTTAATTATTGAAAATTTTAAGTTGAGTCCGAATTCTTAATAAGAAATAGGGGTTCCCGTTTGAAAAACCGAAATTTGATTTTATTGACGACGTTCGTTTGTTCACGAAATTTTTGATTTGTACAGAACTATAGTGCCAAGTGACGTTCAGCCCGTTAAGGGACTCCCTGCAGACCTAATTCATTTTCTGAAAACTCCATCAATTTTCCACATGCAGCGTTTTGCCTCAATTGCTGCTGGCGTTGAAGATGGCTGGTATAAAAAAAAAAAAAAAAAAAAAAAAACGTAGCAATACCTAACTAAATTATAGAAACAACTATAACTAAACCATATTTCTACCATATTCCTACAAAAAACTACATTATAAATAGCATATATTATACGCAGGCATAGGTAACAAACCAGTTGAGGAGGTGGAATCGAAATGATGAAAAAGTCGTCCATCAAGTAAAGCCCTTCTGACGTCCCTGAAACCCAAGCTACTGCTATAATTTTGAACATCCCATTTAACTGGATTTTACTTCTGTATTCTGAATACGGAATCGTTAATTTTGCAGACCCACCTGTTGAATGCAACCACACATTAGTTTCCTAGTAAACTCTTCTTCATCTTAATTTAACGTTTAAGCTGATTTGCACTGGAATTTAGGGTTAATTAATGGATTCATTAACATTCAAAATGAATATAAGATCATGTTGTTTAGCGAATTTTCGTAAAGAATTAGGCTATTAAATAGTACTCGCCTTCTTAGCTACTTATCGGAAGACTGTAATTCGGTTTAGACCACCTAGAATCGAACCATCAATTCAATATTATATTCACATTTTACATAGGTACCCTATACTGCTTTATGTTAATCTAGAACGCAATCTTCTGGAATCGAGATAAAGAATCAATGATTTTGCCACCAGAACCAAAAATTATACAGGTCTCCCAACAGTCCCCTTCTAACTTTTTCCCACAATTTTTGGGATACGATAGGTTACCTACTTAAAAAAAAAAAAAAAAAAACATGCTTCTTCTTGGTTTTTCAGATGTAATCCGAGAACGGAATAAGATATCGCAATTCTGGTTTTACCATATTGATCAGCACTAAAAAAGCTTCAAATTGAGGTGTCACTAGGCAAAAAATGGAAACATTTTTCCCGAAGTACCTACCCAAAACCATAGGACTAGATAGTCCGAAAACGTGTGTTTTTTTCCTGTTTTTTATTTGCTTAAAGCATAGTAGGTATCAGACCTACTATGTTTCTCTTCGATATCTCAAAAATTGTGGAAAAAGTAAGGGAGGGAGGGGGGTTACTTTTGGGACATCCTGTATAAGAAACATTTATTCGAAACACACGTTTTATAGACAAAAATGTTGGTACTAAAAACTAAAAAAAAAAACCATAAATTTGAAAAGTTGTCTAAAAAACTTGCTAAAACGGCGACAAAGGTGTAAAAATCGTTGAATTTATCGACTATTAAAGGCCGAATCAGAATGTTGTGGAAAAAAGTAGGTACAGTGGGGATTACCTATTAGAAAATTCGTGCAAAAAATTGTAAGTACTTACTGTTTTTACTAACGATGTATTTAGTGTTTATTATTCTTTTTTATTGTTGTTATTATTGGTTTAATGTTGGAAACGAAACAAAATTGTTACCGGCGTACGCTTTTACGCTCGCGCCAAATTGGATCCTTCATCTTAATATTCCCGTTAGTAGAGGCATACCAATAGTTGTAATATTGATTTCCAGATCGGATTAAAGCCTACAATTACGAACCCTCGATCATTTTTTTAAGTTCCATGACGGCGTGCTTAACTTTCTTGAGTAACTTTCCGTCCGGCGACACCGCGTAGACGTAGACAGCAATTGAGGCCTGCCAGTCTTTCCGTAGATCGCTCATCGCCGCGCACACGTGAATCCTACGTCATCGCAAATCACTTAGTGTTTCAATTATACTTAATCGTGTTTTGAATTAATATAAAACTATGAATCGTTGGTCAAACAAACAACTTATTCAGTAATTACAGCGGTATAAATGGCCTTGATCGTGTTTCCTATAACACTCGAATGGGATTTGTTCCACATACACCTAGTTTCTAAATAGGTAATTGATACGAACTAAATCACTCGCGACGAAGTTGTGGAAACCCATTTCGAAACGGAAGTTATAGTGAAAAACGTTGTCTAATTCCACGAAAAATAAAGATTTACAATGTTGAATCGATTTCGACGGTTACGCCATCAAACAATAACTGAAGACACATTAAAAAGGACACAGCTTTTATAGTCACAGGTGAAGGGAAGATTGAATCCCATTGGCCAAGAGAAAGGAAAGGGGGCAGGAGGTTCAACCAATTAAGTGCAAGCAAAGTGAAGGAGGATTATAGCTAATATAAATATAGTAGAATAACTTCTTCATTTTCGTCCAAAGGGAGGTATGTTGAATGTACTTGAAAAATTCGAAATTATCAAAAGTGACAGATCTGGTAAATGTTTAAATGAGGATATCCCTCAATATATTTCACCCCTGATAAGTCCATTTCTGTAAAGCTTGGAATTATCCCTTCAAACTGTTGAAACCAGTAATTCTCCCCCTCCTTTCACTTCATCTGATTAGCTATAATCCCCCTTCACTTTGCTTGCACTTAATTGGTTGTACCTCCTGCCCCCTTTCCTTTCTCTTGACCAGTGGGATTCAATCTCTCTTCACCTGTGACTATAAAAGCTGTGTCCTTTCTAATGTGTCTTCAGGTATTGTTATTGTTACTGATGATGGCCAAACCGTGGAAAAATCTATTTAACATTGTAACTCTTTATTTTTCGTGGAAATAGACAACGTTTTTTCACTAACTTCCGTTTAAGTAATTGGATACTGAACTGTGCCAAACTCGAAAAAGCTCATTTTTATAAAAATCGTAAAACTGTATAATTGTATCATAATTCGTTGTTTACTCAATGTTAAAGGTTTGCCCTATACAGTGTAGTGAGGAGTCGATGCTTTTCAATGTGCATTCAAAATCGATTTTTGAATAAAAGCAGATTAATCTGAAAAAGTTCCAGTCATGCAACATGATCGTATGAGCGAATTTTTGTTAATTATCGCATTACATGTTACATTGTATCAAAATTTCATTACTTTGAGTGCGACGAAATTTTTCACTACCAGTTTTATGACAAAATAACTAGTTGCAAATAACATTCTGCAAGACGAAGAAGGTTTCAAAGGGGTTAAACCATTTTTTTCTTTGTTGATTTCGTTATTGAAAATAATTAACCAAAATGTACAAGTGGTCCCGCGTCCAGAGATCTGAAATACATTAGGTAGGTACTTACATTAAAAGGTAATTGTATTCTTTACATATTGACTCACGGTATGGCTTCTCCGAGCAATACGTTTTTAATTGGCGTGAAATGGAAAGCTATACCTCGAAGCTTTCTCCCAATAAATTTGGAGATGTTAGTTCTGGGAGTGGTAGCGTGGGCTTCAGTCATTCTTGTATATTCCGTGCTAAATCCAGTTTCTACGGAAACAAGGATGTGTTGACTTAGAAAATTATATATTTATGTGTACATAAATAGTGCAGTGATGAAAACATTTCTATAAACCTGATTTCCATTCCGTTTTCAATTTCTCCGGATATATATATTGTAGGGAACTAAATTACTGAAACCTAGTCCTACTATATGTCCTTTCCCTCCGCGATCGAAGGTATTTGCAGCGGCCGCTCTGATGGGTCAATCGTGGGTAGGCGACAGGGAAAAAAAAAGTTTTTTCAGTATTATTTAGTAGGTACACTCCAGAAACAAGGGCTACTGACTGTCAGACAACGATGTGATTCCGATTTGAACTGACAATAACAAATGATGAATTTGCCTACTACATAATTAAGTAGGTACCGTTAAGAATACGAAAATCACGTTAAAAACGGTTAAAATCAAGTGAATAAGTCCAAATCGGACCTTGCCTGTTATCCGACCTCCAGCGCTGCCTACAGATAGCATACGACCACCAATCGCTATCTTTGTTTATCTAGTCATACCCTCATTACTTATCTACCTATTTATTGATATACCTACATAGCAGGTTACAACATAGGTCGCAGCTGACCCTCATTGTGTTGCACAATTGAAATAACCTAGTTAATTAAACACAGATCTTTATGAAGGAAGAATTTAATTTGTAAAAGAACGAATTTATTTTGTAAAAAAGACGAATTTAATTTTAAAATGCAAGTGTAGACTTGTAATGCACAGTGAAAATTAACAAGTGCACAGGCGAATTTGGACAAGTTACAAGTGTTTCCTCATAATTTTGAACAAGTCACTGTTGTACAGTTGTAGAAAAGGCCGATTTTTAACCTACGTCCGTTAACCTGTAAACTTGTAATTTTCCAGCACTAATGAGTTGACAATTTTTCGGTGTTTAATATGTGGGAATCATCTTATGCTGAAGAATACAGACAAGAAAGAAGCATTCAGCGTAGAAGACGCCAAAGATTTTTTCGGCCACGAATAAACGCTCATTTCGTGGGTATTTTTGAGTTTAACAAGAGATTTAGGATGTCTTCCGAGACCCTTGAAAGATTCAAATGGTGCGTGACCCTGTGCAATTTTTCCTGATCGGGTATTGAGGATCTCCCTATCATTGAAGAACAAAGTGAAGTGTGAAGATCATCTCGAAGTTACAGATGACATTCCTGAACCCAGCCGCATTATGACTTGATGAACTGATTAATCATTTCCGCTGAATGAAGGAGAAAAATCCGATTATGCCAGCCATCAGAATAAGTTGAAATCAAATACACACTTTCTGCACTTTTCAGTTTGTAATTTGTCTGCCTTCCAATAATTTTACCTTGTCATGTACGATAAACATCCTATCATGTACTTGAAAGATTTTATACTATGATTCGCTTACGAAACTTCAATTTCGGCGTTGTTCATTTCTTCAGCCTCTTGACGTTGTTCATTTCTTTTGTCACCACACGCCATTTTTTGTTCTGCTACACTTGTAGCGTTGCTTCTACAAGGGTAATTTTTCTACACTTGTACTCTTGGTTTTGGTGAAACACTTGTTCTAGTTTACCGTGCATTACAGGTAACCTGTACTTGTTAACTTGTACACGTGTAACTTGTTGCTTTATGAAATAGGCCCCAGGTGACGTTTTGCGCTTTGGCGAAAACGCGATGTGCGTCTTTACGTAAGACACGTTTTGGAATCGTGAACGATTCACCCCAATCGCGTCTCTCGCGTTCGTTTTCCACGTCCTCGCACGTTCCAGTCGCTCACGAGGGCTTCAGATTTTGTTTCATTGTTTTTGTTTTGGGCAATTGGGTCAGTTGTTTCTGCACTAAAAAACGATACTGAAACTCGAGAATCTAGATATTACGTACTGAATTGCAATTCTCTTACTGTATGCTTCAGCCAGTTGTTCTTTCGTAGATCGATAAGTTGTCTCGATACCGACAAACCCAAAAGCGTTCGCACCAGCTTTCTTGGTATTAATGGGATTTCCCAACCTGAAAATTTGTTTAGTCGTTAAATTCAGTTTAAAGAAAAATGTTGAGAAATTTCACTTATTAAATGCAAATTAAGATTTGAACCAACAAGTCAACTACTGGCAAGATCTCTTCAAACTTACTTTCTGCATCGCCCGAAATTCCATCAGTAAAAATAAATTAAGGCAGTACTGTCCGCCAATAATGAATAGTTTACTATCGGGTTGAAAGAATGCTTGATATTTTAATTATTTATTCTCGAGTTTTCAGAACCTATGTTGATTCATCAGGTACCTAATATGTGTGTGTGAATCGTCTACATATCGTGTGAAGAAAATAAAACTGTTTTTTTTACATTACAGAATGTTCGATTATTGCAAAGGCAGATTAGGTAGAGTAAATGCGGTTCCATTGCCCTACCTAATAGCAGAAACTAATAGAAATTAGATAGAAAGAAAAACATGGACATTTTAATTTCTCCCTTTATGGGACAAACAGTTAGTCATGGATATGACTAGTACCTACTGCTTACAAGTACCTATTACTCAATAGTATACCTACCCTGTACCATGTACATGTAGTGCTTTCTTTTCACATCATTAGTTCATTATGGTTACTTAGCAATATTAGTTAAAAACTCAGCGTAATAAATCAGCTTTTCTTGACACTACAATAGGTACCTTAGGGATCATGAGATGTGATAAAATGAGAGCATCCCAAAAAGTGGCGAACGATTTTCCTGCTATGAAAACTACGGGAGTTCGCAGAAAAGGCGATCCAAGGGAAAAAACCATCAGTCATCAGTGATAAGGAGGGGGGGGGGGGGGGGGGGGGGAGACAGAATCTCTACATTTTTTTGAAAGGTACGTACCAGGGGCGAGGCGTGACTTTTTCCCGCACTCACCGCAAAAACATTCCCATACCAAGGTTGCATAACTGGACTGAAATCTGGATCGAACAAACAATAAAAACTGTAACGGAAATCAGATGCATATAGTAAAAATATCATGATTCATCGCTATTGCCCTCCATTTACCCACTTCCATAATGAAATTTGAAACTTCTGACAGATTTTCCAAAACTGGACCAAATTCATAGATGGAAAAAAAAAAAAAAAAAAAAAAAATCGGTCAAGAATAGTTAAAGCATTATGATTTATCAGTATTATAAATAATAACCTATGCATGGAAAGAGATCCTACTTCCCTTCTTCTGTCTACTGGTACATCAGTAAGCACAACAAAACAGAGCCATGATTCTAGCTGTACTAAACGTTTTCGATGCAGGCGATTTGTCGGAAACTATATGACTTTGAATGGCAAATGATAAACAACTACTAGACATTTGCGAAAAGAACAAGGAAGGCGGCGTGATATAGTTAGCCCCCACGGAGTGGGGGGTGGGACGATCTCTGCCGGACCACTGGAGGGTGGCTTCCAACTGGGCGCGTTATCATTCCAGTAGTACCTATAGTTTGTTGGTCCCGGATTGCTGGAGTCCTGGACTGCCCAGGACTGCCTCACCGAACGAACCCCCAGTGTAGATCGAAAAAAGGACCCCCCCCTATCACCACTTCCGCCTTACCATGCCGCTGTTCTGTGTGTTTCAGATCCGCAAGCTTCATGCGCTTCCCACAGAGCGCATGGGGCAGTACCTCTCCTGCTCCTGTCTCATCCACCGTCTGGCCGGCTGCATCCAACCCCGCGATTTTTTAAACATCCGAACTGTCCCAGAGCTTTTTCTTTCGTTTGGTCTCAAAACTAAAATAAAAAGTATGGCCTTCAGATTCTGCAAGTCATTGCCGCATCTAACGATGACTGGACGCCTTGCCACTGGTACGTGCGTAAACAATCATTCAGTCGGGTCCAACCCATATTTTGTGGAAGTTCGAAAAGTTGGAAATCTGCCACGTTGGGTGGGCAGTATAGCTTCTTCACGTATTGTAACGTGGACGTATAGAATTAGTTGAAGAACAAAGTACCTGCGAGCCGAAATGATTGAATGCAAAATAGAACAAAATCTCATGTGCTCACATGCTAGAATGCAAAATAGGGATATAATTCATGTTTTGCATGAGCGGAAATTGTCTTCAGGTTAACCCATACAATAATTAAAAATTTCATCAAAATCGATCCATTATTCTCGACGTGCTATCAATATTAGTTTTGCGTGTGCGCAATTGTTACAGATTGTTCATACAAAAAGCGTCATCCTCTACCCAACAACCCCTAGAGTTTCAATGAAATCGGACCAATAGTTTATAAGAAATCGACGTTATAAGGAATTGAAGTTTGCGAATGCGCACAGACTAGGTATACTATTTATGGGAGAGCAATGCATGTTACAGTGGACCGTTTAGAAGCTGACCCGTACAATCCCTGGAAGTTTCATAAAAATCGCTCAATTACACTCGGAGTTTTACCTGTGTCAATCGATATTAGTTTTGTGCATGCGCAATGGTTATTACTTCAGCAATTGCGATGTGAAATATATAGGTACCCAACTACCTAATGAGTTTGAACACCATCGGACCAACACACGAGAGAATGAGAAATCTTCGTTATAAGAAATTCACAAATAAAATCGCATGCATACAGCCTACTATAGATCTGACGACATTAAAAATGATAGGGAACCATCTAAGAGCTAATCCCTGAAAATTTCATCGAGATCAAACAAGACCTGATATAGTTTTGGGCGTGACAATAATTTACCATAGGCAGACAGACAGACACGGAACCAAAATTGATCAGCAAGCTCTGAAATGCAAAAAGGAAGCAGAAATGTTGATTTTGGGGGATACCCATTTTTTTAACTTCTTTCACGGACACAAAGCTTCCCTACCTTCGGTAGTGAGGAACCAAAAATTCGTTTTGTACGAGTACATAGGTAATGTCCCCATAACTCTTCAAGGCATTGAGATCTGAGAAAGTATAAACGGTTCTTCGATACCATAATACCAACGGATTGCACTAGGTTTGAGGTTTTACACTAGGTTTTGCACTATCTATGCTGTACAGTACGGGTTGTACTAGGTAGGTTGATGTGGTAGGTTTCAAGATTCCAAAATGTTAGCTACTTTCCATTTTTTTAAATCTTTTATTTTAATATGTTCATTTGACTTTGTTGATTTAATCTCGCTTCTTTGAATATATAGAGTATTTACTCACCTACCATTGACTTCATTATGAGGAACAAGAGACTGGGATCTTTTGTTAAAGTTGAAGTAGGTGTAGGTATTGTTGATCTGGTTACAGAAGGCAATCGTATCATAGTCCAGGATGTAGTTACAATCTTGTATGGCGGCAACCGAGGCTGGGCCAAAGTTGGAAATAGCTTGCCAGCCCTTGTCATGGTCACCCAGGTCTTTCCTGACCATGAAGATCTCCACCCATGGGGAGAACACTCTACAAGTGAAATACGAAATCTGCAGTGGCATTACTATTACAAGAGACGATAACAAAGTGATGTGAGTGACCTTCATATCAACCTACTTGTACCTACCTACTTTGCCGCCAAATTAAGGTTGGGATGAGCTCCTGCTTGCGCATCCTAATCTATTCATGGATGGCATTGTTTTGGCGTAATGCTGTAAAATCGATTTATAAATCTCTCTCTGGAAAATTTTGAAATTCAATTTGGA
Organism: Adelphocoris suturalis; assembly: GCA_030762985.1. NCBI lineage: Eukaryota > Metazoa > Arthropoda > Insecta > Hemiptera > Miridae > Adelphocoris > Adelphocoris suturalis. The sequence continues at coordinate 46,790,832 of CM061042.1, read as the reverse complement.
AATTGTTGAATTTAATTTGGAAATTCTTGAATTCGTTTGGAAAACGCTGGATTCAATTTGGAAAATGTTGAATTATGTTTGGAAAATGTTGAATTCATTTGGAAAATTTTGAATTCATTTGGAAAATGTTGGATTCTATTTGGAAAATGTTGGATTCAATAAGGAAAATGTTGGATTCCATCTACAAAATGTTGGATTCCATCTACAAAATGTTGAATTTAATCTGGAAATTCTATCTATTATGCATGATCCATTCAAGTTGCTTGTTACTTGAGATTCTCAATAACGAAGAGATGATTCATATTGGCGGGTTTCCCGACTTTCAGGGAAACATCGGACGGAGTGGCACCGGAACTGGCCGACGTGACGCTCATCAGCCGTTTCCTCGATCGGAAGCTCTCTCTGTGGCTTGATGTTTTTTCTGCCGTTGACTTGCACTTGGGAGGCCGCAATTGGATACGGCTGAAGTCACTTGTCGAAATGTTGTATCCAGTTACTGGCCGTGCCGGGATTCCCAATGACCTGAAAACTTACAATTATTCTCTCAGGAATACCTATTCTAAGTATATGAAAAGTCGATGAAGGGATGTTGTAGATAGGCGAGAGTGGGGCAGTTTCGACCAGTGGGGTAGAATCATCCGCCTACCTATCTTCGGAAATTTTGTATTTTATGCTTTATCAAATCGTTACACTTGATGAAGAATGAATAGCTCCAACATCAATCTATTATTTCTCACGGGTCCTCAGCATCCCGAAGGCAGGATACCTTTATCTAGTCTGGAAACCTGTACGAGACAAATCTCCATTTCGACGTAAGTACCTGGCTTGAGAGACCTTCAGACACTTGTCCACATCGTCGTGCTTGACGCCTATACTCATGGAGCCCATTCCTTTCTTCATTACAAGTTAGGGGTGATGAAGCATCACCGCAACCAATTATATTCAGCTGTGGTACATCGCATCGGCAGAATACTTCTCCACCAGGTGGCAATACCTACATACTTTGCGTTGGTCATCAGCGGACTCGCGCGTGAGGTTATCACCCTTGAAACGGTCAGAATTTGTTTTCGATCTATTAATATGAACTCTTTCACCACCAAGTGATTAGGAGAAATTTATTATTTTACATATACCTAGAATTCTTAAACTTAAGTGCAGGTATTCTAGGGAAGGAGCTCCTCTTTTTTTTATACTGTTGCTTTCTTTTAAATCATTATTCTTGTAGCCAAGTACTACTTGATATCTATAATGGCACACGATCACAATAATGTTTGTAGCCCTAGGTATTTGGTATTTTCAATTCCGAAAACCCCACCTCCGAGCTATCCAACAAAGTGCCCCACTCTCCCCTGGGCGTAGAGGGGATGGATGTTGGTTGGCGATTTCTAAACCACCAGCCTATAACAGGGTAAAAGCCTGAATGTAGTACCCCTATTGAATTCAGTTAGAGACCTTTGAGACCATAAGTTGTACCCAAATTCGACAAATCTTTTCAAGATATAGCTCATATTTTCTCTGGGTAATTTAAAGTTTACTTCAAAGTCATAAACTCCAATGAGCGGAGTGTGGAAAAGGTACTTTAACTATTTTTAAATGGAAGAAGGTTCCATCCTTAGTATTTTGGTATCAATCATTCTCCAAGTATGAGTAGTTTTTTTTTCCAAGATTTTTCAAAGGTTCGCACACTGGTGACCTCAATGCAGCCCTCACGCATGGCTTGGTGCTTACTTGAGTAGACTCATAAACAAAACCCGAGCAAAAGAAACTAACCTTAGGTTTCCTTCTATATGAAGATTTCGTCAATTATGGTAAGCTTACTAGAAGTTAATACGGCAACGATGGTTTTCTGCTCAAAGTAGACAACGGGTTTCTTGGTTCTGTAATATTTTGCGATGACTCGAGCGGCTGACGACCAAGGGTCCTCGCGGTGTCGGTTACCGTTTTTGAAAAATTGATTGCTCTGCAGGACCTGCCATAAAATGCATAGCCAAGAGAATATCAATCGGGACGAACATTAAAAACCCCAGTCTATCTGAAACTCAATATATACAAGATATTTGTTGGTGTATTAACGCCAATAGTGAACTGTTGGCCATTGAAAAAATAAAAATAAAGTTTGCCAAGTTTGGTGGGCAGTACAGCTTCCTCACATACCGATTGTAACATGGACGTAGGTATATATAGAATTAGTTGAAGAACAAAGTACGAGTCGAAATGATTGTATACATGTGTATACTTGCTAGACTGCACATTATGGCTCCAATGTATGTTTGCATGTGCGGAAATTGTCTGCAGGATAACCCACCCAATACTTGAAAATTTCATCAAAATCGATTTATTATTCACGGAGTGTCATCCAATGTTGGTTTTGCATATGCGCAATAGTTACCTATTATTCAAGCAAATTGCGATAAAATACCAAGGGCTCCTGGACTCAACAACCTCTCGATTTTAAACGAAATCGGTCCAATAGATGATGAGAAATCGACGTTATAAGAATTTAACGTTGCACATATGCTCACACACTGCTATTAATCCAACGGCAATAAAATTTATAGGAAAATGTTGTGGCTACGCCTCACGATCCCTGAAAATTTTATAAAAATCGGTCAATTAGACTCAGACTCATGCCTGTGTCAATAAATATTAGTTTCAGTTATGTGCAATGGTTATTACTCCATAAATCGCGATATAATTTATAGGGCATTTTTCTAGATACATATACGCACCTACCTACAGAGTTTGAACGATTAATTGACAAACAATTTTTATTCATTTATTTTTTTTAGATACCTAGATAAGTAGATAGAATTTATTGTTTGTTATTTTTTAGGGAGCAGAACTAATGGGGAAATCAAGCTGATGAGGAGTTACTCAGGAGGATATTCTTACAGCAACTAAGAGAACTACATATATAGGGAAAAATTCGTCTCTTCTGTTGTGGGGCAGCAAGGCCCCATCTTCAAGCCCGAGGCAGCGGACTTTCCTTCTTGAGCCTCGAATACGCAGTGAAACCGCCCGTATCACAGCATCTGGGTCTTCACCCGCACTCACTGGGTCACTTGTGAAAGAGGTTTGGCCCATTTGTCGGCTAGGACAGTTACCCTCTTCAGGAAGCAGTTATATTCGTGAAGGGAGCCCTCGCAGGATATCACCAAGGGCATCAACGAGCCTCACGTATCCTAGGCTGCCCTGTCATATTTCCTGTGCTTCGCATTGGCAGCATTTTGGGAGACTGATGTCCATGTTTGAGAGCTGTAGGAGAGGGCGTCAGCGTTAACTACACGAGTATCCAAATTACGCTCTGCCAATCCAATCTGAGAGCTTCTGCCAAGATTTGAGTTGCTCTTTCAGAGGCCCTGTAGTTGAAACTGTTTGTCTTTACTGGATTTTCCATTGCCATCCCCCAAGCTCTACAGGTAGTTGTACAATTTCTGCCTCAGTTTGTGTGACTGGAAAATCAACGATGGAGGGAACACAGTGTCTTTGATACAATCCGAAAAAGGCACATATTCGTTATTCTGGCCTCTGATCACCCTTTGATTAAAGGCCCACTCCTTGGAAAGAGACATATAAAACTGTATAGCATGCCTGATGAACAGTTGATGAGAAATATTCGATATGAGAAATTCACGTTTGCGCATGCGTTCATGCTACTGTTGATCATAAGGCATTGGCAATTATAGGGGACAGTCTACGAGCTAACCCGCACAATCCCTGAAAATCGGTATAGTTTTGGGAGTGACAAGGATTTACCACAGACCGACAGACATCAGACAGACGAACAGGCAGACAGACAGAAAGATAGACAGACAGACACGGAACCGAAATTGCTCAGCAAGCTTTGATTTTGGAGGACAAAAATTTTGTCAACTTCTTTCACGAACACAAAGCTTCCCTACCTTCGGTTGTGAGGAAGCAAAATAATTAAAAATATCATCTCTTAAATGGTGGTTCACGATGTGAAATGTAATCATAATATAATTCGATATAATAAAAAAATTGGATATATAGTTATACAGGATGAACCGCTGAAGAAGTAACAAATTTTTGCGTAAAACCACCAAAAATGGAGTAAAATTCTGCCAAATGCATATTTCTATCTCAATCCTTTATCAAAATATGATTTTTTGAACTTTTTTTCCTCAGGAAAACCGTGTATTTTTTTTTTTTTTTTTTTAACTCAAATTGCTCTACTTTGCAACATTTAGCTTCAACTTTTGACCACATTTGCATTCTACGAATTCCCATTAACTTTTCTATGAGCATGATGTAGGTACTTTGATCCTTGTAATGTACTATATAAGCTCAAACTCTTGCCGAATTCGAGAAATTCAAATTTCTGAAAATCAACATAGCTGAACTCCAACTCAAACTTAGCCGAATTTGAAAAAATCAAATTTCTGAAAATCTTTGAAACGTTAGGTACCTACTACTCAAAAAAATCTTACGAAAACTGCTGTAATCAATATTCTTTCCATCGGCATAGTAAATTTTACTTTTACTTTGCTATTTAGGGTGGAAAATTATAGGTTCGTTCGAGACCATCCTGAACCATTCGGAACCGTTCTACTTAGGCCACGCCCCTTTTTGGCCGTTCGGACAGTCACAGAACGCGTTCTGAACGTGCGGTTTGCTTTTCGGACAGACAATCCTGAACCCTTCCGAACACGTTCTACCGGTTTTGGAATTTCTTCAGAACGGTTGGTTCAGGACTTGCGCACACAATGTTTTCAACATAAGCCCCGCCATAGTTGAAGTTATCTTCGATTTCCCGAACGTAGGTAGTTTATCCCGTTTTTGACTTTTAACACAGAATGTGTTTTAGCCATGGACTAACTAGGCAAAAAAGCTAACGAAATCTGGGACGAAATGTGGGACGAAATCTGTGACGACAACATTCTGATGATTTCCGCTTACAACCGAGTTGTTGCTAGGGAAATGGTACTTCGACGTTTTTCATCCCCCGAAATTCGTTGACCATTCGTTCGAAAGCTATCGATTTATCCAACCATATTATGTTAACTACTGCGAAGTGCGTGGCCAACAAGCTGAGTTATGAGCATGGTTATTTGAATAATTGTGTACACTCAGGTGATCATTCTCAATCATTGATATTGTGAACATGATTGCAACCGCTTGTTAATTTCTGATGATTTCATTGAGCTGGTGTTTCGATGATTTGATTCATAGCAGGTGATCCGAATATTGCGAGAACGGTTTGATTTGTGAAGCGGTGGTTAAATAAGCTAAGGATCGTGTAACCTGGTGTAACCTATGTAACCGAAGCTGAAATTTGGGAGGGAGGCTCAAGGGAGAATGCTGAACACGCCTGGGTGATCACTGATCAGGTGAGTGAGCTCCAAAGGCATTTTCTTTCCTATTCAACGCAGGAAGCTGAAATTTGGGAGGGAAGCTCAATCGAGAATGCTAAAGACGCCAGGGTGATCACTGATCAGCTGAGTGAGTTCCAAAGCCATTTTCTTTCCTATTCAAAGCAGGAAGCTGAAATCTGAGATGGAGGGTGAAGGGAGAATGCTGAAGACGTCAGGGTGATTACTGATCAGCTGAGTGAGCTCCAAAGCCATTTTCTTTCCTACTCAACGCAGGAAGCTGAAATTTGAGAGGGAGGGTCAAGGGAGAATACTGAAGACGCCTGAGTGATCACTGATCAGCTGAGTGAGCTCATAAGCCATTTTCTTTCCTATTCAACGCAGGATGCTGAAATTTGAGAGGGAGGGTCAAGGGAGAATGCTGAAGACGCAATGGTGATCACTGATCAGCTGAGTGAGCTCCAAAGCCATTTTCTTTCCTATTCAACACGGGAAGCTGAAATTCGAGAGGGAGGGTCAAGGGAGAATGCTGAAGAGGCCTGGGTGATCACTGATCAGCTGAGTGAATTCCAAAGCCATGGAATGTGTTTTAACCATGGACTAACTAGCCAAAATAGCTAACGAAATTTCGTAACAAAATCTGGGACAAAATCTGGGACGACAACATGGATACCGATGATACGGAACTAAGGATCGTGTAACCAGGTGTAACCTATGCGATAATTTGTTATGACGCGGTTTATGAGTTATAAATATTTCAAGTTATTATCTCACTATTGGAAGTTAACCAATCTTCAACTTAAGATTAAAGACGGGTATATGTGAATCGCGTGAGCTAAAACACATTCTGTGTTTCAATAATTTCGTCCGAAGTATGTAAATAGAGGTAACCGGGGGTCCGGTTTGTCGATTTTCTTGTTCTCATTATTAATCACACTGTTTTAAAATTTATTTGCAATATTAAAATAAATTTATATTCTTGTACTATGAATGATTGGTTTAATGTAGGTTTCTCATCGCTCTGAATCATCGAAGCGCGTTTGGAGTGCAACACGTTCCGAACAGGGTTCGGAATGGTCTGTTCCAACAAACCTTATGTTTCAATGTTGAAAAATATTCAATGAAATCGAGGGTTTTTTCGAAAAATAACCCTCTATGAACCTACGAGTATGAGGTCGATTTCAACGTGTTTTTTCACGCTGAATCGAATAGAAACATGTGCAGATCTCTCCAATTCCGTTGTAACCGAGTTATACACGAGTTTTTAGTATGTTTGCAGTGCTTCAAGATAAGTGTGCTTTGGGGTAAAACAAGTTAATTAAAGTGTAAAACTCGGATGTAACGGAGTTGAAGAAATCTGAAAGGGTTACAACGGAAGATCGGAATCGATTCGGCGTAAAAAGTACGTAGAAACCGACCCCAAACCAGTAGATAGGTTCATGGACGGTCGTTTTACAAGAAAACCCTCGATTTCATTTTAGAACCCATATTTTTCCTCATTAAAACATAATTCTATTTTCTTCCCTAAATAGCAATGTAAAAGTTGAATTGACTATAGTGTAGGCAAAAGTGTTAATTGAAGCAGTTTTTATGAGATTTACCAGTATACAGGATGTTTTAAGGAAATAGTTGTAACGTTTCAAATATTTCCAGAGCTATGTTTGAGCTGTTGTTGTGGTCTTTCGATGGAGTGGTCAAGAAAACAAAAGGGCTATATATATGTGTGTTTGAGTGTGCATGTCATTCCAGGCGATAACTCTCCTCAGGATTGAGATAAAAATCCCGTTCCTGCGTCAAAAAATCAAGCTTTCGACGAAAGGGTGAGTTCATTCGCCAACAGTTTTTGAGCACATAACTAGTCAAATTTCAAAAAATGTCCTAAAAAATCACTAAAAATGGCCAAAAACCGTTGAATTTATGATGTTTAGCAGAGTTTCAGTCAAAACCAAATTATCAACGATCAACTAGAACATTGAAAAATTTTTTCACAAATTTATGCTGAAAAACGTAATTAAATTTCAATAATATTTGCTGAAAAATCTATTGAAACTGCAAAAAACCTACAAATCCAAAATCTTTTTGAATTGTCGAATTTTATTTAATATGAGTTTTTTGCCATAAAGTTGGTTTTTAACAATTTCTTCCTACTGAAATAGGTACTACTGTTAATTTAAGAAAATTCGCCCATACGTTCATAGTGCATGACTGCAACTTTGCAATATATATTTTTATATGTGTATTTATTTATTTTTCTTTTTTTGTATCTACGAGCGGTTCACCCTGTATACCTAGTAATTCAAAAAATTAAAAACATCCGTCTGTTTTGCCGTCCGTCACTTTTACCAAAACTACAGGACCGAAGTTCACAAATTTGGCTCAAAATCACATAGATGATTGGTGACGTATCAGCTGGCCGTGGATAAAGAGTCTTGGTTTCAAAAATCAGTAATCCCTAAGAGTCTCATAAAAGGGTAAATTTAGTTGGTTTTTTTCGTTTTACGTCCGTCTATTTCATCTACACACTGGTGAACCTTTGATAAAATGTGATGGAATGTCTACATTGAGTTAGGAGTCAATATGGGATTAAGATTTTCTTCTAAACTGCGGCTATCAAAACAGCTGATTTAATTCTGCAAGTTTGTTCCTTCCAAGTCTACAGGAAATATTGATTGTGAAAAATATTAACTTACGGCGTGAGCAATTACTTCAGCAACCTTGGAGGCACGGCATCTATCAGAAACGTCAATCGTTAGTTCAGTTTCCAGGAGCATTAGCATCGCCAGGTCCAAAACGCCGTCATCAAACTGCCCAAAGGTCCAAAAGCTGACCATAATATGGTGCTCACACCCTCCAAAGATCATTCCTGTCGTTTCTTCTACGTATTCTGCTCGATCGGTGATGTTATCAAGATACACGTCGTCCCCTGAAACGAGCTTGGCATTAGAAGTTTTGACATGGATTCGTCTCTTGGCGACCTTCATAGGCAAATTTTCGTAAAATATGAAGGTATTGCAACGGCTGCCAACAATTTTGATTTAAAATTTTCAACAAAACAACTTTTTTTACGAAGCCTAGCTTCAGAGGGACGTCCTAAAAAAGGCACAAGGAACTAACATCGTATTTTGTGTTGCCCGATAATATTTTCTAGATAGTTTTGATGTACTGTAAACAATAATATAGTGTTCCCCTAGATAAGTGGGTGTAATTTGAAATTTGAATAATTGGGTACTTATTAACCACGGTAACCGAGTATTAAAAACAACCTTATCGTAATTGTGTATGGGAGGGGTTAGCACTTACCTTTACATGTGTAATTGAAAATCACGTGTATTGTTATTTTTCTACTATCGTAAAACCAGGTCACGACTCCATCGAACTCTGTGAAAATGCTCATCAGCCATGTTCCAATTATGCAGTCGTCCGCAGCTTGTACCTACGCAGATTTGTGGGTGTCTTCACAAAATTGGAAAGGAAAATACGAATGGAGTCAGATGTCATTAAATGTAATTAAATACTAATTTATGTAATTAAATCAACGTAATAAGTACTGTCACATTTATTTCTTGTTTTACGGCAATAAATATCACATTATGAATTCAAAATGATTCTAATTAAAAATTTGTATGATTGCGTTCAAGTTACAAAATGATTGATTACTTTGAATTAAAACATTCTTATCCGGCTTATTAACTCTTAGGCCAAAACGCTGTCAGTTCTTGAAAAAAAGTAATCATTCTAATCAATCATCATCAATCATTCTAATTAAATTTGGATGTGTGATGTACGACTTGTTCATACTCCTGATTTCCTACACAAAACAGGTCTGGCAAACTGCAGGAGTCGATTCTGCAACTTATTTGTAACAACTTTTGTCCACTAACAATTTTTTTAACCCTCTTAAGAAACGAGTTTCCTCAATATTGAATTTTGTTCGTGATTTTGACCTTATGTCACTTAATTGGTCATAAATCCCTTAGTTTGCTATCTAAATTCAAACTTGAGGATACCGTTGGAAATAGCATTAAATTCCCTATCGGATACATGCCAGACCTTTATTTAGAATTGAGGTTTGAGACATCAAAAAGCCCTCTCAAAAACGAATTTAACCTAATTTGGGAAACTTCGAGTTTTTTCAATCGAAAATTGAACTAGGTATAAAAACACTATTTTTTCAAGGAGCAAGAACGGTAAAAACTGCCCCAAGATCGCAGCTTTTCAACGGTGTAGTCAATTTTACTTTTTCTTTGTTAATTAGGGGAGAAAACTGGGTTTGTGAACCATTGTTTTTTTTTCAATGAAATGAAGGGTTTTCTTGAAAAATGACCTGTGAAATTAAGAGTTAGGGTGCAGTTTCTAAGTTTTTTTAAAGGCTGAATCGAATGGTAACTCTTCCATACCTCCCCAACCCCGTTACAATCAAGTTTTACACTTTAACTCACAAATTAATTTGAGATTTTTTGATATGATAAATTTTATGTGTTTTTAGGAGTGAAACTAGTTAGCGTAAAACTTGATTATAACGGGGTTGTAGAAATATGCAAGTGTTACCATTCGTTTCAGCGTAAAAAGTAGGTACTCTTAGAAACAAACTCAACGAACGGCACGTATAGACGTACAAACTCTTATTTTTGTAGAAGGTCATTGTTCAAGAAAACCCTCGATTTCATTGAAAAAAAAAAAAAAGTGTTTTTCAACGTTATAAAATAGTTCTCCCTTAATTAGCATAGTAAAAGTCCTGGCGGAATGCAGTTTTATTAAGTCTGTCAGGTTAGGGCTCCTAGAGGTTTTCCATTAAATTGTTACCTTCCTAAGGGTTACGTTTTAGCATTTTTCCCGTTGAGGTAAAAATTAGAACATGTTCTAATTTTCCCAAGTGTGTTGAAAAATGCTCCGGCAGTCGGTCGAAAAAGCTGGTCCTTGGAAAAAAGCACTTCTTCTTCTTCGCGTCTTAAGCTACCATTATACTAGGATGCAAGCATCCGGGATGCTGGCATCTGGGAGGTTAGCGGGGCATTAAATCAAATGGGAGCGATTAGACTAAGGATGCCAGCATCGGATGCTAAAACAGCCTCCCGGACGCTCGATTTTGTGCATCCCAGTTGGGATGCTGAAATTCGAGCAGCCGGACGCTTTTTGCCTCCCGGGATGCACAAAATCGGTTGTGGGGCATTGGTTCAAATGCGGCGCATTATACTAGGCTGCTAGCATCCGAGGATGCTAGCAGCCTTCTCTTTTCAGATATGCGTGCGCACGCAGTTTGATCACGTGAGGGCCTGAGTCAGTTGTCTGTCAGCTGTCAGCTGTATATCTCCCTGCTGCGCGTGTCGTCTCGAGTTGGGTGATTAGTTTCTAGTGCAGTATTAACTTTAGTGTGTTTTGTGATGGAAAGTGAAATGTTTGATGACATGAGTGAAAGTGTTTTGGATGACATGCGAAATACTCCTTCGGAAGACTTGTTTCTAGAAGAACCAGGACCTGAGGTCAATACGGAAAACAAAAGTAGGCCTAAAACCAAAACAAAGGAACTAAAAAAAGAACAACAAAAGAAGAAAGAAGAAGAGTTGAAACGTATTGAAAAATATGTTGATAACAAATTGGACATAGAAAATTTAATATGTGAAGTGGAAAAACATCCTTGTATTTGGGATAGTAGCTAGAAGGAAGTGACATTCTAAAGCAATTAAAAAATCTTGTTTCACTATTGCACAGTTCATCACACAATGTAAAATACAGGCTTTTAATAGAACGGACAGCTAAAAAGGGGTCCACACTAAACTTTCTTTTTGCACGACGCCTTCTTTTCTTAATTAGTAACATCAGCAACAACATCTCTTCATTCGTTGGGGCCATATTGACGACTGACCAAAAATAAAAATAAAATAGCAGTCCGGGAGGCTAGCATCCCAACACAAATTCGACTCGAAGTGGGATGCTAGCATCCCACTTCGAGTCGAATTTGTGTTGGGATGCTAGCCTCCCGGACTGCTATTTTATTTTTATTTTTGGTCAGTCGTCAATATGGCCCCAACGAATGAAGAGATGTTGTTGCTGATGTTACTAATTAAGAAAAGAAGGCGTCGTGCAAAAAGAAAGTTTAGTGTGGACCCCTTTTTAGCTGTCCGTTCTATTAAAAGCCTGTATTTTACATTGTGTGATGAACTGTGCAATAGTGAAACAAGATTTTTTAATTGCTTTAGAATGTCACTTCCTTCTAGCTACTATCCCAAATACAAGGATGTTTTTCCACTTCACATATTAAATTTTCTATGTCCAATTTGTTATCAACATATTTTTCAATACGTTTCAACTCTTCTTCTTTCTTCTTTTGTTGTTCTTTTTTTAGTTCCTTTGTTTTGGTTTTAGGCCTACTTTTGTTTTCCGTATTGACCTCAGGTCCTGGTTCTTCTAGAAACAAGTCTTCCGAAGGAGTATTTCGCATGTCATCCAAAACACTTTCACTCATGTCATCAAACATTTCACTTTCCATCACAAAACACACTAAAGTTAATACTGCACTAGAAACTAATCACCCAACTCGAGACGACACGCGCAGCAGGGAGATATACAGCTGACAGCTGACAGACAACTGACTCAGGCCCTCACGTGATCAAACTGCGTGCGCACGCATATCTGAAAAGAGAAGGCTGCTAGCATCCTCGGATGCTAGCAGCCTAGTATAATGCGCCGCATTTGAACCAATGCCCCACAACCGATTTTGTGCATCCCGGGAGGCAAAAAGCGTCCGGCTGCTCGAATTTCAGCATCCCAACTGGGATGCACAAAATCGAGCGTCCGGGAGGCTGTTTTAGCATCCGATGCTGGCATCCTTAGTCTAATCGCTCCCATTTGATTTAATGCCCGGCTAACCTCCCAGATGCCAGCATCCCGGATGCTAGCATCCTAGTATAATGGTAGCTTTACCATTAAAAATTCCGAAAAAATGCGGAAAAAATGCTAGTGTGATACGGCCCTAAAGCTATGACTTGAGACAATGGTGCGATGGGTATTGGTATTCCCTAGACAATCCCAATGCGTTTAAGCCAGAATGCTGGAGGACGAGCAAAAGATCTTGGCGCAGTTTTTACCGCATCTTGAAAAGAAAAAAAAAAAAGACAAAGAAATAGGAAAAAGAAAAAAAAAAAATATTGGTCCTCATAGTTCAATTTCCGATTAAAATAACTTGAGGTTTCCCAAATCAGGTACGATTCGTTTTTCAGAGGGCTTTTTCAAGTTTCAACGCTTAATTTAAAAAAAAAGGTCAGGCATTTATCCGATAGGTAATTAGTGCTATTTCCAACAGTGAATTTACACAGCAAACTAAGCGAGTTATGACCGATTTAGTGACATAAGGTCAAAATCACGAAACAAATTTAAAATTTGAAGAACTCTTTTTTTATGCAGGTTAAAAAAATGTTAGGTGACAAAAATTGTTGCAAATTAGTTGTACAATTCACTCTTGCAGTGTGGCTGACCTCTTTTTTGTACACCCTGTATATTACGCAAATGATATGATATACGTTGATGATTTTATTTTAACAGGGTGGCCCCCAAATGAAAATTTTTAATTTCCCTTACCGAGGTTCAGATTACCCTGAAATAAAATATCGAATTCGAAATTTTTTTCGTTTTCCCGTCATTTTATTGAACCTTTAATGCTTCTAAAACAAAAATCGTATAATTTAAAAAAAAAAAAAAAAAAAAAAAAAAAAAAAAAAAAACGGACTACTTGTATGTAGTGCTCAAACAAATATCATAACAATTTAACCTAAATTTAATACGATAATTTACGAAAACTCACCCATACGATCATGCTGCATGACTTTTTATTTAAAATTGTATGGTCTCTCAATTTTTCAACTGAAGCTATTTGTCGAAGTACATTTTTCCTTACATGGATTTCTTAGGTCTGGGGATAATTCAAAATTTTCATCCGACGGCAAAAAATGTCACGCTTTTTTTCACCTACTACCAATCGCTGCCAGAAACTAACCACCTTCCTGATTTCCCATCCCACACAAATCGTTCGTTGGAAAGTTGCTCTGTGAATTTATAACACTTGACTCCACATTCCAAAGGGCCAATTTTCCCCTCCTTAACCCTCCTGAGAATTCCTAGCTTATGTACCTATAAAAACTAGTTTTGGGACTCTTACTTCTCGTAGATCAATCCACTACTCTGCTGGGTTATTTCTGCCTAGTTTAATACTCAGTTGATTTTTCTCACAAATGGTTTACTCTAGGTGATGTATTTACCAGGGAAGTCAATGGCACATCCATTCAATTTTTATGTACAAGTAACGCTGTTACTTTTGAACAGTTTAACCACAACTCTTGATAATTATTATTGTCATTCGTATAACTCACCTATGAAATAATATGTACCTAGTATGATAAAGTACGCTGTTGAAGTTTGATTGTTTAGGTGTTATAATATACCTAAAAGCGCTTTAAATGATTACACCAAGTTTTCATTTAAAAAATTCCCTGACATTTATCTGACTTTTCCCGACGCAAAGAATTCCCAGATAATTCCAGGTTTTCCCTGACTTTTCCAGTTGGAGGCCACTCTGTTTAACCTCACACGAATAGATTCGAACGTAATCTCGAATAGTTACACGGAAGATGTTATGTTATTTGAAGATAAGGAAAGGTAGGTACCTACCTACTTACCAACACTTGAATCGAATTATTGGCCACGTAATCGCAAACGGCTTCCCATCTTGATGTGGATTTGATGCTGTAGTTAGAAGCGGTGATAATTGGCACAAGTATTTTAGTGTTATTGCCAAATGTCGACTTCAGGGGTTGTTGCAAGATTGTTTTTGATGGATTTATTAGACGTTGAAGTAATCCCTCCTGAAATATAGTTGAGGCGTGTTATTAATAATTAGATGGTTTAAGTTTAGGTATAAAAAAGTTCGAGTCATGCAGCATGATCATATGGGCGAATTTTCGTAAAATAATATGTGTTACGATATGTGAAATTTTTTTATGGCATTTCTCATGAAAATGGTAATTTTACAGAAGTGTTACGCGTATTTAAACGAGACGTTCGCGAACGATAAAGACGAGTCACGAGACTCTAGACCCTGACCAACTAATCTGAATTTTTACTAAGGGATTGACTACTTGAAGTTATGTATTTTTGAGATGCGAGCGTAGGTGGTCATCCAGACCACTGATCTGTGTAAAATTGCATGGCGACTGGAGCGCTGGGAATGCCACGCGGTGGGTAGTCCAACTAAGGAGCAAGTCAGGGTTTAGAGTCGAGTCACGAGACTTGATTGTTCGAGAACGTAATGTGTATTTAATAGGTACTTGAGGCAATAAATATCAACTGTAGGTGGCAGGTATCATTTATAAGTGATACTACATATTTATAATAGCAAATTGATATATCCAAGTTACCAGGAAATAGGTTTTGAAAGAAAAGTACTACTTGTTTTAAAGAGATGAAAATAATATTTATTGTGAGCTTGTGTCGAAGGGGTGAATGTTTAAAACAAACTGAAGCTTGCTGGGTAGTAGCCTCTGGGCTTTAGGTATGTGGGAAGGAGAAGGCTCTCAGTATTCCTTCAGAATTACCAACTTAAGATTGGTTTCAAACGAAAAGTTCCACAGCATACACCTTAACTTTTAGTAGTCAAGTAATTAATAATGTGAGTTAATCAGGTAAAGAAAGTACCAATGTACTTGCCGTCGTTCTCCGATATATACGCATATCCTTCATTTTATTTATCTTTTTTTTGAGTTGGAAAACTTTTGGTTCAGTTGGGAATTTCATAAAACTTCACCCCTCATTATTTTTGTTTAGCGACGCCCCTGTGGGAGAGCGCAAGAGTACTCTCGCAACTACTCTAGCCGGTGTCCACATTTCTCTCATGAGCTCTCAGTTCTATTTTTATGGATATGTGTCCCCATGTAGACCCAACTTTATAAAATTAGTCATTTATTACCATTCTAAATGAGCGTGTTTTAAACCAAAATATTTAGTTTAGAGGTTTTTACCAGGAACATGGGTCACTTACCCTACTACTGTTCGCCCCACTGAAATTTTGACAGTTGAATAGTAGTGTGATGGAGTCCTTCACGCAGAATCTACGAGAGAGACCGATGGTAAGGCGGAAAGGCTGCCCTCTCCTCACGATTAGCACGTTCCGGTCGGGGTCGTTCATCCACGAGAAGAAATGCGTCCTGTGCTTCACCCCATTCCTCTCGATATTGAAATTTACGTGAGTGATTTTCAGTGGGATGTTTGTGTCTTCGTTCACTGAAAGAGATATTTATTTATTAATTAATGCACGGACAAGCCCAATTACATTCAATAAGTCACAAATGTAATTCAAAAATTATTAAACAGAAGATATAAAGGAGTGAAATTAACAGAATAACACTGGATATGAAAAACGCTGCAAATTATCACACAATGATTTATTATTTCTGTGTTAAATAGCCCTTCTACGCAAGATATTGGTCTAAAATTATTAAACCCCGTAAGTAATATATGATCAGAACATGGCGCATCGTACCTACCAAAAGGGTATCATTCTAAAGGACCACCTTTACAGTTCCAAGACACCGCAATTTTTCGCTTCACAGTAAATGTTGAAAAAAAAGTCGATAGGTAAGGAAAGAGTAGGTTCAGAGGCCGCTCTACTGATCAGTTCGCCTCCATACCTCATAATTGATTCTGATTAGTTCCAAAGGAGCTACATCTAAATCACAGCACCGTGAGTAGATTTGAAAAGAAATTAGCTTCAGAGGTTCCGAAGCTGATCTGAGTCCCACCATATGTCGGAATTGTATTTCAAATCTCCAAAAAAGGAGCTACATTTCTGGTTTCATGAGCCGATTAAAAACAATTTAGGCCCAGAGGCCCCACAGCTGATCACTGAGCTCTGATATTATATTCTTGATAGAGGAGGTCCATTTCAAATTGCAGATCCGTAGATTGACATCAATATGCCTGTGTAGCTATGGGCACCTTTAGAGGGGAAATTAATGCAATTAATTAAAACATCTTCATTTTACCAGTCCCCCTGTTATCGCTATAACGATATTTATGTAAGTAGGTACTTACCATCTGAAAATAACATAAATGTAGAGATCATTGAAATGGTTTTAATAATCACGAAAAATCCATGGCAGAATATAGTCAATCAAGATGTAGAGCTAGGGTGGTTCAAAAAAACTCAAACACGTTATTTTTTTGAGGCACTTGCTTCTATAGCTTTCAATAGGTCTAAAACTTATTCCCTGAAAGTTTCGTGGAAAAATTTTGATTTTTAGAGGTTCCTCAAGGACGTTTTGTGCCTCCACTTCCGGTTCGGAAATGGGATCATTTTGTATCCGCTCCCAAGCAAATATGGTAAGGAGAGAAGGGGTGCGAGTAGTCTTATCTTATGTTTTCAAGGTCGCTGAATACGATGGTGAACTTTATTTTTTGATCCGGGGTCAAGATTTCAAGATAATCAAGATTTTACAGTGAAAATTGACAAAAAAACGTAAAAAATGCTCGTTCCAAGTGACTTTTTTCATAGTAAACATTTTTCTAAATATTTTTTTAACAGTGCATCTTATAGAACACTTTCTCACAAACAAAATGAGTGGTCTTAGGCCGTTTTTGGATAACCTGAACCAGAAATATTGCCCAAATGGTGAAAAGAGGCCGAGGTTCATAGTTATTGGTTAACCTTGAAAGCGGCCAGGAATCAAAGAAAATCTTATTTTTGTTCATTTAAAGTTCTTACCTTCTATTTTCGGGGTCTCTAAAGATGTTGGAAGCAATATTTCCATGATACGCCAGCTACATGTTTAAAGATCAAAGGAACATGTGTCAAAAATTCGAAAAACTCCTTAACAATTGTAAAAACTCAACCTATCAAGCCATAAATCTTCCTGTGGACCGGTTTCTAAAGACATTTCTATATGTTTCGGGTATTCAAAATGATCAGTTGAGGGTACTGAAGACGATCGTGCAATTATTATCGCGATCAAATGCCAAGATTTCAGGACAATCAAGATTCAACTGTACGAAATTACGAAAAAAGGTCAAAGTTTTCGGATTATACTTGCGTTCTGCAGAGAGAAATTTTTTTTCAATCTTTGCTTTCTAATCAAGCTTATAGAGTATACTGTCACGAAGAAAATGAGTGGTCGAACGTCGTCTCAGTACCCTCAGGACTGGAGATATAGATAAAATGTATAGTAAAAAGGTACCAAAGGCCTATTTATTCGTTACCCTTATAAATATCTAGGGGATAAATTAGCGCTTGTTTCAGATTCTTTCAAGACCTTTCTTGTTATTGTTTGGGTAACTAAAGGTGATCCTCTTCCTAGTATTTGATGTTATTTAATCCCGTAAAGTATAGGTCCTTGTTACTTGCTGTGTACGTGTCGTGTTATGTCTATTATGGTTTTGTATTATTTACACTTTGAAGTTTCTCGGAAAAGAGGTATGCTCGTCGACTTACTGTTAATGGTGTCGTGACTTTCCCGTAAACAAATATGCGGGAAATTTCTCAGTTCAGTACACATCACTAAGAGGAACAGTCTATTCTATTTCTAAATTGAAGATTCACCTTGTAATTAGTCATGAATTCTGTTTTTTTGCGCTTAATACCAGAGAGGGGCAGTTTCAATCATTTTTTGTTAAATTCGTTTACGGATGTTTTATCGCCTAAGACCACTCATTTTGTTTGTGAGAAAGTGCTCTATAAGATGCACTGTTAAAAAAATATTTAGAAAAATGTTTACTATGAAAAAAGTCACTTGGAACGAGCATTTTTTACGTTTTTTTGTCAATTTTCACTGTAAAATCTTGATTATCTTGAAATCTTGACCCCGGATCAAAAAATAAAGTTCACCATCGTATTCAGCGACCTTGAAAACATAAGATAAGACTACTCGCACCCCTTCTCTCCTTACCATATTTGCTTGGGAGCGGATACAAAATGATCCCATTTCCGAACCGGAAGTGGAGGCACAAAACGTCCTTGAGGAACCTCTAAAAATCAAAATTTTTCCACGAAACTTTCAGGGAATAAGTTTTAGACCTATTGAAAGCTATAGAAGCAAGTGCCTCAAAAAAATAACGTGTTTGAGTTTTTTTGAACCACCCTATGTAGACTATAACGTAAAACTTCGATATCTGTCATTTAAGAAACGGGGAAAATGATGCTTGAAGTAATTTACGTTAGTGCATGCTCAGAAAGGAAAGGAGTAATGATTTGAGAAGAATGAAATTGGTAGAGGACAATCTTCTACAGCCCTAACCCGCACATTCCCAGAAAATCTTATAGAAATCTGATAAAAACAAGAAAATAATCTTGTTCCTGGGATTTAACATTCGCGCATGCGCAGGAGCTACTAATGATGCAATAATGTTTATTTATTTTTTATTTATTTTACAATACGGGCTGCGCCCAATTACATTGAAGACTATTACTAATTCGTAATATACAGCAGAGGAAAAATTGGTTACAAATTGATATATTAAAAAAATAGGAAAAATTGAAAGAAAAAAAGTCTGTGAAGAATTAAAGAGTGTGATACAGTGATTGGCTAAATGATGAGACTGGTTAAAAGACTGTCGATGCGACCAGATTTCTGAGGGTGGTGGTGGTGCAATTGAAAAAGTCAAGTTCAGGATTCACCTTGATGAGAAGGTTCACCATACGAGGGAGCCTATGCAGGGGGCGGTTCATCGAATAATTCGTCGAGGAGAACGGGACGTAGAAAATATTCGTCGACCGAGCCGAAATTCGAGGCACCAGGATGCCAACTCTCGAGAGCAGGGCCGGACACGAGATCTGGTTGTTCATCAACTTGTGGAAAAGGGTGACTTCCGCTACACATCGCCGTCTCTCTAGGGTCTAGGGAATCAGGTTGCACATCTTCATAATGGAATCATAATTCACCTCGTGCGAAGGTATGCCGAGTTTATAGGCAACGTAACGAAGGAATTTGTTCTGGACCCTCTCTAGTGTATATTTGTGTACATTGTACGTCGGAGACCGAATTGGGGAGGCATATTCTAGAATTGGGAGAACGAGTGTCTTGTACAGCAGTGTAATAGCTCAAATGTTGGAGAACTCCTTCGTGTTTCTTTTTATAAAACCCAGACCCCGCATGGCTCGGCCCGCAATCTCCCCAATGTGCCCAGAGAAAGATAGCCGCCCATCGCATATCACCCCCAGATCAATCAACTCCTCGCGTCTTCCCAAGCGAGCACCACACAAATTATAGGCATTAATGAATTGCTGTTGAAATTATTATTGAATAATCAAAAAATTGTTTCCCAGCTATGCACCAAACTCGAGCGAGATTGGACGACTAGGGCATGAAAAAATTATGCTTGAAGTAATTTACGTTTGCGCGTGCGCAGAATGAAGTAATGATTTGAAAATTATGAAAACATGACCATTTACAGCTTAACCCGCACATTGCCTGAAAATTTCATCAAAATCGGATGAAAACTGTTGAAATAAAGCTCGTTAAAAGGAATACAGATTCGCCGTTTGCCGTGCCTGTCGGGGTAAAAATGAGAACCATGTAGTGCAGCAGTGTCCTCATTTTATAGGGGCACTTCCATTCATCCCATCTTCCTCCTCATCCTTTTGCAACTTCCCTTATCCCTACAGCCGTCGTCGGCTAAACCTGGGCGTCCTCCCCATTTCTTTTATTTATTTATTTTCACAAGTTAATGGCGTGCTCCGCCTTTGAGGGGAGTTTCTTTAAAAAAAAAAAAAGTCTGTGTGTGTGTGTGTCTGCCGTTTGTCTACAAATCCTTGTAACAAGCTCATTTTCCACAGTTTTCATCAGATTTTGATGAAATTTTCAGGCAATATGCGGGTCAGCTTGTAGAGGGCCCCTATCAGTTGCATCGTTCCTGACTCAATACTTCACTATGTGCATGCGCAAACGTAAGTTCTACCAATCATAATTTTCTCACGCCCTAATCGTCAAATCTCGCTCAAATTTGGATGATAGTTGGGGGATGACAATGTTATCATCCCATATAAATTGAAACGTGGTTGTATCATTAATGGCTACAGCGCATGCGCCAATGTGGAATGCTTGTAACAAGCTTATTTTCCATAGTATTCATCCGATTTTGATGAAATTGTAAGTCAATGCGCGGGTTAGGTTGCAGATGGTTCCCTATCAGTTTCATTGTTGTCAAATCAATACTTTACTCTGCGCATGCGCAAACGTAAATTCTACCAAGCGTAATTTTCTCACGCCCCAGTCGTCCGATCTCGCTCAAATTTGGATGATAGGGGATGACGATTTGATCATCCTATCAATCTCAACATGATTGTATCATCAATAGCTACTGCACATTGTGACCTCCTTTTAACGACCTTAATTTCTACCGTTCTCTTCCAATTTTGATGAAATTGTCAGTGAATGCGCGGGTTAGGTTGTCGATGGGCCCGTACTTATCTTATTGTTTTTAGAATAGAATAGAAATACTTTATTGTCACCATACAACAAAAGGTATCTAACAAACGGCAACAGGAGAAAAAAAAGAAGCAATAATTGCATAAAACAGGTAATAAATAGCCAATATCTCTCAACACTTCACTGGAGAACACCAGCTCACAAGAAACTTAATTTGTGCTGTACGGTGCCAAGGCAATCAACCTATCCTCTATTTCCTTCTGAAATACGGCCGGCAGATCATTATACATCTTTATCATTGGTCTAGATTATATTTCTGAACGCAGCCTACAACTTTGAGTAGGTATAAAGCAGATCCGGGTTCCTTGAATCATATTGGTGATTGTTCCCCAGGCATGGAAAATCTTCCAAGTTGTTCTCGACTTATCAGTTCATTCTGCGCAAATGCAAACGAAAATCTCATTACTTATCATATTATCGTTTCTTAATTGACCAATTATGACGTTTCACGCTTCATCTTGATTTACTCATTTCTCCGCTATGAAATTTTTCAAGATCATTCAAGCTATTCAATGATCTATACATTCATGATACGTAAACAAGGAAGCTATGTGCAACACCCAACTCGGCAGACTTTTTTTTATGCACTTTTTATCTATTTTCGGCAAATATTGATGAAATTATTCGTAATAATGTTTTACAGCACGAATTTGTGTATGCAATTATGATGTCAACAATACTACTAGGCACTAATACTATATTTATGTATAACGAATCTATGTGATGCACATCTTACCAAACTTCCCGATAGGGACTGCATCTCGGAGAAATTCACGTTCCGCCGCAATGGAACTGAACTCGTATGTTGGTCGCCGCAGTGACAAACTCATATGCGCTGCACTGTGGATTTATCTCTCAAAGGCAACAATGCGTAGAGCGAGATACTACCTGAAAAATACTTATAATTTTGGATATCTACTGATAGCGAATTCCAAAAAATCTAACAATATTAGGCACACGTGTTTCATAAAAATTCCTGATATCTCAGTCTCTTCTGTTCTTATTTTCAGTCTCTTCTGTTCTTATTTACTGTTGTCATAAATTCTGCCACTTTTGTTACTCGCTGATTTAATATTTTTAATTACGGCCTTCCTTCTGTGAAAGTGCAAAGCAGAAGTGGCAAAAATTCAGCACGTTTTTCAGCTTTCGTAGTAAACCTAGTAGTTTTGGATCTCCGATGCTACGAAATTTAGACCTTCTTGGACATCAATTGAACTATATGTACCAAGTTTCGTCGCGACCCACCATTCAGTTTTTCAATTCGATATTTGGATTTTTATCTGTCTTGAAACGTAAAAAAACAAATTAATAATTTCATTAATAATTAGTTTAATAATTTTGCTTCCTTACTATCGAAGGTTGGGACGCTTTGTGTTCGCGAAAGAAATTGAAAAAATGTTTGTTCCTCCAAAACCAAAATTTCTGTTTGCTTTTTGCAGTTCAGAACTTGTTGATAAATTAGCGAATTTTCAAAGAAAAAAAATTAGCTATTCAAGTTGGTGGCTTCAAAAATTTAAATGTAGGGGAGAGGGGTGGGGCCGTTTCATACATCATAGAGCACAATCCTAGATTTTAACGGCGTATGTACATACATATATTTATTTATAAGGTGTATTTCCTGACGATCTCCCTTAAAAACGGGGTAAAAATATCGTTTCAACGAAGAAAAATCCATCTTGGCAAAAGATGGGTTGAATTCGTAGGGTTCCGATCGCTAGAATTTTAGGTTCAAATTACAATTTAGTGGCCCAAAAATCGATGTGTTGACAATACGGCATGTAGGGTACGGCAATACGGGTTCACAGTCGAAATATTTTCCAGCACTGAGTCGATTGCGACTACTCCCAGATCTGTAAGATTCACAAGTGAAAAAATTGATTTTTAGGTGAAAAATGCCCATGGTTGGCTAGAATTTTGTAGTTTTTGAGTTGAGCTGCGTACCTATCCGAAATTTTTTTTTTTTTGGGATCTCGTCTCACGGCTGTCCCCTTTGCTTTATTCAGGACACGGTTGGCCTCAATCATCAGAATTTTTTGGTTCCGAGTCTGTCCATCTGTCTCTCTGCGGATGATGCTCTTTGTATTTTATAGCATTTACTTGAATAATAGGGAGTTTTGCAACGCTGAGTCGTAGTCGAGTGGGAGGAACTACGAATAAAAATGGAGCATTGCGCATGCGCGAAAAATGTTAACGGTTAGCGGTCCACTCGTTGTACGAATAGGAAAATCCTATTCGGAGCTCAAGGGAAGCCGAATACAGCTCCGAATACGCTTGTAACCTTCCATGGAGATAACCTTTAATGCTATAATCAATTTGTTTAGTTCCTATTTCAAGGTGGCATGTCATGCAATATTAATTGCATGACATGTAATATTCGTGATTTTCAAAAAAGGTGGTTGGTTTGTAGGATCCATACTAACTTAAATTATGCTAATACTTTATAATGGATTCTAAACTTCACGATCTACCATCAGTCCGATTTCGTTCGAGGGTATTCGGGCACAAGTCTCAGGATGACATCCTACTAATTTTGATGAAATAGGTAACCTTTGCACCTGCCAACCTGAAATTGGTAGTTATAGACGCAGCTCCGATACTGATAGATCGATTTTGATGAAATGGGTAGGGATTGAGCCACATTACAGAGAAAATAGACACATGCAGAAACGGCTGTCTTTGCACTTGTCGTGTATTAAAAGGGCAAAAAGTGGGAAATATCGTACATATGTAGGTAATGGGTGTAGGTAGGTACATGTTTATACTATAGGTATGTACATCTTAATCGTTGATCATGTTGAAGTTCCCGAAAGAGATTCTCCTAACCTAAGGCGAATTTTGATGTTGCCTTAACAACTACCTGTCCTTCCAAGTTCCCTTCCTTCTTCTGCTACATCTATTTCTAGTGAAAAAATTAAACCACAGATAATGTTGTTGCTAATTTGATACTTCTTCCATTATGAAAGAATTCATTACACGTTAAGTAATCTATGACTCTGGCTTAATTATGAAGATTTGGAGTAGTGTAGTCACGTTAGCGTGACATTTGAATCGTTTCATTCAGTCGTACAACGATTCCCTATTCGTACAGAAAGACTCAGTGGTTAGCTTCTGGTTTGCTTGCGCTAGAAAAACTTCTATTCGTACAACGACTCAGCTGAACAACTCGGATGGAAAACTGCAAAAACTCCCTAATAAGCGGTAGCAATTGCGCATACGCAAAACAAATATTTGATGACACTCCAAGAATAATGGATCGATTTTGATGAAATTCTCACTTATTGGATATAGGGTTAATCTTTAGAAAGTTTCGCTCATGCAAACATGAATTAGCCGTATTTTGCATTCTAGCATGTATACAAATGTATTAGATGCATTCATCAGTCATTTTGACTAGTACTTTGTTCTTCACCTAATTCTTTAGTCCATGTTATGCTTTGTGAGGAAGCTATACTGCCCACCCAACTTGGCAAACGTATTCTATGGAGAAATACTCAAGTTAATTAATATAAATAAAATAATAAAAAGTGATTATGACTGACTGATGAAAAGGCGCAGGACCAGTCTGCCATTTATGAATAGGTGCAGGAGTGGGATAACTGCTATAAAACCCTTTTAGATATTTAATTTCTCAATCATAAATAACTGATGGATTTAAAAAAATAACAAAACCTCTTGAAACTCATACGGTGGATACAGCTTTCGTACAAGTACGCAACCACGAGAGACATTTTATGTCTTTGCGCCCCCTTTCCCCTTCCTATAAAACCCCGTATTGTATTCTAGAGCCACTCAGCTGATCTGGGATCGGTCAGTTGTGTTCAGAAGTCTCTCAAGGGCCCACATACCAA
This sequence comes from Adelphocoris suturalis, assembly GCA_030762985.1. Taxonomy (NCBI): domain Eukaryota; kingdom Metazoa; phylum Arthropoda; class Insecta; order Hemiptera; family Miridae; genus Adelphocoris; species Adelphocoris suturalis. The sequence continues at coordinate 46,766,187 of CM061042.1, read as the reverse complement.
ATCTCAGAATCGTGGGATCATTAAAGAAAAAACTGGATTCTAGAGCCACTCAGCTGATCTGGGATCGGTCAGTTGTGTTCAGAAGTCCCTCAAGGGCCCACATACCAAATCTCAGAATCGTGGGATCATTAGGGAAAAAACTGGATTCTAGAGCCACTCAGCTGATCTGGGATCGGTCAGTTGTGTTCAGAAGTCCCTCAAGGGGCTACACAATAAATCTCAGAATCGTGGGATCATTAGGGAATCCCCGCGTAACGCTCTCCGCGTGACGCTCCCCCGCGTGACGCTTTTTCATTTATGTGCCATAGTAAAGACATAAAATGTCAAAATATCCTCTGTGACCATCGTATTCTCTGGGCGAAGTCGAAATTACAGAATTTTGGTGTTCAGGTGGAAGTGAACATTTTTGTATATTGCAGCCGCTATATTGAAAATTTCGGAAAACTATCAAAGGTCCCTCCTTTGGGAAATTCTGCTGATCAATAATCCATAATTATATGTTGAAACATTGTCTGCCTAATAGACGTATTTATCGGGCAAAGCTGAGAGTTGTGCGTTTGTCGTTGTTAAATGTTCATCTGCCATCTTGTTATTTCCCCAAATTTCATGATTCATCCCTTCCATGTTGCTCAATTCATAATCAGAATCAACATCTTGGTCGGAATAATGGATTTTCCCGTCATCCTATGAAAACTTGGCAAATTTTGAGATTTTAATGAAAATTCAAATTCGAAATTTGAAAATACGGCCCAGGTCCTACCTAGGGCATCACTCAATAAATGTAACGCCGTTGAGAAATTTTCGAAATTTTGATTCCCGAGTGCGTAGCAAACTGGAAAAACATGTTTTTCGTGAAATTTAAAATTGGAATTTCAAAATTTTGTATTTGTTCCCTCCTAGAGTGTTCCTTACTCAAAATTTTCTATTAAGACTTTTTATAAATCTTGAAGTACCGATACATGGCAAACTGACAATGTTTCGATTTTGAATATGCATAGGTACAACTTCAGGGCAGTTTTTGCGTTTATGCACAATCACACCAGTTGAGTATCAAGAACATTGATCACAGGGCTCGCGGAGGCAGCTACTGAAAAATACTGGTAGTTAGCAGCTGGGTCATTCTTTGGCTAGGGATGGGATTTACTGAAATCTTCCTACTTTCACTACTCAAACTGCAGGTAAACTAACGAAAGGAACGCGTTTATAATTGCAACAGCCTACTGTCTTAGTTTAATTACAAACATGCAAGCTTCCAATTATCACTTACCTGCGGATGGTAAATAAATATCGATATGAATAAGCCTCGGGCAAACCTAAAACATGAAACTGATGACAGGTTCAAAATCATAAATTTCACTCTGAAAATTACCCTCATGAACTTATGCCACGCTGTCAAACTTTATATGCTGCTGTAAATAAGTTATTTAAAACAAATACTATATTTTTCATTTTCGGCACTTGAGACGACTATATTATCCTTGTACGCGAGATGTCATGACAACGATGCAGTAACTAAGAAGAATTTCCGGTTAAAGACCCCATTATGCTGGATTCATTCAAGCGCATGTCTTTGTGAAGTACCTAATAGGGAAGAATAAACAACATTCGTTAGGTAATATTTGGTTGACATGCAATGGTAGGTACCTCCAACTTGGGAAGGAAGTTAACTTTATAATCTTGGGTACCTAATTATAAAGTAGGTAGGTAGGTAAACCTATATCAACTCTATTCCGTAGATCTATTGTCAAGTAATGGGGAATTTTCGTTTTCATTTTTTATTCGCTCTTCTCGTACTTGTATTTTCGCATTATTATGAGCGAGAGCTTTCCGAAAATGTGCTATATGTAGGGAATCTGACCAGCAAAATGGCTCTCGAAATCCATTTGCCCTATACGACGTCACAGTCCCCGCCCTGGGGGGGAACCCTCAGCTCCTTTGCCCTACTAGGCACATACGTCAGGCGTGAACTTCCTACTCGTTTATTGGCCAAACTAAACGGTATTTTGAGCTGAAATTGCTACTTGAGAGTTTTCAAGTGCGCTGAATCCGAATTTATCTCGAACCGTAGAACTTGTATTATTATCCATCATTTAAATTCGTCCACACATTAAGTTACAGGATCAGTTTGGTTTGTTTCCGTCCCATGTTTAGCTATTAATCAAAAAGCATTCTGTAGCCTTGGAGTAACTGGCGAAAAACGTTACGCGGATATGCCACAAAATTTTTGACATTTTATGTCTTTACTTTGGCACATGAACGAAAAAAGCGTTAAAAAAAGCGTTACGGTTGGTTTTCTGATGATTTCCGCTTACAAACGAATCGTTGCTAGGGAAATGGTACTTCGTCGTTTTTCATCCCACAAAATTCGTTGACCATTCGTTCGAAAGCTCTCGATTTATCCAACCATATTATGTTAACTACTGCGAAGTGCGTGGCCAACAAGCTGAGTTATGAGCATGGTTATTTGAATAATTGTGTACACTCAGGTGATCATTCTCAACAATAGATATTGTGAACGTGATTGCCACCGCTTGTTAATTTCTGATAAATAATCATGCTATATGAGTAAATGAAAGATTATGACGACGAGGGGTTGGGGCTATGACGAGTAGGTTTCAAATACGGCGCTGGTGATAAATAAATAAAACAACTTGACATCTAGTGATAGAAACACCACAAAATCTGAATCATTACAGAGTTTTTCTGTTGATTTTCACGTACAATCAAGCAGTTGCTGGGGAAATGAAACCTCTTTAGTTTTCACCGGACAAAAATCGTTCTCCACTCGTTGAAAAGCTCTCGATTTATCACGCATTTCTTTCGTACTTGCTCTTCTATTCATGTCGTAGTTTTATATTTATTTATGTTATAAATGGATATAGTAAACAACGCCGCTTGTTTTGTTGTCACTTGGTTGAAAATTTATTCTTGGTTATCGTAATTCTAGACGGGCACCATAACAGAAAATTACTTATCTAGGTACTCCGTTCTAATTTCGTTTAGTGCAACATTTATGTCGAACTTTTAAATTTATTTACATTTACGAATTAGCGGGGAAAAGCATGTTCCATGTTTTAGCATTTTGGCCGAAGGCTCAAAACGGAAATCAACCGGGACGTCCAGGGGAGCGAAGGGTCGAGTTTTTTTTTGCCTCCTTATTGTTGTAGACTTCATTCGTCTTATCTTTTTGGACATTTTTTGGCATAAAGAAATCGTTATCTAGGGGAAAAGTCACATTTTTCACCATCTACTTGGGGGGTCAGCTTTAAGAGATCAGTTACATAGGGGCACTCCATACTCTGACCCTATGGAGAAAGCTTTAGGGGAGGCAGAAGGTGCGAAAAGAAAAAGCTGACCCCCAATAACGTTTGAAAAAACTAATCATTTTAAACACGAAGTTTTTAATTATCATAAAGTTAAAGGAATAGGTACCCACTTGTTTCCTCTGGGTTTTCAGATGTTTAACCATCGGGAAATTCCCGGTTATACGAAATGTAAGGCTGTCTGTGACATTCAAAATGGGATGAATAAGCATAAAGCGTCCAGGAAATTTGAAATTCCAAGAAGTACCCCGATTGTGGAGGTATGAGAGAAATGTTCTCTATATATGTGCATCAGAGAACCAACGATTTTTTCAAAAGAGGAAGAAGAAATTAATGATAGTTGAGTGGGCGAACTAGCTTAGCGAGAGCAGGATTTCCTCAACCAAGTGACAACAAAACAAGCGGCATTGTTTACTATATCCATTTATAACATAAATAAATATAAAACTACGACATGAATAGAAGAACAAGTATGAAAGAAATGCGTGATAAATCGAGAGCTTTCCAACGAGTGGAGAACGATTTTTGTCCGGTGAAAAATAAAGAAGTTTCATTTCCCCAGCAACCAGCAACGGCTTGGTTGTCAAAACAGTGTGACAGAAAAAACGTGACGGTAAAATCGTATTCACACCCCGCTAAATTTTTCGACGCGGTGCTCCTATAGAAGTGTAAACTTAAAAAAAAAAAAAAAAAAAAAAAAAAAAAAAAAAGTGCCATGAGGTTTTTTTTGCCAAGACCTGGAGAAAGAAACTCGTAAACGAGTTCCACTATCTGCTTTACAAGCAGATACCATGTTACATGGATATGTCTTCGATTGGGGATTTCATAACGGTCGTCCTCGAGAGTTGTAAACAAATCCTTTAACTTTGGACTGTAGGCGACGAAATGTAGGATAAAGAATTTATTTTATCATTCTTGGAGGCACAAAAAGCATACTATAAATTAAAGTTATTTCTCCAATACAGACGCAATGAGTTGTTAACAGTCGACTGTTGTCAGGGGATGAAAATATTTCCTATGGAGTGGAGTAAATGATGCTATTGCTTTACGTTAAGAATATTGTAACCGGCTTATTAAAATTGTTTATAGTCTAATCAACTTAGTTTAGGAATGTAGCCAGGTACGTAAGGAGGGGGAAATTGGTAGCTTGAGATGTGAACATTTATCACATAAATCAAGCGCTTTCCAACGAGTGGCGAACGATTTTTGTGCGATGAAAACTGCGGAAGTTCCATTCCCCTAGCAACGGCTGGGTTGTACGTGAAAAACACTGAAATTGTGACATCAATTTTGCGTCACGGAAATTTTTGGTTGACCCCCCAGAGCAAAGACATATATCCATGTCAAAAAAACATCTAGCCCATGGTCCGGGTGGGATTAGAACTTATTTCTGTTCTAGAACCAAAAATTTCAACCATGTATCATGGATTCGAAATTCTATGAAAACATGAGAAATTAACAAGCGGTTGCAATCATGTTCACAATATCAATTATTGAGAATGATCACCTGTGTGTAAACAATTATTTATATAACCATGCTCATAACTCAGTTTGTTGGACACGCACTTCGCCGTAGTTAACATAATATTGTTGGATAAATCGAGAGCTTTCGAACGAATGGTCAACGAATTTTGTGGGATGAAAAACGACGAAGTACCATTTCCCTAGCAACGACTCGGTTGTAGGCGGAAATCACTGTAATTAATTTCGTGCGCGGAAAAAAATTGACTCGCAAAATTCGCTAGGACCCCAGGGCTAAAACATGATACATGTTAAAAAAAAATTAATTTCTCCCTTGATGGGAAAAACAAAAGATCATGGATATGTCTAGTACCTACTGCTTACCAGTTGGTACCTACTACTCAATTGTATACCAACCATGTAGTACCTTCTTTTCACAAGATTATTCCATTATGGTTACAAAACAATATTAGTACCTATATAACTTGGAGTAATAAATCAGCATTCCTTGACACTACAATGGCTTAGAGGTCATGAAATGTCGTGGTAAAATGAGAGCATTCCAAAAAGTGGCGAACGATTTTCCTACTATGAAAACTATGGGAGTTACTCTTCCCTAGTAACGCCTTGGTTTTACGTGAAAATCAATAGAAAATGTGCCGGTCGGGAAAAAAAGTGTCGGTCGGGAAAAAAAAGTGTCGGTCGGGAAAAAAAAAGTGTCGCGAAAAATTCCTTGACCCCCAGCCAAAAAACATATCCATGTCAAAAACGGACGGTAGACCTACGGTTCTACAGTCAGATAAATATTTAATAATGATTAATTTTACACATTGTTAGTTCATTATGGTTACTTAGCAATATTATTTTATAACTTAGCGTAATAAATCAGCTTTCCTTGACACCACAGAGACTATGGGACCATGAGATGTTGTGATAAAATGGGAGCATTCCAAAAAGTGGTGAACGATTTTCCTGCTATGAAAACTAAGGGAGTTACACTTCCCTAGAAACTCATTGGTTGTACGTGAAAACCAATAGAAAACCCCACCGTGACGTGACAAAAACAAATGGGAACATCCTGTTAATCATTATTAAATGATAACAATTTCATGACACACTAAAAAGCTATTTTCGACTCGGCTTTTGGGAGCGATACTTAAAAGGAGAGCTCTTCTGCCATGGGCCACAGCCAGTTCAACACTGGAATACTTTTTTTTTTTTTTTTTTTTTTTTTTTTTACTTGTTGAAGTTACTGTGTTCTTTTATAGAATAGAAACCTCAGCCATTTGGAAGAAGGAAAGTTTCGAGTTGACACTGGTGCCAACAATATTACTGTAGATGGTAGTGGAAGTTTATTTTAGCCCTTAGAAGTAGCAGGGATCAGTATATGGAGTGGGGTCAGCATTTGGTGCTTTTACCGTAATGATGTATTTACATTAATGATCTAACTAAACACCTATGGTAGGGCCTTCCTTTATGCCAACTATACGGCCATCCTGGTGGAGGGCGGTAGCAGGGAACAAGTATATGAGAGAGCTAAAGTTGTTTTGAATAGGATCAGTAATAGGACTAAATATAGCTTATTAACATTAAATCTAAAAATAAAAATACAAGTAAATGAAGTTTGGGCATGCAGGAAATGAGGAGGTCAAAGATGGGTCCATCGTCATTCGCTCTTGTATGGGAACTGGTAGATGTACCTGTGCGAAATCGGGAGGGTGGAAGTCTATAAATACCTTGGTGTTTTGATGGATTCCTAATTGTCACAGAAGGAACACGTAAACTTTGTGCGGTCAAAACTCTCAACATTTGTACCTATCTTTTATATTACCCGTAGTTTGATAGGTCCCGTCAATTTGAAACGAGTTTATTAGAGGCATGTCCAATCCATTCTACAGTATGTAGTTATTGATGGGGTGGAGCCTATTCTGCCGTCCATGCTTCAAAAAACTCCCCTAAAGATAATGTTGGGCCCCGAAGTTACCCGAGTAGTCGGGTGTTTGAAGAGGCTAAATAAATTGCTGTCGTTGCGTCTATTTTTTTTTTTTTTTTTAAATACAAAAATCAATATCTACCTATAGTTTCGATTTTCAACAATCCCCATGGCTATCAAACCAGGTTTCAATGAATGGGAAACGTGGTAAATCCCAGTATCCGACTTTCTGCCACTACTAGAAGTCCGCTATATATTATTTTTATTATTCATAGGGCTTTGACTGAAGAATTTAAGGACCCTTCCAAACTAACACTCCCGGACTATAAGAAAAAATTCAAACCATAGGTCATCGGGTTGACCGTAGTGAAAGCCAACTCAATGATAATGAGATAGTTAAGTTTGTTAACACCGTTCCGAAGTGTGATTTCTTTTTTGTACATTTGTTGTTTAATAAGTGATGAATAATGTCTCTCTCTCTCTCTCTCTCTCTCTCTCTCTCTCTCTCTCTCTCTCTCTCTCTCTCTCTCTCTCTCTCTCTCTCTCTCTCTCTCTCTCTCTCTCTCGATCTGCAATCAATTGAGCCGGTTGTTATTGATTCTGTTCCAATACCTTTTGAGAAGATAGTTAAGAACTTAGGGTTAAGTACTGATAAGGAATGTATTGGAGATGTTAAGAGGATAATGTTTGTAATAAAGTATATACCTAGGGGACTTTACCAATTTCGATGATTGGCATTCCACCTTCCCCAAGAAGTTAGGCTTAAGCTGGTGCAATCCATGTTGTTCCCAATAATAGACTACTGTCAATTGTGATTTGTCGAATGAAATGTTGATGAAACTACAAAAAGCCCAGAACGCCTGCTTGAGATTTGTTTTTCGATTTCCAATATATGACCATGTAACGCCATACTATAGAAAAGCTAAATTGTTAAAAATAGAGGAATGGAGAACCTATCGAATTGGTTTATTACTCTTCAAAATAGTTAAGTTAAAAAGACCAACATATTTAATAGAACATTTTGAATTTATGTCACAAATTCACAATTATGTTACAAGAAATGCTTCTAATTTGATGCAAATCCCGATACATAGGACACAATTCTTAGGCCAATCGTTCCAAGTACAAGCGATCCGCATTTTCAACTGTAATCCTGAAATGTTTGATATCAATAAATCTGTCTCATCATTTAAGAATGATTTCAAATCGGAATAGCTAAAAAAGTACAACTATAGTAGTTGAACACTAGTTTTGTTTTGTCATTTTTAATATGTTACAACAAGATAGTATAGATGTGAATAATTAAGACATAACTCTGTATAATTACTTAAATCATTAAAATTAATCATTATAACCATTGCTTACCACACTTTTCATAATAACTAACTATAGAAATGTTTAGAAGACAGACAATTTGCTTGAATTTATATCTTAATTTCTTCTGATATGATGTAAGAGAGGACCTGATCTTAATTGTATCAGATTTATAAATATATCAGTCAAACAGTCTCTCTCTGTCTCTCTCTCTCTCTCTCTCTCTCTCTCTCTCTCTCTTTCTCTCTCAGATCCAAATGCCCATGCATTGGTAAAAATTCAAAAGATGATTATTAATTTCAAATGAACATGTTTGGTATCTACCTATGTCTGAAAAAATCAGTGCTTTGGGAGTAATTCTTAAATTGTGGGATGTATCTGTAAAGCTTCTCATCATCTTCTGTATTCGATGAAATGCTTAAGATGACTTGAGTAATCAAATGGTAAGCTGCAGTTCAGGACGAAAGAGGTACCCACAGACAGCTGGTTGCCCAATGCAGGCCGTGGTGGGGGCAGCGCTGTGAGCCCCCTTTGCTCCAGAGCCTTCAGCCTTCGCCATTCGCTAGTCGGCGGCCGCCAAACGATCCAGCGTTCGACTGCTCATCCGAGGATACCGCGATCGGATTCAGTGATTCGCCGATTACTGTACCCACCCATTTTGTAAACCAGTACGAATAATATTAGCATTTTCCACTTACCGAAGTCGTTGGGAAAGTGATTGACAGTGATGTCTTGGTCGTGCTCGGGGAACGAGTGCTGGAGGCCGTGGAGGCGGCGGACGCCATCCCCTTGGAGGCGGCGATCCATGAACCTCCCCCGCCCCCCAACATCTTCTAACTACACATCAAACGGTACGTACCTGACCTACCTCTCTAAAAATTAGGCGGAGTACCTACCAATGTACTTTTTTAAATTTTTTTATTGGCATTGAAAATTCATACAGCCATAGAAGTTTTAGAACATATTCATCAAATTACAGTATAGTACAAAAACACACAAAAAGCACAATCAAAATAGTGAAATTACTTACAATTTAAACTTACAACTTAATATCACAATCCTCTATGAATTTAAATAAAACTTTGTAAACAGGTAATTCTTTCTGAAAAATACTAATATAATTAAACGGTGTCGCTATTATGGTACCTTGCTGGTTAAAAAGCATATCTCTCCGTACATGATATCTTTCACATTCCATTATGATGTGTTCCATGTCTCCATTCCCTCCACAGTGCTCACATAATCCATCCGCGTTCTCTACTCTTGGTACTCCTATCGCTACCATATACGAAGGGTATAGTGCATGGTTGCTCCTGATTCTGCAGATTGATCTTATGAATGTTCTACCATATTCATGCTTGAACCAGGGCTTTCTTTTGATCACGGGATGTATGTTCTTGAAAAACCTTCCCTTTTCACTTGATTCAAATCTATGCTGCCATTCAGAGAGTTGCTTCTTGTAGAAAACCGCGTAAAATTCAGCTCTAGGTAGTGTGATTTTGGTATAATCTCCCGAAGTAGCAGCAATCTTAACAGCTCTATCCACCTTCTCATTATAAATTAGCCCCATGTGCGCTTTAACCCATATGAAGTTGACAGTGGTGCCCCTAGTACTAAGATTTGCCACTAAATGTAGGTATAATGCGTGCTATAATGTGGTTTTTAAATTTTGTCAAATGCAGACTGGAAATAGCTTTCAGTACGCTCTCCGATTCGGTACAAATCACAACTATGGTAGGTACATCATCTAAATTCATTATGTACTCTGGGAATAACGAAATTGCTGTCGCTTCTGCTGTGAAAACAGTAGCTATTTCAGGCAATTTGAATTTTCTTTCCACATTATTCTGGATATCTATAAAGGCACTACCAATGTACATTGCATGGATTGATACTTACCATTAGATTTATGACTACTATAGCGAATTAGGGTACCTAATGCAATGAATTCAAAAATTAGTTAGGCAAAAGAGAATCGGATTTTGTTTTGTTAAAGAATATCCCAAAAAGACGCTCCGCGTACAAAAGATGCCAAGCCGCAAAATGCATGATATTATCCAATTTGGGCCAAGCCAATAGTCGGATTCTCTCACTCTTATTGACTGCGTTTGGGAGTGAGACTCTTCTTCAATGACTTGGCCGATCGCCTATCGCAACCGTTCTGGTAAGTATGGTGGTGGATGCACACATCTCACTGGGACTGGAAATAATAAACTCATAATGTTGAATAATAGTGTACTTCATTTATAAATTACTTATAAATTACGGGGCAAGCCCCCCGGACCACCCGTTAAGTTCCTCGCTTCGATCGCAAACGGTAAATGGGCCCACCCAACTTAGCAGACGTTTTTTTCTGTTGGAAATTCTCACAAACAAATTAAATCTTATGAAACTACATGGAACCACAAAAAGTTTATTAGGGGATGTTGCTCGCTTCGCTCGCAAGGTATGGCTGTATATTTGTAGGAAAAAATCCGAATTTATTCTGTTGACATGGCTTTCGAACGGAAAAGTTCCATCCTTCAAGACTCATGAGCGTAGGCCTGCTCGCAACATTGTGAAACGGCGGCCGGCTCAATTAACTTCTCATTTTAATCGCTTCTCCTCCCTTCTCCTTGCATTTTGACCGACTTCAATCAAACCGACTTCAATCAAACCTGTATTTAGCTCGCGAAAACCATCCCGAAAAACGTACCTTTATGGGGTATATTCTAATGGGAAAAAGCCAAGTTTTTCGGCGGAATTTTTGAGAAAACGGGTCCGTACTCTTTAATTTATTTGACTCATTTCCAGATACTTTTTTCGTGATCCGATCGCACCGTCGTCTTTTTCGTAGAAAAATCTACGAAACCGGTATTTTTCCAGAATATTTTTGGCCGTTTAGAGTGGTAGGATACACGGGGAAGTGGAAAAAGCGCTCATTAAACCGAGCTGCCACCCCCCTCCCGCCGTTCAGCCTATGGTTTGGGTGGGATCAGAAAATTTTAAAGTCGCTTATACACCCTATCGGAAAATCCCAAGAAGATCCCCCAACTCATAGACTTCCGCCGCTCAGCCGTTTGGCCGTGCATAGACACGACAAACAGACGAACAGACAGATGGAGTTTCATTCTTATAAAAAACTAGCCACTCCGGCTGGCTACGCTCGCCTCCACGTCAAGCCCATTAAGTTGCTCGCTTAGCTCGCAAGGTGTGGCTGTTTACATGCGATGTATTACAATTGAAAAATGTAGGGGATGTTGCTCGCTTCTCTCGCAAACGGTAGATCCCTAAGGGTGGGTATAACGTGTGTAGGGGATGTTGCTCGCTTCGCTCGCTCGGTACGGCTGTATATGTGTAGGAAAAACCCTGGACCCCCCCATTAAATTGCTCGCTTCGCTCGCAAGGTGTGGCTGTGTTCATGCGATGTATTACAATTGAAACATGTAGGGGATGTTGCTCGCTTCACTCACAAACGGTAGATCCCTAAGGGTAGGCTTTTCGACGGCCGTTTAGAGGGGTAGAGGTAGCAGGGAAGTAGAAAAAGCGCACATTAAACCGGACTTCGATCCCCCTCCCGCCCTATAGCCCATGGTTCGGGTGGGATTAGAAAATTTTAAATTCGCTTATACACCCTATCGGAAAATCCCAAGAAGATCCCCCCACTCGTAGACTCCCCCCACTCAGCCGTTTGGCCGTGCATAGACACGACAAACAAACAGACAAACAGACCCGGTATTTTCCCGGAATTTTCGACGGCTGTTTAGAGGGGTAGGGGAAGCGGGGAAGTCGAAAAAGCGAGCATTAAACCGAGCTCCCACCCCCCTCCCGCCATACAGCCTAGGTTCGGGTGAGATTAGAAAATTTTAAAATGGCTTATACCCCCTATCGGAAAATCCCAAGAAGATCCCCCCACTCGTCGACTCCCCCCACTCAGCCGTTTGGCCGTGCATAGACACGACAGACAGTCAAACAAACAAACAAACAGACAGAGTAACTCGCAAAAATCAACCGTTGAAGAAGCGTTTCATTCTCAAATGCAGTCAAAGATTGACAGAATCCGACTATTGGCGTGGCCCCCGGCTCCCTGTCAAACTTAAATTTCCTAGAATGAACAGAGAGAATTTAGCTCACATAGCAGATCAGGATAGAACCCGTAATTTTGTTTATCCTTTAATGCACTTAAGAAGCTCCCAATAAAATTTCACATTCCTAGGGCGAATAGGAGATAATTAGCTAATTAGCTAACTCAGCTGATGAGAATAGATCAATTCATCGTCTCGAAATGTCCCAGTGAGTTTCCCTAGCAAATTTCAACTTCCTAGGGTGAACGGGAGAGAATTTAACTCAAAACTGACCAGGACTTGGTCGTCGTACCCAAAACGCACTTCGTCAGGTCAAATGTGGCCTATGTTTCAAATTTTATCAAAATTGGCTAAGGAGGCCTGGTAGAAGTGGGTGGGCAAAAAACGAGGTGAGACGAGAAAAAAAGAAAGACCGAAAACATTCATTTTGACGCCTCCTTTTAGCTTCTATAGAATCGATCTAATATTTGGCATCAGGCGACCAAACCAGAGTTTACGAAGAAACTTGAGTTTGAGCCGACAGGGTGTGGTCGGAAGTTCTACTTTATTACTAATCTCGGCGCGCTTGTTGCAATGATTTATTGGAAGCTTGGCAATGCGAGACTAGCGTCTCGCTGGATCCTAGATGCGTATAACGGGCTATACTTACTGAAAATGTCAGCATTGTGCGGGTCGGACCTTAGTCTCCTACGAAAGAATCACTACCGGATCAGGCGGCGGGTCTCCACTACTCATGGGAAGTTCCAGTCATAGGTACAGCATGATCGTTAAATTGTTTTGAAATTTGAGCTTTTTGAATGCAAAGAAATTGCTAATTATTAATTTTATGTCAAAAAAAGCATTATTAATAATAATCTGCTATTCAAAGAGAGATTTTGGATTTTTAGCTTTTTGAAATTTTTGTTGATTTTTTAAGCAAATCTTGGTGAAATTTAAGTACATTATTCATCAAAATTTTGTACATAAATGTTTGAATGTTCTGTTTTAAAGTTATTGAACTTTATTTGAGCAATATTCTGCTAAATAATATAAACATGACAATTTTTGCCGTTTTTAGCAATTTTTAGTGCCAATTTAATATGCTCAAAAAGTGATGGCATACAAAGGCATCCTTTCATTTGGAAAGCTTGATTTTTTTGGCACGAGAGCCGATTTTTCATCTTAATTTCCACAAAGGAATTTAGCGCATTCTGAAGCCACAAAACGGATTTCAATTATGAAAATTCTCAAACATTTTTGGAGCCATTGCAATAGTCTCATTTTCTAAGAAAATTCGCTAAAACGTAAACTCTTTGTAAGAATCATTACTATTGCAGTTTTAATTCAATCTCAACAAAATATCTCAGGTTGACCCTGGATGGTCCTCCTTGAGTTTCATTGCTGCTAGATCAATGGTATCCTCTGCGCATGTACCTAACTTTTTAACATTCTGTTTTGATAGTCCTTAGGGACAGATCCACCTACCCGAATCTTGTAACATGGGACCTAGATAGCAAGTGTTTTCACCATTCCATCACCAATTTTTATTCCCAGATTAGCCGATCGACGGATCATTTAGTATACGAGTGACTGTCTTCAGACCAAATATTAGTGAACAACAGCTTATGATTACGGAGCTACAGTATTTTTTGTCCGCTACACTTCACCATTCCAACATCAAAATATAAGATGCCGAGCACAGTTTGGCGGCAAACATTACTCTGTGGCGACAGTGTTTACGTTAGCGCATTTAAAAATTTTAAAATATAAATTTTCGAAAATTTTCTTCATTGAAATCCGTTTTGAAGCATTCTGAAAAGAATTTATTAGAATTGAGATAAAAATTCAGTTCTGAGACGTAAACAACCAACATTTTTAGGGGGAGTGATAACAATTTTTTTTCTTGGTCGATCTCAAAGGTTCATTATTATAAATAATAAACCAAAACAGGGTTACGTACACAACTTTTCAAGATGACGACCTGTGAAAAAATTGCGAATTAGCACTGGTCCGTGGGTTAACCCACCCTAACAGATGGATTCCGAAACCCGAGCGTTATCACAAGCAGATTCCGAGAGAGAACAACCACTTTATTTACAATAAAATTGGCGAGCTACCCATATTCTGGGTTGCCATGAGACTCAGCATAACGGGTCAAACAATGATAGTCACATAAAAAAACATAATAAGAAATAGTTATTAAACAATAGGTAGGTATCATGGTAAAACCTTTGAGAAAATTCAGATTGCTCAATATTTGTATAAATATTTTAAGTACATGTACTTATGAACAACAACAATATCATGTACTGAACAAGTATCATGTACTTATGTATGTCTATGATCAATGTGAAGTGTCTCTCAAGACGGTTAGGCACTATGCTACTAAGTCGCTTTTCTTCAGGCCGAAAGATTTGAAAAAATTGCACAAAACTGGGGAGGCTGAGTCACTAACACCGAACTATAGTCCGAATACTTCCCAGCTGGCAATGTCATATTTCTCCCGGAAAAACGGGATGGTCGGCAGGTATATTGACCTCAATGAGGTTCTTCTCACTGCAGGAAGGATTCCTGCAGAGGCGATTTCCCTGACTCCGGCCACCTGTCGCCCGGTTAGCCATCGAATTCATGGACAGTTTGATTCCGTTAGTCCATTCGCTGCTAGTAAGTCCTTGTTTATTTGAGACCCAACTGTTACCTGCGGAGAAAGCCTTAAACCATCGTATACCAATCCCTCTTTGGGGCTAGTGTTAGTGGAAGGGCCATTTTACCGTTTTTACCAGAAAAATCACGGTCCCGGATTAATCCAAGGAAAACTCCCTTTGGTGGAACTGGTCCGAAAAGGTTTATTAATCCTGAATTGAAGCTAGTTTGTACACTAGCGCAGATCTGAAATTATTGTCACAAGCATAATAACTTGCTTGGGTCTGAAAGCCTAAAGCTTGTTTTATTACTGAAGGACTTAGGGGTTCTCCTAGACGCTCAGCTCTCATTCTCTGATCAGATCTCTGCCATCTCCACCTGGGCTATATGAGTGTTGGGATTTATAAAGCGTAATAGGCGTGAATTTGATTTTCTCCATGCAATTTTAATTTTCCACAAGTCGCTTTTATATCCGATCTTGGAGTACGCTTCTGTTGTCTGGAATCCTCACTATAGATGTGGATGCCACATATACCACCTGAAGAGACATAACAGAAGATTCTTACGCAACACAGCTTATAAGCTGCATATCCCCCACGATTCAGTAATTTTCGAGGTTCTTGATGAGATGTGCAGCACTCAGCGTCCGGAGAGAAGAAGCTGTTTAGCGGATGTGGCGTTTTTTCACTAACTGATCCTGGGTTTTGTGAACTCACCATCTCTCCTCACTAATGTTAACTTTGTGGTTCCTCAGTTTCCGTTCATCGGTTATCTTTTGGATTCCTTTTGCAGCAACTAACTATCTATACCATCGGCCACCATGCAGGATGCCGCGGTGTTTGAATCGTGCAGTTCAAGAGTGCCAGGATTTGGACTTTTTCTTCTTATCACCAGCGGTCGTGCGTTCGAGAACTTCGTGTAATGTGAAGAACCTCTTTTCGTGAAATGAGTGTATTCTGAAGTGGATATCTATAATTTATAATTCTATTTATCTCATTTTTGCGCCTACCATTTAAATTGTAATTGTGTTGTAATAATAACTGTTTTAAATAAATAAATAAATGACGTCTATAGTTTGAATCCGATTTCATTGAGACTTTCAGAGATTGTGTATGGTAGTCCTCTACGAATTCCATTGGTCTCGGATCAAAGTTAATCAATACGCACTTGCAAACGTGAAGTTCCTCCAACAAACATAACATTTGCAGCTTAAATCCACTGTTGTTCATTAATTGCTGGTATTTTCATGGATTTCTCCATATTTTCATCCTGAAAGTAACTTTACAGCCTTTCACGTTAAGGTATGGTGTGAAATAAAGAATAAATACACTATTGAAAAGCGCGTACGAATTCCTATTGATGAGATAGACGTATCAACTCCATTTTGGGATATATTTCCAATGGAATAGGAACGGTAGGTTTGTTTATTTTTAGCCCCAATCTATGAATGGAAATGAGAGCTGTTAGATTGCACACCTAGGCCTGGGCTTGAAAAGCCAACTTATGACTCACCCCTGCGATGTTTTTTCTTCTTCAAAAGATTATAGGGGTGAAGCAGAAATAGGAATACAAAAGTAGTCGAAAGCGTAAATAAAAAAGCGGCTATTTATACACACGAAGGGACAGAATGACGTTCCTTTGATCGGAAAGCGAGGGATTTATTATCGTTAGGTTATCGAGTTCAAAAGAAGCAGAACCCAGATCAGATGGGAGATCGTACCAGGGCCTGATGGGTTCACCAGAAGAACAGACTCTTGAGCATCAGGGTCTTGGTGTTGTGGTCCGAAACCGTATCTTTGACCTAAATATTCGCAAGATGCCCATAAACTACCCCATGCATTAACCTGTATTGCACAACCTACTTTTGAAACCCGTGTGCAGAGTGAGTGAGGCATATAAGCTTCCTCGCATATTTATCTCAGAGAAAAATTACGGCTGTCCTTTGGAAGATGTAGAAAGCAGATCTATATCTGTTTTACTTCAAATATTACGAGAATTGCGCTTATAAAATAATTTCATCGGCTTTAAAACTATCAGTTTTAAATTCGATCGGAATAGAGCAGGGGTCGCTAACCTTTTTGAAGTGACCACTAACTAGCCCCAGAAGTTTCAGCGGATCAGTTGATTTTTTTAAAAATGAATAAAACTTCGAAAATAACTTTTTTTGTTGCCAGTTTATCGATATAGTGGCTAATACATTTTGCCACTGTCAGTTTTCACACTCAGAGATTATTAACTTCAAATGTTGCTTGCTTTTGATCGCGAGAGCAGATTACAATCTTTTTCGTAGGCGTTGGAAAAGGAAAGGGGTAGAGCAATTTCAGCACAATCTCCTTGGAGAACGGAAAAACTGTTACCACAACTCTCCAGTTTTTTAACAGTGCAGTTATCCTTGCAGTTCCTGTTGTTTTGTACCACTATTAGTTTTTTCGGGTCTTTTCTGTTATATCCCCGCATTTACAAACTATTTTCTATAGAATGGGGATTGATCGGGAATGTCCCAATAACTATTTATAACTACCGCATAATATGTGGGAAAGGAGATTTCTAGTATTTGTTGAGATTAGATAAGGGTTATCGCGAACAAGCCTATGCATGCATGCGTCACTCGCGTCATTTGGGTCATCTGACCTGTATGTCCAACTAATCTGTATTTTTACTAAGGGATTGACTACTTGATGTTATGTATTTTTTAGATGCCAACTTGCGAGCATCCAGACCACCAGAATATACACAGCATTCTGATCTAGAACAATAGAACATTTATCAAACGTTTATCAACATTCTATAGAAAATAGTTTGTAAATGCGGGGATATAACAGAAAAGACCCGTTCTTTCTTGCACATTATCTGGTAGGTACTAAGTTCGTGTCGATATTGAATGGTCAAGTAGGAGCTGTTCCATCGATCGCGTATTCAGGAGAATAAAGTAAGAATTCAATCTTCAATGCTTTCTCAAAACCGCAAAAATGTTTCCTTAATCGGTTCATGAAAAACAGCAATCAATAAACAAATGGCAAATATATGTGAGTAGGTACCTACCAACTCGCTCCTCCTCTCTCACCTACTTATATTGGGGCGTATGCATCTTATTATGTTTTCTAAAATGTCTCGAGGACCACTTCGGGATACCTCGCGGACTACTAGTGGTCCACGGAATAAAAACCACTGAAATAGAGGCTTCAAATCAACAAATAATAATCGACTAGTTCTCAAACCCGAGAGAATTATTACTACGGACGAAGTGAACGCCATCCACAAGTTCGGTTAGTCTGCTGGATATCAAATCGAATCAAAATCAAATCAGTAGTATTGCCATATTAGATATCAAACCAATGTTGAGAAAGACGTCAGGAATTACAAATGCACTCTGGAAGCCTAGTACGCACTGGGATTCTTTGTTCGGACTCTTTGTCGCGGAGCTGCGTCTCGGACTCATTTTCTTGCATCCGGGACGCTCCGCGACATTGAGTCTTGCATCTCGTGTGTTGCGTTTTAGTATTTTTCGAGTCCCATTCCGAATGGGATTCTTTACACATTGTCGCGCAACATTGAGTCAGTGCGTACGTGAATATCGAACAAAGTGGGCCTCTCACCGGTGTATTTTCGTTGTTATCGCTTTGTAGTTATCGTTGTTATGCTTGTAGCTAAAAACGGGTAAAAATTGTTAATTTTTTTTTTTTTTTTTTTGCAGAATTTTAGTCAAAAGAACTTTATTAACAATGAACTAGAAAAACAAGACATTTGTGCTGAAATAAGTAGGAACTTAAATTTCATTAATATTTGTCAAAAATGGATAAAAACATCTTTAAAAAAAGCTAAAAATCAAAAATAGCTTCATTTTTTTCGAAAAATTCGCTAGAACATTTTTTGAATTGCCGAAAATTATTTAGAACAAGTTTATTTGCCACAAAATCGGTAGTGAACATTTCTTCCCAGTTAAAATACTAAATTTTCAAAACAATTTAACAAAATCTACTAAGATAATTTACGAAAATCCGCTCATACGATCATGCTCTGCATGACTGGAACTTTTTACTAACTTATTAAGTCGTCTTATAAATAAAATCGATTTGACATTAAATAGCTGGATAATCCAATTAACGCTGTTTCCAACGGTGGTCATATTTTCGATTTTACAGTGATCTCAAGTGGAGTTATGGTCGTTTGAAGGTAGAAAACATATCTTAAAAATGAAATTACTCAGAAAAACAAAGCATTAAAATAAATCTCTAACAAGTACTTTCGATCAGAAATGAGCTCTAGAATTGACCCATGAAGCACCGTTACACCCTTCTTAGTGGTTGACGCAGATGGGCTATCTAATGCAGATATAATAAAACATCATGTAATAATTTTTTTGCCTTCTTCTTCTAGTCTTCTAAACAGTTTGCTTCAGTTCAGGTCACACTCTCATCTCTACTCTAGACACTCTCGGAACCTCTTCCCCCCTTGTCAATGATGTCCTGCAGGATGCAGCAGCTTTGTGGCCCCTCCACAAAAGATGATAATGGCCTCACGATATGGAAAAAACCGTTAAAAAAAAACCGAGTGTTAATGAAGGGTCCACGCATCCACCAACGCGGTGGCTTTTTTTTTAGTAGCATTTTTTTTACTCCGTAGAGCTATGTAAAGTGCTACTGCAATCCCCGAAAGCGCGACCTCGTTCGACATGGCTCAGGTTCAAACTAGATGCGTACACGATTTGCAGAGCGACAATGTCGCGGGGCAAAGAATCTGAGACATGAATCCGAGCGTCTGCAACAAAGAGTCCGAACAATGAATCCCAGTGCGTACTAGGCTTGAGGAACCCCTAAGGACATTATTCCTCTGAAATCTGATATTTAATTTTTGCCCTTCTTCTAATGATCTTGGCTTGGACTGAGATGTTTTTCCCAAAGGTTATAACGAATAGAACTTGCATACTATGAACAGGGAACTTGCGAACTTGTTTAAGTTTTGAATTTTATTTTTAGCGAATTCTCGTAGAAAATGCAATGGCTCGAAATATTTTAAAATAAAAATGTTCGAAACATTTTTTGGTTGAAATTGGCATTTGTGAGCCAAGTAGGATGGGATTTTAACTTGCAGAACCACCCCAATCAGCTGCGTGAGCTCTTAACGCTAATTTTTATGCTGCTTGCCTCGCTGAATCGTTAAATTTATATTTTTTAGCAAAATTTTAGTAAAAAAAAAGAAAGATTATCAACAACGAACTAGAGCGTTGTGAAATCTATGCAAAAATTTTACAGAAAAATGTACTCAAATTTCATTAATATTTGCTGAAAAATCGATAAAAACTCCATAGAAAAGCCAACATTTTCAAATATCTTTTGAATTGCAGAATATTATTTAGGTCGAATTTGTTGCCATTTAGTTGATAGTTAACTAGTTGTTTGCACAAATTGCTCATTTAACATAATATGATACGATAATTTACGAAAATTCTCTCATACGATCATGCTGCATGACTGGAACGTTGTAAGGTCTGTATCTAATATTTTGCAAAACATTATAGGTTAATTGTAGAAAATACATTTCATCCTAGAAGAACACGGAAAATAGTTTAATCAATTAATATACCGTTTTATTGCGCAGTGGAGCAGCAATTAAAGCAGGAAATCATGAATGAGATGATAGCAAATTACCCACCGGACACTTTTCTGCCACTCATTACTAATAAACAATCTTAATATTAAATTGAATGATTGAAACCGAATAAAATGGTTGTGAAAATGTCCAACAGAATACAAATTTATGATTGATTTAGGAAGGTAGTGCACATTTTACTCATTACATTACACAATATTATAGATAACCTGATCACCACTACCAAACTGATCACCACTATCAAGGTCAGTCTATTGTCAAAAAGTTTCCAACGATTTAGTTCATGCCAATGACGATTTTGACGTTTACACTTCAAGCAATGGTGAATCTGACGATGACTAAACCATGAACTAGAAATGATTCTACAACCACCGAAAATATATTTCATTAATCCTTTGTTAAACATCATTTACCCAAAATAAATCGTAACAATATTTATTGTTTAGGTTCATTCAATATCCCACTTTACATTGAACAGGAGTTATCGGTGAAGTGCCCATATTTATAATACAATAGTATAGATAAGTAATAATTAGGTATAGGTAAGTAGTAATAATTTATAGGTATTTTATTATAGGACATCTGTTTTTTTTTCACTCCTTGTGAGGTTTCAATTTGGATAATCCTTGTATCATACAAAATTCTGTTGCCTTTAATAAACTCAGTATTACAGAAAGTTTTAACTTAGCATGGACATAGGACATGGGCCTTTTCAGGCCAAGACTAAAAGTCATTGGTCCTCCCGATTTACTCGCGCTCCCACAGTTGAATCGAATTGAACTTATCATAATCTGATGACCCTAAATGTCTGATTGAAAAAGGGGTACATCTTTAAGAATTTCACCACGTTCATTCTATAGCCCACCAAGACCAGCCAGGTGGGCGCGCGTATTGAATTGAGCATGAAAAAAGCTTTGAAATGAGCCTTCACTGTCGACTATATACTCCTGATTAAAATATAGCTTAATCAGCTAGAATTGGTACTTTTCCGTTAATAACCCCCCAGTCAATTCGTCTTCAATACGACCGCCCGATGTTTTTATGCATTACTTCTTACTTAGATTATGATATGTTATGTATTTTTGATTGAGATGCGAGCATCCAGACCGCCAAAGTATACACATCATTCTGACCTACATGTCCAACTAATCTGTATTTTTACTAAGGGATTGACTACTTGATGTTATGTAATTTTGAGATGCGAGCTTGCGAGCATCCAGACCACCAACCTATACACAGCATTCTGATCTATTTGTGCGAATTCATATGCATTCTACCAGAGCGAATTCATGTGGAGGCAATCAAACCACAACCACGCCAATTTGTTTCAACAAATCCTCACCAACATCGGCAACTTCTGAAAACACAGTAATTCTTTTTTTTTTTTCTTTTTTTAAAAATAATATAATTTCTTCCCATAGCTTGAAATTGTCACCTAGGAACAACGGGCGGGCGTGTTGAAGACAAATTGACCGGGGGGGTGTATAACGGACAAATACCCTAGGATTTTCCCTTATTTATTAATTTTTTAAAAATCAATTACCGTTTATTTTATTGGCCCTCTGAAGCTGTTTCATAGGCAAGGCTTTGTTAAGAAGAGGGTGGCCTATTGGAATTGATTCAAGTGGGTGAGGGACAACCCAAGCATGAGAAACCAGATGTGCTAAAGACCACACGGGAGAAGTGTAAACTTCTATGAAGATTTTCTGCTAAATATAATAAATATAAAATATATTATGGAAATGATTTTGGTTGCCGAAAAAATCTTGTAAAGACCAATTTCAAAGTATACAAAATTTTTATTCAAACATTATTAAACTTTTCTTACACATAAACTAGTCACAACATTGTTTCTATATTTTCTGTTTACATTATTATTTTATTCTTTATTCATTAACCTTCAACAATAGTGTTATCATTATTACAATCATCTGACGACTCTAGAAAAGAAATTATTGGCTCATGGTAATTGAAATAAGAGATAAATGTTCTTGACTCAATTTTGTGTAGGTAATTTTCTGTTATGGTGAGCGTCTACAATTACTATAAGCAAGATTAACTTCTCACCCAAGTGACAACAAAACAAGCGGCATTGTTTACTATATCCATTTATAACATAAATAAATATAAAACTACGTCATGAATAGAAGAACAAGTATGAAAGAGATGAGTGATAAATCGTGAGCTTTCCAACGAGTGGAGAACAATTTTTGTCCGGTGAAAAGTAAAGAAGTTTCATTTCCCCAGCAACGGCTTGGTTGTACGTGAAAATCAAAAGAAACCGAAACGAAACGCTTGCATACGAGTCTGCAACACATTGGGACATTTTATGTCTTTGGTTGAGGACAAGTATGTGTTGCAGACTCGTATGCAAGCTCTAAGAGCCACTCAGCTGATCCGGACCCTGGGCATCGTCACGTAAATGTGCTAAAGAGACTACATACGAAATTACAGCTTCCTAGAGTGTAAAACATATAAATTAGATTTAAGAGCCACTCATCTGATCCGGACCCTGGGCATCGTCAAGTAAATACCCTAAAGAGGCTACATAAGAAATTACAGCTTCCTGGAGTGTAAAGTATTGAAATTACCTATTAAAATGATTTAACCACCGCTTCACAAATCAACCCGTTCTCGCAAATTATTTGGATCACCTGCTATGATCAAATCATCAAAACACCAGCTCAATGAAATCATCAGAAATTATGAAGCGGTGGCAATCATGTTCACAATATCAATTATTGAGAATGATCACCTGAGTGTAAAAAATTATTCAAATAACCTTGCCCATAACTCAGCTTTTTGGCCACGCACTTCGCAGTAGTTAACATAATATGGTTGGATAAATCGAGAGCTTTCGAACGGATGGTCAACGAATTTTGTGGGATGAAAAACGACGAAGTACCATCAAAATATTTTCGTGAGCAATTTTCCGTGACGTTTTTTTTAGTTTATGTGCCATAGCAAAGACAAAATGTCAAAAACAGCCTGACGGAAAAAAACGTGACGGTAAAATCGTATTCACACCCCGCTAAATGTTTCGACGCGGTGCGCCTATAAAAGTTTACACTTCAAAAAAACCTCATACAAATCCGTTTCAGACCATTTTAATAAAGACTCCGTGAAAAAAACCTTAGGTGTATACTGTGTGTGTATGTGTGTGGTATTTGTGTGTGACAATTTTTTTCGACGCTACCCAGGCCACAACTCTCAACCGATTTTCGAGAGTCTTTCTTTTTTCGATCCCATTTTTAGTCTGGTTGTGCAGCGAACCCCGGAAATTTTGAATTCCGTATGGAAAGGGTAAAATGGGGGGGGACGTGAATTTTTCGGAAAATTTTGTCGACGCCACCCAGGCTACAATTCTCAACTGATTTTCGTGATTTTTATTTGGTTCAATTCCATTTTAAGTCTAGTTGTGCAAAAAACCTTGGGATTTTTGAATTTGCTGTCGTGGTGGGGGGTGGAGGGGGTAATTACCGATTCTTCCAAGCGCTGCCCAAGCTACAAATCTCGACCAATTTTCGTGAGTCTTTTTTTTTTACAATACGAAGTTGATATAGTTTTGGATCGTATGTCGGGAGTTTCCAATTTCATCTTGAGAGGGGGTGAATGGTGGGGGTAATATTGATAAATCATGATGTTTTAACAATTCTCTTCCGATTTTCGTGATTCTTTTTTCTTTGTTCAACTATGAATTCGGTCTAGCTTTCTAGCGTATATCAGAAGTTTGAAATGTCATTATGGAAGGTGGTGAATGGAGGGGGTGATAATAGTAAGTCTAGTCTATAGTAAGTGATATGTCCATCCGCCACTTTCTGGAGGACTGCCCAGCCCTTGTGGACCTCTGAGTCCAGCATCAGCCCCCTCAGTGGGTTGGCGTTTTATCCGTGCCAGACAAGGTCCGATCCCGGTTGTTGTAACTGGGAGCCGCTGAGCTCTACTACGAACTGTGATATCTGATCTGTGATATATTTATATACATCTAGTCGTAGTTTTATTTCACTTTGCTGATTGTACATTGTAGCATGTTTATCGTTATTAGCCTATTTTACATCTATTCTTAGTTGTATTACTTTATTTTTAGGTTTTTTTTTATCCACTTTGGGGGCTAAACAGTGGTCAACAGTGTACCCCTAATTTTTTCCCCTCCGAGTTGCCTGTGGAGTCCAGGATGGCGCTCCTTTTTAGTTAAGGATGGCAACATGGCTCCCTTTAGAATCGTGCCACTTCTAGTGTCCCTTTAGACACCTTGCTCAATGCCGCTAATGACCCTTCTGGTTCAGGTGAGGCTTTAACCTTTAAAAAAAAGTCATGATGTTTCAATTATTCTTGCTAGGTTTTCGTGATTTTTTTGATTGTTTGTTCAATTATGAATCTGTTCTAGTTTTGAAAAATATGTTAGGAGTTTCAAAATTCATGTTGGAAGTTTTATGGAAATTTACTATCGGTGGAGGGGGCTAATGAGGGGAAGGGTAATTCCGAGAATTCAAGATATTTTTGTTTTTTCTCTTAATTCAACTTTTATCAAAATTGTATACAATCCATTCATAAAATGTCCCTGTAATGCTTCCATTACGTACCAGTATGTTTCTTTTTTCATTCTTCTTCTTTCGGCAGAAGCAACGGGGCTCGCGCTACTAGCCTTAGTTCCACCATTCCTTTGGTATTCCTGAGGGACCATTGATTCCCTCAGCCTCAAGGAAATCGCGCGGATGATCGCCAACTGTAGCTTCATTCGCACCCATCTCACGATTACAGACCGTGGTTTTCCTCTGCTAGAGTACAGACTAACCTCTTCACAAAAATTTCGGAATCCCTATCACCTTTATTGTTGCTGGTATTGGTGGATCTGACCTTTTGCCTGTGCCGCGTAAAGAGAGAAAACAAAGATGAACAGCAATTCATTAAAAATAATGGCACTAA
This sequence comes from Adelphocoris suturalis, assembly GCA_030762985.1. NCBI lineage: Eukaryota > Metazoa > Arthropoda > Insecta > Hemiptera > Miridae > Adelphocoris > Adelphocoris suturalis. Next base: position 46,740,934 of record CM061042.1, on the reverse strand, counting down.
TAAGTCATATGAGGAGATCGTTGAAAGTGATTTCTCATAACAGCCACCTACCTGTCAGCGTCGCCCCATTAGGACGGAAATAAATCATCTCCACCGTTAAAGGAAGAGGAGGAGTTCAGCTTGTAAACATTGTTTATTTTTGGAGGCCGTCAAACTTTAGGTGTCCTGAGAGCAGATTTGTGATCACGTGCCACGGAGGCCAATGTTATTATGATGAACAGCTAATGGTAACATCCACCCGCCTACATTCAAGACTATTCCGACTGTCAAGGAATTTCCCGCTCTACACCATTCTAAGGTAAGCGCACACTATTGCCGCAGCGTGTCGGGTCGCAGCGCATTAATAGAGAGTTTTTGGAGACTTCAACTTAACGTCACCCGTCACCATAGTCTTGAGGGAGCAAATGAAGATGCTAACCTAAATGGAACATGGGGCACGGTTGCCTTAATTTTAATGTCACGCATATGGTGGTTGGGCAACGCGATATTTTCCACCAGCTGTCTTGTTGTCTACTGGTTGTCTAATATACTTTATTTCGATATGAAACGCAGATTTTCAATCCTAAATTCGAATTTTATGTTATTCTCAGTACAAATATGGGATAGTTTCTCATTTTTAGTTTTCAATTCGTAAACAAGGCATGGATTTAACGCAAAGATATTAAGGCTGAAGTGGGAAACACCGCGGTTTAGTTGCAATGGTGCGTGTTCCACGTTCCTCCAATGTATAGCCGAGGCTCAAGGTAAAAGCAAAAAGGGGTCTGGGATCTCCCCCGTGGGGGGTGAGTGCCGATTTTTTGGGTCTCCAGAATCTCTAGATTTGTTTGTTACTCGGTAGACCCCATTATTGTATCTAGTAACACTCATGAAAAACTAGGTATCTATTGCTCACTATATGTTCCTAGACATAGGCAGGTGTTTGTGTAATTCACATAAAATTAAACTAGGAAAGGACGCTCAGTCCTTTTGTTTCATGCTGTTTAATATAGGCAATGCGAAAAAGTTTTTGATTTCCAAGCTTTCAAAAACCCACTTTATTTCTTTAACAGTTAGCCATCATCAATCTTGTAGGTTTGCTGAAGGATACATATTTTATAAATTTAAAAGAAAAGGATGTAGTTGGTGATTAAGGTAGTAGTTACGGGTGATGTTTGGAGTAATCCCATCAAGATAAAATTATCTCAAAGGTAGGTAATAAGCGATTATGTTAGTTCGCTTGGCATTGGCTGGATTTGGGCTCCCACTAAGGGATAATTTTCAGAGTTTAAAATCCAAGGTACAATTCATGAACGGAGTTATGTGGGAGGATAAACAAGGGATATGCGAGCCATGTTAGCTCGCAGTCTCTCGTATCACGTCAAACAATCTCAAGCTCTACTAGTGACTCACAAGTCTTTCAGAAAATAGCTATACAAACCTCCAACGCCCCATTCAGTTGCACAGTTTCTTCCTTGTTGCATATCCTCCGAATCTTATGATAATTTCGAAATGACAATAATCACAGAAGCAGGGATGGGCCAGGGAGTCACACGTCTCGTGGGCTGTACGTAGGATCCTCAAGGAGAGCCAGCTTACAGGCTCGGTATTCGTGGTCCGTATAAATTATCACCTTTAGCCGATGTGACGGAGAACAGGTCAATTAGATTGAACTACCTACCATATTTCTGTGTTGCTGTCAGAAAGATGATTGGACGTAGATGGAACGGTCGTATCGGATATTAGACCTCATTCCATAACGTGATATTCAGCGCTGCACATGCTCTAAGCTCCAGACCAGACTATTTTACATAATGAATATCATTATGTTCAGAAATATAATCATCGAATAATTTAAATTCAGAATATTACCTACAAAAAGTTTATCAAGAAACCGAACCAGCTGTGCTTGCCATCTCCTCAATACTAATTTTTCCATGACTCATATCTATTTATTGGCATCAAAATATATAACTTTAAACCAAAGACGACGAGTGACAGCGACACTATGAAAATTTTCAAATGTAAACTGAAAAAAATTGAGGAATGAGTGAAAAGAAGTGGTTAACTACGTTCTAAAATTCTACGTTCTAAAAATTCGCTACAAAACTCGTTCTGAATATTCTTCAGCGATTCGAAGACATTTAGGATTTTTAGTTTTTATTGTTGCAGTTTTTGCTTATTTTTCGGAAAATATTAATAAAATTTAAGTGGGTAAATATTTCAGCATAAATTTGTGCATAATTTTTTAATGGTCTAGTTCATCGTTGATGAACTTATTTTGACTGAAAATTCTGCTAAAAAAATGTAAATTTAACAATTTTTAGCCGTTTTTGCTCATTTTTAGTGGTTTTGTGAGTACACGTCTGAAACTTTACGAAGTTAATGTACTTAAAAAATGCCCCTGCGAACTTGTCTTTTGTTGGGAAAGCTGAATTTTTGGCGCAAGAACGAAGTTTTATCTCAATCCTAAGGAGATTTATTGTCTGGACATATATATAGGGTGTCCCAAAAGTAACCCCCCCCCCCATTTATCCACAATTTTTGAGAGATCGAAATGAAACTTGGAGAGCGTTTTTGGGGTGCCTTGTACTAAGATACTAAGTTCTAAGCAAATGAAAAACAGAAAAAAAATCCAAAAGTTTTTGTTCTACCCAGAAGGGGTAAACCCAAAACAGTGGGTACTTGAAAACATTTTTTTTTTCATTTTTTGCCGAGTTGCATTTTTTAATGCTAAACACATTGGTGAAATCAGAATCGCTATGTCTTATTCCGTTCTCGAATTAGATCCAGCTGATAAAACAAAAAGAGATGTAAGTTTTTCTTTAAATTAAAAAAGACCCAATATTTCCCTTTTGGAGTAGTCCAAAAACTTTTGTATTTTTCTGAATTTTATTTGCTCAGTATCAGGCACCCCGAAAATGCTCTTCAATTTCACAAAATTGTGGGAAAAAGTTAGGGGGGAGGGGGATTACTTTTGGGACACCATATATACAGGGTGATTCCCTCGTAGATGCAAAAAAAAAATTATGGGTGAAACTACACAAAAAATTGAGTAAAATGCCGCCAACCGCATATTTTTATCCCAATCCGTACTCAAGATATGATTTTTTAAAGGTTTTTTCAGGAATACCGTGTTTTTTCATTTTAAACTCGGATTTCTCCACTTTGCCTCATTTAATTTTAACTTTCAACCTCATTTTCGGTATCAGAATTAAATTTCCTATAAGAATAGTGTACTTGGGTTCTTAAAAAGTACCATCCGAAGACCCTCACATCAGCTCAAACATTGACGATTTTGAAAAAATCATATTTCTGAAAATCTTTAAAACTTTACTACTTTTTTAAAAAGAATCCTGGAAACTGGCAAATCTCATGAAAACTGCTTCATCTAATATGCTTTCCAACGGTATTATCAATTTTACTTTTATTTTGTTATTTAGGGGAGAAAATAATGTTTTAATGTTAAAAAATGTGGGTTTTTCAATGAAATTGTTGGTTTTTTCGAAAGATGACCCTCCATGAACCAACGAGTATGGGGTCGGTTTCTATGTATTTTTTCTCGCTGGATCAAATGGAAACTCTTGCAGATCTCTCAACTACGTTATAATCGAGTTTTACACTATAATTAACTAGTTTTACCCCATAAAACACATACATTTAATCGTAACAAACAAACTAAACATTTGCGATTTTAAGTGTAAAACTCGGTTATAACGGAGTTGGAGAGATCTACAAATGTTAACATTCGATACAGCGTGAAAAAATACATAGAAACCGACCCCATACTCGTAGGTTCATGGAGGGTCATCTTTCGAGAAAACCAACAATTTCATTGAAAAACCCACATTTTTTAACATTAAAACATAATTTTCTCCACTAAATAACAAAATAAAAGTAAACTTGGTTATACCGTTGGAAAGAGTATTAGACGAAGCAGTTTTCATGAGATTTGCCAGTTTCCAGGATTCGTTTTGGAAGAGTAGTAAAGTTTTAAAGATTTTCAGAAATATTGTTTTTTCAAAATCGTCAATGTTTAAGCTGATGTGATGAGGGCCCTTGGATGGTACTTTTTAAGAACCCAAGTACACTATTCTTGTAGTAAATTTAATGCTGATTTTGAAAATGTGGTCAACAGTTAAAATTGAATGAAGTAAAGTGTAGAAATTTGAGTTTAAAAGGAAAAAAACACGGTTTTCTTGAAAAAACCTTTAAAAAATCATATCTCGAGAACGGATTGAGATAAAAATATGCAGTTGGCAGCATTTTACTCCATTTTTGATGTACAAATTTTTTTTTGCATCTGCGAGGGAATCACCCTGTATATATACACGTACACGAAAAAGCGTTACACTCTAGGATTTGTTTCCGTTACATTTCCCAATTGAAATAACAAAGTTAGTGCGCACTGTTCACGATTAGCGCATGCGCACGTGTGCAAAAATGTCATTTTTGAGATCTACGGAAAAAATAGGGGAGGAGGGGGTTATCATTTGAACTTATGTTCTAACCCATTAGAAGGGGGGGGGGGGGGTAGTTAGTGGGACACACTATAATACTATCCTAGTTCGTGAGATATATTGGGAAAGTAAGCAATGAAATCATTCTGGAATTGCATTTCAATAGTCTAGAAGTTATTCTAACTGATCAACTGACGGTTTTGTTGGTATCGAGGATCCGGATTGGGTGCATCGGGTTTGAGAAGCTGCCAGCGTCAATAAGCCGTGAGGAGGCTCTTTTGTTCGTGATCCCATTAGGCTGAGGAGGCGTGATCGGTCCTAAATAGAATACCGGTCTACTCGAACGTTAATCGCTTGAACGAAAATCTTGGAAATAGTTCATTCAAAGGTTAAAATAGTTAATTCAAAATCGTAGAACGTACAGGAGCATGTATTATTAACTTAAGGTCTGGATTTATTTGGTAAGGTAAAAGTTAACATGAATCTGAGAGGGCTTTGATAAACTATGGAAGGTGTGTTCATTATCATGATGTAAAACTGGCTTCAACAAAACGGAAGACTTGGTGATTCATGAATATACTTATGCCCCATTAAAATAACATTAACCCGCCTAAATGTGATGGAAGTCGCCTAAACGGGCTTCCATTCCGTCTCTGCAACGAACTGAATGTAGCGGCTTCAATGTCTTTATGAATGGCGACAAAAATGATTTCTTTGAGCAATAAGTTCAATTTATTTAGTGTCAACGCGTTTGGGAAAAGGCTCATTCTATCTAACAACTAAGTAAAGATGTCAACTAAACGATTTTTCGACGAGAGACCTAAATAATCCAACTTAAAATTAATCAACTTTCGATGATCAACTTCTTTGAGAAAGAATAAACACTACACATACTTATAATTTTTTTGAAAATACCTAGAATACGGAGATTTCTCCACAAATTTTAATTCCAAATCTCCCTTACCAATGTGATTTTTTGTCTGTAAATCCTAGTCACATGCATAACCTTCCCATAACATTTGATTTGATTAAATATGCTGTAATTGCGCGAATTAGGTCTTATGGTCTCATGTGAATATCAGCCCTCAGGGGATTGTGGGGCTTCTGCGAATAAACAAACTTCTAATCCTCAAATTGAAAATTTCTCGCGACCTGATCCGATTTAGATTTCACAATCCGTCCAACTACACCAATAAGAAGTCACTGTGCATTCGCAAAACTGAAATTTGCGCACCATGCTTATAAAAAGAAAGATGAATGAGAATAAGTATATAAGAATGTTTCTTTGCATTTGAATCTGTGGATCTTTATTCCACAATTTTCATTTCAGTTTTTTCGTGAAATTTACGCGTTAAGGGGTTAGAAAAACCCCAATGAAATACATCGCTCTCCATCGCCCAGGCACATGCAAAAATGAAACATCCTTAAAACACTCTGTTTCTAGTCTCTAGAATAATTATTAATAAATTACTTTGAGCGAATTTTTGTAGAAAATGAAGCTCTTGCAATGGCTTCGAAAGTTTTAAAATAAAAATTTTTGAAAAATTCCTTCATTGAAATCCGTTTTGAGACATTTTGAAACGAATCCTAGAGTTATATATATATATATATATATATATATATATATATATATATATATATATATATATATATATATATAGGTGTGTGCGTGAACCCTGAGGGGTTCTTACTTGAACTGGTGGTCATTTTATAAGGGCACTTCCTTTCATCCCATTCTTCCTCCTCGTCCTGCAACTTCCCTTATCCCTAGAGCCGGCGTCGGGTAAACCTGGGCGTTCTCCCCACTTTTTAATTTTATTTGTTCATTTTTCAATTTAATGGCGTGCTCCCTCCGTCTTTGAGGGGAGGTTTCTTAAAAAAAAGTGTTTGTGTGTGTGAAATGACATACACATATAAAAAATTGTTAAACTTCAGGATTCGTTTTAGAATGCATACAAAATTATGGTGAACAATGTACTTAAATTACATTAATATTTGCTGAAAAATCTATTAAAAACTGAAAAATTGCTAAATATCCAAAATCTGTTTTGAATCGTCGAATATGATTTAGAACGAGTTTATTTGCCATAAAATTGGTGGTTAACTATTTCTTTGTACTCGAATTTCAGAACAATTTAACGTAATATACTCGTAGTACGATAATTTACGAAAATTTGCTCATACAATCATGCTGCATGACTGTAACTTTTTTACATTACTGGTAATATCTAAATATTATGAGGTACCTATCAATGCTTGGATCATGACACCCACGTGCCTCCTTGATTGACCACCAACACATCCAATTCAGGACTTACAAAGTTCATCACAGCTATTCCGTAGCAGTCCTTGATCTGGGTTTGATGTTTACGATCCACTTCGCACTCATTCGAGGGTCAAGTGAGTTAATGTCCAAATTTACATTTAGGTATTTTAGGTAACTGACTCATCCTTGTTGGATAGTTGACATCATTTCTACCAAAGTACAGTTGACTCGAGCACGCCTGGTTGGATAGATCGGAAAAAAGTTAATTCCAAATAAATATATCGGGAATCGCAAGTATTTTCAAGTTTATTTTTCAACGCTTAAGCAAATTTAGTTCCTTTTTGAATTTCAAATTTTCTTATACATTTTCAGTAGGTAGGCATTTAACAATTTTCCGAATGTATCTAATATCATCATATTTTTATAGGCCAGCCAGTTAATGAGAATCTGATCTTCTTTAGGCTTTCCGAAAATCAAAATGTCACCACTGAGTTAATACTGCTAGCAATATCAGAAATAAGCTGCCTGATGATTTGATGGAATTTTACTGGAGCTGAACATATTCCGAAGCTAAGCCGTTTGTGTCTGAATAACTCAAGATGAGTTCAAATCTGTGATGTCCCTCGTTCAAGTGTTAACTGTAGTTAGTGAAATCTTTCATTAAGATCCAAGTTTGAGTACAGAACCGAGCCATTTGCAAGAAACACAACGTCATCAATTGTTGAAACAGGAAATCTTTCCCGTTTTATGTACTTAGCTCTACTTGGAGCCCGCATATCTACGGAAATCCTAGGACCCGTCTTTCAGTAACTATTACCATGGGTGAGACCCAACTAGTTCACTCTCTCAATGATATCGTCATCTAATAATTTATTTACTTCTCTTTATCTTCAATTTTTTTCTTGACTTGTACGGAGCTCTACAGCTATGGGAGTGGCTTTGATATCTATGTGTAATTGAATTTTTTGTTACCATGGGAGCTCCATCTAAATAACAGCACCGTGAGACAATTAGGAAAGAAATTAGCATCATACGTTCCGAAGCTGATCTGAGTTCCTCTATACTCTTTAATTGTATTCCAGATCTCCAAAATGGAGCTATATTCCAGGTTTCAGCATCATTAATCGATAAAAAAAAAAAAAAAATTATGCGTAGTGGTCCCGCAGCTGATCAGAGGGTACTGACATTAAACTCTTGATATTACAAAGGAGGTCCTTTTCGAATCGCAGATCCGTAGGTTGACATCAATATGCCTAAGTAGGTATAGACACCTGCAGAGGGCAAATTAATGCAATTAATTGAAACATCTATGTTTTACTGGTCCCCCTGATTTCAGTTTTAACGATATTCAAGTAGGAAAGTACGATATTCAAGTACCAATCGAAAATAACATGAATGTGTGAATCATTGAAATGGTTTTAATAATCATTAAAAACTCTATTGCGGAATGTAGTCAATCAAGATGTAGGTAACGTACAACTTCGAAATCGGTCAATGAGGAAACTGAAAAATGATGCTTGAAGTAATTCACGTTAGCGCATGCGCAGGATGCAGTAATGATTTGAGAAAAATTAAATTGGTGGGGAACAATCTACAGCTTAAACCACAAATTCACAGAAAATGTAATCAAAATCTGATGAAAATTAGAAATTAACCTTGCTCCTGGGATTAAACTTTCGCACATGTGCAGAAGCTAATAATGAAGCAATCATGTTGAAATTAACATGGAATAATTAAACCATCGTCCCCCAACTATGCACTAAATTTGAGCGAGATTGGACGACTAGGGCGTGAAAAAATGATAGGGCATGAAAGAATTTACGTTTGCGCTTGCGCAGAATGAAGTACCTAATAGTTTGAGAAGTATGGAATTGATAGTGGACCATTTGCAGCTTAACTCAGACATTCCCTGAAAATTTCATCAAAATTGGACGAAAAATGGAAATTAGGCTCGTTTAAAAAGGAATACACATTCGCGCAAGCGCAGTAGCTACTAATGATAGCATCATGTTGAAACTGCTAGGGAATGCTCAAACTAACCTCTTCCACCTATCCTCCAAAGTTGACAAAAATTGATACCAACCTTTTAGAACCATCTAGACCCCCAAATGCGACTTTTAGCGCAAGTTTCATGAAGTTTAGTCTATTAATTTCGGAAAAAGCTGCGGAAGGCGGACGGACGGATTTTTTCATTCGATTTTTGGTTTCTACACTTTATTTCTCTTTTTTTTTTAAGGTTTAAGCCGCACCTCAACCAGAAGGGTCATTAGCGGCATTGAACAAGGTGTCCAAAGGGACACTGGAAGTGGCACGATCCTGAGGGGAGCCATGCTGACATCCTTGACCAAGAAGGAGCGCTATCATGGACTCCACCGGCAACTCGGAGTGGGAAAAAAATGAGGGGTACAGTGATGACCACTGTTCAGCCCCCAAAGTGGTTGAAAAAAAAAAAAAAAACCGCCAAAAATAAAGTAGTACATCTAAGACTAGATGAAAAAATAGGCTAATAACTATATGCATAACTATATACAATCAGCTAATCGAAATAAAACTACGACTAGATGAATATAAATATATCACAGATCATATATCACAGTTCGTAGTAGAGCTCAGCGGCTCTCAGGTACAACAACCGGGATCAGACCTTGTCTGGCCAGATAATACATCAACCCACTGAGGTGGCTGATGCTGGATTCGGAGGTCCACAAGGGCTGGGCAGTTCTCCAGAAAGTGGCGGATGGACAGATCACCCCCACACCTCCCACACACAACATCTCGAGCTTCTGCACTAAGCAGGTGTATGTGAGTAAGACGGGTATGGCCAGTGGTAACCCGGTTGACCACTATTCGATCCCTCCTTGGAAGTTGGGTTACGAAAGGGCCCACCGGGCACAGGTCCTGCAGGACACCACGCAGACCAGTGACCTCACCCTGCCATTGCTCTTGCCAGATCGAATTGGCTTTATGTTGCATGTAGGAGATTTGATCCTCAATGCGTATCGGCAACATATCGATGGGGTTATCACCAATGACTCTCCTTGCAAGGGTATCTACGCATCTTAAAACGTAAACCAACAAATTTTGGATGGGTTAAAAAAACATTTTTCTTGGTCGATTACAAGGTTCATTATTGAAAATAATAAACCAAAAGGATATATACAGCTCGAACTCGAAGGTACATAAGTGATGATAATGACACAATAGAGAGTTATTAGTAGATCCGTCGGTCTCAATACGGCGTCCGGTAACGAGAAACATTAACCTCACCTTAAAGTCACGTCAAGTCCTTAACGGATCTAGTGGTAACGCTAAATAAATGGAAGGTGGAAATTATCCCTAGGAGGTTATTTGAGTCCATAGAAGGAGGTTATTTTAGACGATCACGTTTTTTCCGGATTGCGATCCATTTCCGTACGGAAGGATGCGTCACCGTAACTCATTGCCTTAGAGTTACGGCGCGGGACTGTCGATACCAAACGACGTATTAGGTTTTACGGATCTACCAGGAACTCTCTAATGAGCCATCTAAAATTCGACTGAACATCTCATTAGACGTATTTGTGTCGATTCCACTGTTTGTAAACGCTGCCTAACATTACTAGCGAGCACCTGTGTCAACTGAACGGGAAAGCACGGAAACAGTCTAAGGTAGTCACACTTACGAGTAGAAGTTCGCTGTGGCTCACTGTGGTCGCATCACTAGACCAATTGCTTCAAATATCAGGTAGATAGAAAATTTAACGCTTTTTCCAACGGTATCCTCAGATTTTAGAAAACTCCAAAAATTGGGGTATTAGAGCCGTTTTTGTGACGTACGGTCGAAAACACGAAAAATATCTGGGAAACGTAGAATAAAAAAAGTAAAATCACTCGGAAACGAAGCCTCTAAAGAAAAAGTCTGATCGACTCCTGGCCGGTGTCAGTCACTTAGGTGTAACACCCTGTATATATATATATATATATATATATATATATATATGTGTGTGTGTGTGTGTGTGTGTGTGTGTGTATTTGTGTGTGTGTGTTCACACAATTTTTATAAAAACAGGAACGTACGACTCGAAACTAATTTTGGTTTATTATTTTCAATAATCGACCAAGGATTAAAAAAAAAAAAAAAATAAAAAAAATAATAATAATAATAATAATAATAATAACAATGATGAAAATAAAAATAATAATAACTAACACCCGTGAAAATGTTTGGTTTTGGTACGTTTCAAGATGCGTAGAATAACTTCAATTCTGAATAACTTTCGTTCCGTGTCTTTTTCTCTCTATCTCTGTGTGCGTGTATGTCCGCAAATCCTTGTAACAAGCTCAATTACCACAATATTTAACCGATTCTTATGAAATTTTCATGGAATGCGCGGGTTGAAAATGGTCCGCTATGAGTTTCGCTGTTCCCAAATCAATACTTCAATCAAGCACCATTTCTCACGCCCCTGTTAGCCAATCTTGCTCAAATGTGGAGGATAGGTGAAAGAGGTTAATTTGAGCATTCCCTACCAATTTCAATATAATCCTTTCATTAGTAGCTACTGCGCATGCACAAATATGTATTTTTTTAAACGAGCCTAATTTTAACAGTTTTCATCTAATTTCGATGAAATTTTCAAGGAATGTGCGGATTAATCTGTAAATGGTCACCCCCTATTCGTCCGATCCGGCTCAAATTTGGTGCATAGTTGGGGGACAATTATTTCTTGTTAATTTCAACATGATTGCATCATTATTAGCTTCTGCGCATGCGCAAAAGAGCACTCCCAGGAGAAATGTCTTGTTTACATCAGATTTTGATTATATTTTATGGGAATTTGTGGGATACGCTGTAGATCCCTACCAATTTCATCTCTCTAAACTCATTTATTCCATTCTGCGCATGTGCTAACGTAAATTACTTCAAGCATAATTTTCTCGTTTTTTCACATCTTTACTGTGAAGCGTAAAATTGCGTAGTCTTGGAACTGTAAAAGTGTGAACCCTTCTCGGAGGCAAGATGCGCCATGTTCTGATCCTAAATAACATACGGGGTTTAATAATTATAGACCAATGATCTGCGTAGAATGGCTACCGAACACAAAAATAATAAACCATTGTGTAATAATTCGCCGCGTTTTTTGAGATACGGCACCTGAATTTTTGAAAAAATCACTTAAATTCCAGTATAATTTATGTTCAAACAAAAGGTGATATTCTTGTTGGAAAATTAAGGCTGCACACGCCTATACCACAAATGATGGGTCTGGAATGCCTCCTTAATGTATTTTTTGCCAAAAAACGTGGGTTTTCGCCAATTTTTACGATTTTTCTACAGGTTTTTTACAGTTATAGTGCAAATTACACCACTTGGCGACCACTTGGTTCCAAGATCCCGCAATTTTACGCTTCACAGTAAAGATGTTTAAAAAAACGGGAAAATGATCCTTGAGTTGGAATTAACATGGAATAATTAAACCATTGCCCCCAACTATGCACCGAATTTGAGCGGGATTAGGCGACTAGGGCGTAAAAAAAATATGCTTGAAGGAATCTACGTTTGCGTATGCGCAAAATGAAGTAATGATTTAAGAAATATGGAATTATTAGTGGACCATTTACAGCTTAACCCGCACATTCCCTTAAAATTTCATCGAAATCAGATGAAAACTGTTGAATAGGCTCGTTTAAAAAGGAATACGTATTCGCGCATGCACAATAGCTACTAATGATAGGATTATGTTGAAATGGGTAGGGAATGCTCAAATGAACCTCTTCCACTTATCTTCCAAATTTGAGCGAGATTGGACAACGGGGGCGTGAGAAAATGATGGTTGATGGAATTTACGTTTGCGCATGCGCCGAATGATTTGGGAACAGCGAAACTCATAGAAGACCATCTTCACCATGACCCGCACATACCATGAAAATTTCATAAAGAACGTTGAATATAGTGGAAATTAGGCTCGTTACAAGGATTTGCGGGCATACACGTACAGATACACACACAGAGATATAGAGAGAAAGACACGGAACGAAAGTTGTTCAGAATATTCTAAATCGTAAAATGCGAGTGAAAATTTTACCAATGTAAGAAAAAAAAAAAAAAAAAAAAAAAAAAAAAAAAAAAAAAAAAAAAAAAAACAGCCGTTTCATTTTAGTCGAGACCACAACTTTTAAGTCTCTCGAAAGTAAAAACCAACCGCCCGCTACCTATTGGTATACGTAGAAGCAAAGAGGAAATTCAGCATTTAGATACCATTACTTCACTAGTAGGTACATCGCACGGACAATCGTTAATAAACTCGATTTCGCAATGTTATAATAAATTCCATTGGAGCTAAATCACCTGATAATTCCAATATTGGCATTATATCAACTGATATTTACAAGATGATTTTTATGTATTCCAGTATCACTATGTAATACTTTGAAATATGTAATAATTTGTAGCGTTTTTTATTTCTTCATAATATGCCTTTTTCAAAACTACAAGTCGAATTCATTCTTCCTTGTAGTTTAGAAATATAAAAATTAGTTTTGTGTCGTAAGTTCTTGTTTCCCTGAAAATAGTGTGAACATATACTCGTACATGTGAGCATACGATAACTCTCTATTAGATTGAGATAAAAATACAGTTCTTCCGCCAAAAAATCAAGCTTTTTAAACGAAAGGATTGGTTCGTTGGCCAACACTGTTTGAGTAATTTAAATGGGTCATATTGCAAAAAACGTACTTAAAGAATCAATAGAAATGGCTAGAAACGGCTAAAAGACGTTAAATTTATATTTTATAGCATAGTTTTAGTCAAATCTAAACATTATCAACATTAAACTGGAACATTATCAAATTTATGTACAAAATGTTGCAGGAAAATGTACTCAAATTTCATCAATATTCGCTGAAAGATTGGTAAAAACTCCCTAAAAAAGCAAAACATTTCCAAATCTTTTTTGAATCGTAGAGTAGAATATTATTTAGAACGATTTTCGTTGCCATGAAATTGGTTGTGAATTACTTCTTGGCATCCATAGTGCTCAAATTTCAAAACTGTATAATAAATATATGTGTGATATGATAATTTATGAAAATTCGCTCATACGATCATGTTGCGTGACTGAAATTTTTGTGGGTTGGCATCTACAGTACGTAGGACATACTTTTTGATGATGGTGGGGCGGGGGGGGGGGGGGGGGGGGCATACTGCAGAAACAAACGGATAGAAGAATGAAGATTTTTATCCATAGCAACATGAAGGGTTGTCATTACTGAATAATTGAAAAGATGAATTAATTGTTAAGTATTAATGAAGCCAAAGCTGTTTTTCGTCGAGTCTTCTGCCAAGTTATATACAGGGTGGAATCGGATAAGTGACGAAAATTTGTTTGTGTTAGTTTACATCAGAAATGTAGTCAAATGCCGCCAACCGAATATTTTTATTTCAATCCGTACTGGAGATATGATTTTTTAAAGGTTTTTTTTCTTTTTCTTTTTCAGTAAAACTGTGTTTTTCCTTTTCAACTCAAGTTTCTCCACTTTGCCTCATTTAATTTAAACTTTTGACCTCATTTCCGAAATCAGCGTTGAATTCCCTATAAGCATAGTGTACTTGAGTTCTTAAAAAGTGCCATTCAAAGACCTTCAAATCAGCTCAAGCATAGACCATTTTGAAAAAATCCTAGTTAATTAAAGGGTAAAACTCGATTATAGCATAGCTGCAGAGATCTGCAAGATTGAAAAAGTACGTAGAAAACGACCCCATACTCGTAGGTTCATAGAGAGTCATTTTTCGAGAAAACCAACGATTTCATTGAAAACTCCACATTTTTTAACATTAAAACATGATTTTCTCCCCTAAAAACAAAGCAAAAGTAAAATTGACTATACCGTTGGAAAGAGTATTAGATGAAGTAGTTTTCATGAGATTTCCCAGTTTCCAGGATTTTTTTGAAAAAGTAGTAGTAAATTTTTAAAGATTTTCAGAAATTTTATTTTTTCAAAATTGTTTATGTTTGAGCTGATTTAAAGGTGTTCGAATGGCACTTCGAACTCAATTACACTATTATTATAGGAAATTCAACGCTAATTTCGAAAATTAGGTCAAAAGTTGAAATTAAATGAGGCAAAGTGGAGAAATTTGAGTTTAAAAGAAAAAAAAGGTTTTCCTAAAAAAAAAAAAAAAAAAAAAAAAAAACCTTTAAAAACTCATATCTCCAGTACGGATTGAGATAAAAATATGTGGTTGGCGGCATTTGACTACATTCCTGATGCAGACTAATGCGAAAAAATGTTCGTCACTTATCCTGTATAAACACGATTCCAATGATGTGTTGGTACAGATAGGATTTTGACGAGATAAGATCGTTTCAAACATCGATAAGCTTTTTTCCATGTTCCCGGTAATCGATGTGTACACTCCGAAGGAATGGGTGAAGTTCCATACATAAGTAATCGCGAAGGCTGCATGGAGGCGGAGGATGGCGGGGCTGCTCAAGGCCCGTCCGCGACCGGAAGACAACAAACCAACCTACGATCGCGAACCAGCCGACAGTCGCGGCGAATCCTCTGCGTCCCACACCCGCCCTTTCGTATTTTGCCTTCTCAAATCGCTTTCGAGTTTACAGGCGCCACAAATCTTTTTGGGGTTCAGAGTCCTTGGTACTTTTGCCTTGGGCATCAAAGCTCGTAATATTCGATTGCCATCTCATGACTTTTGATGATTCATCGGTGGCGGCTGGCCGAACTCAGGAATTTTAGGGGACGGGTTTCGTCGAAAAATTTGAGAAATCTCGAATGTTTAAATATATAACTTAACTAGCCTAGTTTTCTCGCTCGCTTCGCTCGCTCGGTATGGCTGAATTCATTCGATGGTCTTTACTCTTGAGTGGGACACGTAGAATGGTTGGAAACGGTGGATCACTAAGGGTGATTTTAAATGTGTAACCCCCTAGTCGTGAAATTTTGTTTGAGCCCACACACGGATTTTCCAGTTTTTCTACCCCCACCCCTCACAACCACCCCTTACTTATTCCTTATTTATGGTAGCTGGAATTGAAACCCCCTAGTCGTGGACTTTCGTTTGAGCCCACACACGGATTTTCCAGTTTTTCTGCCCCCACCCCTCACAACCACCCCTTACTGAGCAGGGGTTGCGTAATTTTGATGTGGCCTATACTTTGCGCCGGAGGTTGCTGGTCATATTAAAAAAAGAATCGCGCAAATCGGTCAATCCGTTCAAAAGTTATGGAGGTACCCACACACAGACACTTTATTAATATTAACGATTTTTGTTACACGTCAGATTCTCTTTAATAGGTATATTCCTGTATTTGTCTTCTCCAACTTCCAAGCACTACTTATATAATTATTTTATACCAAATCTAAAGGGTTATTTCCGCTAGTAGTGATAGTAAAATGATCATTTACACACCATTCGAAGGAGTCCGATGTCAATAGCAAGTCGAGTACAGGGGGCCGGTCTTTTCTGTTATATCCCCGTATATTTCCGTTAATTCTCTACTATTCATTCATTCTGACCTGTATGTCCAACTAATCTGTATTTTTACTAAGGGATTGACTACTTGATGTCATGCATTTTTGAGATGCGAGCATCCAGACCACCAAACTATATACATCATTCTGACCTACATGTCCAACTAATCTGAATTTTTACTAAGGGATTGACTACTTGATGTCATGTATTTTTTAGATGAGAGCTTGCGAGCATCCAGACCACCAAACTATACACAGCATTCTGATCTATTTTACCACAGTGGACGTAAAAATGATTGGGGATCATCAATCCGATCAATCCCCATTCTATAGAAAATAGTTTGTAAATGCGGGGAAACAGAAAAGACCCCCGAGGGCGAGCGCTTTCGATGTAAAGACATCATCATCAGGCCTTCGAAACAGTAGGTATTCAAGTACAGTACTGACAGCCTGATGATGATGTCTTTTCTTCAAAAGCGCTTGCCCCTCTGTACTTGACTTTCCAGTGACAACGGTCACTTCTGAAAGGTATGCGAACGATAACAAACGAGGACGAACTAATACGAGTAGGTAGGTACGTACAAAGATCTTAGATTGAGGAAGAGCTCAACTAAGCTATTAAGAGAATTCTTCGATTAGAAAGTTTTTCCATTCTGAACTAAGAAAATTATGAAATTAACACGTTGATGGTGAAATAAGAAAAACCGTGTTTTTCACAACTTGTGTTGTGTTTTTCACAACTGTGTTTTTCACAACTGTGATGGGAGTGTTAGAGTTGAAAGCATCAAACTTGTGCTGTGTTGGATGTCCTGATGAGGAATTTAATTTTTTTGACATTTTATGTCTTTACTTTGGCACATAAACGAAAAAAGCGTTAACAAAAAGCGTTACAAAAAGTGTTACGTTTGGTTTTCTGATGATTTCCGCTTTCAACTGAGTCATTGCTAGGGAAATGGTACTTCGTCGTTTTTCATCCCAGAAAATTCGTTGACCATTCGTTCGAAAGCTCTCGATTTATCCAACCATATTATGTTAACTACTGCGAAGTGCGTGGCCAACAAGCTGAGTTATGGGCATGGTTATTTGAATAATTGTGTTCACTCAGGTGATCATTCTCAATAATTGATATTGTGAACATGATTGCAACCGCTTGTTAATTTCTAATGATTTCATTGAGCTGGTGTTTCGATGATTTGATTCATAGCAGGTGATCCGAATATTGCGAGAACGGTTTGATTTGTGAAGCGGTGGTTAAATTATTTTAATAGGTAATTTCTATACTTTACACTCTAGGAAGCTGTAATTTCGTATGTAGCCTCTTTAGGACATTTACTTGACGATGTCCAGAGTCCGAATCAGCTGGTGGCTCTTAGAGCTTGCATACGAGTGTGCAACACATACGAGTCTGCAACTAGAGACATAAAATGTCCCAATGTGTTGCACACTTGTATGCAAGCGTTTCATATGATTTCTTTATCCCTATTCCCTAGTTGCCACCGAGCAATGGAATAAAGATTGTTTAATAAATCTGTGAACTCCGGCTGGAGGTAAGCTATACGATAGCCGTAACCATGTTTATAACGTACCTAGTGTTAAGATTTGTAAATAAAACATGTTTTCATTCACTCAGAGTCTTGATATCGAATTTCATCTTTCGGATCTTCCGGTTAAAGAAACCCGTAGTGAGCCATTCTGGTTGCTACCAAGTCACGTTATTATACATCAAGTTTATTATCTGCTAACACCGGGATCTATTGATAAACTTCTGTTAGAATTACAACTTATCTGGTTTTTTTATAACTTTTGTAGACCCACGACTTTAATAAAAAGCGTGCAAATGAATTTTATATCAACTTCATAAGTTCCTTTAAACATTTATTTAGAAGTTTCAACATTATTGTGAAGAAATACAATAGAAATTCAAATATTTTTAATTAAAAAGTAACATTTTTTGCTGAATTGATGAAAGAATGACTCAAAAAGAATTTTATTTCTAGTTGTATACGTCTAACACCGATGGATTGGAGTGTCCTACAGGTGGGCGGTATTACTCGACAATGAGGGCCAGCCAAATCGCTTTTTTTAAAAATTTCAAAATTCCAGTACCTACCTAATTTCATTAACCCTGAAGATAGAAGCCATATGTTTTCAAGAATAATACATTTGAAAGCGATTTGACCTAAAAACGTAGTATTTAGGCAATTCCACATCCACCAATATTACCTAAAATTTATGTGAATGGAATTACAAGAAGAGTGATGTTTCACCACCAGTACTTTATAAATAGTATTTTTATCCGTTGTGATTCCGGCGATATCGATACGTACAATAAAGAGGATTTTCCTGGACGAGGGAGATAGTCGAACAAAAAGATAATTTACAACTTTACTAACAAGTAGTTAAAGAATCGCACGGTTAAGAAAGCAATAACTTCTTGTAATCTCGTGTTTATTACCTTCCGCAAGAGTAGGTATAGCTTTTTAACGGAATGACTGCTAACTTGTTTTGAGTTAAACAGCCGTTGATTAACAGCTGAGATCTGGGAGCACTCACCGCATGGAAAAATCACGTAGTTATCAGGAATCTGAACTGACAGACATGCACTGTTTGCCTTTGCTGTATGGGTTCACCGGTATTTACGATGTCCTTACGTGCTATTCTTCGCTATCGTGAAAATCGTTTTGTTTAACATCACTGTTGAATCAAATAAGAGACTCTCAGTTACAACGATGGAACTGTTGGAAGGAATGTATGTTTGCAGCTGGTTTCAACAATCTCAAACTGGTATGTTTCTCACACAAAAATTATCAATTGTTATAAAAGTTCTAGGCATGCTGCATCCTATGAGCAAACTTTCGTAATTTTTCTTATATAATATGAAACTTGAATTGTTTTGAATTATCGATATATTTTTTGTTACAAGAAACTACACATTTCATGGAAAAAAAGTCAGCGAATGATCCTATAAAATAAAACTATTGTAATGGCTTCATTTTTTTAATAATTTTCTTCATTGAAATCCAACTTCAACTTTTTTAAGCAAATTAGAAAAACTGGGTTTCACCCCCCGGAACCCCCGGTTGCTTTCCGCTTTGAGCCTTCGGCTAAAATGCTAAAACATGGAGCATGCTTTCTTCCCGCTAATTCTTAAATATAAATAAATTTAAAACTACGACATAAATGTTTTACTAATCGAAATTAGAACAGAGTACCTAGGTAGGTAATTTTCTGTCATGGTGCGCGTCTACAATAATTACTATAACCAAGATTAAATTCTCAACCAAGTGACAACAAAACAAGCGGCATTGTTTATAATATCCATTTATAACATAAATAAATATAAAACAAACGATATGGAAAGAAGAACGAGTACGAAAAAAAATGCGTGATAAATCGAGAGCTTTCCAACGAGTGAAGAACGATTTTTGTCCGGTGAAAACTAAAGCAGTTTCATTTCCCCAGCAACGGCTTGGTTGTACGTGAAAATCAAAAGAAAAAAAACTCTCTACTACCTATATAATTAACCAATATTTTGTTGGAAGGTACCAATTTCCCAATTAAAAGACGAAACGCTTGCATACGAGTCTGCAACACATTGGAACATTTCATGTCTTCAGTTGCAGACGCGTAGGTATGTATAGCAGACTCGTATGCAATAAGAAATTAACAAGCGGTTGCAATCATGTTCACAATATCAATTATTGAGAATGATCACCTGTGTGTAAACAATAATTCAAATAACCAAGCTCATAACTGTGATTGTTGGCCACGCACTTCGCAGTAGTTAACATAATATGATTGGATAAATCGAGAGCTTTCGAACGAATGGTGAACGAATTTTGTGGGATGAAAAACGACGAAGTACCATTTCCCTAGCAACATCTCGGTTGTAAGCGGAAATCTTCAGAAATTGAGCATATTTCGTTACGTAACGTAACATAACGAAAATTTGGTTGTGTGCCATAGCAAAGACATGAAATGTCAAAAAATTTCGTGACTCATTCGCGTAACGTTTTTCGCTGGTTAGTCCAAGTTTCGTGACACTTCCACGTAACGTTTTCGGGCAGTTAGCTCGAGGCTAAAGCATGTTCCATGCTAAAAAGTCAGCGAATTATCCTTAAAATAAAACTATTGTAATGGCTTCAATTTTTTTACGTAATTATCTTCATTGAAATTCAACTTCAAATTTTTTTCAAGCAAGTTAGAAAAAAAATGTGGTTGCAAATTATTTGTTGAAAAGACGCCTTGAATTGTTTTTCAAAGTGCTACCCAATCCGAATTTTGAAGTAATACCCAATCCTACCCCTTCGGGTAGTCCAAAAACTTTTGGATTTTTTTCCTGATTTTTATTTGTTTAACACTTAGCATCAAGCACCCCAAAAATCTATCCAAGTTTCACTTCAATATCTCTAAAATTGCAGAAAAAAGGTAGGGGGGGTTACTTTTGGGGCACCCAGTATAGAAAAATTAGTTATTATTGTTGTCTGGTAGAAAAATTAACTTCTTGTTAACTGTACTTGAAGGGTGCTTGAAGGGGTCTAGCACACCTAATCCATCTAATAACCTGTAGACAACAGGATTTGTGATAGTAGGGTAAACCTGCACACTTACATTCGAACGCTCATTAAAATTGACGTCATCATCCTAGAGCTGTTTTTTCGCATAAAAACGCACGAAAATAACTGAGATATGGTTGATTTTAAGGTCCAAACCGGCCGGGTTTAAAGGGGAATTTCCACCATCTATCTCGGGGAAGAAGCTAAATTACAAAGTCTCTCGAAGTTTCAATATTGAGAAGACTCATCGTGGCCCAGATAGAGGGCTGTCCTTGATCGGCAACGCTTTTAGACTGTAGAATCAACAAGGTGGCTAGTTAGCGACTTGTATTTCTAGGAATCGCAACCTGCGTTTGGATCGGCATTCGAAAACTGGTCCTGACCTCAGCGGGGCTGCCCCTCCGGGCTCGTCCTTCACCTAGAAATTCGATGGTTTTAAACCTTCTCCCCTCCACCCACCAGCCCCGTGATGACGTCATTTTTCTCTGTTATCATCATCGAATCTTTACTCCTTGGGCTTTTGAATCGTTTTCTATCCCTTCCACTAAAATGTTGTGTTATGTGGTCTTGCATTCGGCCGGAGCTTCTCGGTTTCTTACGTTATTTTTGATGTGCTGAATCCGAATCCGAGGTTTGTTTTTAGGACGTCGCTCTGAAGCTATTTCTTATAGGCAAGGCTTCGTTAATAAGAGGGTCGCCTTATTGGAATTGATTCAGCTGGTGGAGGACAACCCAAGCATGAGAAAAAAATTACCGAATACAAATCCGATTCAGACCATACTAAGACTGAATCTATGAAAAAAAAAAAAAAAAAAAAAAACCATAGGTGTAAGTGTGACAAATTTTGTCGACGCTGCCCAGGCTACAATTTTCAACCGATTTTCGTGATTCTTATTTAGTTCGCTTCTAATTTTAGTCTAGTTGTGCAACAAACCTTGGGAAATTTGGTTAGGATGTCAAGGTGGGGGTGGAGGGGATGATTACCGATTGCCCAAGCTAAAATTCTGCACCGATTTTTGTGATTCGTAATTAGTTCCATTAAGAATTCGATGTAGTTTTGGAAAGTACGTCAGGAGTTTTAAATTTCATCATGTGAGGAGGTGAATTGAGGGAGTAACACTGATAAATCATAGTGTTGCAACAATTCTCGTCCGATTTTCGTGATTCTTTTTTTGTCTAACCGTGAATTCGGTCTATTTTTGGATCGTATATCAGGAATTCAAAATTTCACTATGAAAAGGTGTGACTAGAGGGGGTAATAGTTATAAATCATGATGTTTCAACTAATATCCTCAGATTTTCGTGATAGTTTTTTTGTTCTGGCTCTGGAAAATGTACTGGCTTATGGGAAGACGCTCAAAACTGTCAATCCACAATAAGCTCAATTGTAAAAGCAAGTCCTCAAACCTGTCTGGACGTATGGTGCTCAACTGAGGGGGTGCACTGCACACAGTAACCGCAACATTATTCAGCGCTTTCAGAACAATGTTCTGCGTAGCTACGTTGACGCATACAGATACTTCAGAAAAGACAGATTACACTATGAGTTGAAAGTTGAATCTGTCAATGAAGTTATCCACAAACAAGCCGTCAATCACCTTTTGAGGCTCAGAGATCATGTTAACGAGGATGTCGTCCAGCTCCTTGACACCGAAGATCTATTCAGAAGACTTAAAAGAACTAAACCGCATGAACCAAGTGAAATAAAATGAACGTCAAAACTAGTGACTCAATTATCAGAACAATAAGTCTAAAGTGAAGTATATTAGATCTTAAGAAAATGTATAATAATTTATCACATGAATATTGCTTATAAGTTGTTATTACTTGGCGCAATAAAACTTGTCAAAAAACTTTTTTTTTTCATTTGTTCAACTAGCAATTCGGTCTAGGCTTGGAAGGTATTTCAGGATTTTCACATTTCATTATGGAAGGGGGTGACTGGAGGGGGTTATAGCGATAACTCATGATATTTTAACTATTCTCATCTGATTTTCATGATTTTGTTAAATTCAATTATGAATTTGGTGTAGTTTTGGAAAATATGTCTGGACTTTCAAATAGTATACTGGAAATTTACCGTCGATGGAGGAACTCATTGGGGGGAGGGGGGGGGGGGAGGGGGTATTCGGAGAAGTCATATTTTTGTTTTTTCTATTATTTTATCTCTCACCATAATTATGAGAAATCTATTCATAGGGACGTCCCTGTAATACATGCTTTACTTACCAAAATGTTTGATTCTCTTTTTTTAAGCTCATTTTTCCATGATATAAGTAGCATGTTTTCACTTTTGTGCACACAATTTTCAGGATTTGTCATTAAACACACTTCCAGAGGCAGCTTACAAAGGTGCTTAACTTATGTACACTTATCACTGATTACTGATTCCGAATATCACCTAAATTTTTCCATTGCACCGCTTCCAACCTCCCGTTTTCAAAAAAAGACTTGCAAACATTGTGGGAAAATCTCAGTTTTTGTCATTTTTTCAGCACACTTCATAAGCTAAGAATGAAAAATTAGTCCTGGGAAAATTCTATTGGATCTTGTAGGGGCTACTTCTCAGCTATTTATTTTGTCAGATATAATCACGGCCCTCGACACAACCGGGTTCAACTATCAGCTCATCCTGTGTATTCTACTATGGGCCGGTTTATCAATTATCTACATTAACTGCTGGATAGCTATACTGAGTATAGCCCTATAATCCAGTTAAAGAATGTGAGTCGTTCATCAATGCCGAATTACCTCGCGAATAAAATTATCCCTCCGATAAATTCTGTCCGGCAGATAGCGCCGTTAGCATCCTCATTGGTGTCTGTAGGCGACAAAATAAGGGCGATTTACTCATGGAATTACCACAGAGTAGAGTAGGAGCTACATTTCCTTCATGGATCGACTATTAAAAAAAACCGACATTTCCAATACAGTGTCCATCATGCTATCAAGCTCGGAAAATGAGAAACCACCTCATTTTTGCCATTTGCTATTATCTTCATTTCTAGAGAGAAAAATAAATACACGAATTGCGATATTGCAACCTGAATTATTATGAATGAATTATTGTGATCAGTGAGTTGTGGACTTAATTTCATCTTCGATCTGTGTTAGAATGTAGAGAACGGTATCTTTGTTCAACCGAAACCTCAATAAAAATACGCACTCGTCCCATATTAGTAGGTGATCTACATGGGGTCTTACTAGGTATATACGGTATTCTTCCATTGAACGAATTATGCTACAGTAGAATCTTCGCCGTTGCTGCTATTTGAAGACTAATCCCCAAATATATGCATTGGAAGGTACAAAAATAAATACATTCAAACTTGAGATTCAAATAAGATTTTTATAAATAAGTTAACTTGTTTGAGGTTAGAAAGATCTAGATACCTCATTAACGTCCAGTTATAATTGTTATCCAGCCGTCCAGGGACCAGATAAATTAAAACGCCAGATAGGGTTTAACTAGGGATGGATATACACCCCCTATTGTGTAATCTGGCGGATAACGCTATCCCTCAGATAAATCCCCCTTATCCTTTGGATAAATGTGATTGATAAACCGGCCCTATGGGAATCAACGCACGTTATTATATGCTCATCAGATCTCATTTCTGTTCGCTGCTCAAGTCGATTGGATGAGCAGGATAACTATAGTGAGCTCTGTGTTATCTGAGATTAGTATAAGTATGTATGAGGTTGGCCACCTCTCGGTCTTGCTATTTTTGACCGCTGCATCTGCCATCTTATTTATTGCATGGAAGTGACCTTCTACTAGTTATATATTTGGTTGGTCTGAGCATAATGTATACAGTATAATAGACAAGATGAGCTGATGGTTGAACCCGGTTTCGTCGAGAGCCGTTACTTCGTAATGACTGACAAAATAAATCGTATCTCCGTTATTTTCAGATCTAAAAACGCGCAGTTGGTCTCATTCTATGCATACGAATGCCCGCCACAAGATGCAAATTCAAAAGAATTTTTCCAGGGCTAATTATTTATTCATAGCTCATGAGATGTGCAGAAAAAAATGACAACAAACTGGGATTTCCCAAAAATTTTTGCAAGTTTTTTGAGAAAGCAGGAGGTTGGAAGCGGTGCAATAAAAAAATTGAGATGGTATTCGGAACCAGCGATAAATTTACATAAGTAAGGCACCTTTAGAAGGCATTTAATCTGGAAGTATGGATGAAAAATCCGGTAAACTGTGCACACAAAAAGTAAATACAAGCTATATCATAAAAAACGAGCTTTAAAAAAAATGAAAAAAAAAAATTTGATACCGTAATTGTATAAACCTGAGGAAGGTTTCAGTGATAATGTGGCAGTTCATATTTTTTATATTAAAATGTATACTAAATATATTAATTATATCATTTAAAATATAAATTTAATAGGTATATAATTATATTAAAATAAACTAAATTTATTTATTTCATATTATTTTCACTCGAAGCAGTCCATTAATCAAGTGCCCAAAAACAACTTAGTCAACAAAACGGAGGATAAAGGGTTGCCGAAAAACGTATAAAATCCTTTCATTTCAATCATATCTACCTACCTTTTCCTAGATACAAACATTAAACTGCTAAGATACAAACATGTGTTATTTTACTGAGTTTTTTTTTTCTTTTTTTGGAGTGGGGAAAATTCTTTATGAGCGAAGAGAAGTGACTGTACTCCTCAACAGTGTTTCTCTCAACTGAGTTTCTCCATAGAATACATAAAATCTGTATTAACAACCTCAATATCTACATACAAAAATGTAACACCCAGGCATGGGATTACTACTAACAAAGTTGAACAAGAACTTATTTGAACGATAGCCAGTGTTCCTCACGGATGTGTCTTCATCCGTGTCTTCATGTGTGTTCTCATTCGAGGAATTGTTGTAGTCTAATCCGTGAACACATCGTCGAGCTCGTATCTGCTCAATAAACTAACGCGATATTTAAACCGCTAAATTTCATTGCACAAATAAAACGGCGGGCGGACGGACGACGGACTGATTCGATTTTTGAAATCTACGTATCTTGAAACGTAACCAACAAATTTTGAGAGGAGGTTAAAATAATTTCTTGGCCGATTGCAAAGGTTCACTTTGCAAATATCACTAGGAATTGAAAACAAAACAATAAAACAACACGATGATGGATGATGGAAAGTGAGATCAGGTTGAAGGAAAACAGAGTCGTAGAAATACAAGATGTCGAATGTCGGAATCAGTGTCAGGTTACAATTTAATACTCTATTATATATAATACTTGATTAAACTTAAAACACAAGCGATGTGAAGGATCCCCTCACGTCTTCTGCTGCTGCTTCGTATTTAGCATGTTTGGCCTTGGCTGCATTTTAAGATGTTGTTTTCCATTCCTGAGTGCAATATAGTGACAGTGCAGTAACAGTAACTATTATGAACTCATAATGTAGTATCTGTGTGTATCCGTTGCTATAACAATTATTATTCAAATTATATTTTCGTCCGTCTCGTGTTACTCAGTCTCTCTCTATAATAGAACTAGTTAATCGTATATTACGCGTGCAAGTGTGCATAACAACCCTGCTCCAAAAATCCAACGCTCACACTCTGTCATTTCACAGTAACCAGGATGATGAAACCCAGTCAAACCACGAATTTGGAATTGTTCGGATCGAACAGATAGAAGATTTATATGAGGTTGGACCAGACACCGATAAGTACCTCGTCACAGTCACACTCAATGATAAGCCACAGTCCTTCGAGGTGGATTCAGGTGCTCGGTTTTCCCTACTCTCGGAATCGGATTTCCTCAAACTAGGCCTTAACCTTCCCCTACAATCGACTTCAGTCTCATTTCGCTCATACTCAGATCACGTAATAAAGCCCAAGGGTAAGGTCACTGTTAAGGTTGCCTACGGTAACAAGTCGATGGATGCTGATCTGTTTGTGGTGCCAGCTGGTCACGATGCACTGCTTGGGCGAATGTGGATCAGGGGTCTCGGGATCAGCCTCAATGAAATCGATAGTCACCGTCACTCAGCGTCCAACGCAGCAGTTGTGAACTCAGTCGAGTCACTTGAAGACATTTTCAAGAAATATTCATTGATCTTCGAAGAAAGAATAGGGTGCGTCCCTGGAGTAGAAGTCAAGCTGCAGCTCAGAGAAGGCGTGAAACCTGTTTTCATCCGTGAACGTGATGTTCCTTTTGCACTGAGGGAACGTGTTGAGAAGGAGCTTGAATCCCTTGAACGTCAGGGAGTGATTACCCCGGTTGCATCAAGCGATTGGGGGTCGCCACTAGTCGTGATTGCCAAGCCTGATGGTGGCGTCAGGCTATGTGTTGACTATAAATGTGGGGTTAATTCAAGACTGGTAGCTGCCAATCACCCCATTCGTCGCATTGATGAGGTATTGCATAGCCTCAGAGGTTCCAGGTTCTTTTGCAAGCTGGATCTTCATAAAGCTTATTTGCATCTGAAGGTGGATGATGAAGGAAGCAGGATCCAGACGATATCGACACACAAAGGCACTTTCAGGATGAACCGTCTCAGTTTTGGGATAAAAACTGCGCCATCAGAGTTCAATAGAATTCTCTCCCAGCTGCTGAATGGATTGCCCAAAGTGGAAGCCTACTTTGACGATATAGTTTGTCACGGGGAAACACAGGAAGAATGCACAAAAAACCTGGTCGCCTGCTTGGAGCGACTTCAGCAATGTGATCTGCACTTGAACCGGTCTAAATGCTCATTTTTTAAGGAGAGGATTGACTACCTTGGACATCGGATTTCATTCAACAAAATTGAAAAGTGCCCAGCAAAGGTGCAGGCTGTTGCTCAGATGCCTCGACCTAGGAATGTGGATGAAGTGAGACGTTTTTTAGGCCTTGTCACGTATTATGCCAAATTTATACCAGACTTCTCCACAAAGTCTCATCCCTTGCGCCGTCTACTCAGGAAGGGGGAGAAGTTCATCTGGTCATCCACTACCGAAGCCGCATTTCTTACCCTCAAATCCGAATTATGCAATGATAGGGTTCTGGTTCTGTTTGACCCAGCAAGACCGGTAGTCCTGACCACAGATGCCAGTCCGTCCGGAATCGCAGCGATTCTTAGCCATGAAATCAATGGTCAAGAACGTCCTGTCGCATATGCTTCAAGAGCCCTAACTGCCGCCGAGTCTAATTATAGCCAACTGGACAGGGAGGCCCTTGCCATCGTTTATGCCGCCACCCATTTTTTCAACTACATCTATGGGAAACATTTCATTCTTGTCACAGATAATGAGCCCCTGTCACGCATCTTCCACCCGGATAGACCATTGCCTCAGATGACATCTGCTCGATTATTGCGGTATGCATCGTTCCTCAGTGGCCTCGATTACACTGTGAGGTGCAAAAAAGGCAAGGACAATGAAAATGTTGATTGTCTCTCTCGGGCTCCCGTCTCTCCATCGGGGGGTGTGTTGCCCGTAGCAATAGATGAAGAAGTCAACATTCTGTATTCTGAGACCCTGCTTCAGATTTCCAACTCAGCTGTCACAGCAGAGACGGTCGCCGAAGAGACTGCAAGGGACCCAGAATTGTAGAAAATCATGAAAGAACTCAAGAGCAGCCGCATTGACAGCCCATACACTGTTTCTGGTAATATGCTTTTCCGTCTGGATCGAGCAGTAGTTCCTAAAGCTCTCCAATCGTCAGTTTTAGAAGAGCTGCATGCATCACACTTGGGAATTACCAAGATGAAGCAACTTGCCAGAAGGTACGTGTATTGGGAAGGTTTAGATAGAGACATTGAACGGCTTGTCAGAAGTTGTGAGTCCTGCGCAAAAGTTCGCCATAATCCCCAAAAAGCGCCAGTTCATCCATGGGATCAACCCGATGAGAACTGGGAAAGAGTGCATATCGACTATGCAGGGCCTTTCGACAGCCGTTTCTTCCTCATGTGTGTGGACGCCAGGTCCAAATGGGCGGAGGTCCGCATGCTTAAGGATGCACCATCTTCGGCCTCAACAATCACCCTGCTGGAAGGAATTTTCTCCGTGCATGGTTACCCCTCTGTGCTTGTATCAGACAATGCCGCTATCTTTAAGAGTGAGGAGTTTCTACACTACTGTAAAGAGCGAGGGGTTTTCCAGAAATTCAGTGCGCCACATCATCCAGCGACAAATGGACTCGCTGAGCGCAGTATTCAAACGTTGAAAAGGAGGCTGAAGGCCTCAGCCAGTGACCCGGCCCCACTTTCTTCGAAACTGCAACAGATTATGTTTCGATATCGAGCAACACCCTTGGCTTCTGGCCAATTTCCAGTTGAGCTTTACCTGAAGAGGAGACTTCGGATCAGGCTAGATGCCCTTCTGCCAAATGACCGAGCTAGAGCCCCCTCTAGTCGTACGTCCAGCCGTGTCCGTTCGCTTCAGGTGGGGGAGAGAGTCCAGACAAGGATTCAGGAGTACTGGCAGTTTGGTACCATCACGAGGAAGCTGGGCCAGTACCACTATGTGGTTGAACTTGATTCTGGCCGCAGCTTGAAGAGGCACATAAATCAGCTGGTCAGCACCCTGGTACCAAAGAAACGTGTGGTTTTTGCGCCTCCACAGCAGAGCTGGGGGTTCTCCGCAGATCTACCGGAGCGTGAGGGGCCGCCGATGGCGGTACGGCCAAGTGTTCAGCCCCCGTCCCAGATGTTACCGCCTGCCATGAGTCAGAGCCAGCCTGCGGGGGCCCCTGGCAGACCAGCAAGGGAGCGTAGAGTGCCTGATCGTCTTAAGGACTACGTGCTAAATAAAGTGGGGGAGAATATAGTGACAGTGCAGTAACAGTAACTATTATGAACTCATAATGTAGTATCTGTGTGTATCCGTTGCTATAACAATTATTATTCAAATTATATTTTCGTCCGTCTCGTGTTACTCAGTCTCTCTCTATAATAGAACTAGTTAATCGTATATTACGCGTACAAGTGTGTATTCTTTTCGGCCCTTTTGTCACAACAAGTATAATTTATAATAAAATAAAAACTAATGAAATGTGCAAATAGGCATATTTATAGTCATATTCACTAAAACAGAAAACATGCAAATATATTCATATTCATATTTACGAATATAATTAAAGTGGATTTTTGCTCTTGGTTGGCAAATTTCTATGGGCTGCGGCTTCGGTGCGATATAACTGTGAGAAGGAACTGTCTACGAGAAAGAAGAGACCGCATTTCTAGTTCTAAAATAGATAATTTCAAACAGGCCATTAATCCTAAATCGGGATTGATGAAAAAACCCTTGCCGCACTTGGATATCAAATTTCTCACGTAGTCTTTGATTCAAAGAGCTCTCGGGATAATTATTTACGGGTTCTTGTCAATCATTCGGAATGTACTTCTGTCTGTTGAAGACTGATAGCGATCGCTCTCATACGTTCAAACCGGATGGGAAAACTGTGATTAATCACTCTCGCCCACAAAACCGTCAAGCGAGGATTCCTCGTTATCGTTTCTTTAAGACAGAACTAGATACCTACACACGGAATACATTAACCCCGAATATTTGGCTGGATTTGTCATGTATGCGTGTGTGATCTTAGTATTGGTCTAAATAAAAGTTTCAGTCATGTAACATGATCGTAGGAACGAATTTTCGTATAGTTTCGTATTGTAAAATGTTAAATTGTTTTAGAATTTGTGGTTTGAGTGCCAAAAAATTCTTAACTTCTTCTTAGGTACCTATTCGGTAAAATTTTACCAATTTAATGTGCTCAAAAATTGCTGGTCAACGAACTCATCCTTTCGTTTGGAAATCTTGATTGACACACACACACACACACACACAATTTTTATTTTTTTTTTTTTTTTTTTAAAGAAAACTCCCCTCAAAGACGGAGGGGGCACGCCATTAAGAAAAAACGAAAAAACTAAATTAAAAAGTGGGGAGGACGCCCAGGTTTACCCGACGCCGGCTCTAGGGATTAGGGAAGTTGAGGAAGATGGAGGAGGGAGAGAGGGATGGAAGGATGTGCCCCTATAGAATGACCACCAGTTCAATTAAGAACCTCTCTGGACGCGGGTGGTGATACCACGGAGCACTCCTGCCGAGATGAGCAACTCGAGAAGCTCCGTGGCACTTTTCCCGCACCACACCCCGCGCCATGACACGGTCGCGGCCATGACCTTGATGTTATTAGGCGCCACTCCTTTTAGCTCAGATATCGCTTGCCGCAGGTCGTTCCTATCATATTTACTTATTTTAGCCCTCCAGGTTTGCTCCATGTCCATGCTGCCAGATACAACTTGGACATCCAGGATTATGGCAGACCCATCGGGCTTGATGGCAACGATATCTGGCTTCTTGCCCCGGTCGCTCGGCATATGGTACAGTCTCTCTCTCTCCACATCCCAGCCGCTGGATGACAAAGCACCTGCTATCTGCTTAGCAACCGCATCATGACGCAGAATGCGGCCACCATGAGTCCGTGGACACTGCTGCACCACATGATACAGGTTCTCATTTTTACCCCGACAGGCACGGCAGAGGGTGTCTACTGTCCCACGACTACCTCTAGAACACCTCACCGCTGTGGCTAACGTAGCCACGCGGACAGCATGAAAATGTCGGTAGTCGCGGGCCCCAATGCCCTCTGAAGCCCATTCAACCAACTGGGAGGAAATGGGGGATTCAGATCACTGTCGGAGTTCTTTACCATCCACTGAATCTATGCAGAGCAGCAGCGAACTCAGCAGATGAGCTGGGTTTTCTGCTGCCTGACAAAATCAAGGTCAGCAGCAGTGCGGGCGACCTCCCAGCTCGAGCCCCTTAGGGCAAGCAGGCGATGGCGGCGTAAAGATGGGATGCTGGCTGAGAGAGAGACAACACCGAGCCCACCGGCCTTGACCAGTACATGGATATAGGCACTTGGGACACCAGGTGGAGAGCTAGCCAAGAGTGCACAGCAGAGCGTACTTCGCGGTCTAACTCAAGCAGTCTCCCCGCAGTAAGCCTGCCAAAGACTAGCCCATAGGTTAGCTTTGGCAGTACGTACGTACGAAGGAGGCGCAGCTTCTGCTGTGGCTTCAGTGGAGCCTTGGTGACACGAGCTAGTGCTCCCCCAAGGTCCACATGGCTTGCGGCAATGGTAGCAACACCCATGAAGTCGACTCCAAGGTACCGCCAGACCTCCAGCACGGATCGGGTAGGGATGGAAGTTTGTCCTAAGACAAAACACTCCTCATCCACTACCTTCACCTTATGCTGGCGACCCGACGGGACCAAGGAGGCCGACCACACTTAGCTGGGTTGACCACCAAACCACACCTGGCTAGCTGCTCAGCAAATGCCTTGAGGGAGATCTGCAAGCCCTCACGGGTTTCTCCGAGTAGGATGACATCATCAGCAAAAGCCAATGGACCTACTCGCACCCCAGGGGCGACATCGAACCCTATTTCAGCTGGCAGCTTACCCAAGGCCGTATCCACGACCAGGTTGAAGAGGAGTGGCGACAGAGGATCCCCCTGGCGTACCCCGCGCCCAATAACAACATCCCCTGACATCTCACCTTGTGCCTCGAGGACCGTCACGCCTTCGTGGTACAGACAGGCAACATACTCAATTAAACGAGCAGTTGCCCCGACACCACGAAGACAAGCGGTCAGGGCATTGTGGCTTACTGTGTCAAAGGCTTTAGCGACGTCCAGAGCGGCAAGATGGAGCTACCGTTTCTTGATACGGGCCAGCGAAATGACACTTTGGAGAACTGTTAAATTCTCCACTGCGCCATCCGCTGGCCGAAATGTTCTCTGGACGTCACTTATGACACCAGCCACTTGAAGGCGAGATGCCAGAACCTTTTGGAAGTGGCGGAAGACCACCGACGAAATAGAAATTGGACGGTAGCCTCCAGGCCCACTTCCCCCTTTCTTTGGGATGAAAACTGTCCGGGCACTGGTCAACGCTTTGGGGGTCTTCCAGATAGTAGCAACAGGTTGAGGATGAGCAGCCTTATATTCTTTGGAGCTTTATTCCAGCGTCGGGCGGATATACCATCGGGTCCAGCAGAAGTGGAGTTTTTGACACGGCACTGATGTGCACATGATGCTGCGTAAGGAGTCCCTGGTGGAAGCTGGGGGTACAACTGGCTCACCAGAGTTGTGGCTGGGAGCACTCATAAGTGGCTCCCAGTAATCCACAAACTCCTGGAGTGGGGGCATAACTTGTTCTTCCCCAGCTCCCTCCAGTACCTCCGCAGCTGCACGAGCCGGATGCTTCCTCCAAAATCTCTGGACTCGCTGGTATTCCCGCCTCCTTGCTTGCTTAGCCCCTCTGCGACCTCCACGAGGCACCAAATTAGGAGGAACTCCTCCCTGGTGCCTCGCCATGGTCGCTTCCTCAACCTGCGGGAAGATCCTCTGCACATAGGCCGCGACCTCGTCCTCCAAGCCAGTTGGCGCCTCAACAGCCCGCCTCGCCAGATCCTGCAGGTAGGTACTCTCATAACCAACAATATTGCCTACCTGCTCCCCGAGCCTCGATACTTCAGGCTTCAAGTCTGAAAGAAGACCGGAGGTCACGGGGGAGGATTGCTGAATGGCGGGCTGTTGTCCCACTTCTGCCAGAGATGCGGGAGAGCCCCCACTGCTATTTGCCAGGATTGCATCCTGGACAAGCTGCTTGTAATGGGGCCTCAGGCGAAGAGATTGAATGGCAGAAAGCGTGTGCATGGGAAAACGTTGTTGCAAATAAACATTGATTCGACGTACCCCATTGCGCACAGCCTCTGCCTCCTCTGCTGCCTTTCGCCGCAAACCCTCAGAAGCATACCTGGGCTGGTCTCGCTCTATACTAATTGCTGCGTAGGCCTCTGCAGGATGCTTCTGCCAGGCGTGGACCCCAAGGCCACGCTTGG
The DNA here is from genome assembly GCA_030762985.1 of Adelphocoris suturalis. Lineage (NCBI taxonomy): Eukaryota > Metazoa > Arthropoda > Insecta > Hemiptera > Miridae > Adelphocoris > Adelphocoris suturalis. The sequence goes on along the minus strand of CM061042.1, from coordinate 46,707,327 downwards.
AGCTAAAGACTCTTTCACAATGGGCACATTGGTGGGCATTAATTCTGGCTGTGGAAGAGGAGGAGGGGTAGGATGATGATGAAGATGATGAGGGAGAGGATGGCCGACGCCCCTGCTTGGAGCGCCCCCGAGCGCCTCCCCTAAGACCCCGCGTACCAATGGGCAGGCGGGGGTTATGAGGCTCATCGCTAGTTGTTTCCATAACGGGGGAGACACATTAAGAAGGGTCGGGAGACCCGTTGACACGAGCCTCCCCCCTAATCGCCAGCGGGTCATTTCGCCACCCTCTGTTCACCCAGAGGGTGCCCGGGTTGCGCGACGGGGACGCATGACCATGACTTGGGTAGGGATATGAAGGAGCTCCGAAGAGATAAAAACACCAACTGTTACCCTACCCCAGCAACCCCCCTACCCCAGCAACCCACACACACACACACACACACACACACACACACACACACACACACACACACACACACACACACACACACACACACACACACACACCCACACACACACACACACACACACACACACACACACACACACACACACACACACACACACACACACACACACACACACACACACACACACACACACACACACACACACACACACACACACACACACACACACACACACACACACACACACACACACACACACACACACACACACACACACACACACACACACACACACACACACACACACACACACACACACACACACACACACACACACACACACACACACACACACACACACACACACACACACACACACACACACACACACACACACACACACACACACACACACACACACACACACACACACACACACACACACACACACACACACACACACACACACACACACACACACACACACACACACACACACACACACACACACACACACACACACACACACACACACACACACACACACACACACACACACACACACACACACACACACACACACACACACACACACACACACACACACACACACACACACACACACACACACACACACACACACACACACACACACACACACACACACACACACACACATATATATATATATATATATATATATAGAACAATTAACTCAATAAATTTGTATGCATGAATGCACCCGTGCTTCGGAATTTCGAAATTTGCAGAATCATCAAAACCGATTAATTTGATCAACGGCCCCAAACATGAATGAGGTTGTTCAACATGCAGATTACACAAGTAATAAAACATAACTGCAATGGCTATGACGATTCGGCGTATGAGATGGTGCACGATCCCGTCGAAATATAGATTGAAATAATGTTACGTGAACTTAATTCAAACTTAATTATTTCAATACTGTCTACCTACTTATATAGCTACTAGGGTAGCATATTGCTACTGTTATGAAGAGAAAATGACACTAAATATCTATCTGGTTGTTCTTTTTTAGAGATCAGTGATGAAAGCAAACAGCTTCTTCAAGTCAAGAAAGTTGATGCTTTGAGGGACAAGAACGGGATAGACCACAAAACCGAGTTGTACGAGTTGATGTGGAGGTAAGCTCAATACGAGTACACAGTAGTATATGTATAGTCAAACCTTGAATGAGAAAATTATCTTCGATTTGGACGAAGGAGCAGAAATCAGCAGCGGAAACGTAAATGCGCCATCAGCAGCCATTTACGTTTTTTCAGCCCATGAGCATTAAGATCAGTGTTGGGCATAATCTTATCGTCGAATACGAATACGATTTTAATTGCGATAATTATTTGTTGACTCTGAGTCAACTGCGATTACATTCGTATTCGTGTAATCGTATTCGTCTGCCGGCGATTACACGAATACAACCCATAAAAATGCGTCACGGTCATCAATTTCAATAGGGCGTCCCTCCTATAATATGCGATGCCTTGCTCATATTACTTAGCTTCAGAGTGACGTCCTTAAAGCGAATTAAACGATTGGAGCCCAGCCTATTTGTCTCATATCTATTCAATAGGACGTCCCTCTGGAGCTAGGTAATATTAGCATGGCTCCGCATATTATAGGAGGGACGTCCTATTGAAATTGATGTTCGCGACACATTTTTATGGGTTGTATTCTTGTAATCGCTGACAGACGAATACGATTATACGAATACGAATATAATCACAGTTGACTCAGAATCAACGAATAATAAATTATCGCGATTACAATCGTATTCGTATTCGACGATAAGATTATGCCCAACGCTGATGAAGACAAGCAGCCGCCCTCCCCTTCCCCCCTCCCCAATCACAATAATAGCAAAACCCAACATGATCCAACTAACAAAAAAATTTAGAATTATGTCAAGTTTGTTTCAATTTATTTTCACTTCATTTTCCTATCTTACTTAATTCGGAATTATTTACACAATTTTATACTATTTACGTATCTCTGTGGGTGTGATTTTCTTTGCTTTTGGGTATTTTAACCTTTAGGCAGGCGCAATTATGAGTGAGATGAAGTAAAATGTTTTATTTTTGAGCCATATTGTAGTGGATCGAGGGGTAGATGGTTGGGACCCCTAGTATATTCCCAATCCCACACCACTTACGTAAGGGTGCCTCGGTTTTTTCTCCACCACGTCCCTAATCACCACCAGGGGCGCGTTAAACCCTCAGGTGAGTTGTAACCGAGTATTTTTTACTTTGATAAGTTCAAAATTTTTTTTTATCTCTCATATAATATTAAAATTTCTGAATTCCAACACCAGGGTCCAATGGAATTGACTCCTACTGTAGTAGGTACATAATCTGTGAGATGAATTGTACCTGGGCGAATAACTTGTCAGAATATTCTGACAAATTTGATGTGATTTCTAATTTTATCGAATTTTTGTAAAAAATGATGCTATTGCAATGGCTCCAAAAATTTTAAAATGAAAATTTTTGAAAAATTTCTCGATTTAAATCCGTTTTGAGGCATTCTGAAACGAATCCTGGAGTTTAATGTTTTTTCATATGCCACACATTTGTCACATTTCAAAAAAATGCTAAAAAAATCATTAGACTCAGAAGCAAAATAAGAAAAAACGGCAGGAAAGAGAAGGCGAGAGGGAGATGATTCATTTTGTTGCTAAATCGTAAAAATACAATATAATGAGCATAAGCCACATCACCCTCGTTGTTTTTCCAAAGACTAAAGGCAAGTTGGCAACATACCTAGGTATTTGTATTACGTAGAAAACATAGACTTTTTTCATGTCCGTAATTTATTTCGTAAAATTATAATCATTCTTTACTTTAGCTCTCATTCGCTCTCACTTCGACTGTCATTCTTATTAATCTAATTCTTGTATTAAATTTCTTCTCGTGTGGGTAGACATGAAGATCCACACCTAGTGGTTCGAAGAGGGAAGCCTTTCAGTCTCAAAATCACGCTTTCAAGGCCCTACAACCCGCAAGATGACGCCATATCTTTCATTTTTACTATGTCAGGTGAGTCAACGTACATTTTGGAAAAGTTTAATCAATTGTCACCTTTCAAAACCTTCGTTCTCAGTGCGCGTTCTGACAGTTCTCGAACTCATCAGAACTGGGACGGAAAATCCCGGGGCGTTCCGGAACTTGTGGAATCCCGTTCTGCACTGCGAAAGATGTCAGAACTTGGAAATGGAACAATCTGTGTTGTTGTTAGTAACAAACTCTTGGTCGTTGAACATTGGCACAATTTCGTCGAAAAAATTCGAGTTTCGTGGATGTAGACGAGATCCAACTACAACTTCAATCTCTTCCTCATCGTCTACAAACCACGAAACTTCACAACTTGACGAGCTACTAGTTGACATTTCGATGAAGAAATTCAAATGAAGAACAGCAAACAACAGAACGATGCGAACTTTTACATTGAAAATTACAGGGAACACGCGGCAAGCAAAGCCGAAGAGAGCGTATTGTTTACTTTACGAGCTCCGAGAAATTGTGAAATGCGCATGCGTTAACTACGTCCTTGCGTTCGAGTTCACAGTTCCGGAAAAAATCGGGGACTGTTAGAACCGTTCTGAACTGGGTTCGTAAAACACTGCGAACGCCGAACTTGGCGGTCTCGGCGTTCCAGAACTGGGCGTTCTGTCACTGCGAACGACAAAACTCGACTGCGCTTGCCCAGAACCGTTCCGAACTGGCAGAACGCACACTGAGAACGAAGCTACAGTCCTTAGCGGCATTCAAAGAAGTTCCAAACTTTATTTAACTTCATGAGATTGAAGACTATGTGATATATCACGCAGAATCAAGAACTGACAGCAAGTTCTTTGATAACAGCTGATAGCAAGAGCTTCGATGTAATTTACTATTTCATTGAGAATGTTCATTTGTACATAATTTTCTGTAGTTACATGTACATGTGATTTTTTTCGGGGCCATAAATTCAAGAATTATGAACTCTTGTAAATTCCTGCGTTTGTTGGAAGGCGTGGGTAGTAAACTAAATCAATTCCACGCATAAAACTCCTTAGAGTACCTACTTGACGCTCCAGTTGAGTGACCTATATCTGGACTTGATGGGTTGTACCTATATTCGATTTGAATATGATGATGGGTAAGAATACAATGTTTTTATCTTTCTAAGAATATTGTGGTTTTCAGACGTACAGTTTCCTAACCACGGTCAAGGTACTCTAGTTGCGGTGCCTCTAGTGCCAAAAACAGCATCATCACCCAGACAAAACAAGTACAGCTGGGCTGCACTTTACGAAGGCGGAGTTGATAATACTATCAGCGTTCAGGTTCGGCAATGGCCCAAGATCTTAGATGCAATAGCTGAATAAATGAAACTTATACATTATAAACCCTTCATTAACTGGCGTATTTATTTTCAGATTGTTCCAGCGGTGAATTGCTTAATAGGGAGATGGTCCATGGAAATCGACACCAAACTCTCTCAAAGCCGCATACTTAGCTACAAATACGCCAGCAGGATATATATTCTATTCAATCCTTGGGCGTCAGGTATATAAACTATTTTGTTAATTAGATAGTATCTACGTATCTTGAATTACACCGTATGCGAGGTGCACAGAAAAAGTTGTGATTAAAAAAAAAAAAAAAAAAAAAAAAAAAAATAAAAATAAATAAAATAAAATAAAATAAAATAAAAGTAATAATAATACATGAATAAAAAATACTAATAAAGAAGATATTTCAAATTCGGAGGTAAAGAGGCCAATTTCTCCACCAGCCCAGAAAAGCATTGAAGCATGTGATATAAATGTTATTGGGCTATGAATAAACCTGTCGTTTCTCTTCTAACCAAACTACTGTTACGTTAAAAACTAAATGACCATTATTTGGATCATTGGTTGTTATTGGAAAATCATTAAACCTACATTCTATGTACCGATGGGAAGTTGGTGATTGGTAGTCCCGATTCAAAAATGTGACGGACATTTTCGCAAGAGCCCCAGCCCAAAAACATCTATACTTTCATACAAAAATCTACTCAATCAAGCACAAACTACTGGACCCATCGATCCAAAATTGTACATGGCCATTCTTAGGGTCCTGGGTAACATAGGCTATATTACAATCCACTAGATATAATCCTTCATCGAGAACTCGGCTTTCCTTAACAGCATCGCCCGGGGATACATCTTTGTAATTAAAGAAAAACCTGACATGCATCGAATTTTTTACGTCAAATGTGGATGGGGTGGGTTCACGCTAAGAACATTCGATAGTAGATTCAACGACACCTAAATGATGTTTGGTGGTAGTAGTAGTAGTAGTAATAGTATGTGAGTGTGTGTGTGTCTTGAACACCTCGGTGAGGTGTTCAAGGAGTAGTCGCGGGACAGTCGATACCCTTTGCCGTGCCTGTCGGGGTAAAAATGAGAATCTGTATCATGTGGTGCAGCAGTGTCCTCGTACTCACGGTGGAAGCATTTTACGTCATGATGCGGTTGCCAAGTAGATAGCAGGTGCTTTGTCATCTAGCGGTTGGGATGACGAAAGGGAGAGACTATACCACATGCCGAGTGACCGGGGCAAGAAGCCGGATATCGTTGCCATCAAGCCCGATGGATCTGCCATAATCCTGGATGTCCAAGTTGCCAGTGGCAGCATGGACATGGAGCAGACCTGGAGGGCTAAAATGAGTAAATATGATAGGAACGCCCTGCGACAAGCGATATCTGAGCTAAAATGAGTGGCGCCTAATAACATCAAGGTCATGGCCATGACCGTGGCATTGCGCGGGGTGTGGTGCCGGAAAAGTGACACGGAGCTCCTCGAGTTGGGCATCTCGGCAGGAGTGCTCCATGGTATCATCACCCTCGTCCTTCGGGGCTCTTACCTTAACAGGTGGTCATTTTATAGGGGCACTTCCTTCATCCCTATCTCCCTCCTCCATCTTCCTCAACTTCCCTAATCCCTAGGGCCGGCGTCGGGTGAACCTGGGCGTTCTCTCCACTTTTTAATTTAGTTTTTTCATTTCTTTTTCTTAATGGCGTTCCCCTTCCGTCTTTGAGGGGAGTTTTCTAAAAAAAAGTCTCATTGTATTACATATTTTTTAACAGTCAAAGAGATATGTATGTAATCGCGTGATGTCACTTCGTGTTCCCCTTCGATATCAAAAAAAGCCATCTTACTTTCAACCTGAATCAGATAACGAAAAGGCCTTACTGTAAGAAGAAAAAACCTCATTTGAATTCGTCTCAAAACTCCATGAAAATCAGAGAAAACCCCTATACTATGTGTATAACAAACTGTTGTAGTGCAACCCAGGCTTCAATTTATTGTGAACAGATTTTAATGTTTTATAGAGTAGTCGTAAATAATGATGCTACAGTATGGTTCCAAAACGGAATTCCGTTATGACGCTTTTTCATGTTATACATATGTAAAAAATATGTAAATATGTGTCCTTCTAGGATATAGCTCTTCTTAGAATTGAGCCAGAGAAATCCATTCATTCGCCAAATAAGCTGGAATTTCAAAAGTAAGGATAATATGTTTAGACAACTAAAGTGGTAAGAAAAAAAAAATCATTTAAAACGACAGAAAACGGGTAAAAGTTCCAATGATGCAGCATGACAATATAGGTGAATGTTCGTAAACTTCTTCATTGTACTTATGTCAAATTGTATTCACATTTGAGTACTTTATGTGACCAGAAGTTGTTCCAAACAATAATCCGTCGAAAAAGGACACCTCTGTGATGTAACAATATGTTTGAAAAGACCTCTGTGAAATCTAAAATTTAAAAGGATTCGAAATCAGCAAAATTATTTTCCGTAGTAGCTTCTGATATAATAATAATATAAGACAATGAAGAATGTAGAAGACAAACTACTTGTTACAATGTCTCAGTTACGAAGCAGTTTCTAGACGAGAGGATCAATGCATCTCATCAATATAGATGGTACAATATTCTTAAGAAAACCTATATTATACCAACCATCAATTCGGGATTAGACACTCCCTAAATACACAAACTCAGCGCACTATGAACGTGTGGCTAGTGATTCAGCATTCATTAAAATAAATTATTTAGCCAAAGAGCTTAGCATGAAATCCAAAACTTGCCGATCGCAAAGTTGAAGACTTGAAGACTACTCAATACTCATAATAGCACTTCTTTTTAGCGAATTTTCGTAAAAAAATGAAGCTATCGCAATGGCTCGGCGAATTTTAAAATTTATGAAAAATTCCTTCACTGAAATCCTTTCAAGGAATTCTGAAAAGATTCCTGAAGTTTCCGGTTTTTCACATATAATATATATATTTATGTGTGTGGGTCATTCCAGACGATAACTATCCTTCGGATTGAGATAAAAATCCCATTCTTGCCAAAAAATCAAGCTTTCCATATGAAAGGATGATTTTGTTGGACAGTCCCTTTTGAGCACATCAAATTGGTCAAACAAAAAAACAAATATGTCAAAAAAATCACTACAAATGGCCGAAATTTCAGACAAAGCATTATTATCGACGATTAACTAGGCATAAAAAAAATTGTTCAAAACTACGATGGAAATCATACTTAAAACTTTTCTGAAAAATCTTTAAAATCTGCAAAAAAAAAAAAAAAAACATCTGAAAATCCAAAATCTTTTTTGAATTGCCGAATGTTATTAAACAAGAGTTTTTTTGTTAGCCATAAAATTGGTTTTTAACTATTTATATGTAGCTACTCAAATTACTCGAATTTCCATACAATTTAACATATTATAAAAGATAGATAATTTATTAAAATTCGCTCTTACGATTATGCTTCATCACTGGAACTTTTTCTATCTGAATATGGACGGCCAGGTTACAATCAATTCCTTACGAACGATCTAAAAGCTGCCCTATTCCAAACTAAAACTGTGATTAACCTGTCAATGAAATTTTTGAAAAATTCCTTCGAGGAAATCCGTTTTGAGGCATTCTGAAATGAGTCCTGAAGTTTGCGCTTCATATATATATATATATATATATATATATGTGTGTGTGTGTGTGTGTGTGCGCGCGCGTGTGTGTCATTCCAGACGATAACTCTCCTCAAGATTGAGATATAAATCCCGTTCTATCTCCAAAAAAGCAAGCTTTCCTTATGAAAGGATGATTAAATTGGATAATTTTCAGAAAATGTGCTGAAAAAATCACTAAAAATTGGGGAAAATTATTTTTATTTTTATTATTATTTTTTGTTTTAGCCGACCACTGCTCAAATAAAGTCGAATGACTATAAAACAGAACATTCGAAAGTTTATGTACAATATTATTTAAAAAATGTACTCAAATTTCATTAAAATTTGCTATAAAATCGATGAAAACTGAAAAAAAAAAAAAAAAACCTAAAAATCCAAATTCTCTTTTTTAATAGACTATTATTCATTCTATGTTTTTTGCCACCAAATTACTATATCTTTGCTCTCAAAAACTCAAAATTCAAAACAATTTACCATTATACACTATGATAATTTACAAAATTCGCACATGCGATCATACTGCATGACTGGAATTTTTTTGTATCAGCTTTAATTTATCATGCTTGTGGAGGTGTGCGGGGATGAGCAGTTAGTTTGGCAATTGCTCATCAGGTTTTATTTGTAATCCATGTACTTTCCCCTATAAAGGCCTCATCAGGGATCTAAAATATATTAATGACAACAGGCTGATCTTAGTGTTGGGTTCTACAATATTTAGTTTGAATAAGTTAGGACGTAGATAGTTATTATTATTAAACAATTATTGATAAAAAATGAAGAAAATTAATGATTAATAAATTAATGGCAACCCACCCGATGACTTTAATTTATGCGAATTCTTATTTCAGTGAAATTAATGCATTTCCAGGTGACGAGGTTCACATCAGAGACGAGCAAGAGAAAGCAGAGTACGTTTTAACCGAATCCGGGCTTATCTTCAGAGGAACTCACAAGCTCGTGAAGCCGACGGTGTGGAAGTTTTCGCAGTTCGACAAGGACATCCTGGACTGCTGCCTGATGCTCATCAGGGACGTTGGCAAAGTCCCAGTCACTAGTTGGAACGACCCGATAAAAATATCCCGCGCCATGTCCGCAGCTGTGAGTAACAAATTCGCTACACCATTTGGAATGGCGGACTGCTGAATGGGAAAGCCGTTGGTCATGCATCTGTAAATATTATTATCTAGAGCAAAGTCTGCACTGGGGATACTGGGATATACAAAAATAAATAAGGAGAAAGAAATAGGAAGAGAGAGAAAAAATAAATGTCCCTCCCTGAAAGTTAAATTTTAGCTTATTTTTAACACTAAATTTTATGTGTTTTTAAGGATGATAAAACTAGTCAGTTAAAGTGTAAAACTCGGTTATAACGGAGTTTGGGAGATCTGCAAGTGTTACCATTCGATTCTGCGTAAAAAAATACGTAGAAACCAGCCTCAAACTCGTGTTTTCTTACATGGTCATTTTTCACGAAAACCCTCAATTTCTCAGAAAAACCGTTGTTTTTCAACATACGAGCATAACTTTTACCCCAATTAGCAAAGTAAAAGTAAAATTGCAGTTTGAAGAATTTTTTTCCGAAGAGCGCCCGCCGAAAATCCCCATAGCCGAAAAAAGGAAGAAATAACGTCAATTTTAAACATTTTTTCCAATTTTGTACTTTTGCATGTTTTGAGTAATTTCAAACGAACTAAAAAAACTTTATTTTATATCAGGCTTATGAAAATTTAACGCTCTTTCCAACAGTGTTCTTAGTTTTGAGTTTACAGAATTTTATGGGGAGCTATGGCCGTTTTAATGTCTTAAGTTACAAAACACGAAAACAATCTTAAAAATTCTTGAAATCTTGAAATTGAAACCTTAAAAAAAATTCCAAGCGTAACTTTTGATCATAAATGAGCCCTGTGATCGATTCTCTGAGTTTGTACTATAATTACTGTAGACACCCTGTATGCATTTACATATATATATAAGGTCGAGTTCGTTGGCCAGACCATTTTGAGCTCATAAAATTGGTAAAATTTCAAAAATGTACTAAAAAATCACTTAAAATTACTGAAGATGGCACAAAAAGACCAAAGATTATAAAATTTATAATTTTTTAGCAGAATTTTAGTAAAAACAAAATTATCTAGGGCATTAAAAAATGTTTGCACTAAATTATGCTGCTGAAAACCGTACTCAAGTTTCACAACTTCAGTTTCATGCCCTACAAATTTTATCGAGAGTGGTCAAGTAAGCATGCGCAAAACTAAATTCGATGGACACACTTGGATACTCCGAAACCAATTAACCGATTCTGATGAAATTTTTAAGAATTGAGCGATGGTCTCCTATGGTTTGGGCTCTTAGATGGTCTCCTATAAATTTTATTGCCGTAGAATCAACAGTGACGTGGGCGCATGCGCAACCTTCAATTTCTGATGTCGATTTTGCCGTAATTAGTTACAGTAAGTAAGGAAGCTATACCCAACTTGACAGAATTTTTTTGACCCTGCATTAATTAAATGGAAGGCTTTTGTAGGCCCGGATGTGACGCCCCAGCTTTCATACAGCAAAGAACTGAAGTTTAAGCGGCATGCTAGCAAAGAGGGAAAAGCTATTAACATTTTTATTTATTATATTATAACAAAATTCCCGATTTCAAAAAGTGGGTTTGATTTTTTCAAGAACCGTTCCCCTTTGACTTACGGCAGAACTCATGAATTTTTTGTCATTTTACACATAAAGTTAGCTGAAACGGCTTTCTACTTTGTACTTTAACGGGAAAGGGTCTCAGCTAAAACTTGCTCAGTATGAACTTTGGAAAGCATTTATTAACCCTGAATCGAATGAAGTTTGGCTGATCTTAATCATACCAATTCAAGGCCGCTAGGTGATTTTGAAGGGCATAAGTCTTGACGGGCGGGAGGAAAGGACTGACTCAACATTATCTCGATTTTCAATTGTTTGTAATTCGCTTATTTTGGGAGATAATTCATATTTTAGTTGAATTGCTTTGGTTTTTTATGTTTTACATATTTGCTACGTATAAAAATTTCTGTAGAATGTACGGTTTAGTAATTATTAGAGAAAAACTTTAAGATGGTCAAATTAAGGTATCTTTATGAGGCCGCCATTTTGTATTCCACCACTTTCAAGGTGGCAGACAGCGATTTTTTCACTAGGGATGGACTATATTTTCAAAATCCAATCTCAAACCTTCTCCTTAAATTACTACCTATTTTCGGCCTTGGCTCCGGGAATATTTAATAAGAATACTTCTGCTGGGGGTTGGAGTCTTGAGAGTTTAACCGTAATTTATATAACTACCTAATATACGTTCAAATTGAAAAAGATTTTAAAACCAAAGAGCTTAATTAAAATATTCACGATTCTTAATGCAATAATACGATATACCAGAGGAAAAATATAAAACAAATTACTACCTCCTCTGCTAGGAAAGGAAGCAGAGAAAATGCACAATATGTAGGTAGGTACTCCACTGATGATAACGTCACAATTTTTCCAGGTAATATTGTTTCACATTTCAACGCAAAATGTGTGTTAGCCTTGTCATCCCCAACCGAAAACGAAACGTTTATGTGCAACGAAAATGTGTTGCAACAATTTCTGATGATTTCCGCTTACAACCGAGTCGTTGCTTTGGAAATGGTACTTCATTTTTCATCCCACAACATTCGTTGACCATTCATTTGAAAGCTCTCGATTTACACAACCATATTATGTTAACTACTACGAAGTTCGTTGCCAAAAAGCTGAAACGGAAGTTAGTGAAAAACGTTGTCTATTTCCACGAAAAATAAAGAGTTACAATGTTAAATCGATTTCGACGGTTAGGCCATCATCAGTAACAAACAATAACTGAACACACATTAGAAAGGACACAGCTTATATAGAGACAGGTGAAGGGAGATTGAATCCCATTGGTCGAGAGAAAGGAAAGGGGCAGGAGGTACAACCAATCAAGTGCATACAAAGTGAAAGGGAGATTGAATCCCATTGGTCGAGAGAAAAGAAAGGGGCAGGAGGTACAACCAATTAAGTGCATACAAAGTGAAAGGGGATTATAGCTAATCAGATGAAGTGAGGGGGGGGGGGGGGAATAACTAGATATGGTTTCAACAGTGTGAAGGGATAATTCCAAGCTTTACAGAAATGGACCTATCAGTGGTGAAATATATTGAGGTATATCCTCATTCAAACATTTACCAGACTTGTCACTTTTGATAATTTCGAATTTTTCAAGTACATTCAACATACCTCCCTTTGGGCAAAAATGAAGAAATTCTACAAACTGCCTGTCTGTCAAATCAAAATTGTAACTATGATTAGATTCCTTAAGATGTTTTGCAAATGTAGACTTACCCTTATTTTCCCTGAAATCCTCCATATGCTCGTCTATTCTTTCCCTAAATTTCCTACCAGTCTGACCGCAATATTCGTAGCCACAAGAACATTTTAATTTATAAACTCCACTTTTATCCTGCACACTAATTTTATCCGTAACGGATCCTAGTAATGCTTTAAGACTATTTTTATTTTTAAAACCTACTTTATAACCTCTCGATGATAGAATTTTGCCAATTTTATCAGAAATTTTCCCATAATAAGGTAAACTTATCCATTGCTTTTCTTCTAAAGTTACATCTTCCCGAGCCAGATTGGAAACTTTTTCCCTACTCTTTTTCTTAAGAACCTTATCCCATATGGTATCAACGAGATCTCCTCCATATCCGTTACTAGCCGCTATGCTTTTGATAATGGATTTTTCTTTTGATAAATTTTGTTCACTCATTGGAATAGATAGTGCTCGGTTGATCATACTATGGAAGGCTGCATGCTTATGTACTAAAGGGTGATTTGAACTACTATGGATCGTTATATCGCTATATGTATCTTTTCTGTAGATTGAAAAATCATGCTTCTCATTTACTAAAGAGATGGACAGATCAAGAAAATGTGTACACAAATACACATGATATATACATAGATATATATATACAAGATTATTTTGTACACAAATAATCTTCTCTATTGGTATAGATATGTCGACGATATCATCATTCTATGGAAGGGCACAGAAAGACAGCTAAATTCTTTTCACGAAAAAATCAATAAATTAGATCCCTATATCAAATTCACCCTCGAATTCGGCGGGAATAAACTAAATTTTCTTGATCTGTCCATCTCTTTAGTAAATGAGAAGCATGATTTTTCAATCTACAGAAAAGATACATATAGCGATATAACGATCCATAGTAGTTCAAATCACCCTTTAGTACATAAGCATGCAGCCTTCCATAGTATGATCAACCGAGCACTATCTATTCCAATGAGTGAACAAAATTTATCAAAAGAAAAATCCATTATCAAAAGCATAGCGGCTAGTAACGGATATGGAGGAGATCTCGTTGATACCATATGGGATAAGGTTCTTAGGAAAAAGTTTCCAATCTGGCTCGGGAAGATGTAACTTTAGAAGAAAAGCAATGGATAAGTTTACCTTATTATGGGAAAATTTCTGATAAAATTGGCAAAATTCTATCATCGAGAGGTTATAAAGTAGGTTTTAAAACTAAAAATAGTCTTAAAGCATTACTAGGATCCGTTAAGGATAAAATTAGTGTGCAGGATAAAAGTGGAGTTTATAAATTAAAATGTTCTTGTGGCTACGAATATTGCGGTCAGACTGGTAGGAAATTTAGGGAAAGAATAGACGAGCATATGGAGGATTTCAGGGAAAATAAGGGTAAGTCTACATTTGCAAAACATCTTAAGGAATCTAATCATAGTTACAATTTTGATTTGACAGACAGACAGTTTGTAGAATTTCTTCATTTTTGCCCAAAGGGAGGTAAGTTGAATGTACTTGAAAAATTCGAAATTATCAAAAGTGACAGGTCTGGTATATGTTTGAATGAGGATATACCTCAATATATTTCACCACTGATAGGTCCATTTCTGTAAACCTTGGAATTATCCCTTCACACTGTTGAAACCATATTTAGTTATTTCCCCCCCCTTCACTTCATCTGATTAGCTATAATCCCCTTTCACTTTGTATGCACTTAATTGGTTGTACCTCCTGCCCCTTTCTTTTCTCTCGACCAATGGGATTCAATCTCCCTTTCACTTTGTATGCACTTGATTGGTTGTACCTCCTGCCCCTTTCCTTTCTCTCGACCAATGGGATTCAATCTCCCTTCACCTGTGACTATATAAGCTGTGTCCTTTCTAATGTGTCTTCAGTTATTGTTTGTTAGTGCTGATGGTCTAACCGTCGAAATCGATTTAATATTGTAACTCTTTATTTTTCGTGGAAATAGACAACGTTTTTCACTAACTTCCGTTTTATAATGGGTTTCCACAACTTCGTCGCGAGTGATTTAGTTCGTACCAAAAAGCTGAGTTATGAGCATGCTTATTTGAACAATAGTTTACACACAGGTGACCATTTCAAATAATTTATGTTGTGAACATGATTGCTAACACTTGTTAATTTTTGATGATTTCATTGAGCTGGTGGTGAGTTGTTGCGCTGGTGATAAATGAAGCAACTTGACATAGTAGTGATGAGATACACCGCAAAATCTGAGTCAAAATTCTTATATGCGGATTTCACGTGTTTATGTGAAACGCGCGAGCTAAAACACATTCTGTGTTTCAATAATTTCATTCGAAGTATGTAAATAAAGTTAATCGGGGTCCAGGGGGCTTGCCCCTGGCGAGGCGTGGAGTGCCGAGTTTAAAAAAACTTTTACACAGTGTCCATCTTAAGTAACAACATAATTGGTGAGTAGTTGAACAATTTAACACCCTGGTAGCTCTAAAACCTTTGTCAGCATTTTAGCTATATTGAGAGTTATTCTATCTGATGCTCTAGTCGAAGAGTCTTTTAAAATTGTCAGATACAAAAATTCTATATACGAAAATTAGTGTGGTTTATTTGGTGTGGTGACGTCATTTGGTCTTAAGCAATCAAATTTCGCTCAACAGATAAATTCACCCGACGATAACGGCGTGGTGGCAGGGAACTGGTCAGAGGATTTCGGAGGTGGCGCAGATCCCTGGTCCTGGATCGGGAGCAAAGCGATCCTACAGAAGTACTTTGTTAAGAAGAAGCCCGTCAAGTACGGCCAGTGTTGGGTCTTCGCAGGCGTCCTCACCACAGGTACGTCCTAAAGGGATCTTAATGATCTCAGTTTTCAAATCTCATTTACAACCGTACCAAACGATTTTCCGACTACACCAACGTAGCAAACGAAATCGTATAATTCGCCAAAACCACTATTGTGTTTCGACAACGATTCTGAGATAATTTTAAATTATCTCGTTACATCTTATGTATCTAAAAATCCTAGGTACATTCTATAGCATCATTACTTGCGGCTATATTTTTAATAATTGACTTTTCTTTTGATAAATTTTGTTCACTCATTGGAATAGTGCACGGTTGATCATACTATGGAAGGCCGCATGCTTATGAAAAAGGGTGGTATGATGTACTACGGATAGTTGGGTATACTGCTATGTTGTGTCTTTTCTATAAATTGAAAAAGTATGCCTTTTGTTTACCAAAGATATGGTCAGATCAAGAAAATTGAGTTCATTCCCACTGAATTCGAGGGTGGATTTGATAGAGGGATCTAATTTATTGATTTTTTCGTGAAAAGAATTTAGTTGTCTCTCTGCTCTTGTCCACGGACATATAATATCATCCAAGTATCTATACCAATAGAGAAGGTTATTTGAGTTAAGTGTTTTAACTAATTGTTCAAGATAATCCATGTAAATATCTGCAAGTAGAGGAGATAACGGGGAACTCATGGCAAATCCTGGCTGAGCGTAATATTTTCCCTCATATACTCGTAAAAGAAAAAAAAATGTTTGATCCATACATGTATGAACCCCCAAAACCAACCGCATTTTGTGGTTACTCGTGCACAACACATCGGACGGTATGACGCGGACTTTTAGCACTGGATTCAGTGTTAACATCGCGCACAGGAGAGAAAGTTCCATTAAAATACCACAAAACGGGGGGGGGGGGGGGGGGGGGATGCTACAAAATCCATTTTAACACACAACACACAGACAAGAAGAAAAAACAACTGAAGGACATCAAACATAAAATATGAACGGTGTCCGGGCAAAGGTTGAAATCTCAAACGAAGCAGAATCGATACATAATGACATCTCAATAATCGAACCTTCCGGCCCTATAGTGTACTAGTACCGTACATAGGAACCACATATACCTTACATATTATTAAGAATGAACTTCCGTCTATTTGTCTGTCCACAATATGCACCGCCAATCGGCACGTCTATGAGTGTGGGGATCTTCTTGGGTTTGTCCAAGAGGGTGCATAAACAATGTTAATATTTTCTACCCCACCCGAACCATGTGGTGGAGGGCGGGAGGGGGGTGGGCTCAGTTTGTTGGGGTTAGGCAATGACCCGCAAGACCGAGCGGTCTTGAAGGCGAGGTAGCTTTTTGCCCCGTGTTCTTAATACATCCCAACCCGAGCGAGCGAGAAAACTTTGTTAATTTGTAATAAGCTTCTGCCATCTTTCAGTTTCGTAGTAAAAAAACAATCGTACAGAGCAATCAACGATTGCGTTTGTAACATCTTTTGAGTAATTTGAGACATATCCATATCAAAAACCTGGGAATCCTATTTATTAACGGTTTTGAAAGAATAGTTCGATATCAATGTCAGCTGAGTAGAGGGTAGACAAGAATATCACGCTAAAATCGTGAAGAAACCTAGTGCCTACATTTCGTATCATTGATACTTTTAGTCGTCGAATTTCATTATAGGTATAATTTCATTATACCAATGTTTATTTACTTGTGGTGCGATTGTGAATTACAGTTTGCCGAGCGTTAGGGATACCCGCTCGCCCAGTCACATGCTACTCTTGTGGACACGATACCAAAAACAGCCTCACGCTTGACTACTTTTTCGACAATGAAGGCAAATGCATGGACGAACTGCAGCAAGAATCTATTTGGTAAAATACATTAATTTTGATATTTCATTTTTGACTTCTGGTCCACCAAAGTTGTAGGTTAAATCCTTGTGATCATAATCTCATGATGTTTTTGTAATGTAAACAATTTGCTTGTTTTCAGAATTGATTCTCATATCTTTCAGAAACTTAGGAATAAATCTATTTGCGTGTCCATCTGTCAACTTTGGCTCAAATTTCGAAGCGTCTATGGGAATTGGTTCATTGACCATCCTATGTCGAAAGGATGGCGGGTGTCCTTGCGGACAAGTGGTCTCGCCCATATTCACAAATTTGTTCTTGGGTGAGGGTGAAAACCCAGTTCTCCATCATCCGAGCAGTGAACCTTCGGCTCAGGGGAACAAGGAAGGCAATAAGAAGCCTGGGCTTGGAGGATGGGGCAGCCACTCTACTACTGACAGAGTAGCCCATCAAGAAGATCTGCGTTTAGAGAGAAGGTCGGAACCACCAAGAAGCTAAAACCAATAGCCTCATACAAACTCTTCCGAATCCCCCATCTTCAGAAAAATTCTCATAATAATGTTACATTATAAATATTATTATTTGATATTCCTATGTCGAAAGAAATGAAAAGTAATTTTTTACTTCGGAGTCTGCCTATACAAATATGTGGCGGAAGCATTGTTTTCACTTTCGGGAGATGACAAATTTGTTGTATCCAAAATAAAAATAAAAAATTCCCCTCACCCCCCTCAAAATTTGTTGATTTACGTTTCAAGATGAACAGAATCTAAAAATCGATTAAAAAAAAAAAAAAAAAAAAAAAAAAAAAAAAAAAAAAAAAATCTGTCCATTTGCGGTACGCCATCTAGAGCTTTTCTCCAAAACTACTGGACCAAAGTTGATGAAATTTGGCTGAAAAATCATATTTAGGCCGGGGATTTGCCAGTTACAGCGGCATCAATTTAGATCAATCCTAAAGGGTAGTAATTAAGGGCTGAAAAATCGAGATTTTGAAAACTTTTTAGTTAACAGTAATGTTTTTTGTCATTTACTTATTTTTTCCCAACAAACCGAATAAAATCATCCGGAAATCCGTCAGATTTTCCATTCTCTCACTACAAGCTATAATGGAGCAGCGACCCTATGATGGAACTAACTAAGTTTCATCAATGGCCGCTAGATGGTGTCGGGCTAGCAGCAGGCTAGCAGCAACACCCGGCATATGCGCGCTGCTGCGGTTTCGCCAGTTCACGGCACTGCATCATCAGCTCCTGAAGGAAAGTTCAGGCGTGTTAAATATTTTATTAATTTCTCCTCAGTAGGTGTCTACACCAATGCAGACACATTAGATAACTACCTACCTAATGAATTTAGGATTTAGTTTAATAGTATAGACAGGTGTTCAGCGTAGAAGAGCTATTCAATACAGAAATAATAAACCTCTAAGTAATACTTTACAGCGTTTATTGTTTGTTTCTTTATTACATTAATTTATTTATTTATCATATAATTAATTCTCATTTTTGACCAGTGGTGATGAGATATCAACGAGGGAAAAGTTATATCAACCACCATGTTTCTTAGTTCCATAGCTCCCTAGCGCTCCTAACGGCGAATCTTGTTAGTTCTATGCCCCATTGTGATTTCCAGACCGCCATTCTTGCTTTTGGTTCAGTACTGCCCTCCACAAGATCACAATTTGTAGAAACTGATGGAGCCTGTGTGAGAATACGGTGCTACTGCCATAAAGTGTCACAATAAAACAAAGGAAATTCTACAAACAGCGAGGACTAGAAAAGACTGGGGGAATCCTCACAACTGTCATATTCCCACTTCTCTTTCAAATAAAATGTCTGTGCCCACTATATCCATAAATTTGTCCATAGTGCATAATAAGCAAATGAGGATTAATATACGTACCTACCGACCTTCCTAATTTACAAAAGATTTGTCTAAACTAACCTACGATATAAAGGGTGAATAGGGACTGGTAAATAATAATTTCTGTCTTTATAGTAATGATTTGCATCGTCATGTAGACCAATAAAATATATTAGCATAAATATACTCAACCGTAAGCGAAGAATCCCGCAGTGAGCCGACATCAAGAAGTAGTGTTCCACCAAATGTTGACGCTCTCGTCGGTCTGGGTGAAATGCAAATATTTACAGATTAAAAGTTCATAATAATCTAAATATAAACGATTTTATTGCTTTGAGACATTGGCGCGGAATGCTAACTTCTCGTTCCATTTAAAGCTTCAACCATCTGTTGTTCTATTTTCACTGGATCCTACTATTCATTGCTCTCTCGTTTTCAAGAACCTTATAGGCATCTTTCATCTTCTGGTGATGGAGGGCTCAAAAAAATCAATACATACTAGAGTAATAAAGTTTTATTAATTTTAATTAGCATGTTTGGCTTTACGCATACTCTGAAGTTTATGGTTTTTATTAGCACTGTTTTATCAGTGGGCTACATAGCGAAATCTACTTTACCTTCAAATATAATTATATTGTTATATTGACGTTGAATTTTAACACCGCAAAAAAAGTGAATTTCTGTTATGGATACCGTTGGTTTCCTATTTTCGTGCCCGACCGGTTTGTAGCAATATTTCATCTATTCATTGTTCAACAGCGCCACAATTATAATTTTTTTCAACTTCCCATATCTCAAATCGGCAGTCAACACCACATATAATTACCTCATCACGTGCAATGGCTTTTTTGAAGAACGAGCATTCAGACCAACCTTCTTGCTTCCTCACTACCGGAGGTAGGGAAGCTTTGAGTTCGCGATAGAAGTCGAAAAAAGTGTTGTCCTCCAAAATCATGATTTCCACTCGCTTTTTGCGTTTCAGAGCTTGCCAATCAATTTTGGTTCCTTGTCTATCTGTCTGTGGTAAATCCTTGTCGCCCAAAATTATACCAAGTTTCAGTCCAATTTCGATGAAATTATCAGAATTTGTGCGAGTTAGCTCCTAGAAGGTCCCCATTAATTTGCAATGCCGTCGGATCAACAGTAGCCTGTACGCATGCGCAAACGTGAATTTCTCATAACGTCGATATCTCATCATCTGTTGGTCCGATTTTGTTCGAATTTGATAGGTAGTTGAGAATATGTTCTAGAAAAATTCCCTAAAAATTATATCGCGATTGGTAGAGTAAAAGCCATTGCGCATACGCGAAACTAATATCGGGTGACACAAGCAAAACTCCGAGTCCAATGAATCGATTGTGATGAAATTTTCAGGGTTGTGCGGGATAACCTCTAGACGGTCCACTATAACTTTCATTGCCGTCACATTAATAGTAGTCTGTGCGCATGCACAAACGTTAATTTATTAGAACGACTATTTCTTATCATCTATTGGTCCGATTTCGTTCAAACTCAAGGAGCAGATGGGTGGTATATGTTCCAGAAAAATTTCCTATGAAATATAACTCGATTGGTGGAGAACTATAGCACTTGCGCAAAACTAAAAATGATCGACACAGAAAAAACTCCAGACTAATAGACCGATTTTTATGAAATTTATTTCATTATCAATCATTTTATCAATCAATCAATCATTTCGGCTCGTACTTTGTTCTTCAACTAATTCTACACGTACATGTTACAATTTGTGAGGAAGCTGTACTGCCCACCCAACTTGGCAGGCGTTGTCTTATTTCACTATTATTACTAGTATGACCTAATATTGGTTTAGTTCTAGGTCCACCTGGTTAATTGAGCCTGAAAAGCAATTTACATACAGATAGATATATCCCGATTTGATAATTAAGTTTTCTCTGTAATCTGGGTGTGAGTTATACTGTGTAATAACAAGTTGAATAAGTTCTTTTCCTCTCCTGTAAATTTTAGAAAAATGAGATGTGAGATGTTAAAACCTCAACGACGATGTGTACTACTTTGGCACTAGAATGGACCTTAATAAATGTTTTCTGTTTTGAAGGAATTTCCACGTTTGGGTAGAAGCTTGGATGAAGAGGCCAGATATCGGTAACGAATTTGACGGCTGGCAGGTCATAGATGCAACTCCCCAAGAACTCAGCGATGATCAATTCAGGTGGATTTTGCAGTACCCATTGACATTATTACAAATACATGCACTTTCGTCTATTAGTAGAATAATAGGAATTTCCGATGGCTATACTACTACTCTTCTAGCATAATTTTTACCTTCCTAACGTTCTCCTGGGCTGAAGGTATGTTACAAAGTGGACTTATGTAATTGGAAAACAGCGCTCTGGTATTCAACCAAGACATCGGCCAATACAGACGAAAACCGAAATCAAACCTTTACAAATAAGAGAAATCAATTCATGTGTGTTTGCGTTTTTGTTAATCTACGAGCAGTTCAATTCATAATCTTGACTTACCACGGTATGACTCAATAAGCTGAATTTATATACCTACAAGTTAGTTATAGCCCTGTATACGGTATTCGCTGAACAGGTTAAAGCTTTAAATTGATACCATATCCAAACCAAACGTATGTCGGAAAGTATTTGTCCTACAAGAACAATAGGATCAGAATTTGTAGGGAATTTGATGATTCTCTCGATGTTACGCCCCAACAAAATCCTTAAAAACTTCAGTTTAGAAGTTAAAGGTAAAAAACTAAAAAAATGGTGTGACTTTCGCGCCACGTCAACGGTTGAGGCGCCGCAGTTTCCTATATTATCTGATCGGCACGAGGAACTCATCATCAAACATCAAAAAACCTACGCAGAAATTTATTCTGAAAATCGAACTTGAATTTCATTAATATTTGCTAAATCTATATTAATCAGTCGTAAGTTTGTATGTCTGTATATTGATTTAAATCGTGAAATTTTGCATTTCTTCTCTGTTTCATGCTATTTGTAGACGATTGGTAAAATTTTCTCGATTTTTCTCTGTGTGTCTGTCCGTATGTTTGTACGCTTTACACGGTTACAGGGGTCATTGGACAACTGATATGAGTGGGGGGGAATGCCTGTATCAGTCTAACTTATATTATAGGCTATTTGAAGTTTTTAAAATTTGAGCCACAGGGGGTGTTTTAGGGGAAGAGGAGGGGGTGAAATGGGTATCTTGGACACCATTGAACGAACTGGGGATTTATAAGTAAGGACTAATTAAGTACTTTTAAGTAAGGACTTTTTTGAATCAGATCCATAGGAGTGTCTCAAGATATGGATGGGTGGGGGGGGGGGGGGGGGGGGGGTTGCGTGAATTTAAGTCAACCAGTGCAACGCACGGGTGAACTAGCTAGTAATATAAAAATACTGCACACACAAAACTAAAAATCCAACTTTTTTTTTACTATCCGAATGTTATTTAGAACAAGGTTTTTGCCATTAAATTGGCAGTTAAAATACCTTTTTGTTTAAAGTGCTGAATTTTCAAAACAATACAGTAAAATACAGTAAAACATATAGTAAGATAATTTACGAAAATTTGCACATACGATGAAGCTGCATGACTGGAACTTTTCAGTAATAATTGTTTACAATCTTCGTTAATGCATTAAAAGAAACTCCCATTATTTAATTCTTGTAATTAAGGTCATTGGATTTTATGATGTATTAATTTCATTTCATGATAAAATTTGATAGATGTGGCCCGACGTCAGTGCATGCCATCAAAACGGGGCAAATTCAGCGGCCGTACGACGGACCTTTCGCCTTCAGCATGGTCAACGCTGACGTGGTCTACTGGGAGTACTACGGACCCACACAGCCTCTCAAACTCGTTCAAAGGGACACCAAAAGGTACCTAACTCCAACGGTAACATGAATATCATTAAAAAATCCTTGAAAAACTCAAGGATGACCCAGGTAAGTCTGGGTCAGGGGTAACCCAGTTGGTAAAATAAGAAATGAAAATTCAGTCTTTAACGAGGCTGAAAATTAGATGACTCAAGCCGCTTGAGAATAATGTTTTATATGCCAACGAAATTGAGAAACTGAAGACTGCTTGAATTTGTGATGAAAAATTTTTTTTTTTTCCATTTGATACCCATACGGGAACTTTACGTTTTGTGATCCGCTGATTTTAACCGAACAATTCTGGTAGGTTCTACTACCCCAAAAATTTAGTCCATGTGTGATCTTTCTTCAGAATGGACCATCAAAACCCCATTAAAACTATAATTCAGGATTAATTTCGGCCATTTTTCCGACGCAGCGCTCCCTAAAACATGGAACCCATAACTGAGACTGAACCCTGAACGATATCTGCTTCAGGGAGAGTCTAGTAAATTTGATTGTTTTCATTAGGTACCCATAATCACATCACCACATGTTCTTAATAACGAAGTCTATAACCAACTGATTTAGTGTGGTAACAAATCTTTCCATAAACTTTGGATTAATATTTTCAATAATGAACCTTTGTTATTAAAAAAAATATACATAAAAAAATTAACCCCCCCCCCCCTTCAAAATTTATTGGTTTACGGTTCAAGAGGTAGTCGGTCTTAGATCCTCGGCATCAGTTGGATCAACCCTAAAGGGTGGAATTTAAGGGCTGCAATATTAAAAATCGAGATATCCAAAACCTTCGAAATAAAATTTTGTGCGTGTGTGTGTTTTTGTGAGTGAGTGTGTAATTTATAGATACCACCTCGAAGTGTGGAAGTGTATTGAAGTTGTGTTGAAGTGTGTTGAAGTGTTTGTATTGAAGTGTTATTTTCCGCGTTGTATTCGGGGTCAGAACTTCCCATACCTTCTTCCTCGGGAATTTCCACATTGTTTAAATCTAAATTCGGTCGAGTTGTTTGCCAAGACATTGGAGTCGACTTTGCAAAATTGGACGTTCCTTGACTTGGAACTTGAGTCTGTGGGGGCCTTCTGATTTGTGAAGTGTTATTTTTATTGGGGGTAAAGGCCATAATATGACGGTTTGGTTGCCGGAGTCGTATTTTTATTTTCCGGTTTTATCGCCGGTTTGTGTTGGGGATTCCGATCGAGTCTACCCTTTTGATACTGCATGATTTGATAATCGTTCGTTAGTATCGAAAGGGCTTCGCCCATCGTTTTCGGTTTCCTACTCCGAAGTTGACTTCCGAGCGGTTCCCGTAGGTGCAAGAGTAACGTACGTAGACTAATATCTTGGTAGTGCTCGATCAATATATCTTGTTTCGTTTCTGTTTCATGGTTTTTAATCCAAGCAATAGCTAAATTTAGTTTCGCTTTAATTTTATTATGAAACTGAAAAGGATCTTCGCTCTCCCTATTTCTCAGTCCCGTTAGTTCGTGACATAAAGTAAATATGTCCCGTTTGTCGGAGTACGTCTCTAGCAATGCAATTTTAATACTAGCGTAATTATCTAGCATATCCGAGGTTGGTCCCTGTATTTTGGACATAATGGTCTTAAGGACCTCTTCATTTTGATAATTTGTGGGATCTTCATCATCTATGAACCTATTAGCTATAGATTCACACGTATCCAAAAATTTCCGGAGCTTTCCTGGGTTTCCCTCAAAGGTCGGGATCATGTCCGCATGTTTCTTTTTAAATTCGGGGACTTGGTCCCTAGTATTTTGATTGATATTTAAGTTTCTGAGGGACTCCTGAATTCTTTGAGAAATAAAATAAACTACAAAGTTGGGATCATTAAAAGGGTTACTCGGGATCGGGTTTGCCGCCCCAGGTTATGACTGTCCCTGTCCCTCAGACATATCAGACTCTTCCTCTATTACAGGTAGTCTTTCGAAAGGCGAGCGAACCTTCCTTTTTGGAATTTTGACAGGAAAGTATGTACTGTTCAGTGTCTACTCCAAGTGTTCGTTTGTGTCAGTGTGTAAGTGTACAACAAAACACAAGTTTATAATATTCAATTATAAAAATGAAATCAAGTATCTTAAATTAAGAAATTATAAAATTTGTTTGGTTTCAATTATAAAAATGAAATCAAGTATCTTAAATTAAGACAATAAAAATTGATTAATTATGAAATTAAGTCAGATGACGGGTGGCTTGAAACGAAATTTCAATAATTAAATACAAGTAAAATAAAGTGTCTTTAAATTGAGACAATAAGAATTGGTTAATTATGAAATTAACGTCAGATGACGGGTGGCTTGAAACGCAATTTCAATAATTAAATACAAATAAAGTAAGTGTCTTTAAATTAAGACAATAAAAATTGGTTAATTTTTCTGCAATACCGCGCCAGATGACGGGTGGCTTGAAACGCAGTTGCAACAAAAACTTGATCGTTCCTTACCACCAGGTAACGGGGGGTGGTATGAAATGGGGAGGTTTAACGATTATTAGAATAAAATTGAATTGTTCCTTCCCACCAGGTAACGGGTGGTATGAAATGGGGAGGTTTAACAAGTATAAAAAATCAAATGAAGTTGAATTAGAAGTTTGAATCTTCCTTCAAAACTTGCTGGTGATCTCGCTACTCTTGAAGAATTAAAAGATGAAGCTGGGTTGGTACTTACAACACGACGAGAGTAAACATCTGAGTTTTCTTATCTCAGCTTTAGGTGAAGGTCGACAGAGTAGGTACCTCGGTGTCCTGTTGCGGGCAGCGGCTTCGTTCTGAGAAGAGATAGCGAAGGAGCACGGCGTTCTTCCGTCTTCACAGGCGGAATCCACTTCTATAATTAACGAGCCAAGTGTTCTTTGCTCGAGCGTCCTGTTTTTGGCGAATTCGCGTAGTTTCCTCTTGTGGAGCGTGTGATGTTCTCTTGAAGTCACAGAGTGAGTAGAGATGATAGATTTTCTTCTTGGTGAACAGCAGGTTCCCTTTGGGTCAGAATGCAATCGATTTTGATTGATTGATTTGCCCAAAGTTAATTGATTTGTCCACGAGACTGCGCCACTTAAATGTCTTTTAATCGGGAATTAGTTTTTAAAAAACGATCGTTTAATTCCCAAATACAATTTATTAAAAGATTGAAAGAAACACACACGACTATGTACAGAGAGGGAACGTACCGCACGAGAGATTGCCCAACAACGACTGCCCCGAGCTTCGGGAGGTCCGAAGCGAGGTGCTTCCACTAAGAGGGGAGAACTGCTGAAGGCAGTAGTTTTATTATTTTTACTCCCTATGTTAGAGGATCACATAATTTGAATATATAAGTATATATATGTATGTGTCATTCCAGACGATAACTCTCGATAGAATTGAGATAAAAACTTCGTTCTTTCGCCAAAAAATCAAGCATTTCAAAAGAAAGGATGAGTTCGTTGGACAACACTTTTTGAGCACATTAAATTGGTCAAATTTCAAAAAATGTACTTAAAAATCACTAAAAAAGGCAAAAAACCGCTAAAAATTAACAAATTTCTATTTTTTAGCAGAATGCTACTCGAAAAAAATTAATCGAACATGAACTAGGACATTTAAAAATTTAAGCACAAAATTTTACTGAAAAATGTACTTAAATTTCATTAAAATAAGCTAAAAATCGATAGGAACGTTTGAAAAAATTGTAAAAATCCACAAGATCGTTTGTTCATTGGAATATTACTGACAAAAAATTAGTTTGTTATAAAATGTATAATACAATTTTTATTTGTCCCCAAAGTGCTCAAACTTCAACAGAATTTAACATAAATGTAATACGACCATTTATGAAAATTCGCTCATACGATCATGCTGCATGACTGGAACTTTTATTATTAAAGCATGTAGAGCTTCGCTCGCTCGGCGTGGTTGCATAGATGCGATGGTCTTTTACTGTTGAGTGGGATATGTTGAATGATTGGAAACGGTAGATCACTAATGGTAGGTTTAACGTGTGTAAGGGATGTTGCTCGCTTCGCTCGTTTGAGGTGAGTTGTCTCGCTCCCTTCGCACACTCTTTGTGGATTTTATAGATGCGATGGGATATAGTCCACCCCGAGCCCGTAGGAAAAACCTCGTTGAAATCCGACGTGAGTTGGGAATGTTGATCGCTTCGTGGGATATCGAGACCTATACAGCCCATGTTACAATATGTGAGGATGTTATGTTGTAAATGGCTATCAAACGCGGCACCTTATGTGAAACCATGAAAAGTTTTGTTTTAAGAACATTTCAGTACTAACAGAACTGTCGGATGTTACTTTTTCGTACATACTTCATTATCATACCTGTCATATTTATGTTGATATTGGTGAACATAAATTAGATTTAGTTATAAACATCCCTTGTTATTTTCAGAGTTGGGAAAAGCATAATCACAAAGGCCATTGGCGAGTGGAATCGATTGGACATTACAAATAGTTACAAACATCCAGAAAGTGAGTACATTGAGAGTTAAAATTGAGCTTACAACAACCCTAACCCACATGCATGCTAGAAGTTACATTTTTCAATGTTTTCGTTATAAACTTCTGTGAATAACCCTCAATTTGTAGTTTCAAATTAAAATATTTACGGGTATAATAGAAGCGTCACCCGCCCGATGGGCGGGAAAATTATCGGTGCATCGATGCATGATGCTTAGCGGAAGAAGTGCATAGCCGTATTGGTTGTAGAACACATTTTATTAATTTAATAAACTGGAGGGCAAGGAAACGGTAATGAAAATGAGTATAAGGTGCGAGGTGCGAAGGATGATCATTATAATAGGGATAAACAAACGGGATTATAAAACGGAAGTTAGTGAAAAACGTTGTCTATTTCCACGAAAAATAAAGACTTACAATGTTAACTCGATTTCAACGGTTAGGCCATCATCAGTAACAAACAATAACGTTATTGTTTGTAACAAATAAAGTTATTGTTTGTTATTGATGATGGCCTAATCGTCGAAATCGATTCAACATTGTAACTCTTTATTTTTCGTGGAAATAGACAACGTTTTTCACTAACTTCCGTTTTGTAATGGGTTTCCACAACTTCGTCGCGAGTGATTTAGTTCGTAGGGGATTATAATTTTGGTTCATAATTCTTCAATTCAAAAATTAAGCGATGCTTCTTAATTTTTATCTGTTCCTCTTCCTTATTAGTGGCCTCCGATTCTCTTTTGACGGAAGCTATGATGTCGTTGTGTATTATCCGTCTCAGTAGATGACGTTGGAAGTACATGCAGCTTTACTCTTCGTTCCTTCGTAGTGACAGTTGCTAAAAACTCACGTTTTTTTCTCTTTCCAATATCAGGTTATTTATTAGCGTTAGGCATATTGTACTTTTGCCCAAAACCCTGTTCAAGTTCAAAAGCAAATAAATTTTGGTTGAGCTGCACGCGGTTACCAATAAATAATATCAACAAAACAATTGATGTCATGTTGAACAGTCGCAGTCATGTTGCTCTGCGATCCCTAGAAACCAAACAAACGGGTTGTGAGCCGGTTACTCGTGCGTCGCACGGACCCACATGTATAGGTACTTTAAAAAAGTAAGCGATGTTTCTTAATTTTTATCTGTTCCCGCGTTGAATAGGAGAGAAAATGGCTTTGGAGCTAACTTAGCTAATTGATGATCACTTAGGCGTCTTCAGCATTCTCCCTTGACCCTCCCTCTCAAAACCATATTATGTGATGGTGGCTGTAATTTCGAAACGATAACATCGTCTCGTAGCTATAATTTCGTCTCGTAACGGTAATTTTCTCTCATTTTTGGCTGGGTTATGATGGCAAAAACATGTTCCATGCTAAGCCTTTAGCCTTTAGACGCAAGGTCATGTTTTTTTATCATTTTATTTCATGGAATACATCTACTTAGTTAATTCAATTACAACAGGACTTATTTATTATTTTCTGTCTTAAACTTTCTCTATTAAGTAATTTTCCTCCATATTTAAACCCACAATGAAACCTTTTCACCTGCATAGCAATTTTTTACATTGTTTGCAATTTATTGAAAATTTTATATTCTAACTCGATGGAGGAGGTGTTACAGTTATAGTAGGAAATGTCTGGCAATCCATTCATATATTCACATATTTCCACAGCAATTATCTTAATATCTTAAATTATTAATTTATATCTTAAATCATTAATAATTTAATATCTTATCAAATAACTTAACTTACATAAATGACTTACTAACATAACAAATACCAATTAGGATCTTGAAAGTATTATTACCTAACACCCATACCTAACCCGTTGCTATCCCAGACACATTCTGAAATCCCCTGCGGTATTTATTTGAATTATATCAAGTGTATTCAATATTATATCAAACCAACAAGCTAATTCAGAAATCCCCCTTTAGTTGCCTTTCTTTTGGAGCACCTCAAAGAAATAGCAAATAAAATATCCCAGTGATTAAATTTTTTGTCAGCGTATCCTTATTTAATTTACCCTTATCATAAAAACAAAAACGTAGATTTTCTAGGAAATACTCCATAAATTTTATCACGACTATCATTAAATTGTCACAAATTTCATTTTTAATTGACAATCTATAGAATCTATAAAATTCCTATAAATACTGCAAAAAAATCTAAAAATTCAAAATTCTTTTTGAATTGCCGAATTATATTTAGTATGAGTTTTTTGCCATGAAATTAGTTAGTTCCTCAAATTTCAATACAATTTAAACACCTGAGTTTTTGGATGGTGTCACTAGTACTCGTAATTTTGTGGAATTCAATTTTTGTAGATAGGGAGAAGGACTTCTATTCCACAATTAAATTGCAACTACAATATATATTTCACCTGTTTAAAGGCATCGTCAGGTAGATATCTTAATTATTAAAAGATTGCATACCTGGCCTTTGCCATTTTTATTATCATACCCGGGCATGGTTCCCAATTATTCAAGGGCATTGTTCCCAATTTCCAGGGCTTAGTTCCCAATTTAAGTCCCCAATGTGGGCATATTAATTTATATCTATTTTATTTTCCTTAAGGTATAAGTCTCCATAGTTGAGCCACCGTTTGTTCCCAATTGTTCCAATCTTTGATTGGGGGTTAATTACCTAATGAATACTTCATATGAAGATTCATTGACAATCCATCCTGTTTTAATTTCTCTTTTCCCATCCTCAATCGCCAATGCAGCTATTTATTAATGAGCATCAGTTTTCAGCCAGTAAACTATTCCACCTGGTTAACATACTTGCTCTTCAATCAAGTATGTCTTTAAGGGGGGGAGTGTGACAGAGTTACCGTCAAAATCCCAGAGAAAGCGCTGCCGTCGCTCCGTTGGAAAACAACGGGCTTCGCACGCCTCTTCTTGTGTTCTTGAAAGGCTGAGTTTGCGTTGGATGGGTGATCCAAGACCTGGAAAATCCAATCTACTTCGAACATAGCACATTAATGCTATTAGTACGAGTGGTATCTCTCTCACGGGATACTGTCACTCTCCTCCGCCTTTTGAGGATTTAGGGCCCCATTGCACCACTGGGGGGCGACCTAAATCCTTTGATAACGCTTGACCCAGCTGTGAACGGACGGTTAGCTTGCTGAATGCAGGGGTAAGCTCTGTGATTGACTAGAGACGTTGGACAACTAGCAACGACTCGGTTGTAAGCGGAAATCATCAGAACTGTCAACTTAAATGCTTGCATACGAGTCTGCAACACATTGGGACATTTTCATGTGTGTTTTCTCGCGTGGTATCGCGTGAGCAAGTTTTCGTGACGATTTTTCAGTTTATGTGTCAAAGAAAAGACATGAAAATGTCAAAAAACTGGATTCTAGAGCCACTCAGCTGATCTGGGATCGGTCAGTTGTGTTCAGAAGTCCCTCAAGGGGCTACATACCAAATCTCAGAATCGTGGGATCATTAGGGAAAAAACTGGATTCTAGAGCCACTCAGCTGATCTGTAATCGGTCAGTTGTGTTCAGAAGTCCCTCAAGGGGCTACATACCAAATCTCAGAATCGTGGGATCATTAGGGAAAAAACTGGACTCTAGAGCCACTCAGCTGATCTGAGATCGGTCAGTTGCGTTCAGAAGTCCCTCAAGGGGCTACATACCAAATCTCAGAATCGTGGGATCATTAGGGAAAAAACTGGATTCTAGAGCCACTCAGCTGATCTGGGATCGGTCAGTTGTGTTCAGAAGTCCCTCAAGGGCCCACATACCAAATCTCAGAATCGTGGGATCATTAGGGAAAAAACTGGATTCTAGAGCCACTCAGCTGATCTGGGATCGGGCAGTTGTGTTCAGAAGTCCCTCAAGGGGCTACATACCAAATCTCAGAATCGTGGGATCATTAGGGAAAAAACTGGATTCTAGAGCCACTCAGCTGATCTGGGATCGGTCAGTTGTGTTCAGAAGTCCCTCAAGGGCCCACATACCAAATCTCAGAATCGTGGGATCATTAGGGAAAAAACTGGATTCTAGAGCCACTCAGCTGATCTGGGATCGGTCAGTTGTGTTCAGAAGTCCCTCAAGGGGCTACATACCAAATCTCAGAATCGTGGGATCATTAGGGAAAAAACTGGATTTTAGAGCCACTCAGCTGATCTGTAATCGGTCAGTTGTGTTCAGAAGTCCCTCAAGGGGCTACATAAAACTTGGGACAATTCTTAGGCTTGAAAAGTTTTTAACACAGAATGTGTTTTAGCCATGGACTAACTAGCCGAAAATGGAACGCGGGATGGTAACGAAATGTGTGACGGATGATTTTCACGTACAACCGAGTCGTTGCTAGGGATATGGTACTTCGTCGTTTTTCATCCCACAAAATTCGTTGACCATTCGTTCGAAAGCTCTCGATTTATCCAACAATATTATGTTAACTACTGCGAAGTGCGTGTCCAACAAACTGAGTTATGAGCATGGTTATATAAATAATTGTTTACACACAGGTGATCATTCTCAATAATTGATATTGTGAACATGATTGCAACCGCTTGTTAATTTCTGATGATTTCATTGAGCTTGTGTTTCGATGATTTGATTCATAGCAGGTGATCTGAGTATTACGAAAACGGATTGATTTGTGAAGCGGAGGTTAAATAATTTGAATAGGTAATTTCTATACTTTACACTCTAGGAAGCTGTAATTTCGTTTGTAGCCTCTTTAGGACATTTACTTGACGATGCTCAGGGTCCGGATCAGATGTGTGGCTCTTAAAGCTAATTTCTATGCTTTACACTCTAGGAAGCTGTAATTTCGTATGTAGCCTCTTTAGGACATTTACTTGACGATGCTCAGGGTCCGGATCAGATGTGTGGCTCTTAAAGTTAATTTCTATGCTTTACACTCTAGGAAGCTGTAATTTCGTATGTAGCCTCTTTAGGACATTTACTTGACGATGTCCAGGGTCCGGATCAGATGAGTGGCTTTTAAAGCTAATTTCTATACTTTACACTCTAGGAAGCTGTAATTTCGTATGTAGCCTCTTTAGGACATTTACTTGATAAATCGCTCTTGATTTATCACGAATTTATTTCGTATTTTTTTCGTAGTTTCATACTATAACTATATAAATTGATGTTATAAATGAATAGTAAACAATGACGCTTGTTTGGTTGTCACTTGGTTGCGCGACAACGAAAACACATTCTGTGTTTCAATAATTTCGTCCGAAGTATGTAAATAGAGGTAACCGGGGGTCCAGGGGGCTTGCCCCCTGGCGAGGCGCGGAGCGCCGAGTTTTAAATATAAATCGAGAGCTTTCGAACGAATGGTCAACGTCATTTCTGATGGTCATAATCATCGTTGTGGCCACTTGAGACAATTTTCGTGAGCAATTATTTTCCGTGACGTTTTTTTAGTTTATGTGCCATAGCAAAGACATAAAATGTCAAAACTCTTTTTAACTGTAACTGAAAAGAGTTTTTCAGTTACACAGTTCCATGTCTAGTGTAAACAGGTGAAACATATATTGTAGTTGCAATTTAATTGTGGAATAGAAGTCATTCTCGATATCTACAACAATTCAAGATATTATTTACCTAATACGAAAGGTGATAATTTAAGAAAATTCACCCCTACGATCATGCTGCATGACTTGAATCTTTGATTTTGAGCCATTGCAATAGCTTAATTTTTCATGAAAATAGGCTAAAAGGAGTTTTAAAAATCACATTGTGTCCTTTAGCATCATTGGAAGAACGCTCTACGATGTTCGCTGCGTTGAAGAGGAGCGGTAACGTCTACAGCAGATATTATCTCAATGAAGAGTTCAACGACATCAAGTTCGATTTCGCTCTTGTTGACGACATCGTTATCGGCTCTCCATTCAGGTGCACTACGATTAGTTCATTTTACAGTAATGATTCCTATTAATGAAGCAACGCAGATCGCATTATTATTCACCACCATTCAATACTTCAATTTCACTACTCCCCTCCCCCTCCCCATCCTTGCCCTCAGAAAACTGTTACTGGTCCTGAGGGTTTTCGACGGTGCTGAATCCAAGCCCGTTTTTCACGTAGACGTCCAATTTTTGAGGTACGGCGCCAGCATTTTTGAAAAAATCACTTAATTTCCAGGATAATTTATGTTCAAATACAAGGTGATATTCTTCTTGGAAATTTGACGCTGAACACGCCATATGAACACATTCCATACGAACTAAATCAAAATTTATGAGGAGATCTCGTTGATACCATATATGGGATAAGGTTCTTAGGAAAAAGAGTAGGGAAAAAGTTTTCAATCTGGCTAGGGGAGATGTAAATTTAGAAGAAAAGGAATGGATAAGTATATCTTACTATGGGAAAATTTCTGATAAAATTGCCAAATTCTATCATCGAGAGGTTATAAAGTAGGTTTTAAAACTAAAAATAGTCTTAATGATTATGATGAATGATGATGATGTCTTAAAGCATTACTAGGATCCGTTAAGGACAAAATCAATGTTCAAGATAAAAGTGGGGTTTATAAACTAAAATGTTCTTGTGGTTACGAATATTGCGGTCAGACTGGTAAAAAATTCAGGGAAAGAATAGACGAGCATCAAGAGGGTTTCCGGGAAAATAAGGGTAAGTCTACATGTGCGAAACATCTTAAGGAATCCAATTATAGTTACGATTTTGATTTGTAGATAGACGGTTTGTAGAATTTATTCATTTTTGTTCAAAGGGATGTATGGGGAATGTACTTGAAAAATTCGAAATGATCAAAAGTGACAGATCTGGTAAATGTTTAAATGAGGATATCCCTTAATATATTTCACCACTGATAGGTCCGTTTTTATAAAGCTTGGAAATATCCCTTCACAATGTTGAAAAAATATTTAGTTAATTTCCCCCTTTCACTTCATCTTATTAGCTATAATCCCCCTTCACTTTGTTTGCACTTAATTGGTTGTACCTCCTGCCCCTTCCCTTTCTCTTGACCAATGGAATTCAATCTCCCTTCGCCTGTAACTATAAAAGCTGTGTCCTTTCTACTGTGTCTTCAGTTATTGTTTGTTACTGATTATGGCCTAACCGTCGAAATCGGTTTAACATTGTAACTCTTTATTTTTCGTGGAAATTAACGTTTTTTCACTAACTTCCGTTATGGAACACATACCACTAATGATGGGTCTTAAACGCCTCCTTATTGTGTCTCTTGCCTAAAAACCCCCAGAAAACCTGGTTTTTCACCGATTTTTGAGGATTTGTCTTCAGTTTCTTCATAGCTTTTGCACGAATTACACCACTTGGCGACTTGAAAAAAATTGTGCTATCATTCGGACTATCCTGAGTCGAATGAGGTCACCAGCAGCTCTTGAGATGTGATAATTGATTTTTTGCGATTTTTCAACTACCGAGCAAGGTGTTTCTTGTCAGTTTTTTGACAACATATTTTTTCTCGGTATATTCCCAAAAAAAAAAAACAAGTTCTTCGTTAGTTGAAAAATCGCGAAAAATCAATTTTTACACTACCAGAGCTGCTGGTGGTCTCATTCGACACAGAAATAGTCCAAGTAATAGCAAACTGTTTTTCAGGTCGCCAAGTGGTGTAATTTGTACAAAAACTATCAAAAAACTGTAGGAAAATCGGCAAAAAACACATTAAGGAGGCATTCCAGATCCATCATATTGTGATATAGGAGTGTGCAGCGATAATTTTCCAACAAGAATATCACCTTTTAATTGAACATAAATTTCCCTAGAATTTAAGTGATTTTTTCAAAAATGCTGGTGCCTTATCTTCGAAATTAGACGTCTTCGTGAAAAACAGGCTTCGGATTTGGCTCCAGCCCCCTTGAAAAGCCCCAGGACCAGTAACAGTTTCGTGAGGGTACGTCTTTGATTTTTTTTTGTTGGGCAGTGTAATTGATGAGACCAAGATTAATCTAATGTGATCTTCTTTTAGAGTTGTACTCAAATTGAAGAATAAAAGCTCAACGAAAGACTACCGAATAACAGTGAACTTATCAGTGGCTCCTGTCATCTACACGGGAAAACCACAAGCGGTCATCAAAACCCATCAGAGAGACCTAACGGTGGAGAGAAAGAGTGGTTAGTGCAAATTTATAATCAATTATCTTACCTTCGATATTTGTTGGATTGTGCCGTAGCCATTTTTCCATACATTAGTGTATTTCACAATATTTTGAAGGTGACGAAAACAATTTGGAACTTACTGGAAGTACTTATTGCACTACTTAACAAAATTCAGGAGTGGTCATGCATCCGGTAGGATCTTGACAGCTTCTTACGTTATTTGATGGGCTGAATCCGAGGTTATTTTTTGGCGAATTTTCGTATATATATATATATATATATATATATATATATATATATATATACTAATTAAAGTTAAAGAAATTTCACAGAAATAAAGAGGAAAAGGTTTTTGATATTTCGAATTAGTCTTTGTCAAAATTAGAACAAGAAGGAGTGTTTTTTGAATATTCCCTGGAACCATGCTTGTATCCAACGTTTCATTGTTTTTATGTTGGAGTTACTATGAGAGTTGTCATCCTCCACATACAAAGCGGTCTATCCCACGATCATTGTCTGTTAGAGGCCACCAAATATGCAACACTAGGGGGAACTTGGAAGGCTATTTGTCCGGGATTAAAAACAAATTGATGGAGAGAGGTTACCCAAGACACTTTGTGGAAGACAGAATGGTTCCATCCCACGTCAACTGCCAACAAAGACCTAAGCCAGCAAGTGATCGAGTTCCACTGGTGACCACTTTCTTTTATGAGGCTCAAAAGATCAATGGGATCCTTAGTGGGAACTACAGCCGATCTTGAACTCAAGCCCACTGACCCACGAGGTATTTCGGGAGGCACCTCGGATGACCTATAAACAGGGAAAGAACCTTGGTGAAATCCAACTGTCCAGCGTGAGAATCCGCAACAGCGAGGTCTCCACCCATGCCAAAGACCGAGAGGCAAACTCTGTGATTTGGTCATTGATGACTCGGATTTCACGTCCCCAAATAACACCCACACATACAGATGCCAAGGATCAGCAGAGTGCCAGTCACGGATGTGCGTGTACCAGCTGATTTGCAAGAAGTGTGAGGATGACCAGTCAAGGGGCTTCTATGTGGGGAAGGCATCCCAACTGAATCTAAGGATGAATAACCATAGAGCTTCCTTGAGTCAGTCCCAGCAACGTCCGATAAAGCTGCATGCAAGAACGCACGGTCAAGCAGTCACCTTCGACGAATGTTTTGGTGTTAAGGTGTTGAAGAAGATGCCTGAAAAATCGAACGACCGGCAACTTCAACAGTCCGAACGGACCCATAGGTGGGTAGGTACTGGGTTCAAATCGGCCTCCTGGACTCAACCTCAATGATTGAGTAACTCCAACATAAAAACAATGAAACGTTGGATACAAGCATGGTTCCAGGGAATATTCAAAAAACACTCCTTCTTCTTCTAATTTTGACAAAGAATAATTCGAAATATCAAAAACCTTTTCCTCTTTATTTCTGTGAAATTTCTTTAATTTTAATTAGTATATAGTGCAGTTGCACAGTGTCCACAATCAAGTGCATATATATATATATATATATATATATATATATATATATATATATATGGGTGCCTCGAAAAAAATAAATCAAAAAAGTGCCCCCCTGAAAAATGTTCTTTTTTTCTGGAGAATAAGAGAGAATTTTTAATTTATTTTTTTGACAACGGTAAGGTCTGCCACCATAAGAGATATTATAAGATATTTATATTCCCACAAATTTGTCAATTCTAAGTATTTTCAGGTTATGGTGACAGACCTTACCGTTGTCAAAAAAATAAATAAAAAATACTCTCTTATTCTCCAGAAGAAAATAAAATTTTTCAGGGGGGCATTATATATATATATATATATATATATATATATATATATATATATATATTAATTGCTATGCAATTCTTTGGCCGACCCCCAATAATTTTTTTTTTTTTTTAAATGTAATAGCAAATTATCCTCGTTTTCTACACAGTAGAAAAGAGAAAAGATCCGGCGAGGCGCGAAGCGCCGAGTATAGATTAGGGGGTCCAGGGGGGCGAAGCCCCCCTGGCGGGGTCAAGGGGCGGAGTCCCTTGCGAGGCCCGAATATATATATATATATATATATATATATATATATATATATATACATGCATGTGTGTGTTTGTGTGTCATTCCAGACGATAACTCTCCTTAGGATTCAGATAAAAATTCCGTTTTGCGCCAAAAAATCAAGCTTTCCAAACATCAGTGTTATGACCTCCCAGAAGTCAACACCATATGTAAACAAGTAGAATGTGAAGATAATAAAGAAACCAGGAACAGAAATACAAAGGACGGGGAAAACCCAAGTTAATGGTGGCACTACCTTCCTACCTGCCCCGATGGGCGATGGACAGGGAAGGAGGGCTATATAAGGGCTATGCCCACAACACCAAGTCTCACTCGTCCTGGGTATCCCTCTTGGTAAACTTCCTTATACCTCCGTGTATTCAATTCAACAACCTTTTCGTTTTACTTAAAAACTCAAAACTTCCAAACTGATGAAATTGGATGGGCTAACGCTCGGGGCCATTTCATCTCGTCCAACAGCAAACTAAAACCTTTTCGTTTTACTTAAAAACTCAAAACTTTCAAACTGATGAAATTGGATGGGCTAACGCTCGGGGCCATTTCATCACGTCCAACAGCAAACTAAAATCACTCTACACATCTTTATCTACGTAATTGGATGGGTAAACCTACCCGGGGCCATTACGTGATAAAAATACAAAATTTGGTTAGTTCCCATTAACTTATAAAAATTGGATAGGTCACTCGACCCGGGGCCATTTTTATAAGTTATCAAAACTCACGCACAGAATTCTGAGCGCCCGATTCTCCTACTAACTCGTAAAATTGGATGGGTATCAACCCGGGGCCATTTCACGAACTTAGTAAATAAAAATCTATATAATTCGCTTTACACGAATTATCAATACAAGCTCCCTTCTTGTTCTATTGTCGTTTATGTATTGGATGGGACACTAAGTCTCGGGGCCATATATGAATAAACAGTAGAACCAAAATTTTATGACTAATAAAAATAAGTACCCTATAGAGGGAATAATTTAATGTTAGGAAAACTAGAACCTAACAACTGGTGACCCCGACGTTAGAAATTGTACGACACGTAGCGACTAGCTCCCGCACAAAAATTCAAAACTAAATATTTTTTGGTGACCCCACTTAGCAACCAAACAAAAACTCATATAACGAAAAGTAATCTTAAAATTGTGCATACAAATTTCCAATTACCATGACGACCTCCCCAGAGACGACGTGTTCCGTGTCACCAACTCATACAAAACTTCCGGAGTTTTCATACAGTGACCCAAGCTTATGGTTCGTACAAGTGAATGCAGCTTTCGCGGCCGATCAAATTACCGCAAACTCCACAAAGTTCAACAAAGTGCTCGCCTCGTTGCCATTGGAAGTACTGAAGACCGTCTCGGACCTTGCCGCCTCCGACTCGGACGCCTACACCAAGCTTCAGGACCGCCTCATCACTACATACGGTGACACGGAGACGAAACGTTTAAACAACCTCCTCTCATCAGCACACGCAGGAGGCCAGAAACCCTCACTGATACTCAATTCTTTAAGGTACGAGGCCTCGGCCGACTATCCTACCAATTTGTTGAAAATTCTCTGGTTTAACAATCTACCCCAACGTATTCGAGAGTTACTGGCTGCATCCACAGAAACTGAGCTAAGTAAATTAGCAACAATTGCCGATCGTATTTTTGAAGCAACATCCCCATCTATCAACAAAGTCGATGACCCCATGGAAAATATTTCAAGACAAATTCTCAATTTACAACAACAACTCAACCGCCTTACGGATAATCAACCTCGTGGACGTTCACCTTCACCTAGAAGACAAACTTCAAATTATCGGAATTGATCTGCATCCCCAAACACACGTTCCTCGAGACATCGCAGTCCTACCCCTAAAAACAAAAATGGATTTTGTTATTTTCACACTAATTGGGGAAAGAAAGCCCGTAAATGTCAGAATCCTTGCTCTTGGGCGGGAAAACGAACGAAAGTAGCTACCACGGCGGGAGTAGCTATCTCTAAACCTTCCATCCGCCTATACGTCTCATGCTCGAATTTAAATACCACTTTCTTAGTGGACAGCGGAGCTCAGGTTTCAATAATACCTAACTCCATATGCAAACGAACACAACCACGACAAGGATCACTAGTAGCCGCTAATAATACCCCACTTACTTCCTACGGAACCGTATCAACTACATTAATAATTGCTAAGGAGAAATTCCCATGGACATTTACGGTAGCTGACATTTCACACGCCATACTGGGTGCAGACTTCTTATGCCACTACAACTTGTTGCCAGATCTTAGGAACAAACGCCTCATACGACAAGAATGCGGTTCATCCCTCCAAGCACATACAGCTGCGGTGCACAATTCATGCACACCCCAACAACTCGTTGACCAATATAACCCGCCCGATTCATACATCGATCCAGGTGTTGTTCATCACATTGATACCCATGGCGCACCAACCCACGCTAAAGCTCGTAGATTGCCCCCCAATAAACTTCAGGCTGTGAAGAGCGGAATTTGATATGATGTTAAAAAAAGGAATAACAAGACACACCAAAACTCCGTTACAAAGCTTTCCTGATTCACTACCCCTACAAAATCTACATGTGGACATCGTTGGTCCACTCCCGGCTTCAAATGGACACACATACTGCGTCACAATGATTGATAGAAACACGTCTTGGATGGAGTGCATACCAACGTCTAATATTTCGGCCGAAAATGTAGCCCAAATTGTTCTACACAATTGGGTTGCTAGATACGGCGCACCAGCCACTATCACTTCAGATCAGGGCCGACAGTTCGAATCAGCATTATTCCAAGATCTCGTACAACGACTCGGTATTAAACATATCAGGACAACGGCTTATCATCCACAATCAAACGGGAAACTGGAACGCTGGCATCGTAGACTGAAGTCAGCACTATCAGCATACCCTGAGCCTACCAAATGGGCACAAAATCTACCAACCGTCCTATTGGGCCTCAGAGCCATACCTAACCTCGATGATGGCCTATCTCCAGCTCAACGCCTATTTAAAACAAACATACGATTGCCTACAGATCTCATAAATCCCGGCCCCAAGGAACACACTACTCCGGCTTCACACATTAAAAACAGTATTAAAAATGTGGGAAAAGTGTTCATACCACAGGATTTATCAAAATCTAAGCATATATACCTACTTAAACCAGTTAAACCTCCGGCATTGACATCTCACTACACAGGACCTCACGAAGTAATAAAACGATCAGACAAAACTATTACCATAAAAATTAATGGTGAAAAACATGTAGTTTCCACTGACAGATGCAAACCAGCATACACACTTGATACGGCCGATACAACTAGGCACAGTAAAGCGCGGCCTTCAACATCCGTTCAAAAACAGGTACCTAAACCATTAATTAACAGTCCCACCACCCAGCCCCGCAGGTCCCCACGGCTAC
The DNA here is from genome assembly GCA_030762985.1 of Adelphocoris suturalis. NCBI lineage: Eukaryota > Metazoa > Arthropoda > Insecta > Hemiptera > Miridae > Adelphocoris > Adelphocoris suturalis. Next base: position 46,666,077 of record CM061042.1, on the reverse strand, counting down.
TTAAGCGCGTGACCTTCACGGTACCTGCACAGTCAATTTCAAGTGTTCAACCATGTCAGAGCTCCCAATCAGCCTATGTGACGTCCAGATGGAACACAAGTACGTTAAATACGTACTCTCCAACCCAGTCACGCCGATCCCTGACCACCCCATCGACGCCCGTGAAACCAGGCACACACAGCAAAATACACCATCGATCCACGTCTCTCCGTTGCCTGATAAACAGCCAGAGGCAGGAAACAAGGAAAACTATGGACGAAATAATCCCACACGCCGCCACAAAATCGATGATAGGGATCAACTCCGACGAAGAGTCCTACAAAATAATCAACTCCCAGAAATACCACAACACAAACCGGCAAATTGCATCAATATTCGACGAGGAGTACGACCCTGAAGCCCCGGAGATGTCCACTGTTAAAACCAACAACAACGCAAATAGAAAAAGGTTGCAGAGGATGAAGAAATCTGGCCTCAACGAAATTAGATTCTGAGAACGGCCAATTCAGCCAGCAATTGTATAATAGTTAGTTATATTTAAAAAAAAAAATAATAATGATAAAACATGTTTAGTTATACTATTAGTACATATAACATAGTAAGTGTACATAGACCATTGTAAAAAAACCATTGCATTACTACATATAACATAGCAAGTGTACATAGACCATTGTAAAAGACCATTGCATTAGTACATTTAACATAGTTAGACCATTGTATAAGAACCGTGTACATATCATATCAGGTCCGCCATTTAGTATGTAATCAGACGCCTCACGCAACTTGAAATGTTCAGACGCCTCACGTCAAAATTACAAACGCTTGTAAAAGTCAGACGCCTCAGTCGAAATACAACAGTTGCTCGATGTAATTAGTTAAATTGTTCAGACGCCTCACGTCACAGAAATCAGATTTAACATTGTTCAGACGCATCACGTCACAACATCGGCACACGATTCCACTCTCCAGGTATAAGATTAGCACAACCTTTGTTACACCAAAATATTCTCTCAACCTTAACCTATATCGGATTATAGTACTTTCACTTTCTATTATTATCTCCAATTCTAGGGGGCATGTGTTATGACCTCCCAGAAGTCAACACCATATGTAAACAAGTAGAATGTGAAGATAATAAAGAAACCAGGAAGAGAAATACAAAGGACGGGGAAAACCCAAGTTAATGGTGGCACTACCTTCCTACCTGCCCCGATGGGCGAGGGACAGGGAAGGAGGGCTATATAAGGGCTATGCCCACAACACTAAGTCTCACTCGTCCTGGGTATCGCTCTTGGTAAACTTCCTTATACCTCCGTGTATTCAATTCAACAACCTTTTCGTTTTACTTAAAAACTCAAAACTTTCAAACTGATGAAATTGGATGGGCTAACGCTCGGGGCCATTTCATCACGTCCAACAGCAAACTAAAACCTTTTCGTTTTACTTAAAAACTCAAAACTTTCAAACTGATGAAATTGGATGGGCTAATGCTCGGGGCCATTTCATCACGTCCAACAGCAAACTAAAATCACTCTACACATCTTTATCTACGTAATTGGATGGGTAAACCTACCCGGGGCCATTACGTGATAAAAATACAAAATTTGGTTAGCTCCCATTAACTTATAAAAATTGGATAGGTCACTCGACCCGGGGCCATTTTTATAAGTTATTAAAAACTCACGCACAGAATTCTGAGCGCCCGATTCTCCTACTAACTCGTAAAATTGGATGGAACTTAGTAAATAAAAATCTATATAATTCGCTTTACGCGAATTATCAATACAAGCTCCCTTCTTGTTCTATTGTCGTTTATGTATTGGATGGGACACTAAGTCTCGGGGCCATATATGAATAAACAGTAGAACCAAAATTTTATGACTAATAAAAATAAGTACCCTATAGAGGGAATAATTTAATGTTAGGAAAACTAGAACCTAACAATAAGGATTAGCTTGTTGGCCAACAATTTTTTAGCACATTAAATTGGTCAAATTTTAAAAAATATACTAAAAAATCACGGACGGAGGTAATATTTGGAATCAGCAATAAATTTACATTTTTTGGACAGCATTTAATCTGGAAGTGTGTTCAATGAAAAATCCTGAAACGTTTGTGTGCAAAAAAAGTAAAAAGAGCTATATCAAGGAAAACAAGCTTAAATAAATAAATAAAATAAAATAAAACTCAGATTCGGATTTAGTAGATCATATGACGTAAGAAACCGTTCTGTTGCTTACTGCATTGTTCCCCACTTGTAGGTATTTTTATGCTGAGTATCCTCCATTGCCGGTGGAACACTCCCGTCCTTCTATTACGTCATTTAGTTTATTGTTTTTGCCAAGATTATTCGGTGTTAGTTATAAAGTGGTAGTCTGAGGTTTTTGCGAGCCCTAAACCTGATTCTTATATAAAGAGTACAAATTCCAACGCACGAAAGATAATAACAAACTGGTGAAATTACAGAACTAGCTAAATGTAGGGCCGATCAACTTACTAGGTACCATCTTAAACGTAGTTTTTTCCCAAAAATGTTTATAGAAAATGAAGTCATGTCAATTTCCAACCAACCCGTTGAGGATTCTGTTATGTTATAAGAAAAATCAAGTTCATACGTGCCTTATTAACAATAGTTACAACAACAATTCCAATAGTTACTGTTAATAGAAGGATACTATTAACAATATAGATAAGTTTCTTGAGAGGTATGTAATCAAAATGGTTAACATGGATGGTTTAAAAATACATTTTGTTATCTATCACCTCCTCATTAAGACTGTATTACCAAGAATATACTTTAATTTGTTCAACAGATGATGAGATCATCATGGACGTCACCTATAATGAATATGCCGACAAGCTTGTGAGCCAGTGCTCCTTCAATGTCACTTGCCACGCCCTTGTCAAGGATATCGACTTCGATTACCACGCTGAAGATGATTTCAGAGTTCGACAACCAGATATTAAAATAACGGTAGGTACCCATCAAATCAACTGAACGTTGGTACACAACATGTCCCGCTGTGCGCGCCCCTACCGAGCTGAATTGTAACTACGTTCCCCCATAGTCTTTTCGCACGAATAGGTTCCGTTGAATAAATTGGCGCCTCAATTTTTATTAATCTATGTCCGCTGCTAGAATATAGATTAGTTGGACAAATAGATTAGAACGATTTGTGTAGTTCAGTGGTCTGGATGCTCACAAGCTCGCATCTCAAAAATACATAACATCAAGTAGTTAATCCCTTAGCAAAAATTCAGATCAGTTGGACAAATAGATCAGAATGATTTGTTTAGTTAGGTGGTCTGAATGCTCGCCAGCTCGCATCTCAAAAATATATAACATCAAGTAGTCAAACCCTTAGTGAAAATTCAAATTAGTTGGACAAATAGATCAGAATGATTTGTATAGTTTCGTGGTCTGGGTGCTCGCAAACTCGCATCTCAAAAAGTAGTCTTTGTAAACACATAACGCCCCTAAGTAAAATACGGATTAGTTAGACGAATAGATCAAAATGATGTTTTAAAGCGTGATTTAAAACATTTAACATAATATCGTTTAAAAATATGTTTCGGAGGTTGAATTTGGATGCAAACATATTTTGTCCCGAGCTTAGGATCTAATTATGAACCTTAACCTGTCACGGACTTAGATCGCCCCCAGAGGTGCAATGGGGCCTAAATCCACGCTACATAGACAGAGGGGAGTGTGACAGTACCATAGTAGACACAACTCGTACTAATAGCATATATGCTATGTTCGGAGAAGATTGGTTTTCCGGTTCTCGGATCCTCATCTATCGCCAAACGCAGAATTCCAAGAACTCGAGCATGACGCGTTCAACCCGACCCGAGAGCGGCGGATAGTTCCCGGGAGCACTCTCTTTGATCTGACAGTAACTGTCACAAACCTTAAAAGTGCGATAACGCTATCCACTATACCAGGGGTGATATTAACAATTAACAAATAATTACAGAACCCAGCTACCCACAAGGGAGCTTATTTCCATTGCCAGTTGACGCCAGTTCGAATACAGGTCGGCAGGGGCGCGCACAGCGGGACATGTTGTGTACCTAGTGTCTGGTATCAAATCATACAACATGATTTACACACATTGTATACAAATATTATACTTAGTGTAAGTAACATCTTGATGAATCTTGTGAACGCTTTGGAATGTCTTTCTAAGGAAATTTTCTATTCCAAGGAGATTGTTGACTTTTTTTTTGCCATACCTTGTGAAAGTTCCCGCGAGATCCAAGGGAATGCGTTGCCGTCGCTCCGTTGTTCCCCAACGGGCGTCGGGCGCTTTCTTCCCGTGTTTTCGAGAGCCTGCGTTTGGCGATGGATGGGTGATCCTAGAACTGGAAAACCTATCTTCTCCGAACATATATATGCTATTAGTACGAGTTGTATCTCTTATGGTACTGTCACTCTCCTCTCTCTCTCTCTCTCTCTCTCTCTCTCTCTCTCTCTCTCTCTCTCTCTCTCTCTCTCTCTCTCTCTCTCTCTCTCTCTCTCTCTCTCTCTATGAGTGTGGATTTAGGCCCCCATTGCACCTCTGGGGCGCCTAAGTTCATTACATGGTAGCAGAGCGTGGTTAGGATTATGAACGGCTGACGCCTAGTAATCCGATCCACTATTTTTGGGGCGTTAATGTTTCAGAAGAAACATGGCCCGGGTTTCCAGAAGGAATACCCATTATTCTCCCTTGGGAACATAAACACTTTCATTGGTTCTTGATTATTAATTTCTCAATTTATCCCCTCATATTATTTCTGTTTAACATACCTACTTAATTTTCAAGGGCATTGTTCCCAAACCCAGGGCATCGTCCCGTATTTCATAAGTCCCCATAGTGGGCACCTTCTACTGTGAGTCTCCAAAGTTGAGCAAGTAAAATCCCCAGGGCATAGTTCCCATTTTCGTAAGTCCCCAAAGTGGGCAGCTCCCTACTGTAAGTCTCCTGGTTGAGCAAGTTATATTATTCCCGATTGTTCCAATCTTTGATTGGGGGTTAACTACCTAATGAATACTTCATATGAAGATTCATTGACAATCCATACTGTTTTAATTTCCCTTTTGATCCTCAATCGCCAATGCAGCTATTTATTAGTGAGCATCAGTTCTCAACCAGTAAACTATTCCACCTAGTTTACATAGGTACTTGCTCTTCAATCAAGTATGTTTTTCAAGGGGGGGGGGAGTGTGACAGTTCCCGCGAGATCTAAGGGAATGCGCTGCCGTCGCTCCGTTGTTTCCCAACGGGCGTCGGGCGCTTTGTTCCCATGTTTTCGAGAGCCTGCGTTTGGCGATGGATGGGTGATCCTAGAACTGGAAAACCTATCTTCTCCGAACCTAGCATATATGCTATTAGTACGAGTTGTATATCTTATGGTACTGTCACTCCTCTCTCTCTCTCTCTCTCTCTCTCTCTCTCTCTCTCTCTCTCTCTCTCTCTCTATCTCTCTCTCTCTCTCTCTCTCTCTCTCTCTCTCTCTCTCTCTCTCTCTCTCTCTCTCTCTCTCTCTCTCTCTCTCTCTCTCTCTCTCTCTCTCTCTCTCTCTCTCTCTCTCTCTCTCTCTCTCTCTCTCTCTCTCTCTCTCTCTCTCTCTCTCTCTCTCTCTCTCTCTCTCAATGAGTGTGGGTTTAGGCCCCCATTGCACCTCAGGGGCGCCTAAGTTCGTTACAACCTAAACAAATCAAATAATACACAAAGAATTGTATCCCTTTACAGTTAATTTGCATTACTTTGAATGCTGAATTGTTGACACAAGTATGTTTTTACTCGTTTAATAATTTATCAAACAAATCACCGTTTTTAGCCCTTGGACAAGCCAGTAGTGGGAGCTTCGGTGAGGATTAATACGACATTCGTTAACCCTCTGCCGGTAGCAATACCCAAAGGATTCTTGTCTCTTGAAGGAGGTGGAGTCATAACGAATGGAAAGAAGAAGCTTGAAAAGTGAGTTTTTTCGTACATTTATTTTAAGTATCTACATCGAGCAGTCTATCATCTATTAATATTAACAATACAGGGTGTTCACTCTTTTTGGTTACTAATCTCTAGGGGTCGATTCTAAAACTAAATTGCAACAAAAAGTGCCTATCAGCCTTTTTTTTAGAGGCATTGTTTTCGAGTTATTCACGATTAAAGATGTTTTCCGTGCTTTCAGCTTTACATCACAAAATCTGCTATAACTCCCTTCCATATTGAGTAAATCAACAATTTGAAGATACCGTTGGAAAGATCGTTAAATTTCCTTTCACATAGTCTACCAACGTATGAAAATATGGGGATTTAGAAGTTACAAATTCACACCAAAGTAAAAAATTGTCAAAAACTGAAAATCTTGTATTTTTTAAATCGCAGGACGACATACATAATGCCCTGAATTCCCGCGCACGTTACGGGATAAACTTGGCCCGAATCTCACCTTTCCAACTGTATGCTCTGTTTTTTGAATTTTATTTTACATTACACAATTATGTTACATATAGATTCGTTTATAACGGGGTTTGGGAGATATATGCAAGTGTTACCATTCTATTCAGCGTAAAAAAATACGTAGAAACCGACCCCAATTTCGTATTTTCATGGAAGGTCATTTTTGTTTCAAGACGAAGGTCGTTTTATTAGTTAGAATTAACTCTTAAGAAATAGTTAAGGTTTCCTAAATTTATTCTCTGATTACTCAGTTAAATTCATTGCTGATAACAATATTTGTAGTCTTGAGACTGCAATTTTTTTATTTGCACCTTGAGCCAGTTTTGAAGGGTTTGGTAAAACTGTCGTTCCATGTTGATAAATGCAGAAAGAAAAATTTTAATGACATGGCTTAGCGGCCAAAATCTTTTTCAAAGGATGTAGACCATAATCGCTGGAAATAAACCATAATTGCCCTCAGAAAAAATCATAATTCAATAAGTCGCTCAAGGTACAGCGCCTTACTCTCCACTATGCATACTGTATAATATACACAAAGTGTTCTGCATTATTGACATCGATAACTTCTAGACATGTGTCAATTGTTGCTCTTAGTAAATTTTGAATTATGGGTCAATTACCGAAACTTGTCCCATAACTTCCGTCAAAATGTGTGATCCTCTTAAGCTTGAAGTCATTTTTGAGTTTCATGGCACATTTGTATGACCCATTACTTAGACGGCAAGCATCCGTATAGGTACCATTTAATGTTATCCATTAAATATCGAATTAAATAGTGCTATACATATGCTGATTAATGCTTGCAGCATTCCGGCCAACACCAAAGTGACAGAAGTGTTCACAATCCATCCCAAAGTGATCGGACGACACACCCTGGTGGCCAAGTTTACTTCTAAAGAACTGGACGACGTTGACGGCTTCCTCACAATTCACGTTGACGAATCCAACGAGACAGCTTGATGATAAAATAACAGCGAAATTCCATCTAAATAATACAGATAAAAACCAACTCCACAATGTAGTATGTAAGTACATAGGTACTACGACTCGTGTCACTGAAACGTTTTCTGGTTGTGTCTGAGAAATATTTGTCTATTTTAGGACGTTCCTCTGAATCTAGGTCATATTGGCAACCCAAGGCTTCGTATTTAAGAAAAATGACCTAATAGAATTGATCCAGTGGAGTATGAGACAAACCATGCATGAGAAAAAGAAAAATATATATATATATGTATCCGAATACATATCCGTTTCAGATCATTCTAAGACCGAATCCGTGGAAAAACGATAGATATAGGTTGGTTTGTGTGTGTGAGTGTGTGAGGCAAATTTTGTCGACGCTGCCTTGAGGTACAATTCTCAACTGCCCAGGCTACCATTCTCTGCCGATTTTCAAGATTCTTCCTTTTCATTCGATCCCAATTTTAGTCGTCGTGCAACAAATAATGTACATCCAACCGGAGACAATATCTTTGTTATAAAAAATCAACAATACCTAGTTTATTGTTGAAAGACTAAATTTCCAGTAAGGCGATTGAAATATTCGTATATCATTTACTTTTAAATAAACGTTGGCAGTATTTTTTATACTCTTATCAAATTTATTACATAATTAATATAATTATTTATACAATCCCAGAAAAATATGATTGGGTATGAGCTTACCGGATTTTTAATTAAAGTAAATAAATTGTTTAATCTTAAAACCCATTCGTTACTCAAGATTTATTTTCAGCTGTTAGTGCTTCGTAAATATCTTTGAGATTGTTTTGTGAAACATCTCAAAATATCTAATCTGGTGTAAATATAAAATTTACTATTAATTTAGTCATAATGAATAAGGACGTGCCAAAACTGTGAACAATAATTTATTAGGTGTTAGACACTGTTAACTTAAGGTTATCTAATTTGTCGTATAGGTATGCGAAGCAAAGGAATCTAACGTATAATATTTATTGTGTTGATGTTTGTATTAATAAATAATCCTGGAAAAACGGGACCACGTTTATTTTTCTCCTGTCTTGAATTTTATCATATTCCTGGTATAATACACAACATGACTAAGGTTCTTGACCATTCAGAATTAAATTTTAGTTAGGGGTTGTTGCCTTATCCGTATAAGGTAATGGTTTTTGGGGGTTGAGAATTTTTGAAGGCTTCTCAAATTATATAGTTTATTGAAGAGCGCTTTCGCCTTGTAATGGCCTCATCAGAGCTTACACTTTTTTATCAATTCAACTGTGAATCTCTCTACCTTTTTTCATTATTTCTCAATTTAACAATGCAAATTGACCACAAAGACCGCCTTATACGTATAAGGACACAGTAGAGATATCTACCAACCAGACAATGCGTGACCAGCCACCAGATTTTCACATATAATCATCCCCTTCTAACAAATTGACGAAATATACAAACTTTGAAGGTATCTTCTAAGATGGTGAAGAGGCCCCAAACCGCAGGAATTAAGCACCTAACAATAAACTGCAAGCTCTGATGAGGCCATTACAAGGCGAAAGCACTCATCAATAAACTATATGATTTGAGAAGCCTTCAAAAATTCTCAACCCTCAAAAACCATTACCTTAATTAAATTTTCGGAATGTTGGTTCTTGAGGATTGGTCTATAGATAGAAAAACTCAACTAGGCCGACGTTTCGATTTATTTATAAATCTTCTTAAGGGTTATAATAATGAGAAATGAACTACCTTAGTTGGCTCACGGCAAAAATATGATTTTCTATTTATTTTCACGTATAACCAATGCGTTACTAGGGTAGTGTAACTCCCTTCGTTTTCATAGCAGGAAAATCGTTAGCCACTTTTTGTAATGCTCTCATTTTATCACAACATCTAATGATCCCTAAGCCTCTGTAGTGTCAAGGAAATTTATTACGCTAAATTATAAACTAATATTGCTAAGTAACCATAAAGAACTAATAATTTGTAAAATTAATTATTCGTAGCTAGTTAACCCGTGCGTTGCACAGGTTGTCTAGACACAAGCACCCCCTCACTCATCATATTTCGGGACACCCTTATGGATCTGATTCAAAAAAGTCCTAACTTAAAAGTACTTACTTATAAATTACCTATTAGGACCAAACTACTGAGATCAACCCTCACTCCACCCCCACAAACACCTCCCATATTTCAGATGAAAAATATTCTTGATAGGTAACCCAAAAGAACGTTCAGACTAATCCAATTTCATTCGTCCGAACATCAGACCACCGCTTCGTTAGGTGATGACCAAATTACTCCATTTAAACACCCTCTTTCCCCTCCCTTTTTTTCCTTACCACAAACACCTCCCTATGGTTGAGGTTAGAAAAAATTTTAATAGCCTGTGATTGAGGTTGACGTAATCTAAACATATTCGCCCAATTAGATCCCCAGTTTATTTAGTGATGTCCGAGTTAACCCCATCCCCCCCCCCCACCCATAGGGTCGAGTTTGAAAATTTCAAGTACCTAGTCTGCGATTCAAGTTGAAGTAACCCGAGCATAAATTTCAACAATCACGTCTCCAGTTTATTTACTGATGTCCAAGATACCTCATCCCCCCCACCCTCGTCTTCCAAAACACCCCCTATGGGTCAGATTTGGAAAATTTTAAGGTAGCTTGTGGTTCAAGTTAGAGTAATCCAAACATATTCGCCCAATCAAATCCCCAGTCTGTTCAGTGATGTCAAATATCCGACCTATGGGTCGGAATTGAAAATTTCTAAGTAGGCTGTGGTTTTTTAGTCTTTTTTTTTTAAATTTATTAACGAAAACATTTGTAACAAATGTTACATTACAGTTGTGATAACAATTAGTAATTTACTGTACCTATCGTAAGTACAATGGCACGTGAGTCAAGGTATCTACCCAACGGCAGCCCTTGGAAGTAATAATAATTCTTAATCCTCTACATTCTTAAAGATGAGTTGTACCACAGTTTGTTTCAATATTAAGTGTTTTAAGTTGCTATGGTGTAAGAAGGTCAATGGGTCTTTTTCTCTTCAGGCTTTTTCCTGTTTGTTGATTTAAGAGGCGATCAGCAAACCCGTCAAAATTTGGATTCGGGTGCGATGAGATCGTGGCGAATTGGCGTTGAAATGTTTTCGCAATCACTTCATTTACTTCTGGGATGTCTAAGTATCGGTGTATCACGGAGTTTCTCACGTACCATTTGGCGTTTGTGATCAAGCGTAGTGCACGGTTTTGCTGAATTTGCGTCCTTTTGACTTGGGTGGCACTAGCAGATCCCAATACTGAGCAACCATATTGCCAAATAGACCTAATCATCAAAAGATGAATCAACTTTTTGTTGCTTAATGTGAGTGGAGATTTCGGACCGATGAGTGGTTTCAAGAAGTTGATATGAGTTCTCACCTTTTCACCAGATCGCTAATGTGATCACCAAAGATTAATTTTTGGTCGAGCCTAATGCCAAGATATTTTATATTTGCCTTTTGAGGTACGGGGGTATTATTCAGTGTAATAGGACTCACTTGGTATTCTCTTTTATACGTGAATGTAACAGAGCTCGACTTTTGTACATTTATCGTGTCCTCCATTTATTATTCCAATCTTCAACCAACGCTATTATATGTCGTTGAAGTTGTCTCGATGCATCGTGGCCTGAACTAGCCCGTGAGAGTATGGATTGGTCGTCGGCAAACATGGCTAATGTGGTTGTACACTCACATAAATCAAGTACAGTATAGGCCCCCAAACACTGCCTTGAGGTACCGACGATGAGATGTTTTTGCTAGTCGAGATAGCATCATCGCATTTTACATGGAACGTTCGGTTTGTGATGAATGATTGGATAATGCGATAATAGGTATCAGGCAGGAGAGGTTTCAATTTAAATAGTAGACCTGGGTGCCAGACCCGGTCAAAGGCCTTTTCCGTATCAAGAAAAATACCCTGGCATATTTCCTGTTTTTCATAAGTGTCCAGAATTTCCTCCACGAGACTGTGTAGCTGTTGTTCGAAAGAGTGCGATTTGCGGAATCCAAATTGGAATGATGGAATCGCAGTTTCCAAATGTGGCATCAGTTTCGATAGCATAAGGCGTTCAAAAACTTTTGAGAATATTGATATCAGGCTGATTGGTCGGTAACTTATGGGGTTTCGAGGATTTTGTTGTGGTTTCAAGATCATAATAATTTGAGCGTGTTTCCACTTGGTTGGGAAATATGAGGTACGGTTATGAGGTTTTTTAGTGTTATCCAAACATATTTTATCAGTGAGGTCCTCAGTTTGTTCAGTAATGTTCAAGATACCCCCATTCCACCCCCACCCCTCCCTCTAAATACCCGTTATGGTTCAGATTTGAAAATTACAAGTAGTTTGTGATTCAAGTTAGAGTATTCCAAACATATTTAATCAATCAGGCCCTCAGTTTAATCAGTGATGTCCAAGATACCTCATCCCCCCCACACCCCTCCACTATGAAAAATCCCCCTTTGGGTCAGATTTGAAAAATTTCGAATAGCCCGTGATTTGAGTTAGAGTAATTCAAACATATTATAGCAATCAGGTCCCCAGTTTATTCAGTGATGTCCATGAAACACCCCCATGGGTTAGATTGAAAAACTTGAAGTGGGTACCCTACGATTCAAGTAAGAGTATTTCAAACATTTCTTAACAATCAGCTCCAGTTTATTTAGTGATGTCCAAAATAACCCCCCCCCCCCCCCATCCCTAATGGTCGGCTTTGAAAATTTTAATTACCTAGTCTGCGATTCAAGTTGGAGTAATCCGAACATAAATTTCAACAATCACGTCTTCAGTTTATTTACTGATACCCCATTTCACTCCACTCCTCCCATAAAACACCCCCTATGGGGCAGATTTGAAAATTTTTTCAAGGAGCCTGTGATTTAAGTTAGAATAATCCAAAATTATTCACCCAATCAGATCCCCAGTTCGTTCAATGGTGTCCAAGATACCCCATTTCACCACCACCTCTTCCCCTAAAACACCCCCTTTGGCTGAAATAGCCTTTAAAAACTTCAAATAGCCTATAATTTAAGTTGGACTGACATAGACATTTCCTCCCACACATATCAGTTGACCAATAACCCCTGAAACCGTGAAAAGCGGACAAACATTCGGACAGACAGACAGAGAAAAATTGAGAAAATGGTACCAATCGTCTACAAATAGCATGAAACGGAAAAGAAACGAAAAATTTCATGATTCTAATCAATGTACAGACAGACATACTTACGATTTTATTAATATAGATTAAATGATCTGACTGTAGAACCGTAGGTCTACCGTCCGTTTTTTTTTTTGCATGTTTCAACTACGAAAATTTATGAAAACTGCGAAAAGTGGCCGAAATTATGTATTTTTACTACTATATTTGAACCTTACGTAAAATGACTGATAAGATCCTATCCTTCGAGGTGGTAAGGAGAATATAAATTCAACATCGAATTTGCTTTAATTTTTTATTGGGTTAGTACATGTTTATGTACAAATAATAACTCTAACTTCTTTCGCAAGCGCATAACAAGTGTCCATAGTACAGAATTTTATAATAGATTTATATAATATAATTTATATTTTATCCTATTTACTCAGACTGAACATTCAGGTTCCATTGTACAAGGCTAGGGGGCACATAATGAGCCAGTGCAACTACGCTTTTCAACGTTTTCTCATCCACATATAGGTAAATATACAACTTTATTTTCAAATAAACCGAAATCAAATTCTCACGGAACAGAAGTCTTACTCCTGTCATTCTGGACAGACCTAAACAGCCTAGAACTACCTACTGCGTGGAACAAGAATTTCCTCCTTTCATTTATCTTTTACAAATGGACGGTCTAATGCAAGATAATAATTTGAAATAAATGAGGTTTTTAAACAAATTAGAATGAGGACAAAATTCCACTTTTAATACGAATTGGAAATGAAAATTAGTTAAGGATGTCGTTGGGGGGGGGTGTATGGGGAGCGATTCATCTTACACTGCTACTTTTTAGAGATAGTTATAGTTGTTTCGTTTTTTTTTTAAACATTACCTACCTACGCGATGCATTCTTTGAGGAACTGTCTGTCAGTGTCCTCATAAGTAGGTAAAGAACGAGTAGAAATCTTAAATTTGTGTTGCTGCTAATCATGATACTTTCTTCTAATCGGTGAAGGGAATATAGTATATAGTGGGATTTAGATAGGTACCTACCTCAAGGAAAGTCACTCCCAAATACTGCGAAACTCCATGCATTACACGAAAAGTATTTTCGACTTATAAACTCGAATTTCTTACAGTGAAAAAACCTTTTTTTTTCACCATTACAAAAATGTGGATGCGTGCAATAAATCTGGTCTGAAGATACTTTTTGAAGTTTTGGGACCATGTAAGTAGGTACCTGCTTAACTGTTTGTCATGAATGTTATAGGAACTGTCAACAGAAACTATAGTTTCTTGTGCATCTACATCCAAATGACGAATACTTGTGCGAGAGAAAACCTTAAAATAAATGGTTAAGATGAAAATGTATCGAACTTGAACATCGGTTACTGTTAAATACTAACCAAACACTGAGTGTGTGGGCCAATTTGAATTCAATCATTTCTTAATGAATCGGGTTTCATTTTTCATCGTAAGGGTACACGATAAAGTGCAAGAATCAAATGAATGTCGAATTTTAATACATCAATAATTGTATTAAGTTGCGCTTAACATTCTTTGCTCAGGATTGTTCTTGATTGGAGAGTAATACCACATAATTTGCCATTTAACACAAAAGTTTAAAACGTGTTCGTAATTACTCGCTGGTGACTTTAAAATATACCGAAGTATTCAGAAAAGAAACCGCACGACCGAAAATTAAAATTAGGTACGCCAATAACTGAGGAAAAATAAAAATAGATAAAGACTGAATGTGCACATAATTGTTCAGTATAAGATTCGTGGTGCATTTTTTTCGGGGAATAATAAAGATTGACAAAGTTACCTAAACATTATAAACGAAAGTACGAAATAAGTTTTACTGTACTGAACTTTGCTATCTCCATTCACAGAAATGAGCTAGATCTGATTTGCTGGTAATACACAGTTCTACATCGATAAGAGTCATGGATTTGTTGAGTCAGACTAGATTAAATGACAAAAACGACCTTTTTTCAGTGCCCGACTGTGTTCGCGATTTCGACTCTCCTTGAACCCAAATGGAATAAATTTAAAACAAAAATCATAGGAACAACGTATTTACATTTAAAGGAAATAAGTAGGTTACAAAAAAAATCAATTAAATTATAATCAACTTTCTGTTTTTTTCAGATATTTTAATATGGCATGATAAAGGAAACTTTATGGCACAGGTTTTTTTTATTTACTTTTATGTATGATTTTTGATATCGTTCATTCGAAAGTATTTACAAGTGGAACAGAACTGAACATTCGATTGTGACGTAATAAAATTAATAAGGTTGCACTTAAAACCAAACGCAAATTTTGTACAGCGTAATACACGTGTTGAGTCAATGAAGGATTTATGGGGATAGCCGCTACGTACGTAACATAATGCATTGTAAGAATGTCTATTATAGCGTAAGGAAGGTATATTTCACTATAACCAATCCAACAACTCCTTGGACAAACGTACAAACCAAATTCACTTACCCCCAAAGTAAAAAAAAAAAAGTTTGTGTTTTCTTCCATAAAAGAAATGAATTCCGGAGTTTTTCCTTTTCATTTTAAACTTATGAAGCAAGCACCAAATACTTAATATTTATACAATTTTTTTAAAAACTAACATAAGATTGTTCATTAGCTGCAACTAACACCAGCTGCTAAAAGTCTCGCTAATAATTTACTCGTCGTTCCTAACAATGCAGAACCTTTTCTGGACAAATAGTTTTCCTTTTCGAAAAAATAAAATAAAATAAAATAAATAAAAATTAAATAAATCTTTGAACTCGGGGAGTTGAACTAAATCTACGATATTTAAAAAAAAGGAGGTTACACTAAGTTTACAGTTTACAGTTAGGAGATTCGTCTAATCTTTTTTGCTCTTCTATCAACTCACTGGGCTTAAGCCTACATTGTACATAAAAACTTGCATTTTCGTTCTTTAATCAAAAAGAAACAGAATTGTGAAAAGATGACAAAACAACAAAAAACATCAAGATAGAATAATAATTATTAAAAATGTACAGTTTAAATTAAGAGATCCTTCATGTCATGGAAAGTGGAAAAGAAGTCTAATAACGCAGAATTGTTTGGATAATTTGCGTGAAATTGATCAAACAGTAATGACAAAATGGTAAAACAATATTCACCAAGTGATAATTCAATTTCATTTTTTGTTTTACAATAAGAAACTTAATAAGTGGTTCGAAAGTTTGGCCCATTGACCCAATTCGATAGCGATAGGGATGAAAACGGAACCTGTACTTTTTGATTTTTTTTAAAGGTGTTTTTCAAGAAAGCAATTTAAATTTCTCGGCCGAACCGTAGCTGACATTAATCGAACAAGTCATTGTCCATAAGGCTAAAAGAAGTCAGTCTTGTTGATGATTTGCCCGATCAAACTTAGCCAAAGTCGATTACTATTATATTGGACCTAAAACAAGTATTCGCTGGTTTTTACGAATGCATTTTCCCCGGGCTACTTCGCAAGTAGTTAGGGTTGAAAAAATTTGGGGGGTGAAAAAAATTAATGGGGTTGAATAGGACATTTTTTGTACTTGAGGTATCTGTATGCATTACCCGAAATTTTAATTTATTTTTTCAAAATATACAATCTTTAATCGGCACTAAAACAACAAACTACGTTTTCATACCTGTATTTACGTTTAAATAAATGCACTTTGAGGTAAAGAGTATTGTAAAGAAATTATGTACCTAGTTTCATCATGGGTACCTACTCTAAAACGTTGATTGCAATTTTATTTCTGTTGGGAAATAAAGTAAAATGTACCAATCAAAAACCGACTCATATGAATGTCAGGTTATTTTATATGGGAAGAAAACTATAAAATTTTGTTGCAGCAAAAACTGTAGGTGAAAACTAAAATACATAAAGGGCCTTGTGGAAGCCTCTTGTAGAGATTTTTCGGAAGTACCAGAAAAGGATTTTGTTCTAGTCGCTAAAAAATATTCAGTATCATTTAATGTACAACACATTGGACGATTCATTTCTATTTACACTTTATCAAACATTATATATCAAATTCGCCTATTTTGTTGTCATTTTTATTTTTCATACTTACGACTATTAAAAAAGGTTTTCATATTAAAATCTGCACCTTTTAAATATTAACTATTGTTTTTGTAACGTCATATAATTGTTTTTATTCTTTCAGTTCAATATTAAACTATTTGTTAACTAACACAGACATAAGTACATAACTTTTCTTGACATTATACATAAGCTAGGTATCTAGTTTTAACGTTCACATAACAGACGCGTTTTTTTACGGATTGTTTTTTCCTTCTGTGTCATTTAAAATTTAAACGATTACAAGAAATTTTTCCTGTTTGGTATATCTAGGTTTTTTTGTGTGAGAATTTGATGTTCTCATAACACATTAACAATTAACACAGTGGCTTATAACAGAAGCCAAGCTCTAAAAATCTACTATTCGCTTACTCCTACATTATACATTATATAATATCGCCTACACATACAAACGTACTTGTCAGCAATGCGATTTTTTTTTGATTATCAGCTAAAGGTAGCTTCTTTCGTGGGTACTCATTGGGCCCATATCGTTTAGGTACAAATGATTCGCAATAAAATTAGGATCATAGAAAAATCCCGTTTTCACAAAACGGGGTCAGTTCCCCACGAATAACTATATTTTTGATTGTTTCCAAACCGTTCTTTTTCTGTTGAACATCGCAATACCCATGAATTACCGTCTGTGCCTTAAATAATTAACAAAAAAACAACAAAATTAAATGCTACCTTACGAATCTATAGGTAGGTACAGAACCTGAGTTGTCACTATATCTCTTTGAAATATTCAACAAATATAATTACTTTACACCTATTTATTTTTTCCCATTACACATTTATGAGGTAGAGAACTAATGTTAATAAATTATAGCAACATTGCATAAATATATAGAATGTTTTTTTTAATAAAGTAATTTCTTTCCATAAAAATCCTGAGGTAGATCGTGGAATAATGTGTCAGTATTGTGTTTATAGTACTTCTGTTGATAAATATATCTATGACTCGATAAAATCTTTTTCTTTGTGAACTGAATTGAGGTAGTTCAATAATGTCGTCTTACTACGTTTACTAGAATAGATGACCCGTTTATTGCGTGAGTTTTGTTGATGTTTTGAGGTAGACTACGAAATGTCAATCTATTTCAAAATTAAACATCTGCTCGTGGCACTCGAATGCAAAGCGGTTATAAATTAAAATTCTTATTTTAAAAATGGTTTTATTTAATTTCTTTACATAAGAGTAGTCAAAACAACTAGTGTACTGTTTCATTTAATCGTTTTTAAGCTCTAATAGTTAACTGTGTTTTTGCTTTTATTTTTTTCGTTTGACGATGAAAAATTGAGATGTCATGGATGAATGATGAAATGGATTAGTACGTGAGAATTATCGATTAACGAAGGATTACTCCCTTCGTAATGTTGGATATTTCTATGCAGATTTGGTGGGTTCGTTTTATATCACTGGGCTGTGGGTTGTGGAGGGGGAGTGATAAGGCATAGGGAAGGATTTCCTGAGCGTAACGCATAGAGAAGGTTTTCTCATGTGTTTTGCAAAGGTGAGGGTTCCCCTTGGTTTATGCAGGGCCCCTACAAACTCATCAAACGGAAACTCATCAAAAACGTGAAAGCGAGGCTTTTTGAGGAGTTTTCCCTTCGGGTGGGACACTGGTCAAAATTGAAGGGGAGGGAAAGTCGTCAAAAAGAATTTCAAATCGGATATAAATTTGGAAGATGAAAAGTAGTTGACAATTATTTTTGATGACTTTCCTGTCCCCTTTGGGAACTGGTCAAAAGCTCTTAAGGGGAAACTCATCGAAAGGAAAGTCATCAAACCAAACCTTCGGAAGGCTTCACCGTGTGCCAGACCCAACCGTTATAAGGTTTTTGGCCAGGTGAGCGATGAGCTGTAACAATGGCAGGTATTTGACCCAAAGTAGACCAATATCCATCTATTACTACATACCACCATTTTTGACGAGTTTCCCGTCAGCTCCTTTTCGATGAGTTTCCTTCAAGGTAGTTTTTGAGGAGTGTCTCGACAGTGCTGGATTCTAGTCGAAAAAAATTTATACTGATTCATAACTGAATTAAAGGGATAAATTTATTGGATTCCATTTTTTGATGAGTCGCTCGTTCATGAAGATTTGACGAGTTTCCACCCCACGTAAAAAACTGATCAAAAATGGGGTTCCACGATTTTTTTGATGAGTTTCCTGTTGATGAGTTTCCTAGTTCCCGTTTATGCATGGGTTAGGGTTGTCCCGTGCGTTATCACTGAAGGCTACCTTGAGAGGAGGTCACCAAGGAAGGAGACGCTCAAGGTGCCTCACTCAGCCTTGATGGGTTCCGGCTCGTGCTCTTCTTCGCTGAACTCATCCTCAGGCTCGGAAGACTCTTCGATGCCCCGGTCGTCCATCATCGCCAGCCGCCTCTGCTCTTCCGAGATCTTCGCCGCCACTTTGGCCGCCTGCTCGTTGGTGAGCTGGAGGTTCGCCGAGTTCTCGGCGATGAACTGGAGGTAGGTGTCGAGGATGGCGGAGCCCGTCGAGGGGCCGCGGTCCTTGTTGTTCAGATGGGAAGGCGGGAGGGGCGGAGGCGGCGAGGACATGGGGTGCCGCATCGGGGGCGACAGCGGCCGGATGTCCACACTGCAGAACCTCGAGGCGGGAAGCGGGTGGTGCCCGTGAACTGTGAGATCCTCGGGATCGTCTGAAGACTTCAGATCCAACCGCATGTCAGGCCTCCTCGGTGGACCAGTCGGCGAAGCTCTTGCTCTAAGTTCTGCTGCTGAGACCTGAAATCAATATTGGGCCATTAGAAGCTTGTAGGTATGCACTTGCGTTCGGAAGAAAGACAAAAATATACAAAATTACCTACAAACTTATAACAACTTCAAGTTTGGTGTTTAGTGAAGGGATTTTAACATCTTGTTACCAAGAGCAATAGGCTCATGTGATGTAAATACAATATTGATGAAAAAGTTAGAAGAATAATAAAGTATGAGTACCTCCTAATTATTTGTAATAATTTGATTCCATGTTTGTCTATAAAAATCTCTACGCGATCCATAGCGACTAAAATGTCGAATATTTCTTCAAAAATTCGTTCATGGGGTCATGCTGCATGACTGGACTTTTTTGTAGCCTTGAAGTTATCAAGTGTGCAGTTCATACAGAGACAAAAGGTTGCAAGACAAACAGTAGAATAAACAGGAATGGAAGGGTTTTAGATCAGAAAACGATCGAAAACTGTACCTCCCTCAGATTCACTCTGATATCGGACGAAGGCTTCGCAGGAAATGGTTCCAATATCCAACTACTCTTATTTGTTCACTGAGGAGGTTAAAAATGTTATCAGATGATAATAAACTCCTGTTCTATCATTTGCTAAGAAACTTATTAAAATAGAGTGGTTTCATAGGGAAAATTAAAAACCTGCTCGGGACTATGTTAAACTTTGAAACGTATGTACTCTGAACTTGGTATTAGAACCTCTTAAAACTCATACGGTGGATACAGCTTTCGTACAAGTACGCAACCACGAGAGACATTTTATGTCTTTGCGCCCCCTTTCCCCTTCCTATAAAACCCCGTATTGTATTCTAGAGCCACTCAGCTGATCTGGGATCGGTCAGTTGTGTTCAGAATTCCCTCAAGGGCCCACATACCAAATCTCAGAATCGTGGGATCATTAGGGAAAAAACTGGATCCTAGAGCCACATGTGCCATAGTAAAGACATAACATGTCAAAAAGAAAATAGAGTTTGTTCGTTGTGTCAATCATCAGTGTTTAGAATTTTAAACTTATATCTAGATTTTTGTAAATTTATCAGGGCACAATAAATCGATAGAAAGAGTAGAGTATTGTTCTCATTTAAAATCAGGTCTATAGTCAGTAGTTAGACATCAACCGTTCGGAACAACTTATGTTGATGACATGACAATCATTCAGCCGCATGAGTAAAACAGAAACTATATAGGCATTCGTGTTGGTAGCCATCATTACTCACGGAAGTATGAGGGTGGAAGTTAGGCGGCTTCTTCCTTTATATATTTTTATTATTTTTATTTCTTCACAACTAGTTTCGCCTATAAGAGGCCTTCTTCAGGTGAATTAGAGTAGAACATGATCCATACAAAGCTGTAGTTCGTCAAGTTTTGCAGAAGATTTAATTCAGTCAGCTAGAGTACGTCAATAGAAGTCAATCTTGGGGAGATTCGTGTAATCCTGCATAGCAGTTAATTTCCCTATAATGTATAGGTATTTTTACAAAATTGTAAGTGATTTGTGTGGATTATGGCTTTTAAAATAGAGGATGAAGTGAATTTTATGAGGGAAATACTTTTCACTAGTTGTGAAGATATAAAAATATATAAAGGAAGAAGCCGCCTAACTTCCACCCTCTTACCAGTACTCCCGTGATACACAAGCTTTTACTTCACAATATGAGGCAATGGCTTCACTCGATACGAATAAAATTATTGAAGTAAAAGGTGTGAGATAGAAGCAAAAAAGGTAGGATTTACTTTAAAAAAAGAGCATGTTGAATAAATAAAAAGGAAGTTTTGCCTCACAACAAATGTAAATGCTTCAGAAAACATGAATATGCTCCACAGTAGAATCACATGTGAGTCAGCAGATTTCCATTCCGGTTTTGTGAACAAGCTTGGGATGTACGCATTTTAAAATGTCTGATTTGATTACGTGAGGTAAAAACTAAGTAGAACACAAATTTGACTCCTCAGTCAAGTGAGTTCAAGAGTTAATTCAAGTTTAGTAAAGAGATTTCTCTTGGTTATCAGTTAATTTGTTGACTGGAAATAAAACGAAATATTATCACCGACCCTCAAGATGAAGGTATTTCTTAGATACGTTACAAATCTTGGGTTTCAATTAGGGGATCGCATCAAACCACTAATTTGTAAGACAGAACGCAGCGTGCCAAGAGAAATTGTACAGAAAATGGACTCTTTTACTATATTTCCGACGTCTCTCCAAGCTGTAACGATAGCGAAGGAGCAATGGCCAAGAAAATTTCGTTGATTGCACCCATGTACTTGTTGAAAAACCGTACCAATCTATTAAAATCTTCATAGCTTCTTTTTTCTTCTTTTTCAATAATGTAAGCTGGGATTTAGAAAGTGTTCTGTATTCTCCGCAACAAAATTAGCGATAAGATCCATTTCATTGCTGCCCTGTTCTTCCAGTTCATCAGGGACATAATTTTCACGAGATTCCATTTCGCTTTCAATGGATTCCATTTTGATTTTAAAAAAGAGCCTAACAAAAATAGATGATAGGTGAAGAACTCATAAAAATGATGATAAATAAATTAATACCAAGTCGATATAATTATGTCTTCCGGCAAGGCAAATCACGTGGCAACCGAGTCGCTCCCACCCCAGCTGACACGAGTGCTTACTACCCGCCCCAGCAGAAGACTTTTGCTTCGCTACAAGAACAGGGTGGCCCCCAACTGGAAAAGTGAGGGAAAATCTGGAATTGTCAGGGAACTCTTTGTGTTGGGAAAATTCAGGGAATTTTGCAAAATAACCACCAAATGTCAGGGAATTTTTAAAATGAAAACTTGGTGGAATAATTTAAAGTGTTTTTAGGTACATTATAACTCCTAAACAATCGAACTTCAATAGCGTACTTTATCATACTAGGTACATATTATTTCATAGGTAAGTTATACGAATGACAAAAATAATTATCAAGAGTTGTGGTTAAGCTGTTCAAAAGTAACAACGCTACACGCTCATGAAAAGTGAATGGATATGCCATTGGCTTCCCTGGTAACTACATCACCTAGAGTAAACCATTTGCGAGAAAAATCAACTGAGTATTGAACTAGGGAGAAAAAAACCCAGCAGTAGTGGATTGAGTAGTGGATTGATCCAGTAAGAGTCCCAGAACCAGTTTGTATACATAAGCTAGGTCTTCTCAGAAAAGTTAAGGAGGGGAAATTGGTCCATTGGGATATTTGAGCACTTCAAAGGCAATGAAATTGTTAAACATAAGTAGACTACATATAAGTAGTCTGTTTTATTTTCTTTAAATTATACGATTTTCGTTTTAGAAGCATTAAAGGTGCAATGAAATGACGAAAAAACGAAAAGACAAAAAATTTGAATTTGATATTTTTTGTCAGGAAATCATAAGTTCGGTCAGGGAAAAGTCAACTACATTAGGGAAATGACTAACATATTTCGACATTCATCTGCTCAATTCTTGTTTAGTCATGCCCTGTACATAGCATTTATTTGTTTTCTCCTTTGTAAATATAAACTTTTATTGATATCCCCAAATGCAAAACATGAAACTTCACATATTTTTATACTTCTCACGTAATTTTGCTACTTATTGATTTCATTACCAGTGCATTAGGTGATAGACAATTTTAGGTTGTTTTGAGCACTTTATCTATTTGAAAAAAGAATGACATTCTTAACCATCTCAGCACACAGTTTGATGCGCACAAGTTCTTATGAACTAATGTTAGGGAAATTAAAAATTTCCATTTGGGGGCCACCCTGAAGAAGCATTTCCTTCAAAGTGGAAGCAGAGGGTTATGACCCGTATGAACACTGTGTGATCCGTCCTACTCCCGAAAAAAACTTGTAATGTTGGTCCCTTAGGGCCAGTTTATCAATCACATTTATCCAATGGATTAGGGGGATTTATCTGAGGGATAGCGTTATCCTCCAGATAACACAATAGCGGGTGCTTATCCATCCCTAGTTAATCCCTATCTGGCGTTTTAATTTATCAGGTCTCTGGATGGCTGGATAACAATAATAACTTGAGGTTAATGATATATCTAGAGCTTTCTAACCTCAAACAAGTTTATTTATTTACAAAAATCTTATTTGAATCTCGTTTGATTGTCTTTATTTTTGTACCTTCCCATGGAATGGGTATTTAAGGATTTGTCTTCAAATAGCAGCAACGACGAAGATTCTATCGCAGCATAATTCGTTGACTGGAAAAGAAGACCGTATATACTAAGTAAAACCCCGTTTAGATTGGCTACTACTTAATATGGGACGAGTGCGAATTTTTATTGAGGATTCGGTTGGACAAAGATACCGTTCTTTATATTCTAACACAGATCGAAGATGAAATTAAGTCCACAACTTATTGATCACAATAATTCATTCATAATAATTCAGGTCACAATACCGCAATTTGTGTATGTATTTCTCTCTCTAGAAATGAAGCCAATAGCAAATCGCAAAAATGTGTTGGTTTCTTTATTTGTCATGCTTGATAGCATGACTGTTGTGTTGAGGACGTCAGACCCGGTTTTTGCAATAGTCGATCCATGAAGAAAATGTAGCTTATACTCAACTCTGTGGTAGCTCCATGTGTAAATCGCCCTTATTTTGTCGCCTACAGACACCAATGAGGATGCTAACGGCGCTATCTGCCCGACAGAATTTATCTGAGGGATGATTTTATCCGCTGAGTAATTCGGCATTGATAAACGACTCATTCTTTATCTGGAGTATAGCGCTATACTCAGTATAGCTATCCTGCAGTTAATGTAGATAATTGATAAACTGGCCCTTTAGTTGTATTAATAGTAGCCTAGGTACCTTCAAACAGGTGCCTACCTTTACCCCGGCTTTAGCCAGCAGTCTCGACGCCAGCTCCGGGTCGAAGGGCGACGGCATCGGGAGGACGGGCAGGTCCTTGGTGCTGATCCCCCGGTGCTGTCGGCTCATGTGGGAGTGAAGGGAGTTCCTCGACTTGGCCACCGTGCCGCAGAGGACGCAGCGGTAGCCCGGGCAGACCGTGTGCTTGTCCTCCAGGTGCGTCCGCAGCGTGTGGGCGGACCTGTAGATTTTGCCGCACTTTGGACAGGGGCGCGGGTCAGTCGCGCGCACTCTCATCATGTCAAGGCCTCGGCGTGCTGCGAGAAGGAAGAGCATATTCATTATCTAAGTCTCAGTGATGCAACATGGTCGTATGAGCGAATTTTTGTGAACTATCATGTTGTACTATCTTAGGTACATCGTTTTGAAATTTGAGCACTTTGAGTGCAGAGAACTTGTCAACTAATAATTTTATGACAATAAATTCGTTCTAAATAATATCTTGCAATTCAAAAAAGAAAAACAGATTTGGAATTGCTATATTTTTCAATAGATTTTATCGATTTTTAGCGACTATTTATGTAATTTAGGCACATTTTTCAGCACGTTTTTTAACGAGCTATATAAAAAAGGCCTTCTGTCCTTAACTTAGTTTTTTGATTAAACTCCAACGTTTCTCCCCAGTAACTGGGGCTTCTTCAGGGAGATTCAGAAATGTAAAATATCTACTTACTTATAAGTTATCTTTTTGTTGTTGTTAGGTAATAATCGAATTTAAAGGTGTGAGTTTTTGGAAAATCAAATTTAAAATCATTTTCAAAACTCATAGCTTTAAATTCGATTATTAAAAACAACAAAAAGAAAACTATAAGTATGTAGACATTTTACATTTCTGAATCTCCCTGAAGAAGCCCCAGTTCCTGGGGAGAAACGTTGGAGTTTAATTAAAAAACTAATTTAAGGACAGAAGGCCTTTTATCAAGCTCGTCATAATCTGAACTGTCCGAATAATGAAACGTTGTATTTTAAAGTTCTAGATTGTAGTTGATAAACTTTTCTTAATTAAAATTCTGCTAAATCATCTATAAATTTCACGATTTTCAGCAGTTTTAGCCAATTTTGTGATTTTTTGAGCAGATTTATTGAAATTTGACCAATTTTGTGTGCTCAAAAAAAGTTAGCCAACAAACTTATCCTTTCATTCAAAAAGCTTGATTTTTTGGCGCAAGAACGGAATTTCGATCTCAATCCTAAGGAGGGTTATCGTTTGGAATGACACATTTTTACATACTTAAATAAATAAATATATGTACAATGTACACATATGAAAAAGCGTTAAACTCTAGGATTCGTTTCAGAATATCTCAAAACGAATTTCAATGAAGACAATTTTCGAAAATTTTGCATTCAAGTCAATAAATAACTTCTTTTTTGCAAAAATTTGCCAAAAACAAGAAGATATGGATGAAATAATGACAAGTTCATTTATTCAGTAATATGTCATTTCAAGATGTAACTGTCCCGGAATCTCTGATTAAAATCTCAAAGAGGAGGGTCTGGACCAAGAGGAATATCAACCACTGAAATAATCAAATTATATAAATCTTGGTTGAATGGCTAATTTCTTCTTAATTCATCAGAGTACCGCCACCAAAGCTCCTCATTAGCAAAATCCGAATTATACCAGGCGAAATTGGTAGGTAACGGTGCACTATGAGCCAGAAACAGATTCTAGGTGGAAAACATTATTTTTTGAGCTATTCTTATAGGAAATACCCCTTGTACACCCAAAATAGCTTCTTCGAGCCAAGAAATAGATTTTTATAAACTTTTCTCACATTTACTTTTGGAACTGACCCAAGTTTTTTCGTACGAAAAAATAGTTGTAGAGGAAGGATTTCTGCATCGCATGAGACCACCACCAGATTTAACTATTTCCCTCGATTTTTAAAAGTTTTTGTGACCTAATAACTGCACTTGTAGAGGATTTCCATAGAAGTGGGTTGGTCACGAAAACTTTTAAAAATCGCAAAAAATGAAGGAAAAAGGTTAGAGAGCAAGCGGTGGTTTGATTCGATGGAGAATTCCCTCCTCTGTTGTTTTTGTACGAAAAAACTTCACGTCAGTTCCAGAGGTCAAAAAGTGAAAAGAATTGGCCAAATTTATTTCTTGGGTCGCAGAGGCTACTTTAGGTACTTATGGTGGCATGGAGTGTAATCAGAATCAGCGCAAAATTTGCTAAATTAAAAACTCATAAAATAATTATGTCCTCCCAGAATTGGTTTCTGGCTCACTGTGCGGTGGTTTGGTAGTAAATGACGACCAGTAATGTCGAGAGATTACATCTCTGTAGATATGCTCTAGATTGCTCATTACAGTCTGACATCTAATAACCAACGTCGATTTGAACTTTCAAGAAATCACACTATTCGAGAGTACACTAAAATTG
This sequence comes from Adelphocoris suturalis, assembly GCA_030762985.1. Taxonomy (NCBI): domain Eukaryota; kingdom Metazoa; phylum Arthropoda; class Insecta; order Hemiptera; family Miridae; genus Adelphocoris; species Adelphocoris suturalis. Next base: position 46,639,380 of record CM061042.1, on the reverse strand, counting down.
CAGCCTTGAGATAATATACCTTCGAAAATTTAATTTTAATACATAGAGGTAACATTGTGTAGTACACAGGAGAATGGATGTACCTACGCCTGTTTTGGGACCCTACGCGTTGTGAAAGGCGCTCAAATTACGATAAAACTTCAACTAAATCATAGACTTAATGTAAAATTTCAAAATTTTACCTACCCCATACCCAACATTGTGAATTTATTACAAAGCATTAAATTTCAATAATATATAATATAGGTACCACTCAAGCAATATAATCACAATAATAGAATGACTAGTTTCTCAGGTTGACTACATAAGATGAGGTGACCAGAATAACCCTCAATCAGTACCTACACATGCATCTCGGAATACACTTGGCTAGAAGCAAGTAGAGTAGTTACTAAAAATAAACTTTAACTTCGCACTTGTTGAAAAAAAAAAAAAAAAAAAAAAATAAAAAAAATAAAAAATAAAAAAAATAAAATAAGTTATGTAGTTCATACTTGATTATTTTGTTTTGAACTTAGTGAATACTTTTATTGGTTAATTATTATTATTATTATTAATTGAACGAAGAAATAAGTACAACTCCTGGGGAGGGTTATAGGATAAAATAAAAATAAACAACTAATAAAAGGAGTTTGAAGAGCAGGAAGTATCTATGTATGTAGGTAGGCGCCTGTTTGTGAAATGATTACGAATCTCAGTTTATGTAACATAAATTTAATTACAATAGTTATAAGTACATACCAACAGTTCATAGTTTTTGTGTTACAAAAAAAATAACCAGAAAACCTATAGGAATTATGTACCTCTGATTCAGTCTATCAAAGTGGATGAGAAAAGTACCTAGTCATCAAACTAATTCCGCTACTGTATACATGGTGATAAGTGCTGTTATGAAAAAATAAACACTAATCATCCAGGTTACAACATTATAAAACACTAGGATAATCACCAATATACCTATGTTCCTAATTATTTACAGAGTAAAATGTATTTTCAAAATGTCGAACTACTCGTATTTTTACATTTAGCTTCAACATCAAACTTCAAGGAACTCATGTACTTATCTACTACTTTGATAAGCACTATTCTTGGAATAAACTCACTGCAACATTGGTGTATAAGTACATGAACAGAATAAATTAGCTAACAATTACAATATAAGTATCTTAGTGAACTCTAACGGTATTATTTCTTAATAGTGGATCACCAATGTTTCTCGTTGCGTATAATTATCAGGGTGTAAGTACTACATAGGATGGGAATTGAAATATACTAGGTATATACTCGTAAGCAACATCAATACAGCGGATATATTTTTCAAACAATCAATAAAATCATTGGGCATAATACAAGATTCAATAATTATTGAAGAGTTCATCAATAATTAGAAAATTGCGTAAAAAGAGGTATACAAATTCATTCATCCACATGGTAGCAATGCAGTTAGTACGTAAAATCAATCGAAAGATCGAATCGACTAATACTAACGACTAAGTGTTGTGCACATTAATTTACTCACTAACTGTTTGAGATGGTTTCAGTAAAAAATTGGTTCTTCTACAAATTACCCCCATCAATGACAAGATATGAATGAAAACAAGAGGAAGAACAAGAAGGAAGGTTGTCAATGGCAACGCTATAGTTCTTAAAGTACCTATGTTTTACCAGCGGTGATTTCTCGAGCATTTTTGCTGTGCTTTTCAGTGTTTTCACTTAGATTTTTTACTATTTGGGTGGTGAAAATATCAGCGATATTAAGCCTAAGAAACGTATTAAGATGTTAGTTATAACAATTTAGCTTCATGCCGCAAAGGGAGATTGCAGGTTCAATTGGAGAGAAATTCGCCCATAGCTCATCCAGCTGATGTGGGGTCCTCCGTAGAATGTCATTGCAATCCAGTAGTCCCCCTATTGGCTATAGTATAGCTTCGTTCTCAGTGCGCGTTCTGACAGTTCTCGAACTGATCAGAACTGGGACGGAAAATCCCGGGGCGTTCCGGAACTTGTGGAACCGCATTATGCACTGCGAACGATTTCAGAACTATGAAGTGGAATAACCAGTGTTGTTGTTTGTAACAAACTCTTCGTCGTCGAACCTTGGCACGATTTTGTCGAAAAAATTCGAGTTTAGTGGATGTAGACGAGATCCAACTACAACTCAATCTCGTTCTCATCGTCTACGAACCACGGAACTTCACCACCATCGTCGAAACGTTCGCTTTCCGAACTTGACGAGCTACTAGTTGACATTTGAAGGAATTCAAATGAAGAACAGCGAAATTTTACAAGGAAATTTACAGGGAACACGCGGCAACCAAAGTCGAAGAGAGCGTACCTAATGTTTACTCCACGAGCTCCGAAAAATTGTGAAATGCGCATGCGTTAACTACGTCGTAGCGTTCGACTTCTGACAGTTCTGAAAAAAATAGGGGACTGTTAGAACCGTTCAGAACTGGGTTCGCAAAACACTGCGAACGCTCGGCGTTCTGTGCGTTCCGGAACTGGGCGTTCTGGCACTGCGAACGACAAAACTCGACTGCGCTTGCCCAGAACCGTTCCGAACTGACAGAACTCACGCTGAGAACGAAGCTTAAATTTCAAATTCAGTACCTCAGATTGAATAGGAAATACATTAGCCTCAGAGCTCTCCCAGCTGATAAGGGGTCCTCCGTACGATGTCATTGCAACTCAGCAGTCCCCTAGTAGCTCTATTTCAAATTTCAGTATCACTTACCTACTTTTATAGCAGTCTGAATATGAAAGCACTTAGCCTCAGAGCTCACTCAGCTGATCAGGAGTACTCAAGAGGGAGGATGGCCTGCGTGATAATCAAACTTTGGTTCCACAACCCAAAAATTAAAGAAAACCAAGTCAATGCAAAAATGTGTTATGTACGTTAAAACAAACCGCGGTGGTCACATCAAATATTAAAATGTTTCAACATGTAAATATACTGAGTTTTTGAACAAAATGTTATTATTTTTTTTTCTAAAACTTCAATAAGTAAATTAATTTGCACAACGCTGTAGCACAAAACTTCACACTACAGGAATGATTCATGGTGTCATGTGCAAGAAATGCTAACTATGTTTAGGAAGGAACGCGGAAACAATACGCTGGTAAGTACCTACCTACTTTGTCAGGTTTCCAGACTAGACTGCAACTAGCTGTACGCTATCCGAAAAGAAGACTAGTAGAAGACCCGTCAAGGTTGTATCAAATTATAAAAACTTGGGTGACCTCGTTTAAATTTGATTCATTGAAATGAAGTTTACCAAAATCTAGCAAAAACAACACTACCTACCCATCCATTAAAAGTGTTTGAGATTTACTAATTTCTGGAAAATTTATTTATCAGGTTTTACGTTTTATTTTTAGAATCTAACTCGAAATGTAAATCAATGGATTTGAAAGGAGGACGGTTGAAATAGTTTTTCTTCACAATCGAAAACAGTTGCATAACTAAAACGTCATCTGAGCAGATCAATATTCATGTAGGTTGGAAATGGAACAATTTGATAATTGATCTTCGATTCCTATCTGTAACACTGACTCGAGCGCATGCGAAAAACGTGCGCAGTGCGCTCTAACATTTTTATTGTAAATGGGAATCCTCATTTTTTTTTATTACTGATTTGAATTATAAGTTCAATTTTATGGGTTATTAGATAGGTAGGTATCACTCGATTTTTTAGTGCGCTAAGCGAGCACGATTCCGCGCTAAAACTAACAGCGCAATTCCGCTTAAAAGTGTGAAAATTGTGGAATGAAGAATTATTGAAGATATTAAATTACCACGTGTGAAACAATATTCTAGGGATCACGCAGAATCACGTAATGATGTCCATTTATTGATATTTTCAACACCATTATAGGAGAACACCGAGAAAAAGATTTGAGATCTACGGAAAATATAAGAAGGTTTGCCATTTGAACTTTTCTTCTAACCAATTTATTAAGGAAATAAGATAGGTAGGAGGGAGGGGGTTGTTAGTATGTCACCCTGTATACCTATTTCTGAGGGCTAGGGGAAACGGTGAACGCACTTAGGTTCAAGATGCTCATTCAGTTCGACATAAGAATTAACACTTTCGACTTGAAATTTAATAACATAAGTTGCTTTCTTCAATATGACTGACTGTTCAAATGATACATGATTGATTAGTATGTAACACGAATGTAAATATTTGCATCCAAATATTTCACGACTTTACACATTGCAATAGCTTCATTTTCTACAAAATTCGCTAAAACAGTATTAATACTATTTCTGTCATAGGTATACTTTTTTAACAAAGACTGTTGCCATGAACGAATTGAATGGCATCGGCTTTTAAAAATGAATTTGCTATTATTAGTTAAACAAATACAAATCAGTACATATATGCGCGAAAAGCACAAAAAGTATTTGAATGTAAATACATTCAGGAGCAACTCATATGGTATAAAAAGTCGGAAATACGTTGTAGTTCAATAAAAAATGGATGAGATTGAATACAAAAATAAGTTACACAAAAATTGAAATTTACATTGTATCGAATAGACAAGAAGACATTGATAAACAACAGAACAGTTAACTTAATATTTTACCTAAACCTTCCAGTAGTTGCGTTAAAGTATGTTCAAGTAGTTTCTAGTTATAGGAAGAAATGGCTAAGGCATGGTTGAACATTTCGTAGAAAAAAAATCGCAAAATTGAAAAATCACATTTTACAGTTTTATTCCTTCTGTGTACGGTTATGACAAACTTGAACGAGACATCAACCCAACGGTCGGTTATTTCTTTTGACAATAGTAGAGTACAACAGTAATCAATCCTATGCGCTTGAGATTCTACCTGACAGCCTACCCCCTGATCGCAACTGAGAAATCCCTAATGAATAGGCGTATCTAGCGAATTTGAAAAATTATTGAAAACAGGATTTAGGTGCAGGATTAAAATCTAAACCTATCAGATGAGAGGGAATTCGTGCGCCCTGCGAGGCAAGGAAGGTCATCTCAAAAGGGCGAGATTGCGGACTGATTTATATCTGTCGTCCGACAAATTAAAGTAAAAGTGAAAAATCGAAAGCATCACGCGCGAATATTTTAGTGAAACCCAAATACTACCCTGTATTTACCCTGGGTTTCATTAATAATGTACGGATCACACATACCTATAAACCAATAAAAATTAGTGACTGCTGATGCAGCAGAATGTTTGCTCGTTAGGCGAAGGGAAGGTGTTAGGTACAATTAAAACTCTCACAGTCGAAAAGGTTTGATTTAATGGGCCTCATACCTCACCCCGTTTGAGTGTGGTAATTAAACGGAAATTGCTCCTTAGTAAGTAAGGACGTGAGTTCGAACTCTGTCGAGGTATCAAATATTTTTGGGCTGTAACAGTTGGCGCAGTCAGTAGAACCAGAAATAATACGAACAAAACAATGATTAATTAAATCCCTCTCGAGCCAAAAGATTATAACATCATGTTCTCTGATAGTCCAGGAGACTAGGCCGAAAATAGGTAGCAATTTCAGGAGAAGGTATGAGATTAGATTTTGAGAATTTAGTCCATTCTGAGTGATAAAATCTTTGTCTGCCATCTTGAAATTGGTGGAATTCATAATGGCGGCCTCATAAACATTGCTTAATTTGCCAATTTTAAAGTTTTTCCCTAATAATTCCTAGACCTAGAATTAATTCTACAGAAAGTTTTATAAGTAGCAATTATGTAGCATAAAAAAGCAAAGCGATCTGATCAAAAAACTAAGAATTATCTCCTCAAATAAGGGAACTAAGGACAATCGAAAATCGGGCTAATTTTAGCAGGGTTTTTTCTCTTTTCCCCCCGTCTAGACTTTTGCCCTTCGAAATCACCTAGCAGCCTCAATACTGGTCTGATTCGGGTCTGCCAATCCTCACTCGATTCAGGGTTAAATACTTTCCAAAGTTCATATCGAGTAAATTTTTGTGTAAAAGGCCGTTTTTGCGAACTTTATGAGTAAAATGGCATAAAATTCATGAAATCGGCTTTAAGTCAATGGGGATAGATCTCAGCTAAAACATGCTCGATATGAAGTTTGGAAAGTATTTAATCTTGAGTAGAATGAGCTTTGGTAGACTGAAATCAGACCAATATTGACGCCACAAGGTGATTTGGAAGGGCAAAAGTCTAGACGGTGGGAGGAGAGGACTGACCCTGAAATTCGCTAAAAGAATAGTAAAACAAACTCGCCCTTTGAATTTATTCTTCACTTTGCAGGGTGTACTTGCTAAAAGTCATTCTCAGTATCTGAAGACATAATAAATTAAGGGTCAAAGACACTGTCTGGTAATTTTGGATTGAACGCTAATGTTCACATCTGGAAAACTGGGAAAAGTGAGTCCATTTCAACGTTTTCATCTTGTGCCAAATCCGCGAATGCTTCTCTCTCATGTGGTTCCTAACGGAGTTGGGGTGGGAGAAGTTCCTCGCGCAGGAGTTGACGGGGCAGGTGGGGGAGTCACGGGGGTAATGTTGGTCGATGTGATTTCGGATTGAGAAGAGATCTGGGAACGCCGCCTCACACAAGGGGCAACTGTAGACTGGGCTGTCGTCTGCTAAACATGCCCAACCAAAACAAAAACGACATATCGTTAGGGCATTTTCTGGAATCTACTCCGAGAAAGAAAGAAAAAAATGGTGAAGCAAGAGGAGAAAAATTCCGATTTGAAATTACTCTCTGAAAAAGGTTTAGCATATATCGGTTAATCCATACAGAGAGAAATTTTCTAAGTTGTAATGGGGCTCCAAACATAAGAAGCTCAAGGTAGTGCGCACATAAACAAGGACCTAACCGATCTGCTCCTTTGTTACCTATAAGGGCAGTCGTGATGGACACAAGTTGTTTTTGTTTTTTTGCCGGTTTTTGTTTGTTTCTTTATTATAATAATTAATAAATAATATAATTCTCATTTTTGACCAGTATTGATTAGATTGATTTAGCAGGGAACGAATACTGTAGATTGAGCAGAGGGTGACGCTAGGTATCAAGGGGAAAGTCATAACCACCATGTTCCTTAGGTCCTTCGCCCTCTAGCGCTCCAAGCGGCGTACCTTGTTAGTTCGGAGCCCCATTGAGATCTATCGTACTGCTAAAAACGGTGTTTTGGTAGGTAGGTACTCGATGCCTAACCGGTACCTAATTTTGCGAACGGCAAAAGTGCATTTTAGATTAATGTCCATTTTGTATTGGGTAGTCCAACAGATAATCAGCCCAGTCTAAATAGAATTTTCAATATGGTAGACATATAACTCGAATTACGAGTATGTAGTAAAACGATTCGTGTCATTCTATAATAAATAGCGCACAATACGGAATGTAATCCGTATCAAAAAAAGTTGGTAACTTAGTTTTTGAATACGAAGGTAGGTAGATCCATAGGTTGGGTACAAGTATATTTGAACAGTGACTCAATAATATAATATCACATTTGATTACCTATTTATAATTATTAAATCATTTCAGAAGTTTGAAGGCTTATCTGCACAAATGGTGCAACTGTATTTTAATTAGATAACACCAGCACAGCTGGAATCTAATAGAAAATTTATATATTACCCATCAGAGATAGAAGGTAAATAATGAAAATATACAAACAATATATTATGACAAAGTATTTAATTGATGTATATATGTATTATGAATAACAATACTGCCGTCAAACGACATATCTTTGCTCCATAATTACAATCCCTGCCTTGTGACTTTATTAAAATGTAGACAATAACTATCAAGTAATCTAGGTGGTTTCTACGAGTAATATTTATGAAAACATAATTCCGAACGAAGTTGGGTAACTTTTCAGTAAAAGGAAGGGCAATTACGATATATCAAGTTACCTGTATATTGAGTGTTCAATTGATGGGATTCAGAACTCCAGGTTAGAAATAGAAATATTTTCTCTCTTTTTATATTTCAATTTTAAAATTCTTATTGTTTTCTTCAAAAAACACATTGCGCCTAAAGGGTAAAGAGTGATGAGTATGGAATACGTTTTTCATCCCCATTTCAAATTTTAGCTACATTTGTTGGATATAAAAGAAACTCATAACATTTTAGATTTAACTCAGTGGTCGAGAATTCGAGAAAACCCAGCCTGATTATTATTGCATATATCGATTACATGTGTCATTGTTCAGTGACGTTGTTAGGTGACTATTTTCGTTAAGAAAGTCTCCTAAAAACGTATTCTACGTTAAAATTTCTCCTTAAAAACGTATTCTATGTTGAAATTTATTTAGTAGGGGCTGTTTAATGGATACCTATGCGAAATGCGGCTTTAATATGTATGTTTATGAAGGAACTCGCTTATATGTCTAAACAAATTTGGAGGAAAGTAGGGGAGAGTATGGTACAGCCATCTGTACCATGCATATGTCTAGCATCTTCTTTTCCACGTGTGTCCTTTAAAATTAAAATTCCAGATGAATATTACGTCTCAAATTGAGCCTGCTTTCAAGGAAAAAGCAGGATGGAGCAAAGTTACCTCATTTTACGGACATTAAGGCAGCCTCATCTCATAAGGATTGTAATTTTTCCTTTGACGGATCCCGTGAGTCGCCAGAAGGTGGACCTGGAGGTACTGCTTGGTCTTGAAGGATTTGCCGCAGACGTGGCAGACCTCCCAGTGGCTGAGGGGCGCGTGGACGTTGGCCATGTGCTGCTTGAGGTTGCTGTTATTGCTGTAGCATTTCCCGCACTCGGGACACACCGGTTTGCTAACAGGGTCATCGGGAGGGTTCAGCCCTGCAAGCCCCACCACCCCTGCTATTTACTGAACTAGGATATAGATAACAACGCCAATGGTTCCCTAAATAATATTTAGTACGTTCTAATACCTCAAAAAACACCTAATTCCCTCCATAAAAGTGCTTACATCTAACAGTTGATTGGTTGTTTGTCTCACTTTGTATATTAGTTGTGTTGTGGACGTGGGTGGTAAGGGGACATCTCCGCGCATTTTGTTATGGCTTATTGCTCTAGCGTTTCGCCATCAGCCTCTCCAGGAGGTTAAGTGCACTTGGTACCCCCCAAAAGATTTGTTTACCTTTTCAATTTTTCGTCTTATAACAAGCTAGACTAGATTCAATTCTAAATAAAACTGTATATTGGAGTTATTATTTCAAAAATTGAAGGACAAATGAAATTCACTCAGAATCCACTTCGAAGTTCGCATCACCCACCTCTTCCAACTCGTCCTCCAATTTCCACCACGCTAAAGTCTTTCTCATTCTATTTTATTTTCTGGGACTTTCTAGCCGCTTCCATTTTTTCACCAGCTGTTCTGATGCATTGTGAATCATTTTGTATCATGGATAACTCAGGATCGTATACCAGAAATCTGACCCTTATAGGTATGTTGAGTCAGTCACACCTAAGGGTAGGCACACTCCGAAAAAGCTAATCAGCCTTCCCCAAACTGCTACTAGAGTGAGCTGTCGTCGTCATCACTCGTCCAACCAGCACTTTAGTCTGGCACCGCTACTCTCAACAACTTTACCAATAGGTGCTAAGAATCAGTGACCCAAAAAACTTGACGTTAGTCCCTTTTCATCTGTGCAAAAAAGACTAAAGGCAATAATACATAATATATCAACTCATTAACTACCAGTGATACAAAGCAAACCAAGAATGGAACAGAGGAGTCTAAAGGAAAAACATGGAGGGGACCCCCAAGTAATTAAGTATATCTACTTAACCTCCTGAAGAGGCTGATGGCAAAGCGTTGCAGCAATTATCAACAACACACGAGGAGACGTTTCAATACCCCTCCCCCCCCTCCCCCCACCACCACCAAAAGCCAACTAATACATCTCAGGCGAATTTATCGAGGAATCAAAGAAATGTCCATCATCACTATATTTCCATTTTATGATACTCGAAGGGTAAAGGGAAAGGATCAGTCTTACACACTTATGAAGCAGTAGGTAGTTTATTTGACTTATCATTTTTCCACAATTTACTGGGCGGTTTTTTATTTATTGCAGTTTCTTCTTACCTGATTCACTCGAAAGAACCAAACCTCTGAGAAACAAATAATCGGTTGCTGATCTGCTAATTGAGCAACCTGAACTGTTGCTTATAGTAGGTGAAAGCGTACAAAATTGTTTCTACATATTTTCAATTCCACGTAATAAATTAATGAACGTTGTTACACAAAATATCCTCGATACGGAGCGAGAAATAAACATTCACTCGATTTAGCGAATTAAAACATTGTCTGCCATCCCATTGGCTGCAAATACTGCATTTCTCCTTCAAAACGAGAAATAGGTACTCTCAAGTCTTAGCCAATATTATTGATAAATTTAGAAGCCAGCAAAGCATCATGAGCGAGCTGCAAAATGTAGACTATACGTCGGCACATCATATTTACAAGTTTGTTGAAATTATAGTGAGATATAGGTACTACATTCTGTGCACACCTAAGTTGGTTAATCCAGTTAAAATGGCGACTACTCAAACATTAATAATCCATGCATGATATGTTTCGATTACTAATCATTAATAACTAGGTACGTCAAGCAATATGAGTACCCACCTACCAACCTACGTCCGTAGACTGGATCAATTGTGTCATTAAATATTCACTACTTTATTGCATATAAATTAATGAAAGCATGGCTTAAATCATTATCATCTCATAATCTATTCAGTTTCTTCATTCAACTTCAATATTTATTTAAGTCTCACACAATCAATTCGAAACTAGAAATCGGATTTCGGTTCATATCCTATAGTTATTGAATCGAACAATCTAACAATTGAATGTTAGGTATCTTTAATTTAAAACGTATCCTCTAAATTTTGAATTTTGATGGTAGCTGTTTCGGTTGAATAAAACTGACCAGGGAAAGAAGGGCGAAATTATTGTGAAAATCTAAGGCATCATGTCGAGGAAAGTTTTCCAAATTGTATACAAGCAGAGTTAAACTAAATAGGAAACTCGAGTGAAATAAAACATGAGTAAGCTGAACTCACCAAAGCTGTTATCCTGAGCGCTGTTATGCATTCCGGAGGGCCCAGGAAGTAATCCAGGAAGTCCTGTAAACAATTCTTGAATTAGCTCAGCTGGAGGGGTAAACATCTTTCCTTTCTTTTCTGTACCTAACGGGTCTAAGTTAAGTGCTTTCAACGTTTATCGACGTTCTGTTTCAACTGTGTTGATGGGATTTATATCCGACAGAACGTAGGGCATGCAAGTTCGCTTCGGAAAATAAAACCCATTGAACAAGTGAAATCTCTTGAAAAGAAACAATTTTTCCAAGTACCGGATACAGTAAGGTAAACTGTAATCGGACTTGCTCTGGATCATAAATTGATGTATGATAGTGAAACACGAAAAAATTATTTATTCAAGTAAGAAAGTAGAGACGGTATTGCATGATGTGTATGATCGGCTTCCTGGGTTGATTGAATCTAACTGGATCAGCAGCAATTGAATGTAGTTTCGTCAATTTTGAATACAGCTTATTGTCTGGTGAGGCCCAATGGCAATGCCCATGGATGCAACCCACAATATTGCATATGTGCATGCCCTGAGCTTCCCTCTGATCCGTTCTCAACTTTTTTTCTCAATCAGTAACGTTTTAAAGATTTTCAGAAATAGTATTTTTTTTCAAATTCGGCTATGTTAATCTGCTGTTATGGTTTTTAGATGGAAATTTCTAAGAATCGAGGTACACCATGCTTATAGAAAATTTATTGCTGATTCCGAAAACGTGGCCAAAAGTGACTTTTGAAATTTGATTTTAAAAGTAAAAAAATAAAGGATTTCTTGAAAAACCCTTTGAAAAATCATATCTTGAGAACGGATTGAGATAAAAAATATACAGTTGGCGGCATTTTACTCCATTTTGACATGGATATGTCTTTCACCTTGGGGTTTTTGAAAAAATTGTGAAACTTTTTTTAGCCCGGAAAAGTGTACAGGAAGCTTTATTTTCTATTGATTTTCACGTACAACCAATGCGTTACTAACGAAGTGTAACTCCCTAGTTTTCATAGCAGGAAAATCGTTCGCCACTTTTTGGAATGCTCTCATTTTATCACATCTCATGATTCCTAAGCTATTGTAGTATCAAGGAAAGTTGATTTATTACACTAAGTTATAAAGCAATATTGCTAAGTAACCACAATGAACTAATAATGTGTAAGAATGCACTTGGTACATGGTAGGTGTACTATTGAGTAGTAGGTAGGTACTTGTAAGTAGTAGGTACTAGACGATGCATGGACCTCTGATTTCCTCCGTTGGTGGTTGGAGATACCTATTAAGGAAAGACATATGACCATGGCAAAGACCATGACCTTTAGTTTACCTCATTAAGTGAGATTTATTATTATTATTTTTTCAAATTTAGTTTAATGCCAAAATTATTTTGCATCTACGAGCGGTTCACCTTTTATGAGAGGGCCGGTCCGGGTTTGGGATCGTTGGGCCGAAAACGACACGGGTTTGGGATCAAAGCGCATCGGTTTGGGATCATTGAATAGTTTACTCCAAACGTTCGTTTATTGGGATGATTGTCACATCGAATTCTAATGGTTCTTTTCACTGTTGTCAAAATGTAACGCTTTCGTCCTCATTCTACGTCTTGTAGACGGACCATACCTGGTGTTCTCGCTCTATAGGTACTTAGTTCATCATGTCCTTGTCGTTGGTATACTTCTCCCATAGATCCTCCAAGAAGCAAAGCATGTCTGTTGAATCTAATCGTGGCTTGCTGTCAGTACCTATGAAACTGACGGAGTACTGATAATTGACGGAACCACGCTTGTGACAGAAGGTACACCCATAAAGTGTACGATCCAGAAAAGTTTCAGTAATAGCTTGATGGCCAGCTTTTTCGAACAAGCGAAGGGCTTGACTGCCATACAATCTTATCTTGAACCCTAACCCGCGGCGTTGGCGATCCCAAACCTGTTAAATTTTTGAGCCCCGTTTTACCCCTCATGATCCCAAACCTGTGACAGGCTATAATAGGCTATAGTTGTATATAGTCGGGAGAAAGAAATAATTACAAAATCTTTGTAATCATTGTAATGGCGTTTCGGTCACCATTCTGTGACCATCATCAGATAGGTTAAAAGCTTTGCCCTCAAAGAGGACAGTGTCAAATCAGGAGGTTTTATAAACCTCATAAAATCGCTAGTGTCAACAAGCGAGGCTAGAGCCAAAACAATTTCATTTGGGGAAATAGTATTGGGAAACAATATTGTGGTTAGCACTTTTAAATGGCTAAAAAAAATAAAATGCATAAGACAAAAACCAATTGCTAAAACAGAGAGGATAAAATATATAAAAACTAGGTAATGTTTAAAATTTGGCATCCATTCCGAATCCGCTGCTCTAGCCTGGCTAGTTGACTCTAGCGATTTTATCAGGTTTATAAAACCTCCTGTTTTTAACACTGTCCTCTTTGAGGGCAAAGCTTTTAACCTATCTGATGATGGTCACAGAATGATGACCGAAACGCCATTACAATGATTACAACGATTTTGGAATTAGGTATTTCTATCTCCTAGGGCCGAATCCCGACTATATACAACTATGAACAACACCTCTATCATATAATAGGATAGGTAATTCAAGAAAAGCTAAGACCAAGCTGCATGATTGGAACTTTTATCAACCTTTAGCCAATGTGTAGACTTTCTTATGTACTAGTAAGATTGCTTGTAAGCGAATGGTTTATACTTGTGGGTAGGTGGGTACTGGTACTACTACCTTGGAGCCCGAGAAGAGCCGCCGAGAAGTTGGGGGTCCGCGTTGGGTCCATCATGAGGGAATTGTGATGGTCCGGCGGGTAGTCGGAGGGCTCCGACTTGGGGGTGATGAGGTCGGCCATGGAATGGGGTCCGTTCCCGGACATGAGGCCCCGATCGCCCGGGATCCGGTCGCCCGGAGGCCGTCCTTCCCTCTCGGATCCGAGACCTCGTTCCGACAGTCCCGTGTCCGACGAGTTGCTCTCCTCCCCCGTCGACTGGGCGTGCACGGAGGAGTCGGAATGGACTTTCATCTGAAACAACCCAGAAAAATTACTTATTTGGTTTTAATCTTATATTAAGATTAAGTTGTGGCGGGGAGGTGGGGTGGGGATTTGGTGGTTTCTCACAATGTAGTGTTAACGAATTTTCGTAGAAAATGAAGCTATTGCAATGGCTTCAAAAATTTTAAAATAATAATTTTTGAAAATAATCTTCACCGAAAACCGTTTTGAGGCATCCAGAAACGAATCCTAGAGTTTAACGCTTTTTAATATGTATAATAATAACAGATATTCAAATGTATAAAAGAAAAAAAAAATATTTTCTACAAATACTATAAAAGGAAAGTAGTCATTTGGCAGTATAAAATCTTGTTAATGTCAGCAAAGAGTCTACTTTCAAGAGCATGTAAATAGGTATATGTTTGTCAAAGATCCTTTTGGTGGAGTAATTTCGACCGAAAGCTTAGTTATGAATACGTATAATAAGTACAGTTTTCTTCCTAACCCAACAACCTTAGATTCAAATAGTAGGTTGACTTTGTTTTCACTGGATAAATAAAATCAATCATTTAGACGAAGAAAATGTTCAAATCTTTGTATTTTTCATTTCATTTTCTCACCAACGATTTCTAAAAATGTACCCAACACAAACATCAGAATATAGAAAAACCAGAATAATGTAATGCAGGTTGTAGATATATGTCCATATGTCATGCCAGGTACAAGTAATAGTTCGACAGTTAGAAAATAATTTTTCTGGCATAAATGTTGCTATGATGATGAGAGAGAGAGGGGGCGCGAGAGGGAGGGAGGGATGGGGAGCGAAGGAGAGAGAGAGAGAGAGAGAGAGAGAGAGGGAATAATAATTGAAGAATTGTCACATTTGCTGATTCTCAGGTGTACTGGGTTCCACCATCAGCCAGCGTTTAGTGGCGCTGTGGAGGCCTGAATTAGAGTACAGGTAAGATCGAGAGCGCTAGCACTGAAACCGAAAATTACAAACCCCCAACTCACACCTCTTTTGGCTATAAATAACGCGCCAGTAGAGGAGAAGACATTGAATAACACCCTCGCATATCTGATTAGTTGCGTTTCTTTCAGAGCAACGGGACAGCTGGGTGGAAAACTTAAGAGAAATCGACAGCTTTGAATTCCAAGCTGTTTCTTTGTAATATATTCATTTAGAACCTGCCAATAGTATCGCAATCGTTTTTAATAACTCTTTAAAGGCTAATATTACATATGGAAGTTCAAAATTTCAATTAAAAACGAAATTGAGATAATGCATTTTGAGATGAGGCTAATTCCCCATGTCTCATGTACCTCACTGGAGCTCAAGAACTTGCCAAGGAAAACATGGGAGAAGGCAAACATCATGGATAGTATTATAGGCTTACCAGTAAACTATATAGAATGTTTCAATTCACTCATGATGGTTTCATAACATTTTCATATCAAATTCATATCCTTGTTCATCATCCTTCGTAAACCTTCAATGGTGATGAATGTTCATATTTCTGTATGAAATACGTACATTCTCTTACACAGGAGTGTGTTTATACAAAAAATAACATCCACGACGTGGATCATTGTCTTTTTTTCTTTTTTTTAGCGAAATTTTTAACAAAACAAAAAATTATAAAAAATTAAGTTAGGTATTTGACAAATTAAAAAAAAAAAAAATATTTTTATGGAAATCTGTTTTGGAGAATTTTGAAACGAATCCTGGATTTTAACACTTTCCTTATACATAGTCGTATATCACTCCGGGCGGTATTTTCTCTAATAATCGAGATGATGCGTTGTCGCAAAAAAATCAAGCACCCAAATAGAAAGTATAAGTTCGTTGCATAGAACGTTTTGAGTACAATAGGTAATGTTTTCAATATTAATAATATTTGTTTTAAAAAAATCATCAGAAAAGGCGAAAAAAGGCCCATAAAACTACATTTTATAGCAATAATATAACATAGAATAAGTTCATCAACAATAAACCAGAACATTCACAAATGAGTAGACGAAATTGTGCGGAAAATGAGCTCAAATTTCATTAAAATGTGCTTGAAAATAGATAAAAACTGAAAAATGTTGAAAATACTAAAATTGGTTTGCATTGCAGAGTAATATTATTATAAAGTTGTTTTACTGTAAATTTGATGGTTAAGAAGTGTAGTCAATTGTTAGTGAACGTTTTACAGAAATATAATGTAAAATTTAAAAAAATTAGCTCATATGATCATGTTACACAACTGGGACTTATTTCACTTTTCTGCTTAACCAAACTAATTATATTAATAAATTTCGTGTGAGTTAGATTACTATAATGCGTACTCTTTGTTGGTATAAATGGTACCCAATCATTATGTAATGAAAAAATGGAAGATATGTGAATTGAATTTTTTGTACCCTCAATTAATCAAGAGTTGACAGTTATCTTACTCTAATCGAAGGAAAGTCTCTACAGTAACATAATACAATCGAATAAAATGCAACTGAAATAATTTTGTACGTTTCGTTTGTCATTCTAACTGTCGTATTTAATTAATTAGTTACGTCACATAATTGAATTTACTGTCGATGTATTTATTATTGCTAGGTATACTATTTCAATTGTTGTACCCAACATTAAGACGGTTCGAGGTTTATCATGATATTTTTGTATTCACAATAGTAAATTTCTCTCCCCCCTCTCATGCAAATTTCATAGCACGCAGTGGCGTTTTCATAGAAAGTTGATTAAAAAAAAGGAGATTTTAATTTGACAAATAAAAAGGTGAATTCCAGGTGAAAATGCAATAACCACTTAAAGATAATCACAATCTGCATTCCTTGCCAGTTATTGATTTCATGTTTCTGAATCATTGGCAGAGTTACTGATATAGCAGGTTTGACTTGTAAATTTAGAACTACCTGAATAACTGTGCTCCTAATGGAAAACAAGCAACTAAGCAAATTTATGCACTTAGTGAAATTGCATTGAAGTCGAAAAACAAACGGTAATATAGGGATTCTATGCACACAAAAGCAACTAATCTGTGTAGATATAGATTGGACATAATAACCTTCCTTTCCCTAAGTTATACTAGAGTGAGTTGAAACACTCAGAAACGGCTGATTGCATCTAGCTATTCTGTATCTATGAAAATCAAATTATGTATATTTGAATGTCTTTTATGCGCGACCAAAATTATGAACCGATTTTGATGCTGTTTTTTACAGCATGCACTTTGAATACTAGAGACAAAGATAGGCTATATAGAAATTTCGCAAATCACCCCTTTCAGCCACAAAATCACCATTTTATTGAAAAACCGCGTTTGCTTCTTGCCTCATTATGGATGCTTCACTTCAACAATTTCATTAGACCGAAGCAACAATAACATTTTTTAAACAAACAATATAAGATATCATCATGCGGGAGGGGGGGGGGGGGGGGGGGGGGGGTTCAGGCGTAAAGGACTCTCGATAACAAATTCAACGATACCAAAACGATTTTGGTGGGTTGAGCCGTGTATTTTCTATTCGTAAAGATAGATAATCAAAAATCGATATAAAAAACGCCTTATTAACTGCAGCAATCTTGTTCAGGAAGAGTTTTAACTTGGCTAAGGTTATATTGGGGTTGAAGAAACGGGGACGCTGTGCAATAAAATACCAATTTCTTTTTAAAAAAATGGGGGGGGGGGGGGGCTAAATATTCTCTCCTGTTCACCAAAGGGAGTTGAAATTTCAAAATGGAAGTTAGTGAAAAAACGTTTTCTATTTCCACAAAAAAAGAGTTAGGTACAATGTTAAATTGATTTCGACGGTTACGCCATCATCAGTAACAAACAATAGCTGAAGACACTTTAGAAAGGACACAGCTTATAGTCACAGGTGAAAGGAGATTGAATCCCATTGATCGAGATAATGGAAAGGCAAAATTCTATCATCGAGGGGTTACAAAGTGGGTTTTAAAACTAGAAATAGTCTTAGAGCATTACTACGTTCCGTTGAAGACAAAATTAATGTTCAGGATAAAAGTGGGGTTTATAAACTAAAATGTTCTTGCGGCTACGAATATTGCGGTCAAACTGGTAGGAAATTCAGGGAAAGAATAGAAGAGCATCAGGAGGATTTCAGGGAAAATAAGGGTAGGTCTACATTTGCAAAACATCTTCAGGAATCCAATCACAATTACAATTTTGATTTGACAGATAGACAGTTAGTAATTTCTTAATTTTTGTCCAAAGGGAGGGATGTTGAATGTACTTGAAAAATTCGAAATCATCAAAAGTGACAGATCTAGTAAATGTTTAAATGAGGATATCCCTCAATATATTTCACCACTGATAAGTCCATTTATATAAAGCTTGGAATTATCCCTTCAAACTGTTGAAATCAGTAATTCTTTCCCTCCTTTCACTTCATTAGCTATAATCCCCCTTCACTTTTCTTGCACTTAATTGGTTGTACCTCCAGCCCCCTTTCCTTTCTCTCGACCAATGGTATTCAATCTCCTCTCACCTGTGACTATGTAAGCTGCGTCCTTTCTAATGTGTGTTCAGTTATTGTTTGTTACTGATAATGGCATAACCGTCGAAATCGATAACATTGCAACTATTTATTTTTCGTTTTTCACTAACTTCCGTTTTGAAATAGGTTTCCACAACTTCGTCGCGAGTGATTTAGTTCGAGTTGAAATTTTATAGGGGGGCCCTCTGGGACATCAAGAGACCAATAAAATGACTCCGAAAGGTAGGACAACACATCAACAGAAGCCAATTGAAATACGCTTCCTATAAGTGACGAAATAGCGTCAGCTAAAAGGGAATTGAAAGAAACTGAAAAGCAAGAGGAACTACTTAGGATTAAGAGTTATCGTTCACAAAATGAATTGCACCATTATGATTCAAAATTACAATCCCTTACATACCCGTATTCACCCTTTATACGTACTACTTCGGTAGGGTAAACCTGTACACTTACATTCGAACGCTCATTAGAATTGACGTCATCATCCAGAAGCTGTTTTTTCGCATAAAAAGGTCGGGAGCTAAAAAATGCATTAATTTGGCGCA
Organism: Adelphocoris suturalis; assembly: GCA_030762985.1. Lineage (NCBI taxonomy): Eukaryota > Metazoa > Arthropoda > Insecta > Hemiptera > Miridae > Adelphocoris > Adelphocoris suturalis. Next base: position 46,620,303 of record CM061042.1, on the reverse strand, counting down.
CACTGGTGGTGTGGCCGCCAGCAAACAGGCGTATAAAAATCTCAATACGATGGTAAAGGCTCTTTTGGCCAATTTTTGTGCGTTTCGTGCTTTTGGGGGCATCCCCATTATAATCTATGATACATTGTAAACTTACCGTACACGTCGACTCGGTATGTTGCTGCCGCCTCCTCTCCGCTGCTGCTACGCTTAATCGACTATAGTAAGTATTTTAATCAGCTACTTATTACTCTAGTAAGTATTATATAAGGTTGGTATATGGGGCAGTATTTGTGAAATAATAAATGCGGTAATTTTTTTTAGTATAGACCATGGTTTTTTTGTTCCTTTTTTACTAAATGAAATTCATGTAATTTTACTGTGTGTGTGCGTTTCTAAGCAAAAAAGCTTCAGGATAGGCAGGTTTGGAGCTTAAAATCAACCACATCTCAGTTATTTTCGTGCGTTTTTATGCGAAAAAACAGCTCCAGGATGATGACGTCAATTTTAATGAGCGTTCGAATGTAAGTGTACAGGTTTACCCTACTTACTTCTTTATTTTCAACGTTTGCTTCAATTAAATAATACATTTTAATTAATAAATTACTGTTATTTGTAACCATGACTGAACGAATAATATGTTCGCCACAACAAATTCTGCCGGGTCAGCTAGTTAACTATTAAAAATCTCACCTGATTATTGGATGAAATACTGTTAGGAGTTGATTCTAGAGCTTGCGAAAGAAGACTTTCTCTGATCTCCGTGTGAGGCTGAGTGCTTGCCATATTTGCTGAAGAGGCTGGCGAAGGGCTGTAAAAGTAAGATAAATTCGTTGCTATAATAACTCTTATTTCATCACTTAGGGGTAATAGGTGTAATAAAGAATGTAAGCTTATATTTGCTTCCGAGTCTATACCTATAGATAGGTGGAGGAAGTATTAGTTTCACTTTTGGGAGATGGAAAATAAGTATCCAAAATCAAAATTTTCGCTCGCATTTTACGTTTTGTAAGAGCTGTAGTTTCGTTTCTGTTTGTGTATCCGTATGTCCACAAATCCTGGTTACAAGGTTAATTTCCACAGCTTTTCGTCCGATTTCGATGACATTTCCAGGAATCGTGCGGGTTAGGCTGTATCAAGATGGTCCCCTATCAGAGTCGTTGCTCATAAATCAATACTTGACTCTAAACAGGGGCAAACGTAAAATCCTGGAAGCATCGTTTTCCTTCAAGTTAATCGTCTTACCAATTCAAATTCGGAAGATAGTCGGGGAATGACAATTAAATCATCCCATATCATTTCAAGACAATTGTATCATGATTAGCTGCTAATGTTTTACCAATTACCAACTGCGAATGGATTTTAGGACGTCCCTCTGAAGCAAGGCTATGTCAATAATTTGAAGATAATCGTATCATAATTAGCTGTTGCTGATGTTTTACCAATTACCAACTGCGAATGGATTTTAGGACGTCCCTCTGAAGCTAGGTGCCTTAATCCTGTGAATTACAGCTCAAGTAGGTACTTGAAATAAAAGAAGGGGTGAGATTTTTGTTACGATGTTCATAATTTTTCAATATTTCCTTTCCATTAAAAAAAAAAAAAAAACACTAAAAAAAAAAATTAAAAAAAAAAAAAAAAAAAAAAAAAAAAAAACTGTGAAGGGCTCTAAATACCGTAGATCTACTGGAAATACTGAAATACTGTAGATCTGGCAACCCTGGCCATATATTTTACACCTATGGTAATTTACCAGGTTATTTGTTATTGTTGTAGCCAGTTTGATGATGGTCACTGTGTGACCAAAACGTCAGGAGACATGGTAATGATTATATACAAGGATTTTGTAATTATTTTGTTCTTCCTTGGGCCGACTCCCGACTATACAAGCTGGTTCACCCGTGCCCTTCTATGGGTTAGATTTGAAATTTTTCAAGTAGCCTGTGATTTAAGTTAGAATACTCCAAACTAATTCGACAATTCAGATCCCCAGTTCGTTCAGTGACGTTCGAAACGCTTTAACTCCCCCCCCCCCCCCCCCTTGTGGGTCAGATTTGAAAAATTGGAAAAAAAAGTAGTTTTTGACTTGAATTGGAGTAATCCAAACATACTCGACAATCAAATCACCAGTTTGTTCAGTAATGACACAGATACCCCATTCCCCCTTCCTCCCCTAAAACACCCCCTATGGAGCAGATTTGAAATTTTAGACCTTTTAAACCTTCTCTGGACCAAAATTAGCCAAATCGGTCCAGCCGTTCTCGAGTTTTAGCGAGACTAACGAACAGCAATTGATTTTTATATATATACATTAAATATACATTAATTAAATAACGGTAATTACCTGAACCTATTGGAAAGCTGTGAGTTCTGAGCGAGATCTGAGCTCCTGCTTCTCTTGGGCGGGGGCGGGGAGGTGCCGTCCGCGGGGCCGCCGTGGGAAGGGGAGCCCGTGCCCTCGTTGTTGTTGTTGTGCCAGGCTCCGCTCTGCCCAGAATTCTGTCAACAAAAGGGTACACGGATTTGAGTAACCTTGACAACGCAAATTGGGATTTTCGTGCACTAAGTACCAGTCACTAGTGGCGCAGTTTGAGAAGGGGCAGGTTGGGAAGAGCCCCTCCATGACTTAGATGGTCTCCGACCTACGGCCCGCGGGTCACATCCGGCCCGCAAGCAGATTTTGACCGCCCTAGGAAAAATTACAAACTGAAAAGAGATTTTTTTTATTTGAAAATATATTTTCCTTAAAACACTATTACCGGTAACTACGAGTACAGTAATCGTCTCTATTTTTGTACCTTCCGTTCTCGATAAGTGTTAAGTTATCAGGAAACCAGCAGCGATCAGCCATTCAGCGATGGTCGGCGTTTTGCACGGACTGTATTGTGGTGGTGTAAGGGCAGAAAGCTTACCTTATCATGTTATATTGAAAATGCATGGGTATTTGAAATAATCATTGAAATTTTTAGCGAAAGTAGGCCTAAGAAAACTCATTAATAATTGTCTTACTTAGGTCTGGTATATTTTGTTCAAAGACTATTTTTAACTATCTTGAAATAACATGATTTGAGTTATCCAACAACAAAGATATATATGAGGGAATATAGGTACTTAGAAAATAACAATTCCACGCTTCTAACTTGAGTGCCCGCTATTTTGAGGAAGGTGGAATTTTGATGACCTCCACCCGAAATTTGGTTTAAAATCTCAAAAAAATTACCCTCGAATTTTTTCAGATTTTTTGCATAACAAAAACCTACGCCGGTAGCTCGATTTTGGTTTTTGAGATACTTTTTGCCAATACCAGACTATTAAATATGAATTTTACAAACTTCTTTGTAAAATTGTGAAACTTCGTATAGGAACTTACGTTTTTGGTGCCGCTGAACTCGAATATGCAGTCAGAACAAGTCGACAGCAACAATTTTGATAGTTTGGAACCTCAAAATCGTCAAAATCATGTCAAAAAATGACAATTTTTCTAAATTCATTGCAAAATCATGAAAATTTGTATTTTTACGTATTTCTGTAAGAATTTTGATTTTTTGACAGCAAATTCGAGTTCAGTGACTCAAAAAATATATGAATACAAATTTTCATAATTTTACAATGAATTTTGAAAAATTGTCATTTTTTGACATGATTTTGACGGTTCTGAGATTCCAAACTGTCAAAAGTTGTTGCTGTCGACTTGTCTTGACTGCATATTCGAGTTCAGCAACAACAAAAACGTATGTTAACGAAGTTTTACAATTTTACAAAGAAGTTTGTAAAAGTTATGTTCAAAAGTCTGATATTGGCAAAAAAAAAAGCGTATTTCAAAAACCAAAATCGAGCTACCGGCGTAGGTTTTTGTTATGCAAATAATCTGAAAAAAAAAATTCAGTGGTCATTTTTTTGACATTTTAAGCCAAAATTCCACCTTTCCCAACTAGCGCGCACCCTAGTACCAACCACCTTCATTGGAAAATATAATTCGTAAAATACAACAACCATTAAGTATGCGACTTGGTTTTATAGCAACTTTAGACACCCTAAGAAATAGAGAAAATCTCATTAGGAAAGAAAATATCGATATTCGCGTTTTCGATTAACGGTAGTTGCGCCACAGTCGCATCTATAATGGTGGGATAGATTCTGACTCGACTGAACTCGCACAAGGCAAATTACCATTCCTTCACTGAATTTTTACTAATAAATCATGAACATAAACTGAAAAAACCATTTATGACGGTCACGTTCTTACATTAGATAACAAAACTAAGCACTGGAAGTTGAATAAGAAGTAGAGGTGGGCGGAGTTTGTGTCTCCATGACTGGATGTAAACGATTTAGGAAGATTAAGCACCAGTTCCAGTCTTGGTTAAAAGTTTTTTATTGGCGACGTTTCGGCCTCTGACTGTAGGCCCTATTCATGCCAAATTATATGCACAGATACTACACAGCTATGTATAATAGGAATCACATCTGTCAACAGATCTGTCAACGGGCGCACAGCGGGACATGTTGTGTACCTAGTGTCTGGTATTTAGATGCCAAAGCTGAACCCCCCCCCCCCCCTCCCCGCTCACCCCGTCAGATAGGCATGAGGGAGCAAAATGTGTGCCCTACTGCCAACACTAACAACATGAGCATTACACAGAGAACGACACAACAAGGACTATTTTGAATGTATTGGAATGTGTCTAAATTAAGTTTATCACAATCGAGTATAATTAGAAAGCGATTACCTATATTTGGGATTACGAATGGTGAAAGAGGTCCAAAAAGGTGATGGCGCTGGGATTATGTTTGGTCAGGTGAAAAGTAGCCGTTTTTTCAGATTCAGAGATTCACTCAGTTGTCTGTTATCGACCTTTCAATCAAAGACCAAAGAAGAATACACCAGATTTTGGGTGATTTGGATGGAGTGCAAAGATGCTGATAGAGAGCGAAGATGCTGGCTTGTCGCAAGCCCCGGTAGAATCGCAGTAATGCTTGTGGACTTCGGAAAGGCTGCCATTTCAGCCAATTCAAAAAGTTCTCCGGATTGTACACTTTACGGGCTTTATGGGCGCACTTTATCTTTCAAAATCATGGTATCGTACGCTCTATATAAAGAAAATTGAAGTGAGGCTATGGCTTCAAAAACTTTTGTGTACTTAAACCATTAAACGTTAGTGTTTTGTCATGATCCCAAAATTGTTGCTTTACGAAATTTTATGGTCCCAACCCCGTTGCGTTAGACCCCAAAGCTCCCCCCCCCCCCCCTTCACCAGATAGGCATGAGGGAGCAAATGTATGCGCTACTGCCAAGACCAACAACTTGAGCATTACACAAAGAACGACACAACAACAAGGGCTATTTCGAATGAATTGGAGCGAGACTAAATTAAGTTTACCGCAATCGAGTATAATTAGAAAGCGATTACCTATATAGAATTAATAAATGATTCATTTGTTAACTACCCTGGCCAAATTCCGACGGATTTCGGAGAAGAAACAGTTAGTTGGCTCGACAAATCGAACATCTTGCAGGGATGGAAGCGAGGAGGTGCAGCTGGACAGGCGGGCGCCGACCCGGGGGATTTCACAAACCTAATTAGGTAGGTAGGTAGTGTACGGCCTGTTATGAAACTTGATGTGAGTAAACAACGTAATGGCCGGGGATTTCTCTCGGCCGTGTGAATTGAAATTGAAAATAATCAACAACTGGTTCGAGCAACGATGACGCAAAGAAATTTGTTTAAAAAAACGGCAATGGGTATGAAACAAACACAAGCATTGGTAAACATGAATAAAAAAAGCCCGCGGAAGAGAGAGTATAGCTAAAAAACAGATCGTTCCCAATGTGAAGCACTTACCACTTGTCGATAGTCGTGTTTACTCAAAACTGGTTCTAGAAAGAAAGTCTGAGAAGTTGGGCGTGGCAAATAGCCTTCCTCTTAGCGAATTTTGTAAAAATAAAGCTTTGCAATGGCTCCAAAAATATTGAAATACAAAATTTCCAAAACTGTCTTCATGGGAATCCGTTTCGAGATATTCTGGATACTTGGCGTTCAAGAGCACCGTCATACGCCACCACCACCAGCCTCCGTATAATAAACCGGCCTCCTTATAAACCACAATCGGCCTATAATCCCCCTTCACTTTGCTTACACTTAATTGGTTGTACCTCCTGTGTCTTTCCTTTCTTTTGACCAATGGGATTCAACCTCCCTTCACCTGTGACTATAAAAGCTGTGTCCTTTCTAATGTGTCTACAGTTATTGTTTGTTACTGATGGCCTAACCGTCGAAGTCGATTCAACAATGTAACTCTTTATTTTTCGTGGAAATACACAACGTTTTTTAACTAATTTCCGTTTTGATAAGTAACTAATTTTTGCTGTAATGTTGAGCATTGATAGATTGAACATCATCAGAAGCTGCTGAAAAAAGAAAATTAATTTTCAGTTCCATGTTAGTTCCCCATTCTTCGGGGTTTATGGCCGACCGTCGATAAAACCTCCGTATCCGGACTACGTTCCTGCGGGCTCCACCCCTCATCGAGAGGCGCCGCATTAGGGTAATGAAAAATGGAGAAGGAAGTAGGAAAATGAGGGTAAAAACCGGCCAACTGCCCCTAAAATTTGGCTTATTGTTGAGTTGGGGCTGTAAAACGAGTAGGTACCTACGCAACTCTCAAGTCAGCTCCATATGATTGGATAAAGAAATGAGCAATCGCATTAACTTCATCTGCCATCGAATTTGATTACCTTCTACAATTAACTATCAACTCACCGTCTTTATCAGCTTAGTGCTCAGTTTTGAAGTAAAATAAACAACCATTACCAGTCGATATCCCCAAAATCGGGGCTCTAAAGCGACATATGCCCAATTTAAATAATTTCCAGGCATGCTGTTGTCCTGAAATACAACAGGTTGCGTCATATATATATATATATATATATATATATATATATATATATATATATATATATATATATATATATATATATATATATATATACAGGGTGATTCCCTCGCACATGCAAAAAAAAATTTTGCAAAATAAATATAACAACTTGACCTAGTAGTAATAAAAAACACCACAAAATCTGAGTCATTCTTATATGCGGGGTTTCATATTTAAATAATTTCATTCGCAGTATGTAAATATGCCCCCTGGCGAGGCGTAGAGCATCCAAGTTTTTTTTAATTTTTTTATTTTATATATATATATATATATACAGGGTGATTCACTCGCACATGCACAAAAAAATTTGGGTAAAACTACATCAAAAATGGAGTAAAATGCCGCCAACTGCATATTTTTATCTCAATCCGTTCTGAAGATATGATTTTTTAAAGGTTTTTTTTAAGGTAAAATGTGTTTTGACATGGATATGTCTTTGCTCTGGGGGTCAACCAAAAATTTCCGTGACGCAAAAAATGTGTCACAATTTCAGTGTTTTTCACGTACAACCAATCCGTTGCTAGGGGAATGGAACTTCCGTAGTTTTCATCGCAGAGAAATCGTTCGCCACTCGTTGGAAAGCGCTTGATTTATGTGATAAATGTTCACATCTCAAGCTACCAATTTCCCCCTCCTTACGTGCCTGGCTACATTCCTAAACTAAGTTAATTGGACTATAAACAGTTTTAATAAGCCGGTTACAATATTCTTAACGTAAAGCAATAGCATCATTTACTCCACTCCATAGGACATTATCATCCTCTTGACAACAGTCGACTGTTAACAACAAGCAACAACTCATTGTACTGGCTTCTCTCCACAGTTATTTTCAACATTTCTATAAGTAAACCGTTGTTTTGTTGGAATTAGTCGGGATGCGGCCCAGGGAAAATAAATGAAATTATTTTCCCTGACAGAGGGAAGCGTTGTTTGACGTCCGTGTCGTAGACACAGACGCTCCCTCTTACGTTCCCCGCTCCGTACAAGCAGTCCTTAAGTCAGCAGAAGAAGAGAAGAAGAGGAAATACCTTCCCGCATGCGAACAGCGCCATTGCACGTTCACTCCTCTAGTGTGTTCAGTTGATGGAGTGTTTGCACCACAAATGGACCGATTTGTAGATGTGCTAGCGGAAAAACTGTCTGACAGATGGAAACGGCCATATGGAGTTGTTAAGGGTTGGCTCCGGGCTCGACTCGAATTTGCCATCCAGCGGGCATCATCAATGTGCCTAAGAGGGGCGCGACAGAAGTGGAGAAATGTGGATGAGCTTGTCTGATTCTCCGAAGGTGCGGCATTGCCCCTCGGATTTACTTGGAGCAGTCATCAATAATAAGGACACAGAACAAAGAAATTCGTCATCCATCTGCCCACTATGTGGACCAGGAACATATCGGAGAACTACATTTAACCGTGAATCATAAAAAATAAATAAATTTAGTTAAGTATATTTATATCATTAAAAAAAATTTCACAATTATTTCATTTATTGTTTTATTTTATAACGTTTCGTCCTCTTACTGAGGACATCTTCAGATCTTGGTGTGTCCAGGAAAAAATTCCCCCAATCAAAGACATATCCATGTAACATGGTATCTGCTTGTAAAGCAGATAGTGGAACTCGTTTACGAGTTCTAGTTACTTTGGTTTTCTATCATTTTGGATTTGGTTTGAGGTCCAGAAAAAATGATGAGAGTGGGCACTTCGTTACTGACTGGTGAACCGGTACCATCTGAACTGTTTCATAACCCATTCGTTGCAGCTCGGACATCATAATTTGGGTATCACAGCCTGGATGAAGGCCTCTTATTACTACTCGGAAATTTCGCTCGGATTTCATTTGATATGCGTTCAATTCAGCTCTATTCTGTTTCAAAATAGAGATAGCTTGGCGATATCCATTTTTTCCTTTTAAACTAAACTTTCTCCACTTTACTTCATTCAATTTTAACTTTTGACCACATTTTCAGAATCAGCATTAAATTTACTATAAGAATAGTGTACTTGGGTTCTTAAAAAGTACCATCCAAAGGCCCTCACATCAGCTCAAACATTGACGATTTTGAAAAAATAATATTTCTGAAAATCTTTAAAACTTTACTACTCTTTTAAAAAGAATCCTGGAAACTGGCAAATCTCATGAAAACTGCTTCATCTAATATGCTTTCCAACGGTATAATCAAGTTTACTTTTATTTTGTTATTTAGTGGAGAAAATTATGTTTTAATGTTAAAAAATGTGGGTTTTTCAATGAAATTGTTGGTTTTCTCGAAAGATGACCCTCCATGAACCTACGAGTATGGGGTCGGTTTCTATGTATTTTTTCACGCTGTATCGAATGGTAACATTTGTAGATCTCTCCAACTCCGTTATAACCGAGTTTTACACTTAAAATCGCAAATGTTTAGTTTGTTTGTTACGATTTACGAGGTAAAACTAGTTAATTAAAGTGTAAAACTCGATTATAACGTAGTGGAGAGATCTGCAAGAGTTTCCATTCGATCCAGCGAGAAAAAATACATAGAAACCGATCCCATACTCGTTGGTTCATGGAGGGTCATCTTTCGAGAAAACCAACAATTTCATTGAAAAACCCACATTTTTTAACATTAAAATATTATTTTCTCCCCTAAATAACAAAATAAAAGTAAAATTGATAATACCGTTGGAAAGCACAATAGATGAAGCAGTTTTCATGAGATTCGCCAGTTTCCAGGATTCCTTTTAAAAAAGTAGTAAAGTTTTAAAGATTTTCAGAAATATTTTCTTTTTCAAAATCGTCAATGTTTGAGCTGATCAAAACTTGAAATTGAATGAAGTAAAGTTGAGAAAGTTTAGTTTAAAAGGAAAAAAACACGGTTTTCCTTAAAAAAACCTTTAAAAAATCATATCTTCAGAACGGATTGAGATAAAAATATGTAGTTGCCGGCATTTTACTCCATTTTTGATGTAGTTTTACCCAAATTTTTTTGTGCATGTGCGAGTGAATCACCCTGTATATGTATATATATATATAAAATAAAAAAATTAAAAAAAACTTGGATGCTCTACGCCTCGCCAGGGGGCATATTTACATACTTCGAATGAAATTATTTAAATATGAAACCCGCATATAAGAATGACTCAGATTTTGTGGTGTTTTTTATTACTACTAGGTCAAGTTGTTTTATTTATTTATCACCAGCGCAACAACTCACCACCAGCTCAATGAAATCATCAGAAATTAACAAGTGGTTGCAATCGTGTTCACAATATCAATTATTGGGAATGATCACCTGTGTTTAAACAATTGTTCAAATAACCATGCTGTTTATAACCAGCTTGTTTCAAAACAGGGGCTGAATAAAATCATTAAAAATGGCAAAAAACGGCTAAAAATCGTTAAATTTATATTGTTTAGTAGAATATTGTTCAAATAAAGTTTATTAACTATAAATTAGAAAATTAAAAATTTATGTACAAAATCATACTGAAAAATATACTTAAATTTCATTTAAATGTGCTAAAAAATCGATAAAAACTGTCAAAAAAGTTAAAATCCAAAATCTCTTTTTGAATAGCAGATTATTATTTAGAACGAGTTTTTTACCATAAAATTGGTGGTTAACAATTTCTTTTCACTCAAAGTCCTAAATTTTCAAAACAATGTAACATAATATATTACGATAATTTACGAAAATTCGCTCATACGATCATGCTGCATGACTGGAATTTTCCTGACAACGATGACCGAATATTCTCCATCGATGTTTGTACGAATATCCTAGAAAATGTATTTCCAAGCTCCTCCACGGAATGACGTACTCCACTCCATACACTATAATAACATTGTGCATTTGGGTCACAAGGCCAACACAATAACTGGCGATAAAATCACTTATTAGAATTGAAGAGCTGACATAATTTGGTGATTACCGAATAAAAACAATCGGAAATATTGCAGACCGCTCAAAATTATGGCAATTTTAATATCTGAGGAGACTGCGCGTGTAACGAAACGATAATGGTTCAGACCAATTGTTTTATCGTCATTGCCAAAAATAGGAATCTCATTATTTTCTCGTTGAGATTGTGGGCGTTCCAGTTTCATTTTCCTTGAATTTATAAAAGCCTGTCTACCTACTTATTTCATAGAGCTTTCGTTATAGAAATGTGGAAAATGATTGATTCTCTGCACATTAGGTGAGACGGAAACTTAAATCAACGGGACATTGGTACCTATTAAATCAAACTAGATGCCTAATTGAATACCGATTACTGTTTGGAAACAATGAAACTGATGGGGACATCTACAGCCTCTGCACGTTCACTGCGAATTTCATCGACATCGGATAAAATCTTGGAAATCAAGCTTGTTACAAGGATTTTCGGACACACACACACAGATAGACACGCACGAAAGTTGTACAGAATGTACCAAAACGTAAAATGCGAGTAGGAATTTTGATTTCAGAGACGAAAATTTAGTCATTTCCCGAAAGTGAAAACAAAGCTTCCGCTACCTTTAGGCAGACTCTCAAGCAAAACAACAGATTTTTGATATTCAAAAACCGAAGCCCCAAACGACCGCCCCCCCCCCCCCCCCCTCGGATCATCATCGGTACTGTTCCCTATTGCCCCTTGCCCAATGACGTCAATAGTGCACTGAATTTTATTACTTCATAACAATAAAATGTTGTTCCTAGAAGTGGGAGGTTTATGCCAAAATTTTAGGTTGGAATCTACTTTCAATATATTATAAGTATAAACAACTGATGAGAAGCGCCAACTTTGCACACCCACAACTTTGGTTACTTTTGATATTTTACAGATGCTAATATTATAGGCTGCATCAAGGGAAACCGACGTTATTGTGGTTTTGAAAGATGATCCAATTCTGTCTTGGAGACATTTTCCAAAAACACTAAAAATAGTTTTTAACTTACGTAAGGAAGATGTTTGTACTTATCAAAGGAGCAACTGAGGTCTTCAACAGAGTTGGGCAGTAGCTAGCTTCAATGACGGCTATTCGATTAAAAGACACTTAGCTACATCATAAAACCACACTACTTGATGATTTTGGTCGAAAAAGTGATTTTCAACTAGAAGCTATATACGTACTTCAAAGTAGCTGCACTGAAGCTACTTTTTGAAAAGCTACTGCAGCTCTAGCTTGAAATAACAGCCACAGGTGGTAGCTGTGAAAATTTTAGCTTCAGTAAGAAACTGCAGCTAGCAGCTGTAGCTGTAGCTATAGCTTTAGCTATTATCAAAAAGCTAAAGCTACTCGTTATCTATTCTAATCAACGAAAAATGTAAAACCATGGGAAACCATAAGTATAAACAAAACCTTTTCAAACTGAAATTAGGTGCTGAACTTACCGATCAACAGACAACTACAGCTACTTTTGTTTCTTAGTTGACATTTTTTTAGTATGAAACAGAAGTAGCAGTACTTTTTTGCTTATAACGACAGCTACTAGGTGTAGCTGTTCACCGCAGCTACATTTTTCACAGCTACTTGTTGTAGCTGGAACTGACCTCTACAGTATCTGTAGCTTTTTAGCAGTAGTGGAAGGTAATTTTTGCCCAATAGTGGTTCATCTGAAAATCTAAGTATAGGGGGAGCAGTTCCCTGCCGATCTTAGTTCAATCAGTCAGGGTAGATATTCAGAGGCACTTATTTCAGATTTTTGATTTCTGTCAAGCCCAAAAACGTGATCATGTTAAAATTCCGAAACCAAGGACCAAGTCATACTCAATCTCCTTAGAACAAACGAAACTCAGTAACAGTGCTGAGTTGATCTTGGAACAATCAGAGAGGTGAGATATTCAAGAGGTTCGACCCCTATTTCAAAAGGTAGCAGCTCCAGATAATGAGGGACTGGCGGCTGAGGTTCACCGAGCACTCGTATATGGGCTACTCGAAGGCCCACGATCGTAATCTGAGTGAGCCTGAGGCGCCGCGGCCTTGAACCCAGTTCGCCGTGCTACGTACACACATGACCCCCGCGGGCCTCAGCCCCAATTGCAAGCCCAGAATAAGCCGAATGGAACGTGGAAGACTGTTGTGGTTCGGAACAGCTACCAAAATATTAGAGAGTTCCTAAACGATAAGTCAATTGGGATAAGTTACTTGGGGCTTTTATCATCTGGGGCGAGCCTCAGCGTATGGCTAACCTGATAAAGTCAAGAGGGTCGAATTAATAGAGAGTTCCTAGAAGATCCGTAAAACACAATACGTCGTGCGGTATTGACAATCCGGCGCCGTAACTCTGACGAAATGAGTTACGGTGACGCATCCTTCCGTACAGATACGTTAACGGATCGCAATCCGGAAAAAACGTAATCGTCTAAAATAACCTCCTTCCATGGTTGTCAAGAATCAAGAAAGAACTGAACGCATATTACTGGGTAATGATGGATGAAGCAACGATGTGCTCACCTTATGGTTTTTAATTCACTGGGAAAAAGTCAACACACTAATAAAATGACCCATACTGGAAACATTAACGATTGATTTTATACACAAACCATTGTAATCGGGTAGTTAATACCTAATCCCACTGTCTCAAAATCTGCGTTCCGACCAAGATTCAGATTCATCAATCACTTTTGATTCAAAAACTTAGATGGTAATACCCATGGTAATAATAGGTGATTTTGGCTTCGAAGCATCTCGACCGAAGTTACTGGGCTTAAGAATTCAGCGTTGAAGAGGCAACGGCGGGAGAGGGCTTAATGCTGTAATTATCCCCCAAACGTGATCCCCCTCCGTCGGTGTTGATCAATAGATCGGCCGTGCGGAATAGTAGGTACCTCCGTATTTATAGTGATTTCGGCTCTCTGAGTAAGTAAAAGTTGAGTACTAAATGCGGTTCACGGGGGTCAATAACCACTTGGGCCTAATGATTTATCATAGCGAGAACGTTACGTGTCTTCCCCTTTGATCGATACCGTCCTCCTTGCACTCACCACGCGCCTCCACGCCCACTCGTCTCAAGCCCATTCCTACCCATTCCGCCTTGCTTTGATTTCGATGTCAAGATTGACTCCGCAAGCTTCCAACATTGATGCAGCATTGCGAGCCTGTATAATGTAAATACCTAAATTTGACCAGATCCACATTCAAAATTCGACATAAGTGAAGATAGGCAATGAGGACATATTGAAAGGCAATGGTTTGCATATTGCTTTACATTTCGGTCGATCTTGAACTCTAGTACCACAATTATATTGAAGATAATAATGGACAGATGAAATGCTCATGCAATCTTAAGACATTGCACTACTTATGTTGCAACTGTATTCTCTTCCAAGACATGAATGTGGATTAACAGAGTACCATCACACCAATTTCTAGTCAATTGTGTCCGTACTGCCAGGGAAATACGATCTACAAATCGTATCCATCACACCCAGGGGCTCCGCTCCAAGTCCATTCCTCAAGCCCATTCCTACCCATTCCACATTGCTTTGATTTCGATGTCAAGTTTGACTCCGAGCTTCCAACATTGATGCAGCATTGCGAGTGCCTGAACCTGTATAATGTAAATACGTAAATCTGACCAGATCCACATTGAAAATTACACATTACACGCAATGAAGAATTACTGGTTTGCATATTGCTTCACTATCCGATTCATGTTGAACTATAGTACTGCAATTATATCGAAGATGATAATGGACAGATGACATACTCATCTTACGGCATTGCAACTGTATTACAACTATACACTCCCCAAGACATGAATGTGGACTACAGTGTACCATCACACAAATTTCTAGTCAATGGTGTCAGGACCACGAAAATACGACCTACAAATTTTATCCATCACACCCACAGGCTCCGCTCAAAAATGTGGCACCTCAAGTCTGATAGGAAAGAATTTAGCTGTGATGAGCGTTCCTACGTATTCATTTGATATTTTTTAATGCAAATAGATCCCATATTATGAAATTTGATACCATCCGCACTCCCTTACGTTGAGTACGTAGTTTTCTTTCTCTTATTTATCGAAGTTTGCACTGGTGACGTCACACTGGGTGGCAGGGGAGTCCCGCCCAGGCGGGAAGGGAGCTTAGACGTCACCAGTGCACGAAACTTTGAAAAATCATATACCAAGAAAACTACTCATTGTATGCAAGTGCGGTTGATGCCTAACTTCTTAGGAGGGAATCTTCTTCCATCAAAAATAGTTGAATTACATTTTTTGCACCCATGGGTAATGCATACTAGAGAGGTTCTCCAAATTGAAATTATACACATTCACATCCAGAGAAGCAACATCCCAAAGATCGGTATTTTTAGCGGAATAGGAGCAAAACTATGTACAGAGTACACTAAGCAGATGGAGTGTTTCTCAAGTGGTAATATTACACTCTACCATAGCCCCGTTCCAAATTTCAGCATCTCAAGTTAGACAGGAACAAAAGTACAGAAGTCTCTGCGAATTAAACTGATTCCTCCCGTCGTAATTATACTCTACCACACCCATACAAGCCCTGGTCCAACTTTCAGCATCTCAAGTTGGATTGGAACAGAATTGATTCAGAGCTCATTATAGGCTGGTTAGAATGAATGGTTCTTTAAGCTGTAGTTATACTCTACCACGTCCAGAGAGGTCCCGTTTCTAAGTTCAACGTCTAAAGTTAAACAGGATCAAAATAAGCTACAGAGTTCACTCTGCAGATTATAGTGATACTTCAAGTTGTATTTTATTGAGCTCTGCCGTACTCAGAGACGTCCCGTTCCAAAGTCCCCTGATTTTAATTTGTTTAAAACTTCAGGCACCCCAAAAACACTCTCCAAGTTTCACTTCGATACCTCAGAAATTGTGGAGGGGGAAGGGGCTACATTTGAGACACCCTGCACCAGAAAATAAGGGACACACGTATAACAGCTCCTGACAGATAACTACGATTTGAGGATATACAGTGTAATTTCAGAGGTATAGCGAATAAAAGCAATACATTCACTGTTCTCCCTGGTCAGCACAAAAAACAGAGCATGCGTCACTTGGATGCTTCAATAAAATATCAATCGGATTCGTACATGCCACGTTCCGTTATAGATTGATGACCCCTGGCAAATCACGATCGATCTTTCGAACTAACGAAAGGATTAAATTTTTTAATTTAGTTCGGCTCGGGCTCTCGTGCACGCTAGGTTTAAATGCATTAACCTTTTTCCACCCTTTGCAACCTGCTCCGAAGAATTCGTTACAGCTACCTACACGTAGGGTCGATTGTACGCTGCCAACAATCACGCTTGTTACCGGTGGGATTTGACAACAATTGTGATCAAAGCCGTTCTGTACAAACCTAATAACTTTCTATAACGTCAAATACGTGACATTATTCATTGTAACGCAAACAATTCATTTAATACGATTGTCGTTTTTAATACCATTGTATTATCCATTATTATTCATCTCGAAAGAGGACAAGGAGGAAAGTCGCTTGAATAACATAAATGAATATCACTCTCAATAACAAATCAAACTAATGAAATTATAACGATAAAGTCGGTTGTTTTCCAAAAATATCACTGTCAACTATTTAATTCAAATCATTTTCACAAAACTTATTAAACTCAGATAAAACATGACGAAGGTTGGAAAATGATTCGATAAGCCAATATAAAATATTGACAAAGGGTAACTACTGCTGCTGGTGTCATTTATATAGAAGACATTTCTAGTCATGTGAGAGAATAAAGGTTGATGTAAATATTAGCATGATGTAAATTCATTTTACCGTATATATTTCGCCGAAAACCGATGAATTCAAGAGGATTTCTATTAGTCCAGGATTGATATAATAATACTTTACGCATCCTATGGACGCAGTTACAATATGAAAATTGACGAACATATTATTGCGACAAGTGAATCCTCGCATTATGAAATCACTATAAGAAGAAACAAATATAATAAATCATGGCCTGAATATTGACAGGAGCGCGTATAGCTCAGTGGCTGTTTACTAAACAACTAACTTGTTATGACAAAGACCTTGTCGCCCAGATATTACGTAGGTCATTCGCCTTTATTGGGTAATAACAAAATGGGAAAATGAATAATCATATAATAAGCGGTATGGATTCGTCGATTGAATGGACTTGACCCGAAAATGTCGGACAATGGTATTGAAATCATATGGGGAGAGATACGAATTTCATAGAACGAAATGGAGAATGTGAAACGAATTTGTACGACAGTCCCTACTGAAAGTTGTGGAGAAAAATTTGATCAAAAAGGTTTAAAACAATAAATTGAAAGTATTTGTTTCGAAAAGCTCTAATTTGTACAAATAAAATTGATCACAATTATTTTCTCCTTGGCACAATTGGAAGAAATGTGTTGAGTGATGATGAACAATAAATACAATTAACAAAGAACATGTATACCCTTTTCATCATGCATTCATGTTTATTATATTTTCAGTAAGATATGTGTTGCTGATCTCAATAGAAGTGACCTCACCGGAGAATTATTGTATCCGGGGATTTTCGAAGAAAATATAGCTATTGAAAATTGCTCCAAAAATATGAAAACCTAAATTTTCGAAAATTGTGTATATTGGAATCAATTTTGAGGAATTCTGATGAAATTCTCGTGTGACGCACACACATACACACAGACACACACATGCAAATACACGAAGTAGGGCTTGTAATTCGTTTTTGTGCATGCTCAGACCGTATCATCAATCCAACTCCAAACCCACCTCAGGGATATATATATATATATATAAATATATATATATATATATATATATATATATATATATGTATATAAGGCGATGTAATTGGTAGAAGATTGACTAGAGGTCAATCCGCACAATCATTGAAAATTTCAACAAAATCGGTGCATTAGACTCAGAGTGCAACTAATATGGGGTTTGATAGATTCAATTCAATTCAAAAGTTATTTTAATTCTTTCAGATACAAGATGAATACCAAAATACCAGAAACTCACGTTTGCTCATGCGAATAGGATGCTATTAATGACATTTATAGTACGAAATTCAGGAGCTTACACGCACAATCTCTGAACATTTCATAAAAATCAGTACAATGAAACGTGTGTGTGTTGTGCTTCAGTCGATCAATTTTAGTTTTGCACTTGCTAAATAGGTATTACTCGCCAAGATATAATTCATGAGGCATCTTCGTGGAATACATTGCCAATTCCCCCCCCCCCCCCCCCCCCCCCAACCGAGATTGAAATAAATCGGACCAATAGATCATAAGCAATAAATGTTGTAAAAAAATTCACGTTTGAGCGGATATAAATCCATAAGAATTCTCACTTCCCGACATCGAGTTTAGTATAATTTTTGGCGCCTATAATAAGTATAGCGTACGTAAGTGTTAATTCCATTTAATTAATTTTCATCAGGTGGGTGCCTACTTATGTATCAATATACTTAGATTCTGATGTACATTTTACTTGGTAATTAGCTATGGTTACGTAAAGTAGAGAGGAACTTCATCTATGCAAAGTACCATAGACTACGATCAATTATAATAAACCAGGGAAATGAATAGAAGGGCTATCTAATACAGGAATAACCACCTACCACCTTACCTTTGTGTAATAATATACAGCGTTTTTAATCTGGATTTAAGGTTAGATATTGATCGAATTCATACATTCGAACACAATACATGTATAAACCCCCTACTAATATTTATGAATTGTTTAGGAATATTCTAAAACGGATTCCATGGAGGATATTTGATAATTAAATTTTTTGGCGTAGTACAAGGTGTCAAAGGGAACACTGCATGGTGTAAGATTTATAATACGGACTGCCATTATTAGGTATTAATTTTCAATTTACTAAAACTGTAGTTTGAATTGAAAGCTTTGGAAACTAACATCGGACACCAAGAATCGGATGTGGGTTATTCGATATTTTAAGGTATCTGACACTGGGATCGGCCAGGTAATCATTCCTGAGATTCACCTCCAACATAGAAAGTTTTGTCTCATCAATCAAAAAACGAGGATCATTCGATTGACAAAGAGAAAAAGTACCGCAATCAATCATATATTTTTCGTCTCTCTCCATTTTAAGCGCATATTTGAGTGGTAACCGATTTTCGTGAAGGCGAGAATTCCAGCCCGATGTGAAATCCGTGTTTGGGAGGACGTGTCACGCAGAGTCCGATCCCGTTGACTCGCCCAGCCCCCTCCCATGTCAGCGACCGTCCATTGAACGATCTCGATGACTCGCCATCTAGTGCTGTACAACAATCCAATTTAAGAGAAGGCTTAAACTCCCCAGTCCTTGGTTCGGATTTACACGTGTCGAGCGAGTGAGCCCCTCGGGGTGCCCCCGACTATGCCCTGCTCTCAACTCGTCTGACCGTCTTTACACAATCACTCCATGAAGAGCCTCAGCCTCTTAGTTGGGAGGCTTACAACTAGATTTCATATTTCAACTACAATGGGCCCTGTTGATATCTGGCGCGGTTATAACGATAACTCATTTGTATAGATCAAAACGCCAGGCCTTTTCTGTTATATCCCCGCATATTTCCGTTAATTCTCAACTATTCATTCAATCTGACCTGTATGTCCAACTAACCTGTATTTTTACTAAAGGATTGACTACTTGATGTTATGTATTTTTGAGATGCGAGCTTGCGAGCATCCAGACCACCAAACTATATACATCATTCTGACCTACATGTCAAACTAATCTGAGTTTTTACTAAGGAATTGATTACTTTATGCAATGTATTTTTTAGATGCGAGCATGCGAGCATCCAGACCACCAAACTATACACAGCATTCTGCTCTATTTTACCACAATGGACGTAAAAATGATTGGGGATCATCAATCCGATCAATCCCCATTCTATAGAAAATAGTTTGTAAATGCGGGGATACAACAGAAAAGACCCAAAACGCCTAGTACCTACATATTACGCACATTTTTCAGATTTGATTATTTTAGAAATTTCAAGCATGGGAATAAGGAATGGTGAACTTTCGAGGTTATCTTTTATTTGCGCAATAGAAAGATCTGAGCGACAGCTTTCCGAAAAAGTGCCATTTAATGGGTATCTAAACAATAAAACGGCTCTTGAAATTCATTTGCACGATGACGTCACGGCCTCTTTCCGCATGGACGGGGAGCTCCCTTGCCCTATACGCCACGCGTGATCTACCAACCCGTTTATTGGCTGGCATGATAAACTAAACTAAACGATCTTTTGAGTTGAAAAGTGATACTGCGGTTTTCAAGTGCGCTGAATCCCAACAGAAAACAGATGAAAGTTTCCCATTGCTATTACTAAAATGAGATGGCATCGTAATTCCTTATTCCCATGCTAGAAATCCTCTAAAATAATAGTATGGGAAACGAAGCAGTTTAGTGGGTAAAGTAAAATATTCTATTTCTGCTTGTGCTCCTCCCTCCCACTCTTCAGGATGACACCCTTCATAACTATACCTTATTAGACTTCGAGCAAGAGAATTAGTAATGGCGATGCCAACTCACTCTTTTTGCAGGATTGGGAACAAAACCGTTCGGTGAGTAAATTGCTCTGCCTAAGTGTCCCCCACCCTCCCACCCATTAGCATAATACCCATCATATAACGCGCAAACACTGAAGCTGCTTCGTTAGGAGGAAGTTTGGACTTCTAGTTTGACTGGCTGTCATACGAAGAAGTATTCCCTATTTGTCTGCTCCAGACTGAGGGATCCATTGAGGCTTACTGTCTACTTAACAGAAGCATTGGTTGGTCATGGCAGTACTTTACCGTTCTTATCTCACCAGATTCAGCATAATCTCTGATAATAGATATAACTGCAACATGGAAGTTCCACGGACATCGAAACACTTGGTATTCGACCTTCCGAAGAGGGAAGCGGGCACGACTAGTGCGGAGGTGTTCGGATGTTGGAGGGGTCAGGCTGACCAAGTAGTTTTGAAGTAATGATTAACAAGCATTTTAAACATTTCTAAGTTTTTATCAATTCTATTAATTTTAAATTATTGTAAGTTTGAAGATATCCGTTTTTTTAAATTAATTAGAATAATTTATTAATATAAATTTTAATGTTTTGAATTTTTGTTATTTGACGAAAATCCTGTACTTCGTTGGTATCGATCAAAACGCCTATTGCACATTACAGTTTTCTGAAATGACGATTGATGATTTCAAGATTTCTGGCATAAAAATTTGGAATGACGACGACAACTCACTCTAGGAGTTTATCGGGGAATAAAACAGTTTATTGGGTTTGTTTGTTAAAACATTGCTGTTTCTGTTTCTGGATGTGCCCAGCCCGCTCACCGTATGATATTAGTACGATATTCAACATGTAAATTTCATTTAAAGTTTGGTGAAGTTATAACGAAAGCTCGTTTGTATTGATTAAAACCCCTATTACGTATTACATTTTTCTGATTCGATGATTAACGATTTCACACATTTCTCGCATGTAGGAATGATGACGCCAACTCACTCTAGTAGTTGTTCGGAGAAGAAAACAGTTGTGGGGTGAGTAAATAACTGTTCCTTCGTGTGTCGGCATATTATACTAAAAAAAAGAAAAGATAAATCATGGAACATGCCGCGGCCTCAAAGTTTATTCAGCTGACCAGATTGATGTCACACATCCCCACCTGCCCACTAGTCGAAAGAAGGTCACGTTCCGACATTTAGGATTCAATAGGTAAACAATATGATGAGTATAAAATCCAATCGATCACGATAAAACAAAATTGAAAATGGAAAACATGATTTTAAGCGGTGGGGAGACAACAAGGTCCAATTATAACCATAAACGACTATGTGATTATGTAATAAATCTAGACATTCTGACAAGGTGTGAATGATTTTGTGGTTCGACCCTAACAACGAAACGGTTGTAAGTGAAAATCATTGCTTTTGTCCACGCTGCTTTCGTGAAACAACAGTATTCAGCGAACATAATCCCGGTAACACCAATAAGTTTTTTCCAAAGTGGGATAAAAAAAATCGTTTAAAATCTTCACTGTTTTAACTCTGTGTGATGTTTCTGGCAGGAATTCCACATTTGCGCTTGCGCAGAGCCTAATTGGGGCCATATCGGCGGAACTACCAACTGGAAGATGCTTAATGGCTAAAATTGTAACTAATTGAATACGATCCTGCTGACTCCGGACCTTTTCAGCTTATCAGGGCGATTCCGAACCTTCTTAATGTTGTTTATCAGTCTCAGGAGGCATTTTCAAATGTAAGCTTATCAGGTTGAATAGGAGAGAGAATAGTTTCACGTCAGGTAACCAAGCGCGTGGTAATTACCTAATTCCAATACGAGGAAAGAGAGGCAAATTTCCAGCGCCAGATTTTGGATAGGTTCATCAGTAACAAACAATAGTTGAACTTAGGTTGGAAAGGACACAGCATATACGGTCACAGGTGAGGGGTGATTGTACCAATAAAAAACGGGGGGGGGGGGGGGGGGGTTCAATCTCCCCTCACCTGTTTTTTTTTTTTTTTTGAGTGGGGAAAACTTTATGAACGAAGAGGAGTGACTGTACTCCTCAACAGTGTTAGAGTCTCCCTTTTTGGGATTTTTGGGCATACCAACTAAAACCACCACTCTCTCTTCTTATAGAGAACTACCCCGGAACCATTTATTTAGTATTATTTTGGGGTACTTCCCCCCCTTTTTTTTGGCCATTTTGGCTCCTCATCTCTTTATGTCTTCTTTATTCCCAGGATCTATCCTGCACCTTGGCTTTTATGACCGCTAAAATGTATGTTGCCACCACGTCTCAGTTATTCTTCTCGGCTATCATTTTGTTGACAATGGACTCCGGAGCAATCTCTCGTTCCCTCTCCTCCAAGATTCGGCGAGCACCTCCCCACCTTGGACACACAAAAAATGTGTGGTGGGCACCTTCATTCCCCTGTCGGCAGTAGCTGCATCCTTGATCCTCCGTCGTTCCTATCTTTGTGAAGAATGAAAGGAAGTAACCATGGCCAGTGAGGAACTGGGTGAGGTAATAATTCACTTCACCATGCTTCCTATTCACCCACACGTCCAAGCTGGGAATCAACCTCCCATCTACCCTGCCATTTCCTCAGTGTTTCTCCTCTTTCCTCTTTCTTGATGTTCTGCACTGGGTTCCCTCCTTCCGCAGGTAGATTCTCCTTCGCTCTTCAGCAAGGAGATCTATTGGGACCACTCAGGCAATAACCTGAGCAGCGGGGCCAGAAACTGTCCTGCACTGCATATCCTGAGAGCTCCTCTTCTTTGTATTACCTCCATCCTGTTTCGACATTTTTGGAACCTCAGGGCTTCTGCCCAAACCTCGTCTCCATACACTATAATGGCATCAGCTGTCTGCATCAGCAGCTTTGCGTTTGGCCGGAAAAGGGCCTCCTACGTTTGCCATGAGCTCCCCTCACCTGTGACTTTATAAGCTGTGTCCTTTCCAACGTATGATCAGTTATAGTTTGTTACTAATGATGACTTAACCGTTGAAAATGATCTGACGTTGTTACTCTTTATTCTCGTGGAATTAGACAACGTTCTTCTTTCACCCCCGTTCTTTCATTGAAATGGGTTTCCACAACTTCATCGCGAGTGATGTAGTTTGTATGTTTGCTACTGTATCAAAGAATGGTTTTCCCCAGCTTTGATTGAGTTTGAACATGGAAGTAGATTCATACTCGTATCATGAAAGGAATGAAGTTTCCCATCAACTTCCCGTCGCCTTGCATCAACTGTCCGTTAGCTGGAGAGAAAGATCGAGCAGCCGCTGTACGAACTAAATCGCTCGGATAAAAGTAGGATTTGTCAAATAAGTATTCTGGCCAAACTGGTAGGAAATTTAGGGAAATAATAAAAGAGCATGAAAGGAATTCATGGGAAATTTGGTAAAAAGGATATCCCTCAGAATATTTCACCATTCATTGATCCATTTCTGTAAAGCTTGGAATTAACCTCTTGAAAGTTTGGAATTATCCAACCCGATTGTGCATTTCTCGTCCTTCCGTCATTTCATCCGATCAGCAAAAATACTCTTCACTTTGTATACACTTAATTGGTTGTATCTCATGCACTTTCCTTTCTCTCGACCAACGGGATTCAATCTCCCATATCCTGAGACTATATAAACTGTCTCCTTCCTAACGTAAGTTCAGTTATTGTTTGTTACTGATCTAAACGTCGAAATCGATCGAACGTTGTAACTCTTTGTTTTCGTGGAATCAGGTAAAGTTCTTCTTTAACTTCTGTTTAATCATTGAAAAAGGTTTCCACAACATCGTCGCAAGTGATGTAGTTTGTATGTTTGCTACTCTATCGAAGATTGGTTCTCCCCAGCATTGATTGATTTTGTACATGGAAGTAGTTTCATATCATGAAAGGAATGAAGTTTCCCATCAACTTCCCGTCGCGTTGCTTCAACTATCCGCCATATAGAGAGAAAGAGCAACCGCTGTAGGCTATTTACAAGGGTGCGTTAGGGGTAGGTGACCTACAGCCCTATTTTCAAAACACCTTGTCTCCTCATATCGATCTCTTCCCCCCGGCAGTCCGTCTCGCGCGTGGATCTGAGAGGGAGGCGGCCTCGGCGCCAAAAAAATATCCACAGCCGCCCTGCGCCTACTCCCATCTCGCCTTGTTTTCCGGTTGCCGGTCGACAAGGTTCAATGGAACCACTCGAATCAAGAGGAAAATATCATAGGCTCAGAAAACTGATCGAATCGACAAAATCATAAGCTGATCGAGGCTCAAATAAAATACCCTCTACATCATCGCAAGGAGATTTATTGTTTTTTAGCAAATTTTCGAAGAAAATGAACCCATTGCACTATGTCCATAAATTTTTTATATCAAATTTAATGTTCTAACAATTTCTTCATTGTTATCCGTTTTGAGACATTCTGCAACGATTTCTGGTCCTTGTAACTCTTTGGCTTGTAACTCCATTGATGGCGAAGTCATCCTTTCGGCCGACCACCACAAAATTGAGTTACCAAATCGCCTTACTGTTAAGTGAAATCTATCCTAATAAACCTAGGACGCGTTCGTTGGATTGAAAGTGCTCAGATTTTTAGAAGTGTGCTATAAATCGCTGAAAATGGCGAAAACGGTTTAAATTTGTTAAATTGACGACTTTTAACAGAATATTACTGAGGAAAAGTTTATCAACTATGAACTACATTTTTATTCATACAATCATGCCGACATTGTGACCTATATACTTAAATTTTGTTGAACCTGCCCCTTGCACACTCCCATCTCGCCTTGTTTTTCGGTTGCTGGTAGACAAGGTTCAATGGAACCACTCGAATCAAGGAGAAAACATTATAGGCTCAGTAAACTGATCGAATCGACAAAATCGTAAACTGATCGAGGCTCAAATAAAATACCCTGTACATCATCGCAAAGAGATTTATCGTTTTTAGCAAATTTTCGAAAAAAATGAACCCATTGCACTGTGTCCATAAATTTTTGAAATGAAAATTTCTAACAATTTCTCCATGGCTATCCGTTTTGAGACATTTTGCAACTATTTCTGGTCTTTGTAACTCTTTCGCATTGATGGCGAAGTCATCCTTTCGTCTGACCACTACAAAATTGTGTTACCGAATCGCCACACGGTTAGGTGAAATCTATCCTAATTGACCTAGGACCCCTGACGCCTGCACGTGGCGGCCACCAGGAAGGTGGATTGTGGTGGATTTTTGTAGGTGGCACGTTTCAAATTTTGAGTAGTTTATTTTCGTTTTGCTCAAGTATTGGGACAGCGAGCCCATAGTACCACAGTTACCTCAAGATAGTAAATAACAAGAATCGGTCGCCGCAGCCACGTATTGCAGGTGGCACAACTGCCCATTTTTAACTTCACCATAACACAGTAGAATGCCTACTATGTTCATACACTCCCCCCCACCCTCTACACCACCATTCTTGTCTTTACAACCTTCGACATCCTACTCTCGAATATCTTGATAATATAGAATTTTGATTAGTTTGTGTTTGATATATTATTATATTGTGTTTGATTGATTATGAAACGGCCTGATATTACATTTGTAGTTCTCAACGTAATATTGGGAAATTTTATAGACTTAATAACTAATAATTTTCTATAAATCTTCCTATTTGCAGGTCTTGAACTTATCAGAACACACAGGTTCAAGTATGAACTTGTGAAATGTGTGAACGAGATCGCTTCCTTATGATTTCCTCCAAAATAACGTTTACTCCAGCTATTTTCATGGTTTTTGAGCGAAAAAATTGATGAAATTCTTATAAGTTTGGTATGTACCTACTTAATCATCATGGTGAGACAAATGAAATACCCAATTCCTCCCACAGTAGTTAAAATACACTCAAGTATTTTTGACAGTTTCCGCTTTTTTCAAATAGGTACCTATTAGTGGTCATTTTCAAAAACTAAACTTCTATATTATTCTAATGTTCAATTTTATTTCAGTTTTATATTTAGGTACAATGAAAATAGAAATATACATAGCGATTATGAGATAAAGTGACGAAATCTGATAAGGAAATATGAAATTTGATATGAGACTGCGAATTTCGATAAGGAGGTACAACTACGAAACGCAATAAGAAGCTCCTTGAAAGTTTCTATAGGAAACCAACCGCATGAAGCGTTGGTTTTCATCCATTTGGTTACCCAATTTTCCTGATAAACCAGCATTTGGTACAAAAGTTAGCCGCAATGAGCGCCACCTGCAATATGTGGCTATTGCGAACGATTCTTGCGAATAACGATTTATATTTCTCTGTCTAGTGAACGAGGAACTTTCATGTGAAGGAATTTCAGTCCTTTGGCCTCAGATTCGGATTCAGCGCACTTGAAAACAGCGGAATTCCAATTGTCAGCTCCAAAGACCGTTTATTTTGGCCAATAAACGGTTAGAAAGATCCCGCGTGACATAGTAGTGGAAGGGAGCTGAGGGTTCACCACAGGCGCGCGGGGGCCGTGACGTCATCGTGGAAATGAATTTCCAGTACCGTGTTAGTGGTAAGTTACCCATCAAATAGCACCTTTTTGGATGGATGCAGATGTATATAGATGTATAGGAAAACTCTCAGGGTGGGGTTATTTTGGGCCCCAAGCACGGAAGCCTGGTGGCTTATTATACTTTTCTACGACTTTTGCGTTTAATAAAAGAGATTCAGCCCTCTGGTGAGGGATGTGAGTCCTTTGATTAATTGTTCGCTTCGAATAGACATCATTGGGGTTTGTGCCCCAAAGAGTTCAAATCTGCGATAGGTGAGTGCAGGGCACTCGAAGATTATGTGGGATGCTGTTTCGTCTGTCTCCTCGCATAGTCTGCACAGGGTTGAGTTTTGTGTGAACCCTATGCGGTGCTGGTGGAAATGTAGGGATGCAAAGGCCGACTATTGTTTTGAGTTCCCTGCTGTTTTTCCCGAGAAGTCCCTCAGTAAGTTTGGTATTGGGTTCGGCCACCATGAGCTTGCTGTAGACATGTCCCTCTCTTGTGGACCTTTATGGATAGCATCATTAAAATCTTTTTAATAAGCATATAAAAAATAACCATGGAAATTCCCCATTCCGAGGAAGAAGTGGAATGAGGAGGTAGTAAGGGAAGAGAATACTTACAGCGAGTAGCTTGTGCTGCTCCTTGGTGGGGACGTCGGCGAGACCGCGGACTTGGAGGGTCTGCGCGGTCTTGAGGAAGTCTGGCAGCTGTTCTTGTCCTATGTGGACCTCTCCGTTGTACATAAACCTCAGCAGCGCCTCCATGTCCTGCTCCCGCACGTCCCTCAGGATCACAATTGGGTGTTGGCAAGGGTTTGCCTGGAACAAATGGCAAAAACACATATTGAACGATCGATCATAAACGTTGTGGCTCTGTAACAATTAGTCCCCAATGTTCGACTAATTATCAACTAAATAAATATTATAAAATAATAAAATATTTCAAATCGAATTCTTGGACTGTATTAATAGAGTTTTTGCTGTTCCCTACGTTATCCCACGTTAACGCGTAGAGCAGCATCTAGAGCAAGCAACTGCAGATGCCAGCTTTTCGCGTATTTCTACACGTGTTTTTACACGTATGTACACGACTAATCAAACGCTATCGTCACGCTAAAGTCTCTTTATTATTTCAAAGTCAACGATTCTCTTGAATTCAAGATCGAGTTGAAGAAATAGTTAATCATTTTACACTCTGCTTCATCAGCTATCTTCACAGGCATCGAATAACTAGGTTCGACCCAAGAAAAAATAGTATTCGCCAATGCGTATTTCGTTGAAAACATCGGTTCTCGTTAGATCACCGAAGTTAAGCAACATCGGGCTTTGTTAGTAATTGGATGGGTGACCGCATCTTTTTTATTTTTTGTCTAATTATTCAATTTTTCATCTAGCTACATCAAGATTACTTAATTAGGCCTCGTGGAATAGTTCGTTTTGAGTGCCTTCCCTGTTTTATAATGGTAATTTCCAGGATCTGAGATGGTACCTAGCACAAACTCTACTACCAACCTACTCAATTTGTTATTGAACTGACAACAGCTTTTGCATACAAACTTATTATTTAAACAAGTCCCTGCTCGTTGTCTGAATGTTCATGTTGGTTGATAAAATTTTTTAGTACGAAATGTACTTGAGAGTGCTTACGAAGAATAGGTATCTACTTTAAAATCGGAAAAATATCAACGACTACATTTACTCCCAAGTAGGTGAACTGGATATCTGGTTGTCGGACGAAGTAGGTACTTAGTTCACATAATCAACGGAATTTGATTTAATAATACAATTATATTTATCACAGGTTTTTACTTTTTTCGACTAGGTGGGTAATTGTGGAAGGGAAACGTTATTAGACGACAGTCAGAGGGAGAACGAATACCTAACCTATTCTTGAAACTGTGGTCACCTTTGCGTCAGGTTATGACGACTACACGTAGGACGGGATTCCAACGAAAGCATTTTTCCCGTCTACGCGTAGGCAGGCCTTTTTCTCGTCCACGCGTAGTTCTACGCGTTGACTTGTAAATTCGCGCATGCGCAGTTGGTATTTCAGTATTTTCGCGTACACTGGTAGAAAGTTACGGGAAGAACTAAAACTCTCTAATGATTTCCACGGTATTGGTAACTAAATAAACAATTAACATGTGAAAATAAATAATCAGCTTGAACGATTGGAGTAATCTCCAACAGGCTCACAATGCGAGAATGAATTTGATGACTCCACATGCAATATAAAATATTACATAGCAATGTAATATAACATCCGCTTACACGGAAAGCTATAGCAAAGACTCCAAAAAATTTCAACTTTTCCAAAATTTGCTCACTTGATCACTTGAGATACTTTGGAGCGATTCTCCTCCTTAGGCTTCATATTAAACATATTAACACATCATATGACTGGCGAACGATTCTTGTATGATGATAAATGCCTAAGATACAGTTCCGTAGGCAACGATTTGGTTGTAAGCGATAATCATCAGAAAATAGGAGCGTGACGCACTCAAGTAACAGTAATTATTTTATCTAATTTTTGGCCGTATTATGATGGCGAAAACCACCATTTTTCACTCAAAAAACTTATTATCCACTTGTTAGAAAGCTCTCAATTTATCTGACACGTCGCTGCATCTCATGCAGCCAACTTCTCCCTCTTTCATCAATTAAAATTTTACATTTTTTGGGTGGGAAACAAAATTGCACGAAATTTATACATTGACCCCCAGCCAAAAGACATATTCAAGTCAAATTGCATTTTCCACGTAAGTACTTCTATTCGCAATGAAACATAATGAATTGTTGAAAATTCCAATCTAAAATAACGATAAATATTGTACATTATATGTGTACATGAATACCAATAAGTACAACCCCAAAAAGTACATACGAAAAAGTTATTAGAATTAAAACTGTCGTTTTAGAATGCCTCATAAAGGATTTCTATGGGAAAATTTTTGAAAAACTTGTATCCATGGCATTAATCTCATTTTCTACAAAAAATCGCTAAAATAACACATCCGAAAATGGCGGTTTATATAACTCTAAATTTAGAAAAACACATTATGCAGTTGTTAGCGCGTGCATTGAATGCTTTGCATGAGAAACCTTCTGGTATAAAGTCATTTTTCCTTCCAATCCGGGTGTAAGGAAAATGGGAGAAGACGCAATAAATCTCAGCACCCCCAACTTCCTCGAACGAAGCAACATCTTATGGGACAACCGCAGCCGCCCACTAGTAAGGCACCAGCAAGGTGGGTCCTTTTGCCCATCCACGAGTCAGCGATCTTTTCATGTTTGCAAGGGCTGAGGGGGGGTTTAACTCTTGATATGAGGGGCAAAAAGGCAGGGAATACTTTCAACCTCAAGCGGTTGGCACGCGAATATGTTTTTACACACAGCTATTTCTATATATATATATTTTTTAAATTCATTTATTGGTTTTATACAATTTGTACATGTACCAGAACTATAATGAAATGAGAATGGTGTATAGGTATATCTTGAAATTTCGTTTGCATGGTTCGGAAATCCTTTTTTTGTCTTGTTTATGGTGCTGTATGTTCTGAAAAATTCCTAATGAGTTGCTTGGTACCGTCTGTATCAATTTTGTTACTTTCTGTGTTAGATGTTATCCCTTTGTCATTGTTTGCTGTGATCTTGTTGTCAAATGTTATCCTCTGTTTCTGTATTTCCCGTACACTTTTTCCGCGTGGATAGGCTCCCCCCCCCCTCCCGTGTTCGGCCGGTCAGGGCCGGAGGGTTCCAACCGGCCCGGACCCACCCACCACGACGGCTCCCGGGGCCACCTGCCCATTTCTGAACAGATTCTGAACACCAGATATTTCTTAGAGAAGAAAGGGGGCACTGGAGAATCGTCTATTTGGGTGGGAGTTCAGACGTGTCTCCATTTCACATCAGGGTTGTTTGATTTCAATCAAATTGATTCAAATCAGCCAATTAAAATATTGATTTAAATCAAAGATTAAAAAAATAATAAAAATCAAAATGGAAAATAATATACATTTTTAATTTAATGTAAATGAGAAGTTTTTTTGGGAATTGCGTACAGTGGGGCGAAATGCTTTTTTTTCTGGACATGGCAATGTGACAAGCGATTCTTAAAAGGAAATTTTGTAATGATTTCGAATACATCCTCCTATACTCAACGAAATACGCACCAAATATATTTTCTGGCGAAACAACACAAGAAACACGTTTTTCAACATTTTTAGCAATATGCATTCCTTTAGCACCGGAAGTCTGATCTTAGTTTGTCTGATCTCTTAGCTGTTTTCTCGTGAACTTGCGTAAATTGCTGCCTCCACTGATGATTATCAGGTAAAATCCTGGTTCATTGTCATAGAGATGAATACTTTTTTCATACTTGTTGATAATTTACCCAACGAAAAACCCAAAAATACGAAGTTGGTAACAAATAATGATCTATAAGGGCAACTAAACTGCGGTGTTCCCCTGTTTGAGAATTGAAAACTAAAAATGAGAAATTAGCCCGTATTAAAACTTACATGAAATTCGAATTTAGGATTGAAAATCAGCGTTTCATTTCGAAATAAAGAAATTGAATAGACAACCAGTAGACCAGAAGACAGCTGGGGGGAAATATTGCGTTGCCCAACCACCGTTAACGTCACACAAAATTAAGGCAACCGTGCCCCCGGTTCCATTTGTGTTAGCATCTTCATTTGCTCCCTCAAGACTATGGTGACGGGTGACGTTAAATTGACGTCGCCAAAAACTCTCTAATAATAATATAAAACAAGGAAGGAGCAGTCCATTTTCCGAACCTATCTGGTCGTACTACAAACGACCGCAATCTGTGCGAGAGCCGTCCGTCGTTGTCGCACTTATCTGACATGCACCCAAATCGCTTACTGGGACTATTAACTCCGCAATCGCACCCGAGAAACTCCCAGTCACGCAGTTGGAACAGTCAATGCTCTGTACGTCCGATGTGAATCCAGCTGAGGTTGCGTTAAACTGAACGTCCGGGACTGATTCGAAGCTAATAAACCTTGTCGTCATGCATTAACTGTAGTGATACCCAGCACAATAATATAACGAATCCGACGATACCAAAATGATTTTGGTGGGTTAAGCCGAGCAGATTTTATTCGTAAAGCTTCAAAACTTGATATTAAAATGTTATCATTTACTACGTAGAACAGCTTCAGTTAATTTATTTTATATATCAAAAATATTCACAATTAAACAACTGTAAATATATAAAGAACCTACTTCTCCAATTCCATAAACACTTTCACTTATTGGTAACTCACCGTAGGCCTGCGTATCAATCGCGATACGTCGTAGCTGTCATTGTTAACTCATAGTCCTCAGTATGTTATTTATACCTACTCGTTTCTTTCATAGAAACTTTGAATGTAACGTGAAGATGTCGCAGAAATATTCTAGGTAGAACTCGAAAGTCAGCTCGCCGATAAATGCGCAACAACAGGAGACATTTCTATGCATTGCACAACACCCATCATCATCTTGCCAGGTGTCGTTGATTTAAAGGCGAACGCACGTAGGATTTTTGCTTCCGAGTCTACCTATAGGTAGCGAGAGCATTGTTTTCACTTTTGAGAGAAAGAAAATTTTTGTCTCCGAAATCAAAATTTTTACTAGCATTTTACGTTTTAGACCATTCTGAACAACTATTTTCATCCGGTTTGGATGAAATTTTCAGGGAATGTGCGGGCTAAGGGGTTGACGGTCAACACATGCGCAAACTTAAATTAAACCAAGCAATTTTTCTCACGCCCTTGTCGTCCGATCTCGCTCAAATTCGGGGGTTAGGTAGGAGAAGACAATTCTAGCATGCCACATCAATTTCAAGATGATCGTGACATTAGAGCTCTTGTGCATGCGAGAACGTGAAATCCTAGGAACAAGCTTAATTATGACAGTTTTTATCCGATGTTCATGAAATTTTCAGGGAATGTGCGGATTAGACGGTAGATGGTCTCCTATTCATTTCCTTGTTACCAAATCAATACTTTACTCTGCGCATGCGTAAATGTAAATTCCATTATGCTCCATTTGTTTAAACCTTAGTCGTTCGATCTTGCCCAAATTTGGATGATAGTTGGGAGAAAAGGATTTGATCATCACATATCAATTTCAACATAATTGTATCATTAATAGCTGCTGCGCCAATGTGGAATCCTCTTAACGATCTTAATTTCCACAGTTTTCACCATATTTGGATGGAATTGTCAGGGCATGTGCGGATTAGGCTGTAAACAGTCCCGTACCAATTTCATCGTTCTCAAATCATCACTTCACTCTGCGCATGCGCAAACGTAAATACTTAATGACGTTGAGTATAATTTTCTCGTTTCTTAATACGAAGAACAATTCTGACGTTTCAAGGAATCCGATCAAAATTGTGGAAGTTATGGCTGTGGCAATGAAATATAGCCAGAACAACGCTCGCGCATGGGCACATCGTACCGCTGATTCAATCATGATAAATGTCAAAAGGGACCTTCCCAGCATCATCCCTGAAAATCCGACCAAAATCTCATCAACATTGACGGACTCATGAACAAGAAAATCACGTTCACGCGTTTCCAGAGCGTACCGCTGATTCAATCATGATGAAACTAATAGGGGACCATCTAGGGCTAAACTCTCACTATTCCTGAGAATTTCATTACAATCCAATCGAAATTGTGGCGCAAAATGCATAAAATGTTATTTTGGCGCACAAAATTTTTTTCATTTCGAAAGTGAAAGCAAAGCTTCCGCTACCTTGCAGACTCGGAAGCAAAAGTAACAAAATTAAAGACCATTTTGAGAGAATGGGAGAAAGTAAAAAATAATGTAGGTACGGGTGAGTGTTACTCTGGGGGAAAGAAAAATGTTGAGAAAGAAACCTGGGGTCAAAGTGTTCCTCGAATAAAGGACCGTTTTCCCACCAAAAGGAAACACCACCATTTTTATTTAATTCGGAAATCCATGCTCGAACTTTTGAACTATGAAATATACCACTCTTTGGCCTTTTCAACAAAATTTTATTGGTCCTCTGAGGAAGTGAGTATTTAAGACGGAGAGGACGTGAGTGAATTGACTGAGTAACACAGTAATTTGACAGACCCAGTCATTTTGAGTAATTTGAAATTTGCTCCGATCTCTTCAGTTGATGTGGAGCGTTCATTTTCTTTTTATAAGAACTTCCTCTCTGATCGCAGACACAACTTTGTTCAAGACAACCTGGAAATGTATATACTTGTAAACGTAAAGAACGAAGACCTCGAGCATATTAAGTACAGGAAACAGATCTTTACATTGAGCTGTTAATTATTGAGCATTTTTTAAAAACCATATCTCTAATATTAAGCGAATTTTATTCGTTCAGAATTTTAGCGAATTTTCGTAGAATATGAACTATTGCAATGACTCGGAAATTTTTAAAACCAAATTTAAGAAAAAATTTCATCATTGAAATCCGTTTTGAGGTATTCTGAAACGAATCCTAGAGTTTATCGCATTTTCATATACGTAGATATACAAAACGCGTGTTGTGTGTACTTCCAGACGATAACTCTCCTTATGATTGAGGTGAGATAAAAATTCCGTTCTAGCTGCGAAAAATCAAGTTTTTCAAACGAAAGGATGAGTTCGTTGGCCAGCATTTTTTTAGCTCATTAAATTTTTCAAATAACAAAAAAGTGTTGAAAAAATCACTAAAAATAGCAAAAACGGCTAAAAATCGTTGAATTTATATTTTTTTTGGCAGATTATTGCTCGAATAAAGTTTATTAATTATAAAATAGAACATTAAAAAAGTGCAAAAAAGTACTTGCATTTCATTTAAATGTGCTAAAAAATCGATAAATTGTACTGCAAAAAAGTTAAAAATCCAAAATCTCCTTTTGAATCGCACGATTCCTAAATTCTTAGTAGGGGGTTTAGACATGTATTGTGTTCGAGTGTTCGAATGTACGAATTCAATCAATCTAACCTTAAATTCAGATTAAAAACGCTGTAAATTATTACACAAAGGTAAGGTGGTAGGTGGTTATTCCTGTATTAGATAGCCCTTCTATTAATTTCCCTGGTTTATCATAATTGGTCGTAGTCTATGGTACTTCGCATAGATGAAGTCCCTTTTTACTTTACGTAACCATAGCTAATTTCCAAGTAAAATGTACATCAGATCTAAGTATATTGATACATAAGTGGGCACCCACCTGAAGAAAATTAATTAAATGAAATTAACACTTACTTACGCTACACTAGACCCTCTATAATAGGCGCCAAAAACTATAGTGAACTCGATTTCGGGAAGTGAGAATTCTTAAGGATTTATATCAGCTGAATCGTTTTATTGAGTTCGGATCAATAATAGCGTGTGCGCATGCTCAACCGTGAATTTTTGTACAACATTTACTTCTTATAATCTATTGGTCCGATTTCTTTCAATTTCGGAGGGGGGTTAGTTGGCAATGTATTCCAGGAAGATGCCTCATGAATTATTTCGCGTTTGGCTGAGTAATAACAATTTTGTAAGTGCAAAACTAAAATTGATCGACTGAGGCACAACTCTGACATCACTGGACTGATTTTTATGAAATTTTCAGAGATTGTGCGAGTAAGCTCCTGAATTTCGTATCTACTATGAATGTCATTAGTAGCAGCCCATGCGCATGAGCAAACGTGCGTTTCTGGTATTTTGGTATTCAATCTTGTATCTGAAAGAATTAAAAGAACTTTTGAATTGAATTGAATCTATCAAACCCCATATTAATTGCACTCCGAGTCCAATCGACCGATTTTGTTGAAATTTTGAACAAAAAAGAGGTGCGGGTTGACCTCTAGTCAATCTTCTACCAATTACATCGCCTTATATACATATATATCTTCATTTTGATAAAGGCAAACGCCGAAATATTAATAATTGTGTAAGCTTTATTCTTTATTTGTGTTG
Source organism: Adelphocoris suturalis (assembly GCA_030762985.1). Classification (NCBI taxonomy): domain Eukaryota; kingdom Metazoa; phylum Arthropoda; class Insecta; order Hemiptera; family Miridae; genus Adelphocoris; species Adelphocoris suturalis. The sequence goes on along the minus strand of CM061042.1, from coordinate 46,584,452 downwards.
TCATTTTCACTGCACATCTGTGCCAAAAGATATAATGTTCTTATGGAACTGTTTCAAACCAACCATAAGAATATATATATATATATCCCTGAGGTGGGTTTGCCGTTACATTGATGATCACCCCTTTTCGAAAACCGTATTGGTTTGTTGACAATAAGTTATGTTTATCTATAAACGGAATCAATCGGGTCTTAATACATTTCTCCAAGTCTATGTATTAATATGATGATGTAAGAATATGATGATTGTTTTTACCTTGAGCAAAGTTCGGAAGTAGGGGCTGCAGGCGGAGAGGACGACTTTGTGGGCGGTGAAGGAGCAGCCGTCGCAGGCGAGCGTCACATCCACGAAGTCCTCCTCGTCCCGCAGGTGTCGGAACGAGCTGAGGATCGACGAGTGGAAGTCGTTCCATCGCAGCGAGTACTGCTGCTCGTTGTTCCCCACCAGTCCACCCATCACTGGTATCTTCTCGACCGGTATATTGCCTAGTTTCCCCTAATACAACACACACCCCGAAAGAATCACGCGAAAAACCACGCCATACCTGCGTAAACGGTGGAGGAACCCGACGAGAAAACCCTTGTACTAATAAATTAACGAAACCACGAAACAAACTACCGACAATTACAATTTAGTCTTCTCCTAGAAACCAAAAAAACGAAACAGTTCAATAACGATATCCGAACACACAAAAACGTTCGTATGATTCGGAGAACTCCGGTTTAACAAAAATAAGGGATTTTATGACTATTTAGACACTTTAGATCATTGGTTAAAAAAATAGTTTCACTATTGTTGTCATCTGTGAGATTCCGTTAGAAACGCAATCAAGATTCGTAGGCGAGATTCTCCATTCTCATCTGTCGGAGAGACGGAGGGTTTTCTTCTTTCTCGCTGTGGAGCTCATGTCGAGGGGCATCGCCTGAAACAGATGGAATGAGAAAATGTAGAAGTGGTAACTACGGCATGCGTAATAAATCATAGTGCAAACTGGCGAAACATTTTATTTTCTTTAAAAATGTTTAAAAAGCATATTAAATCTATTTTTATTATATTTTATTTCCGATATTTGATATCGATAACGATATTCAACGTCGATATCGATACAGCGATATTATCACAAAATATCGATATCGGCAATATCGAATGATATATTGCGATGATATGATATGATTACTCATAATCTTCTTACAATGCGCTTTACAATATCGAAAGCCGATATTCACCATAATCTATTGATATCACGATAATATCGCATTTCCGGTATCGATATAATATCGGAAATATCGATATTCATTGATTTTGATGATATTGGAACATCCCTAAGTGCAGTATTTATTACTGCCGTACTAAGAGTAGATCCCGTATCTGCATTTTTGGCCTTATTGAGTTAAAGGTAGCCCCTCGTTTGGGGGGGGTGGTTCCTTTCGATTTTGCTAGTCTCGAAGTCGGATCACAACGGGAAATGCCTCAAAACCTGCTTACAATTATCGCATTATCTACATTTTGGTTCGATTTACTAATGAAAATCCCGTAACAGGCCGTTTCCAGAGCAAAAACCCGCATTCAGGCGTCAGATGCGGTTATTTTATTAGTATTCAGGTATATAAGAATTGCGACACTCTTGAAAATAAAGATAAGAATTTATTTTTTAGTATTTTAGGACTCGAGGCGTCTGATTAGGGATCTCAATCTTAAATCCTGCAATTGCACGATCCTGCAGGATCCTGCCACTTTTTGGGAGGTGCAGATCCTGCAGGATTCGTGCGTGGATCTTCAATCCTGCAAAAATGTGAATAACAGTTTCCACTCTTGGCGGGGGCGCCACGTATCAGGTTCAACCCCAGGTCCAAGTTTATCATATTCGATTGGATCGGGCTCAGGCCAGCTGAATACTTTACATTCCGCACTTCTATCATTAAAAGAAGAACTTGAATTGAAACTTCAACAAGCCCGAACCTCCTTGCAAGAATGAGCTCTTTCCACTCTGGACTTGGAAACTATATTGAAGAAAGAAATGACAACATTCCAAAATGACAACGTAAGAGAGAAATGTCTCACCATGACTTTTTCTTATCTGACAAAAATACCACCCACCAGTGTTGAATCAGAATTCCCCTTCCCCGCTGCTGCATATTTATGCACATTCATTCGTTCGCGACTCAACAGTGACACTTTAAACGCATTGTGCATGCTTCGGTCGTTCTTCCAGTCTAAGTAAAAACATCCAGTTTTCAATTCATACCGTTTGTAACAATCATAATAATTATGTTCTGTCATTGTATACTCTTATTGACGACCTAAATCTTTCAATTTAACCTCCCTACCAATTACGGGTATTTTATCATGACTTAGCTTTATAAATTACCAATTAATTAATTAAATAAATAATTAATATGTGATGTTGGGCAGATGCAGGATCCTGCAGGATTGGCAAGTTGGAGGTGCGGATCCTGCAGGACTGAAAATCCGTGCGGATTGGGACCCCTACGTCTGATACGATTTCGGAATCAGTGGCAGATGATACGATTTTTCTTCCCAGTATTTTTATTATACGAATGTATTTTCTCTTGTCAGATCAGATACGGTTTTCGGAGGTTGGCAATCACGATTATTTCTCCTAGTATCCTGCATATACAAGAAAATAATTTTTTTTTTTTTGGCCACGCAGAGCGGTACTAATTTTGTATTAGAAAAAACTTATCAGTCTTATTGCAAAACGAAAACTCGTATCTGCACCAGATACGACGAAATCGCCTAGAACATAATGTTCTACACTTTTTTTGTGCAATTTTCTGACCAAAATAATGTTTTTCCAGCCACACCGCGCGATTCAGCGAGAAAGTTTCTTTGGAATGAGTGCTTTTGGGGCTCGAGACATCGTAAAATAGAGCTAATATCAGGAAATTTCGACTCAAAACCTAAAGACGCATTTTCCCAAAAGTAGGGTTTGGTCAGATACGGGATCTGTTCTTAGTACGGGAGTATAGTACAAGGTAGGAAGACCAAGATAGCCGATCAGATTTCAATGTTTAATACTCAATACTTTTCCTGACATCTACAGGGTATAAAATATTTTGTATTTGAGTCATACTATATAGGTTTGACCATATGTCCACCTTTAATACTAGGTAATTTCTTGTCTATGAACCCTCCTGTTTCTTTCCTTTCCAGACCCCTGGATCGCATTATTTGTACATTAAACTGACCCTGCTATTTCTAGTAATATAGTTCCTATTGCCCATTTTATTTATTTCTAGTGCTACTAATGTGTGTGATTAGTGATTACCATCACATATCCCAAAACCATTGAGGAAAGGGAGAATATTACATTGACTTCAATGTGCCCAACACAAATTTTTATGTGTTTCCCACGGTATGTGATTTATATAATTTAGCCATACAATATATACATCAAACCATGTGTATACCTTTACAGTAGTGTAATATTGATTGCCTATGAACCCCCCCCCCCCTTGTTATTTTCCCCCTTCCAGCCCCCTGGATTGCATCTGCGTACATTATACTGACCCCATCATTTATATGTGCCGGTGGTCCTTTTTATATGAAAGGCGGAGGTTCTTTTTTCTACTCGAAATGCACAGCTTCGCAAATAAATGAGAATGAAAATCTAATGTCTCCACATCTTATAACCCTCAACACCTTCCTTGCTTTGGGTCCAAAGTACTTAACAAAAAGTTCCAGTCACGCAGCATGATTGTATGAGCGAATTTTGTATGTTGTCGTATTGTATACGAGTAAATTGTCTTGAAATTTAAGCTTTTTGAGTGCAAGGAAATTGTTAACTATTAATTTTATGGCAAAAAAAAAAAAAAAAATTCTAAATAAATAATAATCTGCTATTCAAAAAAAGGTTTTGGATTTTTAGTTTTTATTGCAGTTTTATCGATTTTTTAGCAAATTTTGATGAAATTTAAGTACATTTTCAGCTTACTTTTGTACACAATTTTTAAATGTTCAATTTTATAGTTAATAAACTTGATTTGAATAATATTCTGCTAAAAAATATAAATTTTACGATTTTTAGCTATTTTCAGCTTTTTTTGGTGATTTTCTATATATATATAAATATGAAAAAGCGTTAAACTCTGTGATTCGTTTCAGAATGCCTCAAAACGGATTTCAATGAAGAAATTTTTAACAACTTTTGATTTTAAAATTTTCCGACCCATTGCAATAGCTTCATTTTCAACGAAAATTTGTTAAAAACATAATAAAATAAAAAATAAAATAAGATTCTGGCATATTCACATATGATTGATGCCCTGATCACGTGGATCTAATTACGACATAGAATCGGTTCGGTGCCGTTGAGAAATGGCTGGAATGGGATGTCCTGGAAAACAGCACCAGAGTTGTCAGTTTGTAAGGTGATGACTGCTGCGGAGAAATCCACACAGATTTATATTGTTTGCAACATATTGTTAGAAATTCACTTCATAGGGTAACTGTGGTTAGAGTCCGCACTTTTACAGTTTTTGAGACAATATAAGAACGTATTCATAAGGATTCGGGCTTTTGGGAATAGAACGTTCAGCGAGACATCTGCCTTAATATTTAGTCGAAACAACTTCCAAGTAGCAGTAACAAGCGAGGTATTGTAATTTCACTAAGCCTTTACGTACTTTTGCTCCATGCTATGGGGGAAGAGAACGAAGCCGAGGGGGTATAAGTATGCAACGACATACTGGGGATTTATTCATCAGAATTCTGGCTGTTCGGAAATGTACGGAAATTCGCTAAAATAAATGGAGAATAGAGTTTGGAGAAAGTAGAGTTTACGATTACCTATACCAAAGAACGTAGTGAGGTACTCGTAGTTGGTCAGTTCCACTCCATAACGGTATTAAAACTGCTCTCGATAATTACAATACACTCGTAATAGCTTATAATAAATGCGCAATGCGTATGGCTTCTCATGATGAACTGTATGGAATTCAATTGTGTCAATGTTAATTTATGTGAATAAGTAATAAGTAAATCCATTGTGCGGGATTGAGAAATAGAGAGTAGTGAATAAACACCTCGCAAAGTGAAATGTTTACCACTAGCCGCACTTGACCCGGATAGTGTCACAATTAACGGATATTTTCCTCGTTGAAATTGTACAACCTTTGGCCATTGTCCAAAGAAGTGTTCAATAAATTGTATGGGTCATTCTCACAGAAAGGGGCCATAAGTGATGTCCAGATAATTTTGAAGCGTTCCATTACCGATTTTGGAGTAGGGAAATTTTTTTTAATTATTCTATTCAACAAGTATATTATAAAACAATTTTTTAAAAATATGTCCATACATATTTCTTTTTCATTGAAAAATAGACGAATATGTCGATTTGTCGTGGACCTGTCTTGTCCAGGCACCACTGTACCCACTTTGAGCTTTTTCTGTGTGGTATATTAAGTGAGATTTAAAACACATTTTTCTCTAAATTCGGTGAGCATACTTTTGAAGATTCGCAATTGAGTGGCTATATAATTTAGGAACAATAATTGTATTGCATTTGGGCCAAAACATGAGTGTCTAGAGTACTGCCACAACGGCCCTGTCCAGTTTTGGTTTTCGAATTTTCGCAGACACAGCTAACTTTCAACGATTTCTCTTGCCCGAAAATATACTCGTAATATACGCTATTCGTCTACCAATAACACCTAATACCTTCCTGAATGAATTTAACAGTGACTCTCTGCTGGAGCGGACGTCATTAAAAACGTTGTCTGTCATGCATAGCCTGTCAAAGACCTGTCCACTGTTTCGAAGTGAATAATTAAAGTAACAATTTTTTAGTTGAATATTTCTTGTTTTCAACAGCCTTTTTAGTTTTCGCTTGTCTCATATGAGGTTCCAAGACGTGAAGGTTACGTTCCGCCATAGTCTTATCGCCCGAATAGGTTCCGTTGAATGAAATGGCGCCTCATTTTTTATTAATCTATGTCCGCTGCTAAAATATAGATTAGTTGGACAAATAGATCAGAATGATTTGTGTAGTTTGGTGGTCGGGATGTTTGCAAGCTCGCATCTCAAAAATACATAACATCAAGTAGTCAATCCCTCAGTAAAATACAGATTAGTTAGACGAATAGATCTAAATGACTTTTTAAAGTATGATTTAAAACAATTATAATAGGTAATGTTGTTTAAAAATATGTTTCGAAAGTTGAATTCGAATGCAAAAAAAATTTAGTTTCAAGGATCGAACTCGGGTCCTTCATTCTATATGTCTGATACACTACCCGCTACACCACGGATGATCCGCTACCCATTAAGGGAGCTTATTTCCATCGCTAGTTGACGCTAGTTAAAATTTAGGTCGGCAGGGGCACATGCACAGCGGAACATGTTTTCTACCTAGTAGAGAGTTCCTAGAGATCCGTCGGTCTCAATACGGCGTGCGGTAACGAGAAACTTTACCGCACCTTAAAGTCACGTCAAGTCCTTAACGGATCAAGTTGTAACGCTAAATCCACGGAAGGATGAAATTATCCCCAGGAGGTTATTTGAGTCCATGTAAAGAGGGTATTTTAGACAATTACGTTTTTTCCGGATTGCGATCCGGTAACGTATTTGTACGGAAGGATGCGTCACCGTAACTCATTGCGTCAAATTTACGGCGCCGGATTATCAATACCACACGACTTATTGTGTTTTACGGATCTACTATGAACTCTCTAGTGTCTGGTAACGTATTGCAGGCCTGAGATACGGTGCGCATCGAGATACAGCGCTGCGTTACGTTTCCGGCCAAGGAATACGGATGAGTTTGCGGATGCGTGTCGGTTTCGTGTAACTAAAACTCTCTAGCGTTCGAAATTAGAAACGTTGACACATACCTATCACTTATTGCTGTAATTATTATTTAATTACCAATAACATAGGTGTAAACAAGGTTTTTTTTCTCGTCTTGTTAATTCAGCAGGTTGAAAAGTACTTAAAACAATCTCCAATTCTAGTCTACTGATAGCATTGGGTTGATAATCGCGGCGGCAATCGTTCGGTTCCGGTCCACCTTGAGTCTCTAAGATAATTTTATTCACGCCACGTCATCATTGCGGTAATAAGATGAAAGAAAGCAGGAAATGCGACGCAAAGTGGCAATTATCGGCGAGTTTTAAGATGGTCCAAAAGAAGATGCCGTACAATATCGATAAGGAAAAATGATGCAGTCGTTCACAACATTTACGTCAATTATACAGTGAATTCGTGGCTGAAGTATTACCTAAGAGATGATGGATTCGTAAGTATTTTTATTAGTGATGTATACAGGTATAAATATTTGTAGCATCTAATAGTGACATATCTGGGTCCCTAAACCAACTGTCGACCCGGCCAAAGTTTGAACGTCTTCTACCTACTGAGGATCGCTAACACAATTTTTCGCCGGGCTTTTTGCACCAATCCCATTGGCCCGCTGATTGTATATATATACCTAACACCTTTATGAAATGACAAAAACAGAAATGAACATCACAAACTAAATTTTGTATTTTTCTGCTAATTGGCTTTTTAGCGAATTTTCATAAGAAATGAAGCAACACTGCAATGGCTCCAAAAATTTTAAAATCAAAACTTTCGAACATTTTCTTCATTAAAATCCGGTTTGATGCATTCTGACACGATTCCTGAAGTTTGCACTTTTTCATATACACGCTGTTCATGCAGCTACATAACATGTAAATCCATGGAGGAATTTATTATGTTTATTTATTTTTATTATTAAGAAATGTGCGCATTTATAATTTTAATTTAATAATCCAACAATGAATAGAACATAAGTAACAAAGTAAAAATATATAGTAAAGTGAAAGTGGTTCACTAATTTAGAAAAACAGGTAATACTTTAATTTTTTTGGGACTACTTTTTTCCCTGACGTCAGCGCCGCCCCGTCGCGTCGTTGACTCTGCGAGCGCCATTATTACTATCCTTGTGCTTTGTAACGTAGTCACTCTTCTCCCGCTAAGTTTTGCCGTTTTGCCTCAAACCTACTATTTTTGAACACAGGTCGCAGTCATCCTGTTTCAAAATTTCGGAAAACGGGTCTCAGCATCCCAAATTCCCCCGATTTAGATCAGGAAGAAGATAATTGGAGTGCAAGCTGCGCAGCAACCTTCCTGGAAATATATTTCTTTGTTCTCCAAGCATCTCAAAACATCCAGCACAATACCTGGAGCCTTTGGTACTTACAAGGTTGGATCGTATATCTATATATCTATATCATTTAGGATATAACCGAACTTACTCCGCAATAGGCAAACTTCGAGTGATTACCTCCCTACGAGAGAACTGGACGACAACCCCCCTCCAAGAACATTACTTCTGCATCTATTACCGGAACAATATTTCATTTATTTGTTATTTATATTAACGGGAAGCTTTCTATAGGCCTCACCAGAAGAATTATATTATTTTCATAAGTGAAAACTTGGTGTGAGCAAAACTTTCCGATTATATTTATACAACTGGTGTGCGAAAATTGGTTGCTTAATTCCACCTAGTGCCCCTTTGCCCCAACACACACACACACACACACACACATATATATATATATATATATATATATATATATATATATATATATATATATATATATATATATATATATATATATATATATATATATATACATATATTATATATATGCTCCAAAAAATCAAGCTTTCTGAAAACAATAAAAAAAAGGATGAATTTATTGGCAAGAACTTTTTGAGCACATTAAATTAGTCAAATGTCAAAAAAATTGCTTAAAAAATCATTAAAAATGGCAGAAAATGGCTAAAAATTGTTAAATTTATTGGATCTAGCATAAGTTTAGTCAAAACAAAAATACCTAAGATTAACTAGGACATTAACCAATTTTTACACAAAATTATGCTGAAAAACGTACTTAAATATTTGCTGAAAAATGTTAAAATATGCTGAAAAAATCTCGAAATTCAAAATCTTTTTTGAATCACCAAATATTATTTAGTATGAGTTTTTTGCCATAAATTGTTTTTTAACAATTATTTCTTTGTACTCAAATTGCTCAAATTTCAATACAATTTAACATACTACGTTACGATAGGTAATTTAAGAAAATTCGCTCATACTATCTTACTGCATGATTGTAACTTCTTTTAAAATGAAAAAAATTAAAAAAAAATAAATACAAAATTGAAAATTAATCAAATAAAATAATGACAGAATATTAATAAATTAAAGTAGTAATAATAATTTAAGAAAATTCGCTCATACTGTCTTGCTGCATGATTGGAACTTCTTCTAAAATTAAAAAAAAAATTAAAAAATAAATACAAAATTGCAAATAATAAAATAAAATAATGACAGAATATTTAATTGAGTGAGAGCAGTTCATTGACTGGCAAGAAAGCCCGCTATTCTCAGAGAATTGTGTTTGTTGACGTACTTAAATTGCATTAATATTTGCTGCAAAATGTTTAAAAAATGCAGAAAAAATCTCAAAATTCAAAATTTTTTTTGAATCGCCAAATTATTACCTATTTGTTATGAGAGTTTTTTGCCATGAATTGTTTTTTAACAATTTCTATGTACTCAAATTGCAATAAAATTTAACATACTACGTTACGATAGGTAATTTAAGAAAATTCGCTCTTAATATCTTGCTACATGATTGGAAGTTCTTCTAAAATAAAAAAATTTAAAAAAATAAATACAAAAATTGAAAAATAATAAAATAAAATAATGACAAAATATTAATCAATTAAAGTAGTGATAGTAATTTAAGAAAATTCGCTCATACTATCTTGTTGCATGATTGGTACTTCTTCTAAAATAAAAATAAAATTAAAAAATAAATACAAAATTGAAAAATAATAAAATTAAATAATGATAGAATGTTAAGAAATTATGTATTAATAGTAATTTAAGAAAATTCGCACATACTATCTTGCTGTATGATTGGAACTTCTTCTAAAATAAAATAAAAAATTAAAAAAATAAATACAAAAATTTAAAAATAATAAAATAAAATAATGACAGAATATTTAATTGAGTGAGAGCAGTTCATTGACTGGCAAGAAAGCCCGCTATTCTCAGAGAATTTTGTTTGTTGGCGCGGAGCTTGTGATGGCTTGACGGGGTGGGGGAGGGTGGGCGGGAGGGCGTGGTGCAGCCGGAGGAGGCCGGCACGTGCCGCCGCCCCCTCCCCGTCGCCGTCCCGCATCAGTCGGCCGCTGATGCCCCCCCCCCCTCCCTCCCATCATCACAACACCGCCGTCCCTTCGCGCTTCTTGTCACCGCCGCTGCACTTTCATTCATCCCCGGGGAGGCTCCTCTCTCGTCACAACGGGAAAACGAGGTCGCGGGTGCATTGAGCCGACGTCGGCGGTGAAGAGGATCAATCGGAAGCCGATGCCCGACCGAATTGGGGCGCCGGCACTCGCGGAGAAAACCCGGTGGTTTCCTATTGATGGGGAATTGCCGGTCGCACGTCGGAAGTGAAGGAACTTGACGCGCAGATATTCGTCGGAGGGAGAATACGTGACGCAGGGCCAACTTCACCGTTTGAGTTAATCAAGAATTAGCGTAGTAATTACCATATATTCAGCAGAAATGTACGCTATCTCGTTGGCAATAGAGTACCCCGCAACAAATGATGTCCCTTCAGATTCCAACAGTGGTCTACAGATTATATATTAATAAAATAAATAAAAATAAAATAAAATAATCCGAAAAATATTCCAACTTGAGCAACTAGGAATTCATGTCCACTTTGCTTGGATCGGAGACCACATAGGAATTCGTGGCAACGAAATAGCCGATGAACTTGCCAGAAACGAAACAGACAATCCAAATGAATCTATCGATCCACTATTCCCCCCTACAGATCTTATTAACTACTTTAAAGCCCTGGCAAGAACGGAATGGAGAACGAAGAATTCCAATTACCATGCAGGGAAAGAATACATTTTCAACTTCCCAGTACCACCGCGAATACAATAGTTCTACACTATGGTTGGAAACTCCAAAAGGTTTTACAAATGTATGTCCAGGATTCGATGTGGAACAGAAGCCACCAAAGCATACCTACAAAAGATTGGACGAGAAAATTCACCAGCTTGCCGATATTGCGAACAAGACGACGAAACTATACAACACGTTTTGTTATTATACCCTATTCTGGGGCATGACAGGAAACCTCTCATCGAGACGACCTTCCGCAACCTTTCTCGATGTCCACGATCATACAGACTGAAAAATCAAAAGTGTATAGTACTGTGTATGCTCTATGTATCCCTATGTAAAATCAATTTCAACCATTGAAGAATTCATGAATCAATATGTTATAAAAATAATCAATACTGTTACCAGTTGGCTAATAGAAAATAAAGGACGAAAAAAAAAAAAAAAAAAAAAAAAAACACGTTAACGCGATATTATATTTGAGCTTAATCAGGCGTTAGACCTTTTAGCAAATCTTCGTAAAAAATGAAGCTATTTCAATGGCTAGGAAAATTTTAAAATCAAAATATTTGAAAAATGTCTTCATTGAAATCCATTTCGAGGCATTCTGAAACAAATACTAGAGTTCAACGCTTTTTCTCATGCGTGTATATATATATATCGATGACCGCTTTGTAATCCCTACAGCGGATAAAAATACCCCGTAATAAAAACTAAACTACGACTAGATGATCCTTACAAATACATAAATATTACCGATAAATATATAATGATATATATATAGTTAAATAAAGGTATGACTAGATGTACATTAATAAATAAATTTATCACAGATCAGAATACCACAGTTCGTTGTAAAGCTCAGTGGTTTTCAGGTACACCAACAGGGTCTGGACCTTGGCTGGTCCTGACAGAACCCACTGAAGGGGTGAATGCTGAGGGCTGGGCAGTCCTCCAAAAAGTGGCGGATGGACACCACCCGCACATCTCCCACACACAACATCACGAGCTACTAGATCTATCAGGTGTCTGTGAGTAAGGCGGGTATGGCCAGTGGCTACCCGATTGACCACTATTCGGTCCCTGCTTGGAAGGAGGGTCACGGAAGGATCAACCGGGCAAAGGTCCTGAAGGATTCCACGCAGACCAGTGACCTCACCCTGCCATTGCTCGAGCCAAATGGAATTTGCTTTATGCTGCATGTAGGAGATTTTTGATCCACGATGCGCATAGGCAACATTTCAATGGAGTAATCACTAATGACTCTCCTTGCTAGAGCATCACACACTCATTACCGTGAATACCTACATGGCTTGGGACCCACATAAAAGTTATGTTCGAAAAAATCTTGTTCACAGAATCGAGAAGGAAAAGTAAATTTAACTTGCGAGTCCCTTTTAGCTCGAAGCGTAATTAATGCATCCATGGCTGTAATTGTAGAACATACATATTCAATCTTTCCAATTGAGGCCAGGTGGTCAGTTCGCTCCAACTACCCATCGATGTGCTCTTTCAGATTGCTGCAGCAATCGAACATTAGATGTAACTGGCAATTTTCGCAAGACTTTCACACAGAAGCATTCGTCATACGTCGCACTATATGACCGGGCATGTTCTTTCACAGGGAGAAAAAAAAAGAAAAAGTGTGTGTCATTCCAGACGATAACTCTCCTTAGGATTGAGATAAAAATTCCGTTCTTGTACCAAAAATCAAGCTAAATGAATGGATGAGTTCGTTAGCCAGCACTTTTTGAGCACATCAAATTAGTCAACTTTCAAAAAATTAGCTTAGCAAATCACTTAAAATGCCCCAAAACCACTAAAAACCTTTAAATCTATATTTTTTGGCAGAATATTGCTCAAATAAAGTTTATTAACTATAAAATAGAACATTCAAAAATTTATGTACACCTACAAAATTATGCTGGAAAATGTACTTAAATTCATTAAAATTTCCTCAAAAATCGATAAAAACTGAAAAAAAGCTAATATGTAATTCAAAACGACGATGACTTTGTTTTAGCGAATTTTTGAAGAAAATTAAGCTATTGCTCTCGCCTCAAAATTTGTAGAATGTGAATTTTTGAAAAAATTTTATGCAGAAATCAGTTTCAGGCTATTCTGAATCATTCTGAAGTTTAACGCATTTTTAGCGAATTTTTGAAGAAAATTAAGCTATTGCTCTCGCCTCAAAATTTGTAGAATGTGAATTTTTGAAAACTTTTTATGCAGAAATCCGTTTCAGGCTATTCTGAATCATATTCTGAAGTTTAACGCATTTTTTTATGTATGTATGTATGTATATATGTATATATGTATATATGTATATATGTATGTGTCATTCCAGACGATAACTGTCCGTAGAATTGTGCTAGAAACTTCAAACAAATTTTAAAATGCTAAGGACACAAAACGAAAGTTCAAGTTCGTTGGCCAGCATGATCGGATTACATCTTCGGGTTGAAATTTTCAAAAATGTAGTCAAAAATTTCAAAATAGCCTGTTTTTTGCGATTTGTTGTGCGAAATAATTTTTTCAGCATACTAACATGTGGTATATTCGGAATCAGCGTAAAATTTCCTATAAGAATATGTATCAAGTTTTCAAAAATTTCAAAGTTGAAAAATCAGTCAAAAATCGAAATAATGCCGTTCGCTAGTTGTAAAAATCGGTAATATTCTTCAAAAATTCGCTCATGGGGTCATGCTGCATGACTGGACTTTTTTTATGTATGTATGTATGTATATATGTATGTATACATATATGTATGTGTCATTCCAGACGATAACTGTCCGTAGAATTGTGCTAGAAACTTCAAACAAATTTTAAAATGCTAAGGACACAAAACGAAAGTTCAAGTTCGTTGGCCAGCATGATCGGATTACATCTTCGGGTTGAAATTTTCAAAAATGTAGTCAAAAATTTCAAAATAGCCTGTTTTTTGCGATTTGTTGTGCGAAATAATTTTTTCAGCATACTAACATGTGGTATATTCGGAATCAGCGTAAAATTTCCTATAAGAATATGTATCAAGTTTTCAAAAATTTCAAAGTTGAAAAATCAGTCAAAAATCGAAATAATGCCGTTCGCTAGTTGTAAAAATCGGTAATATTTGCATGAAACATTTTTATTCGTAGAATATGATTTGGAACGAGTTTATTTGCCATAAAATTGGTGGTTAAACATTTCTTTGTACTCGGAATGCACAAAGTTCAATACAGTAATATAATATAATGTTACAATAATCTACGAAAATTCGCTCATACGATCATGCTGCATGACTGGAACTTTTCTTATTTCAATTCTCACTAACATTATATACAATCCACTCATAGAGGCGCCCCTGTAAAGCATGCATAACTTATCAATATGTTTTTTTAGATGAATTTGGCTGACCCCCAGCGGTAAGGCAACCGCATGCAACCGCAACAAAACGGGCACTTGGTCAATGCTTGCTCTTTTTTTCTACAACTCTTTGGTATTATATAGATATTGTGTGAAACATTATAATCTAACTATAGTCAGGGTGTCTCCTAGATCTGTAAAATAAAAATCGGGGACTTTTGGAGTTCTAAATTTTAAAAATCGGTGACCTTTTACAGGCTTTAATTTCTTTAGGAATAGCGTACCGAAATACTTACCAGTAGACCTACTATAATCATGAGTGGCCAATAAACTTAACCCAATCCAATAACTTTTTTATTGATTCTAGCCCACTTATAAAGTACAGAAGTCCAAGACTACTTACAGAATATTAGTAACATACAACGTACAAAATATTTAATATTACAAATTTTAAAGATAATTCATACCTTAGTTTTGAAATTCCGCAATAGTGATTAGTGTAATCAGGTCCACATCAGCGAATTCTATTTTTAATACAACTTACAGCAATTCAGTACTATATACATTCAAAAATCTCAATTGATTCTTTCGTATGTTTTGTGAATGCACAATAAATGCAAATCTCAATTGATGCTTTTGTATGTTTTGTGAATGAATATTCATTATATTATTATTATTATAATCATTATATTATGATTATTTGTTTACCAACGCCATAAAAATCGGTGACTTCTATAATAAAATCCGTGACTTTCGGAAATATCCGTGCCCTACTGTTTCCGGGAATCCGTGACCTGCAGACACCCTGATAGTGCATTCGTGTATACCACTTATGCAAATTTATTTTCGTACAATATAGTCGCGACCCTCTTATATCAATTTATGATGAAGGTGTGGCCAGTTCTTTGGAAAGCGGTAAACGTTTCGTACAATATCGACCGGCTCCCCGTTTTAGAACCCCATTGAAATTTACAGAGAAATTATCTTCGTTCACGTTCGCCTCTAACACAGTCGACTCTGCTATGCAAACCGTGAACGATCGCTCTAATCAGAGCGCATCGGGGCGGGGAAGGTCCGGCTTTGGGAATATCGAACCGCGAGTCATTCATTCTCACAATGACAATGGGTACCCGATGTTGATGTGGAAAACACTTCATAACGTACAATGTACAATGCGATCCGGCGACCTACGGGGTTTTCGGGCCTGGTTAAGCGCATCCATATTCATGAAAATTTTGCGCACGTGCATTGTAACAAGGCGGAATGATCTATTGTAAATAATTTTTGAAGCGGGGAAAGACAAAGGGGGGGGGGGGGGGGGGCAATCGTTTCCATTCAATTGAAATATCGGTTTTAATTGCTAATTGTTCGTACTCGTGGGGCCTGGGAGGATAATTAATGGAAATTTATGACGTTCATTATTGGGGAAGGCTTGCCGACCTTTTGGAGGGACGTTGACAACGGGACGGGAACTTGATGCAATGTCCCGCATATGTTCATGATATGGATAAATCGACCGTACAATCAAGACTCTTCGACTATTTAAATTAGTATCAATAATATATTACAACATATAAGGGATAAGATTTGAATAAGGGAGAAACATAAGAACATTTATATAAAGTAAAATGATCTGTTGAAGATGTGTGAATCTGTTGAGGTGTTATAATCAACCAAGAAAAAGAATCCTTCAAACCCTCTCAATTTTAAGCCCAATAAATCTGGCCGATTTGCCTCTGCTAAGATTCATACAGGAGACCTCCAAGATTGACTAGGTACTACTGTGCTAAAGCCTTCCTTGCATGAACTCAAGCGTTTGTCAATGACAGGGCCGAGTTTCGATTCCTGAGTCTAGATTATGGGTACACCGATCGGATGAACGTACAGCAACCCGGATAGTCTCATTCTATTCATAGAAATAATGGCTAACTCAAGAGCCCCTTATGACGGCCGAACGGATGAACGAACAGCAACCCGGGTGGTCACATTAGATTCAGGGAAATAATGGCTGATTCAAGAGGCTGACTCAATATCTCCTAGCGGGAATAGAATGAATGAAAGTACATTAAATTTCATTCATATTATAGAAATGAAATTCCGGTTCTAATAGAGAAATGAAATTAGAATCAGGGAAGTCCGACAGCAGAAGATATTCCCCCACCACATTTGGAGAACAGCAATGGTGTTTATGGTGTAACATCATATAGGTAGGTGATACAATATTTTACGAAACTTTGCTCCTACGATCATGCTGCATGACTGGAACTTTTTAGAAGTCAAATACGAGATAGTTTCCTAGCGTTATTCCATAATTTATAGCCATTTTCACAACATTATGTACCTTTCGGGTTTTCAGTTCCAGTTTAATTATCGAATCTACTCATTTTCAATCTTTCTTCGAGACTTTTTTGCGGGACGTTATGGAAACATTTTGACTCTTGTCTATTCTCGTCATGTTCTAGACTAAAAACTAACAATTACTTTTCATCGAGAAGGTTATTCATGCCGTAAATCCAGCGATGACAACGCTTTAAATAACCGTTGTAACCAGTGGAAATAAAACTCAGCATCCTTAAAACAGATTGGTTATAGCCATGCAAATTCGAAACATTAAACAAAACGAAACATGTAGAACGTGATAGTGTGGTAGTTTGATATTAGGTATCAGTTGAGGAATGCAATACATTTTTCTTCATTTTAGGTCGTTCAGAACCGAAGTACATACCTACTGATTCATAAAATGAAGTAAAGAGTTCAATCAATCAATCAATCAAAATCGTGTCTATATATTATTGTCATAACATGATAGAATGTAGGACAATTGTCAACATAATTAGTAGTAGGTAAATTAACGTTCCTGTAGCCAATAAAGGAGAGAGGAAAAAATAGATTAATTAAAATAATAATAATAAAATGAAATAAAAGATTGTAGGGTGGTCATTAACGCGCTTGAAAGGCCGGGCTTTCCGAACGAGCCTGGACCCGACCCACCATGGCGGCCTCCCGGGGGCGCCCACCTATGTCTAGGTAGAGATTCATAAATGTGCAACCGAAAATCACCAGGCGAGACCGCCACCTTAGCCGATCGAGACCCCGAACCTAAACAATTAGCTCGCTATAAAGCCATACACTCAATAAATTACAAACACACTAAAACAATGACTCATAGAACATATATTTCTAAAAAAATAAAAATATTCAACTTGAAGTTATCACTGTCATTGTAAATATATATCTAAAAAGCTAACTAGAGTACTTTTAAAAATTCGTTGGTTACTGACATGAAATTAACAATGGCTCCAAGATAAAAAAAACTATTTAACAGTGAATAAGTAGAGTGTATACACGTTCTTAAAATAAATAAAAAACTTGATTTTTGATTGTTGTGACTAACTACTTATTAAAAATGGTCCATTTAATTTTGAAAAAATCGGTAGAGTGGTACAGTTCTTGCTCAATGAGTTCACGTTGTATAGTGGGCTTGAAATGTTTGAAAGAAAGCTAGGTCCTCGTTAGATTAAACATACGGCATCCCATTTGGTAGGGGTTCGAAATCATTGAAGAATTAAGTCTATCTGGCGGGGGACGGAGGTCTTGGCGAGATCTGGTGAAATGGTTGAGATTAGACGAGCCTTTGGAAAAAATGTCCAAATTCGTCTTCACAAGCAACAAACAATTCAGAGCATAGATACTAGGAAGTGTCAAAATCCCGAGTTCTTTAAAATGACCTCGACAACTTTAATTCCATCCAAGCTTAAGGACAGTACGGATGGCTCTTTTCTGTAGTTTGAAAATGTCCTCCGCATGACTGGAATCCCCCCACAACGCCACACAGTAAGAAATACGACTTTCGAAACATGCGTGATACACCATAAGCAGAAACTCAGAAGACACAGAGTAAGCGAGTCAGCGAAGAAGGAAATTGCAAGATGCAAGCTTTGAAGAAAGCGTGTCAATATGGACAACAGTCCACTGAGACTCCCAACACGACTATCTCTCCCATCTTTTCATCATCTATAGGTGCGATTTCGCTCAAACTTGGTAGGTAGTTGGGTATATGGTTTTGAAAAATGCCCTATAAATTATATTGCAGTTGTTGGAGTAATAACCACTACGTAGGCGCGAAACTAATATCGATTGAAACCAGCAAAACTCCGAGTCTGATGGATCGATATTGATGAAATTTTGATTTGGTTGATTTTAATAGCTTCTAAACGGTCCCCTATAAAGTTCACTGCCGTCGTATAAATAGTGGTCTGTGCGCATGCGCAAACGTTGATATATCATAACGTCGATTTTTATCATCTATTGGACCGATTTCGTAACTTAAGCGCACTCACAAAACTAAAATTGATCTACATCAAGGCCCTACAACTGTATGAGGATCTCAGTCGTCGCCCAATGCAAATTGAACAGAGCATTGGCGGACATATTGAGGTCAACTTCACGCGCCTTTTTTGAATTTTAAGGATAGCTAGTGTATGCTACTATGTAGAGAGTTGTGAAGGTGTTCGTAGAAAACGTTTTTTGTATTATCTTGATGAAAACTAGTCTAAAATCATTAAAAACGTCAATTATTATGATGACAACACAGTTTGTAAATGAATTTTATGCAATATTTTCAACAGAGGCACAAACTCTGGGAGCTGCTTGTCTTTGGAATATCTAACCAACTATGACGATTTACAAACTTACATATTTAGTCAGAATGTTAAATAACTCAATTGGAAATAAGCAACGATTGTGTACAATCTGGTATTTATAGGATTTTCGCACATTACATTTAGGCCTCATGTTAATTAAAATTAATTGGTTCCAGAATGAAAGGTACGATCAGATTTTCAGTTATCTGATCTTGTTGATGAAGAAAACAATAAGTTTCTCTCATATTCCTGCAAATGAGTTGAGTTGTACGTGGTTTTGGAAATGTAAAATAATTATATTTATAAGAATGTATAATAATTATTTATATTTATAAGAATGTATAATAATTATTATTATATTACAATAAGCTTTCCAGTTCTACTTTTAGGACGTCCCTCGGAAGCTATTTCTTACAGGCAAGGGTTGGTTAATAAGAGGTACGCCTATTGGAATTGATCCAGGGGGTAGGGAACAACCAAAGCATGAGAAAAAAGATAACCGCATACAAATCCGTTTCAAACCATTCTAAGACCGAATCCGTGAAAAAAATCATAGGTGTATGTCTGTGTGTGTGTGAGACTAATGTCGACGCTGCCCAAGCTACAACTCTCGACCGATTCTTTTTTGTTTTCCATTAAGAATTCGGTATAGTTTTGGAATGTATGTCAGGAGTTTTAAAATTCATCATGAGAGGAAGTGAATGGGGGTAAATACTGATAAATCATAGTGTTTTAACAATTCTCGTCCGATTTTCGTGATTCTTTTTTTGTTCAACTATGAATTTGATTTACTTTTGGATCTTATATCAGGAATTTAAAATATCATTATGAAAAGGGGTGAATGGAGGGGGTAATAGTAATATATCCTGATGTTTTAACTAATTTCGTCAAATTTTCAGGTTGGCGATTTGTGCAGTTGAACGCCGTACCATTGTGTATTGTTAAATAAATTTCATTAGTAGACGAACTATAATAATACAATCTTTTATAATAATACAATCTTCATTGCACATAAATAAACGATGTTGACCTCAATATGGCCCAATTTTTATGAAATTTTCAGGGATCGTGCGGTTTAGCTCCTAGACGGTCCCCAAATTGCTTCATTGCTGTTAGATTATTTTCCAAAGGGTAGGCCATTATTCGTCCACATTACAATACGTGAGGAAGCTATACTGCCCACTCAACTTGGTAAACGGTTTTTTGCTAATGGTTACGCTAAATGAAGATTGAAATTTTACGTTCAAAGATATTATTTCGCATAGCAGACATTGTTGGTATACCAGTCAGTTAGTTTTTCTATTTAAGCAAAAGCGTATGGTGCTTCTATCCTCCACACGTTTCACGTCCTATACAAACTTAGGAATACTTGAAATATTTTGTGGTTCCTGCTACACCAGATTTAACAAATAGATTCTAAATTTTAAACCTGGTCAGTGGACTCAGTATTTACTTTAACCTATGTTCACATTCGTATAATATAGGTCAAGTTTTAGCGAATTCCTTATAAATTTCTATGGAATACAATATTTCAGAACCTAAATATACATTTTGGAAACTGTTTTCCATTTATTAAATCCGTTTCGCGTGTTTTATGTACATTATATGTACATAAGATCGGTTCTTTCTGCCAAAAAGTCAGACATCGCTTATGAAAAGATGATTAAAAATTTAGTAGAAACATGTGCTCTCCAAATATATATATATATACATAATAAAATAAATAAAAATAAGAAAAGCTGATCTTAATATCTGATATAACAGAATTTTACGTACAACTAGTTTATATATGTATATATAATATTGCACTCATCATGAATTAGGACATTACACGATTCCAAACTCTGTATTCATGATATTCCAATTTCCAAAAGTGAATTCGAAAATTTGCTACAAAGAGCGAATCAAGTTAGTCATGTAGAATGACCTTTTCACTAAGTTTTATCTTTTTCACGAACTTAATAAAATTTTCTGTCAAAATTGAGCACATTAAGTACACAGTTTCTTGCTAATGAATTATTTACTTTCAATTAGCCAATTTTCGTAGAAAAATGAAGCTATTGCAATGGGTCGAAAAATTTTAAAATACAAATTTTTGAAAACTTTCTTCATTGAAATCCGTTTTAAGGCATTCTGAAACGAATCCTAGAGTCTAACGCTTTTTCATAAATGTATTTATATTTTTTTTCAGTTTCTAATATCCTGCTTTAAATTTCAATTTTATAATTCGTTATCCAATGATTTGTGTATTGAACCCAAATGACATGGCTAGATGACCTTTCCAAACTTCTAATAATGCTATATAAGATACCCTAGTATATCTATCCTGTATGTAGAGCCAGCTATATGGATCTTCTTGAAAACTTATTTCATGTTCTATTTGAGTGTCCTATGTATAACTGGACCTGAAAAAGATATATCTCGGACTTGGTGGGGGGTACTGGAAACTTGATAAATTTTGTATCAGTACCAAGTGAATTCGACATAAAAAGGCTATATTTCTTCTTAAGTGAAGTTTGCAAACTGAGAAATTTATGTTTGTTTGACTGAAGGATTAACTCGCTTATATATACTGGTACTGCCTATGTTAACTGCTTGAATGTTTTTTGAAATGATTTATGAAGTTCATTGTGTGTTTTATTTTATTGTTGCTTCCAATATTTATAAGGTTAAGAGAATAAGCTGAATTAATAATGAATGTTATATTTCTACTAACGTTGTAATACTGAAAAGATTATCATGAATTGTGAGTAAATCGTGTAACTGGACACCACGCTCAATTTCTAAATTTTCTACTCTTATGGTTGATTCAACTGGGAATTGAAAACACTACGTTAATGATGTTCACACAACAACTGTTTCAATTATGTATTTTTTGTAAAGCATACTCGAATGTAAGGAACATACATGTTCAAATTCATTAAATAAATACCCTAGTATTGTAGATTAAATACTATTCTTCTATACAAATTATATGAAAATTTCAGAAGATCTTATAATTTGCTGTATTTTTATTATCGTATTATTTTAATTTGAGCACTAATCCTGGGTTCTTTCAACTAATGTTTGTGTGATATTCAATTGCAGTGCAAGTTTTTTGTTTTTTAACTCCCTAGGTCAGGTATTATCTAATAAGAATCGTCCCTATCCGCATACGTGTTACGTGTATTTAGTGTGGAGGGAAAATTGTTTCACACATTAAGCAATTTTTTTACTTCGTCGAGGCACATGCGAGGTTTTGTTCTTTATTCAAATTCATCTTAGAATATCACACTACAAAGCTTAATATTTAAACCCCGTAAAAATTGAAGCGTAAATCTTGGTAAATTTGTGTTTTCAGAAATCGATTTTGAGCCAGTCTTTAATATCAAAATTTTTGACGGCCAATAATTGACACGCACTTTCAATTTATTGAAAGTCGGTTCTATATAGACTTTTGCAAGGAGCAAGGTTGTCAGTGCTCACCGGCAGAAACTACAACTTTACGAAATAAGGTGATGAACCACCAAAAGCGTTGAAATTTTAGAATGTCATAAAAAAGGATTTCCATGTGGAAATTCGTAGACAATTTTCATTACAAATTTTCGACACCTTTGCAATAGCTTCACATTATATGACAATTCGCTCAGGATGCGCTCACAGAAATTCGTTCATAAAGCCATACTGCACATTAGGAGATTTTTCACTGGAGTTGTGCTGTAATTTGCGCGGCTCAAACTAAGCGTATTGCAATTTTCTACAACATTGCAATAGCTACGTTCTATGCAAATAAGTACGTTAAAAACAGAAATTCGTTAATAAAGTCATACTGCACATCAGGGCTTTTATAAATGGAGTTGTGCTGTAAAATGCACGGCATATACTCCACGTATTGAAATTATTGACAAAATTGCAATAGCTTTAATTTTTAAGAAAAGAAGAAGGTACGTTAAGCACAGAAATTCGTTCATGATGTCATACAGCACACTTAGGGATTTTTCACTAGAGTTGTGTTGTAACATGTGCGTTATATGTACTTCAATAGCTTCAATTCCTATGAAAATATGTAGGTTCCTAGGTACGTGAAATGAAGAAACTCTTCATAAAGCCTTTACTGCACATCAGGGTGTTTTTAAATGGAGTTGTGCTGAAACATTTGTGACACATATTTGACGTAGGTACTGCAATAACAACAACTTCGCAATAGTTTCAGTTTCTATGCAAATAAGAACGTTAACACAGAAATTCGTTCATAAATACATACTGCACATCAGGGTTTTATATATATATATATATATATATATATATATATATATATATATTTTTTTTTTTAAAATATATAATGGCGTTGTGTTGTAACATCTGTGGCACACTCTCTGAGTTTTGCAATATTCGACAACATTGTAACAGCTTACATTTCTATGAAAATAATTTGAACGCTTAACACAGAAATTCGTTCATATTGTCATACCACACATTACGGCATTAAAAAAAACCCTGTAGTTGTGCTGTGAAATGCGCGGCCTATACTCCACGTATTCCAATTGTTCACATCAGAATAGCTTCGTGTTCGGTGAAAATTCGATAAAATATTAGGGACTTCTACTTTGTTTTAACATGGAACATGTTTTTGCCATCATAAGCCGGCTAAAAATGAGACAAAATTACCGTTACGCTCCTATTTTCTGATGATTATCGCTTACAACCAAATCGTTGCTACGGAACTGTATCTATGGCATGCATCATCGTACAAAAATCGTTCGCCAAACGTTGGGAAGCTCTCGATTTATCTAACCTTATTATATTCTCGAGTTGTAACGAATTTTCGTAGAAAATTAAGCTATTCTGAAATTTTGAAAAATGTCTTCATTGAAATCCGTATATATATATATATATATATATATATATATATATATATATATATATATATATAAATATATATATATGCCATTCCAGATCCAGACGATAACTCTAGTTAGGATTGAGATAAAAATTCCGTTCTAGCGCCAACAAATCAAGTTTTCCAAACGAAAGGATGAGTTCGTTGGCCAACACTTTTTGAGCACATTAAATTGGTCAAATTTCCAAAAATGTGCTCGAAAAGTCACTAAAAATAAATGAAAACGTCTAAAAATTGTTCAATTTATATTTTTACCGGACTTTTAGTCAAAAAAGTTTATGAATGATGAAAAGAACATTAAAAAATTTATTCACAAAATTATGGTGAAAAATGTACTTGAATTTCATTAATATTTGCTAAACACCCAACATCTGTTTTGAATCGTAGAATATGATTTAGAACGTGTTTATATGCCATAAAATTGGTGGTTAACAATTTCTTTGCATTCAATGTGCTCAAATTTCAAAACAAATTAACAAAGTATAATTCGATAATCTTCAAAAATTCGCTCTTACGATCATACTGCTGCATAAGTGAAACTTTTTTTAAATCGAGTTGTGCGTTAACAAGTGCGGAACCTATTTCGCGTAGGTATGTAGTGCGATTTGAGCTCTATGAAATTCCGCTGAAATACATAAATTGTTCGTAGAGTCATACTGCACATTAGGGTTTCATGTTTCATAATGAAGTTGTGCTGTAACATACGTCTGGCACATACTCCGCATATAACAATATTCGACAACATTGCAATAGCTTCAATTTCTATGAAAATAAGAACGTTTAACATAGAGATTCGTTCATTAAGTCATACTGTATATTGCGGATTATATATATAGTTGTGTTTCATAATGAATGCTGTTTTAAGGTGCTCCTTAGTTAACGTATTTACTATTTAAATCCACTGAACAGCAAGTTTTTTTATGTAAAAAAAAAAAAAAAAAAAAAAAAAAAACATTTTGATTCAAATGTGGTGTTATTTTTAGACAAAGAAAGTGTATAGTGTGCATACTAGTGATTTTATCTAGTTATTAAATGGAATTTGACTTCCCTCCAAACGATCAAAGATTGTCTTTATTAATCTTTCATAATGATGGTGGATTCTACATGGATAGTTATTCATATTGTGTAGCAAGTAAAAAAAATAAATAAATATAAAAATAAATAAATCGATAAAATAAAATAAATAAAAAACCTATGCCGAGCCATTTGAACATGGGGATATTGCTTGAGTCTGCTAAACGCAGTGCGCGCTGTTTTGTATACCTATACAAAATACTTGGAACAGCAGAACTTTTTCTTTGTTGCCATTATTCGTTCTTCGGTTTAATTTTTTATGTGGATTGTTGTGGTTTTATTGGATTTTAACACGTGTGGCAAATACTCCGCGTATAACAATATTCGACAACTTTGCAATAGCTTCAATTTCTATGTAAATGGGAACGCTTAACACAGAGATTCGTTCATAAAGTCATACTGCACATTACGGAATTTTTGACAAGCGCAGTTGTGCTGCAAAATGCGCGGCATATATCATTGACAACATTATAATAGCTTCGCAGGTATTATATGAAATTTCGTTAAAATTCCGAAATTCGCTCAACATGTCATAACTACTGCACATTAGGGACTCCCATTTTTTTAAAAATCAAGTGTTACCGTACAAGTGCGGCACCTACTCCGCAAGGATGTATAGGCATTGCAATAGCCTTAATTGTCAACGAAAATTCGCTAAAATACTTGACTTTGTTCGTTAAGTCATACCGAACAATTAGGATGTGTTCAAAATTTAGTTCTCCTGCACCATGTGCGGCACTTACTCACAACTGAGGAATGTGCCGCAGAAAACGTTGAAAAAAACGGATGCTGGGAGGAGAACGTGGCAGAAAGGGGGTGACTCATTTGGGAGCTCAAGGGCGGCTCAATCAAGAGGTTATAAGGGTGTAAATTGACGATTGATTTCTCCCAGCCAACGGCACAACCTGAAGCCACCCAACCCGGAAGGGAAAATTCCCTCGGGAAACCCGTTTTCGTGAGCGTCGACAAAACGCACGAGTTTCCCCGGAAATGGAGTGGAAATTGCGACACGCGTGGTCAGCGTGTTTGCAAATCACTGTCAGCCTAGAATAGTATGCGAATTGTGCCGAAATCTCAACCATACGTGAGCATCAAACCATCAAATCATACCTGTGTGAAATCCCACTATGAAATATTCAATTTGTGTTTTCCACGCTCCATTGAAACAAACACTAAATTCGAAAATAACTATTTTTGATCAAAATGAAACAAAATTACATTTCTGGAAACTGTAGAAGCCAATTGTGACGCCCATTCAGTCAGATTCACGAATAAGTAAACGAAAAAGGAAAAAAACCACCGATTTGTGCAAAACCCATTTCAATACCAAAACACTCACTAAAAACTGCTATTTTTACAATGAAAAATAGTTGCAATGTTGGTGACAATAACTTATTGTTTGTTAACACCATCTGTACAAACAATGAGTTATCGAAATTAAGGAATCGTAATAGAGAAAGAAACTTTTTTTTTTTTTTTTTTAAGATAAAATACGTTGTCAATTAATGAGTTTTATTACGAATGAACCTTTAAATCTTTTCATCGAACAAATGTTCAACATTTAGGTCCTGTAAGTAGTAGTAAGTAAGTTGTATCTATTAATTTCAATGTATTTTTCGCCCATTTTGTTAAGTATTGAACTATTAGGTGTTCAGTCATTTGATGGAAATGTGCTGCTATTTGTATGGTTGATTCGTGATTGAGTCAAGTTTGGTTTTCAAAAACTTGTTCAATGTTACATGATTTGAAATATTTAAGATTGGTTGGTGATTGAGTGTGGATCATTTAGGTGTAGGTATTTAAGATTGTGTTGAATTGCGAAATTATTGTCACTTACCGAATCGGAAGAAGCAGATTGTAATCCCAAAGTCTCGAAGAAGGTTTAAAATATCCGGCAAACACGAAAAAAACCGGGTTTTTCGAGAGGAAACGTGTTTTGTAGTTTGTGTGAAGATCCGGACACGCACTGAGTTGACACTGAGCACAAATCACAGATGGAGTTTTGCTGTCGAGAGGGAAAATAATTCAAAACAGAATTCAAGGGAGGGAAATTCTAGGAGGGAAAATGAGAACGTGAGATGCTGGTGGGAACCCTTGACGGGTTGTGACTGTCCGGCGGCTGAGTGTGAAACTGGAAGTGGTGCTTTTGCGCACGGGCGTCGCTCTGACTGCCAAACTGGGGGAGTTGGGATTGATGCTCGATACACAACTACGCGAAGGGCGCCCCACTCCGTCCCCCCTTGGTTGCCTCCCCCTCCGTCGCTGCCCTCCCCTCCCCGTCCGCGCTAAAAACTCGTCTCCTGCGCTTCGCAAGCCCCCTCTCCGCCGCGCCGTCAGGGTCCTCCACCGTCCTCGCGCTTTACCGCCCCTTCCTGGGAGTCCTCGGGGGAGGCGACGGGAAGGGGAGTTTCCGGGGAGGAGGGCGCCGACCGGCTCGTGTATTCCAGCATCAGCGAGTACCTGGACCACTCGTCCTTTTCCTGGATGGTCTGGTGGTTCCGTCTTCAGGACCTCACATTGTCCAGGATTAGGAGATTTTCCGTGCGGAGTCATTATTTCATGAGTCCTGTAATATGGTTCCCTTATTTGATTTTTTTTCTATATTTATACATGTATTAATCAGAAGAAGGATGCTTACCTATCCTTAGGGAATGTTTCTTCTTCTTCTTTTCTCTTCTTTTTTGTGGAACTATCTCCGGGAGATTTGTGTCCATTGGTGTGTGAAAAGTGGTAGATCCTTGTTTTTATGATCACTTTTGCTCAATTAATGTATTGTCATGTTATTGTCGTTCCGTAAGCCTCTTTTACTACACATTGAATTTTGCCTATGAATTTTGTTAGTAGTAACTGAATATCTTCATTATTGCACATAATACCACCCTATATCAAAACCCCTGCCTCCATCATGGTTTCTTTGAGTTTTACAAGCTTATTATGTTCTGTTAGGCCACCCTTCAAGTATGTAGCGGTTATGTTTGCTCTCTCATCAACGTTCTCGTACCACGTTTCGCCCAGCAAAACCCTCATGGCGGCTTCGGTCTTTACACAGTCCAGCATAAGGTGTATCACATCCTGGATGGGTTCAGTGTCGCAGTACTGGCACCAAGGGTTTGCTTCTCTTACCCATTCTCCACTTGAAGAGGTTTTCAAAACCGTGACCTATCAAAATTCTGTTGATGTAGGTTATATCTCCTATGCTCACCTCATTTTCTTCGGCAAACCAAGGAATTGTGTTGGGGTCTTCAAAAAAATGTCTGGTCCAGGAGCCAGGGCCTGTTTTGTTGACATAGGTATTTTTCCAGAGGAGCCGTTGTCGTTCAAGAATGATAGGGTAAACATCCTGATGATTTGTGTAGGTATTGTTGTCGATACGACCATGTTCAATAGTCATAGCACAGAGATCGTCGGCGAGTTGATTGCCCCTTATTGATTTATGTGAGGGGACCCATTGCAGATTAAGTAGATGGTCATTTATGAAATGTTTGAGATATGTGACTCTCAGAATTGTTTGCCTTTAAACTGGTCCCATTTCATCGGCGAACCCGGAGGTGTGGGGTTTGGGTGAAACGTCTTCTCAATTTATTCTTGCTGCTGCTCCATCCTGAAATCCAATCAGCTCTTCACAGCTCCGACACCTCTTTCTTGCTCCTCGGAGACACAACATGCTTGAAGCCCTCAGGATGGCAAAGGCCACTCTGGCCCTCAGCCACCCACGCACTACTTCTTGAGGTCTTCCCCATATGTCACTTAGCTTTTCCGCCATGACTTTTAGAAAATTCGACAGCTGGGGTGCAAAATGACCATCTACTGAACAGATGAAAGGCTTAAATGTTGCTCGTCGGGCCTAACACGCGACCATATATTTGCGCTTTTTATCTGCGTGTATTCCCTTATTTGATGGTTTAACAAGTTGAGTGCCATGTGTATCTGTGAGAAACACACCATTAACTGTCCCAGCGTGCCAGGTGTATCTGGGTGATACACAATCCTGGTTCGCTTCAAAAGCTCCTGTATCTCCCATATTCACACTTAAGGCGTTTCTCTCTTCTTCTTTGACCTTGAGAAACCCTTCGGAAAGGGGAACAGTGTTGGCCACAACAAATTGGCCGAGACACATTCGGTACAAACGGAAGAAGAATAAGTTTTTGTCAGATGTCACTTTTATCATTTCAGCTTTCTGGTACTTCATTTTCCTACTAGTTTTCGTTTGCAACGCAATAGTGTTTTTTGTTTACTCACGTATTCAGGCGTGGGGAAAATCGTCATGAAGTTCGAATAGGGATGTATCAGAGTGGTACTCAATTTTCTGTTCCACCACTTGAAGTCCCAATTCCCTGCTCACAGGCCACGTGTATCACACGTATACACGTGGTTTTTTTCAATGAAAATAGGTGTAATACCAGTAAAATAACTCTTTTATGGAAAATACCAGTAGGGGAAAATGATTTTGATGGAAAATAATGTTTATGGAAAATACCAGTGGGGAAAATCGTCAAGAAGTTCGAATAGGGGTGTATCAGAGTGATACACAATTTTTTGTTCCACCACTTGAAGTCCCAAGTGGTCACTCACAGGCCACGTGTATCACACGTATACACGCGGTTTTTTCAATGAAAATAGGTGAAATACCACTAAACAACTCTTTTACCATCAAAAGCAACGTCTTCTGAAGCGAAAAAAATTAAAAAGCACGCTTGGCATCTGAGGACATTTTTTTTTAGTTGAGAGCGGACAGCTGTGGCACTCAACTTGTTAAGAAAATAGTCTGAAGGAAATCCAAAATTGATTATTAGTGACATTATCGCATAGTATTTGTCGTGTTTTAGCATTTAAAAGTGTGTGCTAATCACGATTTGGTTTATTGAACACATTTCCTGCGCTTTGCAACCATTTTCCCCATCATCACTCTCCTCCGCGCCCCCTTGCCGAACCGTCCTCGCGCTTCACCGCCCCTTCCTGGGGAGTCCTCGGGGGAGGCGACGGGAAGGGGAGTTTCCGGGGAGGAGGGCGCCGACCGGCTCGTGTATTCCAGCATCAGCGAGTACCTGGACCACTCGTCCTCTTCCTGGTGGGTCCGGGGGTTCCGTCTTCAGGACCTCACATTTGATTTTCCGTTTGGAGTCATCATTTCATGGTTCCTATAATATGGAGCCAGCTTCTGAAGACTGGATTGAATGCAATAAATGTTATATGTTGTGGCATGAAAACTGCACTTCATACAGTGGCAGAGGGGCTTTTAACTGTGAAGCATGTTGAAGTACCTAGCATTGTTGTGAACCAAAGTGATGTTTTTCACTTTATTTGTATACCTACATACCCCCAATGTTAAAGTTTTGGTTTTTTCATACCTACCAGTTTTCACTTACCATTAAGTACTTATTGTGGTCGATATTTGGTATAGATTCCTATGTGCCAATATTAACAAATAATGTTCCTCATATTATTCAACTTAGTTACCTACATTTATTTTTATATGTTCAAAGTTCCTGTCCTGCAATAAAAATTGATGATGTTCGATCACATTTTTCCTACCCTATTTTATGCTTCCTTACCTATAGTTGGTAGCTAATGTAATGGATTGTTTCCTTTTTTAATAACGTTGCTCGGGTGATGATTGGTTTCAAAGAACCAAGAGATATGTACCAGGAAATGTGCCTGGGAACGGAGTGTTCATTCACTAGGAAATAGTGTTCGTTCATGGGGTGAAATACATTAATTCCTCTATTGTGGAAAATTAGCTACAAAAATCAACTTTTCTAATTTTCTCGCATGCTATTCTTGTTCCTTTTCTTTTTTAAACAGCATCGGGCAAATTCAATTAGTGTAGTACTGCAACTTCAAGAACTATAAACATTCAAGTTCGTCACTAGTGTGCTAAGAGCTTAACTGTTCATTCATTGGGCGAGTCACCCTAGTAGTCGTGTTTTAGCATTCAAATATTATGTGTAAGTACTAATCACGATTTGGTTAATTGAACACATTTCCTACGCTTTGCAACCATTTTCCCCTTCATCCTCCTCTACCTAGACCTCGCCGACCGTCCTCGCGTTTACCGCCCCTTCCTGGGAGTCCTCGGGGGCGGCGACGGGTAGGGGAGTTTCCGGAGGTTCAAGGATTCAACCTCCAGGACCTCACGTTATTTAGGATTCTGGAGCTTTTCTCAAGCAGTCTACACATTGCATCCCTCATATATTGAGTGAAAGGCTGAAAGAAACAATAAATGAACCATTCGTCTTGTCTTTGCGATATTATTGCGTAATATTTATCGTGTTTTTGACATTCGACATTTGTTTGTGTGCTGGGTTGACAAATGTAAGTCAACTCCTCGCATTGCGGGCAGGAAGGCGCCTGCCAGCTTATTCCAGCATCTCTGGTCCTCTTCAGTTGGGTTTCGGGGTCAGTCTTCAGGACTCCATATTGCCCAGGATTAGAAAATTTTTCTATGTTTTACAGTCATTATATTCTTCCTATATTGAGCGATAGGAAAATCTGTAGGAAAGAAACCGAAAATTGATTCTTCATATAGTCTTTGATTGAATTTGTCATGTGCAGATTTGATTGAGTTTTTGAATTTTAAATGGTTTAGTGAACCACAACTTGACGAATTAAATTCGTATCCTGCGCTTTGCAACCATTTTCCCCTTCATCCTCCTCTACCTAGACCTCGCTGACCGTCCTCGCGTTTACCGCCCCTTCCTGGGAGTCCTCGGGGGAGGCGACGGGAAGGGGAGTTTCCGGGGAGGAGGGCGCCGACCGGCTCGTGTATTCCAGCATCAGTGAGTACCTGGACCACTCGTCCTCTTCCTGGTGGGTCCGGGGGCTCCGTCTTCAGGAACTCACATTGTCCAGGATTAGATTTTCAGTTCGGAGACATTATTTCATGGTTCCCCTATTTAATGGTTTAAGAAAATTTAAAGAAGAAATTTAAGAAATTCCTTAAAATTTAAGCAAAGAAAAGCAACTGACTAACATAATTACTAACTTTGCTCATAAGCATAAGAGCAATTCATAACCAGATCATTTCAACACACTTGTTAAGAAATCAAAATTCTTCCTAAAAGAACACCCTGAATTGTTAGTTCTGAAATCAGATAAAAATAGCTGCACTGTCATCATGAATTCAGTTGAATATGATACTAAAATGAATGAATTGCTCTCAGATGAATACACCTATGAGCTAGTCACAGATAGGCGAAGAAACATCACCTCCTCCCTATAAAATGAAGTAAATAATCTTTTAAATGACCTTTATAGGCAAAATAAAATTGATTTTGTGCTGAAAAGTAAGCTCACGTTTTATAGCAGTGTCCCTTCTAGAATCTATGAGTTGGTCAAGACTCATAACCGAGGGAACCCCCTCAGACCGGTTGTCAGCTTTAATAACAGTCCTACCAACTCAGAAACCTATAATGTAGACGACTCTTTCACCTTTTACAACTCGATCAAAGGTAAAACTATTCCACCGGGATATGTACTAGCTTCATTAGATGCCAAAAGTCTCTTTACCAATATCCCAGTGGATCTAATAAAATCAATCGATCTATAAAATAATAACCCGAAACATTTTACATTAACTCAGTGGTCGAGAAAACCCAGCCTGATTTAAGAAAATAGTCTGAAAGAAATCCAAAATTGATTATTCATCTTGTCTTTTAGTGACAATATCGTATAGTATTTTTCGTGTTTAAGAATTTCAAAGTGTGTACTAATCACGGTTTGGTTAATTGAACACATTCATCCTGTGGGTCCGGGGGTTCTGTCTTCGGGACCTCACATTGTCCAGGATTAGATTTTCCGTTCGGAGTCATTAGTTCAGGGTTCCCTTATTGGTTTAAGGAAACAGTCTGAAAGAAAGCCAAAATTGACTATTCGTCTCGTCTTCCAGTGACATTATCGCATAGTATTTGTCGTGTTTTAGCATTTGAAAGTGTGTACTAATCACGATTTAGTTAATTGAACATATTTCCTACGCTTTGCAACCATTTTCCCCTTCATCATCCTCTACTAGACCTCGCCGACCGTCCTCGCGTTTACCGCCCCTTCCTGGGAGTCCTCCGGGGAGGAGGGCGCGTATCAATCTACTTTTAGGTCAGTTGAGGTGGCAATAAAGTCGGTATTGAGACTTCTGTTTAGAACTGGATATCGGAGCCATTGTAAACCATTATTTATAAAAATTGGAATACTCCCCCCGAGACTCAATCACGATTTTATTTTACTTCAATACTATTTCAAGTGTCAACTTCCAAAAATTCCTCGATTAAATGGGATAATTCGGCTCAACACATCTATAATGGTTCCGATCTCTTACCCCAAGTACGATTTTTATTTAAGGCATTTTTGTTTTTTTAGGTCTCAGGATTTTTATAGAATTACCTCCTATACATTCCTCCTGTTTTACTCAGTAATTTTTTTTTTTTTTTTTTTTTTTTTTTTTTTTTTTAGCTATTTCCTCTACGTCTACTTTTAATTCATCTTTGGTTTACTGATCATTAGTGTAAATTTTATGTATTACTAGTTTTACATGCAACGCCTGATCTCCGGACAATTTCCAAACATTATGGAGATCAGAAACTGCCAAAATGTTTTTGTTCTTCGTATTTTTTGTAAATAAAGTGAAACGTACATTTTTAAGTAGGTATCTAATACTTCATATGTTGTATACCATATTTGCTAATAAATGGCTTTTATTTATATTTAAAAAAAAAAAAAAAAAGATTTGGTTAATTGAACACATTTCCTGAGCTTTGCGACCATTTCCCCTTCATCATCCATTACCTAGGCCTCGCATTTACCGCCCCTTCCTGGGACTCCGCGGGGGAGGCACCGGGAAGGGGAGTTTCCGGGGAGGAGGGCGCCGACCGGCTCGTGTATTCCAGCATCAGCGAGTACCTGGACCACTCGTCCTCTTCCTGGAAGGTCCGGGGGTTCCGTCTTCATCACCTCACATTGTTCAGGATTAGATTTTCCGTCCGGAGTAATTATTTCTTGGTTCCCTTATTGGTTTAAGAAAATAGTCTGCAAGAGATCAAAAATTGATGGGGCGCCGAAAAAATGATAGAAACGTAGAAAAAATAGGTACCAATATATCAAAATCTTTGTTTGAATAAGGAGAATATTATTTAGAACAAAT
This sequence comes from Adelphocoris suturalis, assembly GCA_030762985.1. NCBI lineage: Eukaryota > Metazoa > Arthropoda > Insecta > Hemiptera > Miridae > Adelphocoris > Adelphocoris suturalis. The sequence goes on along the minus strand of CM061042.1, from coordinate 46,550,439 downwards.
TCTTTTGCCAAGAAATTTGACGTTTACAACTTCTTAGCACCATAAGTAGGTAGGCACATACCTAAGTTTCAAAACGATTTAACATTAACAATATGATGCAACAATTTACAAAAATTAGCTCATATGATCATGACTGGAACTTGTTTACACTTGATAAAATAAATTTAATAATACTTTTTTCTTTAAAAATCAATATCCACCCCAACTTTGTTTATCACATTGCATTGGTGGTAAATGATTACGATTGATATCGTTGCTGGAGAAATATAAACGGCGACAATTATTATTAGTGGTTCATTTTCTGACAATCAACGAGAAAAACATAAATATGTCACCTAAGTTAGAAACAGTAGCGAGAAACACTTGTCTGAACGTTGCATACTAATCCAGTTGTGTATTGAGTGTGATTTTAGCAAAATTTGCAAAGAAAAAATGAGCTAGGTATTTAGATGGCTTTGAAATTTTAAAAGTGGGTAGGAAGGGTCGGGGACCCCCTACAAATCCGTTTCATGTATCAAAGAACACAGTCCTGGATTTTAACGTTTTTTCATATGTATATTATATATATATATATATATATATATATATATATATTTATATATATATATATATATATATATATATATATACAGGGTGTTTCGACTTAAGTAGGTAAGACGACTTCAGGGATCAATTCTACAAGTAATTTGCAACAAAAAGTGCCTTTAGACTTTTTCTTTTAGAGGCTCCATTTCCGAGTTATTTGTTTTTTAAGATTTTTTTTTCGTGTTTTCGACCTGACATCACAAAAACAGCTCTAACTCCCTTATTTTTCTGGTTTTCTCAAATCTAAGGATACCGTTGGAAAGAGTGTTAAATTGTCTATCATTCTAATGTAAGTTTCAATTTTGTTATTAGTTCTAATTAGTGAAAAAAATGGCCAAAGTTCAACATTTGAAAAAAATGTAAAAATTGTCGAGTTTTCTTCGTTTTTCTGCTTAGTATGGAAGTTTTTCGGCAGGCGCTCTTCGGGAAAAACTTTCTTAATCTGTCAGCTTTCCAACAGTTTACTAAAAAAAATGTTTTATAGGGAAGTCTCGGGAGAAAATAGCGTTTGAATGACAAAAAACGTGATTTTGTGGGTCAAAATCGACGTTTCATTTTTTTCATTTCATTATGCACAGCTGTATTCGACGATGATAAACCAAAAAAATAATAGTGACTATACCTAACTCATCTTCCACCTGCCTCATCTACTTGAGCAAAATAATTATCGGAGGGCTATATAAAACGTTAATATAATATACATACGATAAAACGTTAAAATCTAGGACTGTGTTCTTTGATACATGAAACGGATTTGTAGGGGGTCCCCGACCCTTCCTACCCACTTTTAAAATTTCAAAGCCATCTAAATACCTAGCTCATTTTTTTTTTTGCAAATTTGCTAAAATCACACTCAATACACAACTGGATTAGTATGCAACGTTCAGTAAAGTGTTTCTCGCTACTGTTTCTAACTTAGGTGACATATTTATGTCTTTCTCGTTGATAGTCAGAAAATGAACCACTAATAATAATTGTCGCCGTTTATATTTCTCCAGCAAATTGTATGCGGGCGATACCAGAATATTTAAAAGTGAATTTGATGATTTATACATAGAAAAAAAAAAACTTCTCAACCACTTGAAAAACGCTACAAATTATTACAAATGGTTTATTATTTCTGTGTTAGATAGCCCTTCTATGCTCTTCCTTCTATGCTCTAGCCTTCAGATCAATGGCCTTTTAATTATTAAACCCCGTATGTAATATATGATCAGTACGTGGCGCATCGTGCTTTTGAGAAGGGTTCACACTTTTACAGTTCCAAGACCCCGCAATTTTACGCTTCACAGTAAAGATGTTTAAAAAACGGTAAAACGTTGCTGGAAAGGTTGCTGGTAACTTACGTTAGTGCATGCGCAAAATGGAGTAATGATTTAAGAAAAATGATATCGGTAGGGAACAATTTACTGCCTAACCCACATAAAACCCGCAGAAAATTTAATCAAAATCTGATGGAAACTAGACCTTGTTTCTCGGGGTACACTTACGTGTATGCATAAGAGCTAATGATGATACGATCCTGTTGAAATTAACATGGAGTAATTAAACCATTGTCCCCCAACTATGCACCGAATTTGAGCGTGATTGGACGAACAGAGCGTAAAAAAATTATGCTTGAAGGAATTTACGTTTGCGCATTGAGAAGTATGGAACTAATAGTAGACCTTTCCCTGACCCGCACATTCCCTGAAAATTCCATCAGAATCAATGAAAACTGTTGAAATTTGGCTCGTTTAAAAAAGAATACATATTCGCGTATGTGCAATAGCTTCTAATGATATGATTATGTTGAAATTGCTCGGGAATGCTTAAATTAACCTCTTCTACCTATCCTCCGAATTTGAGCGAGATCGGACAACGGGGGGCGTAAGAAAATGATAGTTGATGGAATTTACGTTTGCGCATGCGCCGATAAGTATTGATTTGGGAACAACGAAACTCAAATGGGAACATCTTCACCCCAACCCGCACATACATGAAAATTTCAAAAGAACCGGTTGAATATTGTGGAAATTAAGCTTGTCACAAGGATTTGTGGACATGCACACTCACAATTGAAATACATAAATAAATTATTCCATTTAACCACCCCCTCCTCCCTCCTTCTTTTCCTTAACATAATAATTCCCTATGGATATGATTGAAAACAATTTAAAAGCCTGTGATTGAGGTTGACCTATGGGGCAGATTTGACAATTTTCAAGGAGCCTGTGATTTAAGTTAAAATAATTCAAACATTATACGCCCAATCAGATCCACAGTTTGTTCAGTGATGTCAAAGATACCCCTTTCCAAACCCCCTCCCCTCCCTCAAAATACCGGTTACGGTTAAGATTTGAAATTTTCAAGTAGCTTGTGATTCAAGTTAGAGTATTCCAAACATATTTAATCAATCAGGTCCTTAGTTTATTCAGTGATGTCTAAGATACCTCATTCCCCCGCCCCCTCCCCACCTATTTCAATAAGAAAACACACCCTTTGGGTTAGATTTGAAAAATTTCAAGTAGCCTGTGATTTGAGTTAATGTAATTCAAACATAATTCAAGCAATCAGGTCCCTAGTTTATTCAGTGATGTCCATGATACCCCATCTTATCGAATATTGCCAGGAATATCGCTAGCTTCATTGCGGTATGTTGTACGAGAATAACTACTGCTCTACCCAGTGAATCTAAAAAATTTTGGATTGAACTTTAATTTTAAGTTCTTGCATACGCCTATATTTTAGTTCTGTAGGTACCTATTTAAATACTTCAAAACCACCTCCGTGGGTTTTAAATTTCAAAATTTATCCGGGAGAGGACTCCCCGGACACCCCTCAGCCTGGGAGATATGCCATACACCCCGGTGACCCCTCCCCAAATCGCAACCTAGATCCGCCCCTGCCTCCCACCTCTAAGAAAACACCCCCTATGGGTTAGATTGGAAAACTTGTAGTAGACTGCGATTCAAGTAAGAGTATTTCAAACATTTCTTAACAATCAGCTCCAGTTTATTTACTGATGTCCATGATACCCCATTTCACACCCTCTCCCCCCCTCTCTCTCCCCCAAAACACCCCCTATGGGTCAGATTTGGAAAATTTTAAGTAGCTTGTGGTTCAAGTTAGAGTAATCCAAACATATTCCCCCACTCAGATCCCCGGTTTGTTCAGTGATGACAAAGATACCCCTTCCCCCCTCCTCCCCTTAAACACCCCCTATGGGGCAGATTTGAAAAATTTCAAGTAGCCTGTGATTTAAGTTAGAATAATCCAACATATTTGCCCAATCAGATCCCCAGTTCGTTCGATGGTGTACGAGATACCCCATTTCACCCCCTCCCCCTCCCCTAAAACACCCCTTTGGCTCAAATTTTATAAACTTAAGCAAAGCCTATAATTTATGTAGGTGAAGATATTTCTCCCCACTCATATCAGTTGTCCAATGATCCCTGTAACCGTGAAAAGCGGACAAACATACGTACAGACTGACAGAAAAATTGAGAAAATGGTACCAGTCGTCTACAAATAGCATGAAACGGAAAAGAAACGCAAAATTTCATGATTCTAATCAATTTACAGACAGACATACTTACGACTTTATTAAAATAGATACCGCGCCTGCAACTAGGTGCCCTTCTGCCCCCTTCAGTACCCGGGTGTTAAATGTTAATACGAAATTTGCACAAAATTCGTTGGTGCACAAAAAGAAAGCTTTCGAATGAACTCACCCTTTCTTTTTGGATGCTTGATTTTTTATCTCAATAAGGGAAGTTATCATCTGGGATGACACTTTTTTTTTCTTCAAAACTCCATTAAAACGTGGAGAGGACACCCAAGTTTAGTCTTCGACGACCGTAGGGATCGAGGAAGTCAATGATAATAGAAGAGGAGGACAGGGGAGAAAGGAAGTGCCCCCCACAAAACGACCACAAGTCAAGATTTTTGATGGATAGGAGTGGTTCCTCCTTCTCAATTCTTGAATACGCTCCATCTGGGGATATGTCTGGCGGTTTATACAACCAGCAGGAAGTCCTCTGGGAGTAGCAGGTTAATCGCCTCTCACCTTTGAAGGAGGAACTCTCTCTTTCCATCACCTCTTGTTGTTACATGGTAGTAGAGCGTGGTTAAGCCATCTCTCCCCCCCACCCAGCCCCTCTATTATTGAATGTCCTCCCCCCCCCCCCCCCTTCCACCACCAATAGGCAAAATGGGCAATAACCCATAAAACTTGAAAACTTAAAAACTAAAAAAACATGCCTCTGCCCTACCTATTTGGAGCCCCCCTTCCACTATGCTCCCCCTCACCCCTCTCCCAGCTTCTTGAAAGCTCCGGTAGTGTGATGGATAGGAGTCGTTCCTCCTTCTCAATTCTTGAATACGGTCCATCTGGGGATATGCCTGACAGTTTATACAACCAGCAGGAAGTTCTCTGGGTGTAGCAGGTTAATCGCCTCTCACCTCTGAAGAAGGAACTCTCTCTTTCTATCACCTCTTGTTGTTACAGATGATAGCCACAAAGGAGGCTCCCAATGAGTTGCCCAGCTTGAATAACTTCGTGGCAGGTTTCCCACACCACACCCCGCAACAGGACATGGTCTTAGTCATGACCTTGAGGTTATTTGCCATCACTCATTTTAGCTTGGATATAGCTTGCCGCTGGTAATTTCTAACATACTCATTAATCTTAGCCCACTAGTCTGCTCCATATCCACTAACAACTTGGACATCCAGGATTATGGCAGATCCATCTAGCTTAGTGGCAGAATCCTGCTTCCTGCATTGGTGACTCGGCATATGATACCGTCTCTCCCTTTCCACTTCCCTGTCCCTGATTGACAGAGCACCTGCTATCTGTTGGGCAACCCATCATGGCGTATAATGCAGCCGTCATGAGTCCATGGGAACTGCTGCACTGCATGCTTCGGTTCTCAGTTTTCCTCTGCCAGGCACGGCAATGGGAATTCACTGTCTCATGACAATCTCTAGAACACTTCATCGATCTCACTTGCGGACGTCATGGAAATGGCATTAGTCGCAGGCCTCAATGCCCACTGAAACACATTACACCCACAGGAAGAAAGTGGGGGATTCGGTGCACTGTTGGAATTCTTTACCATCCACTGAATCATGCAGAACAGCAGCAAACTCAGCAGACGAACTGGGTTTTAAAAGCTGTCGGTGTTGCTCGGTCTCACCACAACAAAGTCGAGGTCAGCAGCAGCAGCACAGGCGACCTCTCAGCTCGACCCTTAAGGGCAGCAGGTGTTAGCAGTGTAGACTTGGGATGCTGGATGAGAGGGAGACAATACCGAACCCACCGTCCTTAACTTGTAAGTGAATGTAGGTACTTGGGACACCAGGTGGGAAGCCAAGCTAAGAACGCACAGCACAGCAAAACTCAGGTATCGTTTTAGAATGCCTCAAAACGGATTTCAACGATGAAAATTTAGATAAATTTCATTTTCGGAATTTTTGGAGCCATTGCAATAGCTTCATTTTTTCAAAAACTTGTTAATTGAACCGAGGGAGACGTATGTAGCCAGCGAAAATCAGTTGCCTAACCAGTTGTTACGGCCTCCATTCTACTGTGTATCTTCCCCTGGACCTAATATCATACTAATAAGTGTAAAGGACCTTTTTGCAGTCAGCACTGTCAGGGCCTCCATCTCCCAGTGGTGCTCGGCAAATCACTTGATCCTGAACGATGAGAAGACACAAATCTTGAAATTTGGAGCTAGAGGGAACGATGAAACTGAAGTGACCCTCTAAGGTCTTCGTATTGATGATTCTGTCTCCTGGAAGGCTCACGTTAGGGGATTTGTGAGCAGATTGGGTAAGGCTCTCTACTTGTTACAACGGCTGTCTTTTATATAGTCTCCTTCTATTCTTCTTGCTGCATATTACGGTATTTTTGAATCCCATCTTAGATATGGAGTCATTCTATGGGGCAACTGCAGCAGCGCCATGAAGATTTTCAGACTGCAAAAATCTGCAATGGATTTTGAAAGGGGCTCGCTGTGAATCTCACAGCAGAGATCTGTTCAGGAATTTGGGACTATTGACTCTTCCTGCGTTTTATATCCAGGCAATTTTAAACAGAGTCAAGAACAACCTGGAAGATTTTCCACGCCTGGGGGACAATCACCAATATGATACAAGGAACCGGGATCTGCTTTCTACTCAAAGTTGTCGGCTGGCTCTAGTTCAGAAATATAATCCAGACTCTGTGGGGATAAAGATGTATAATGATCTGCCGGCTGCTCTGAAGTCGATGAGCCCTGCCGTATTTCAGAGGAAAATAAAGGATAGGCTGATTGCCTTGGCTCCATACAGCACAAATGAAGTCTCTTGTGGGAGCTGGTGTTCTCCAGTGAAGTGTTGAGAAATATTGACAATTTATTACCTGTTTTTATGCCATTTTTGCTTGTTTTTTTTTTTTTCTCCTGTTGACGTTTGTCAGATACCTTTTGTTGTATGGTGACAATAAAGTATTTCTATTCTATTCTATTCTATCCGTCACATCAAACCTCGACAAATATGCCCATATCTGCTGACAGACACCACAAAGTCCTTGTAACGTCCCATGTTACAATTCTAAGGGCTAATTCCCGGCTGTGCCGACCCCTGGGAGCCCTTTGCCCCCCCTCGGTAACCCGGGGTGTTAAGGCTCGGAGAGAAAGCCTTTCACAGAGATGGTGGAAATTGGCTGAAGGATTGCTCTTTGCCGCCTTCCTCCTCCCCTAAACTGGGCGGTACGAACCAATAGGATCAATATAAACCCTCCTCCCCCGCCCCGCATCCCCTACATCCCCCAGAAAACCCCTTCACTTTTCTTATTACAATTGCTAAATAGTTGGCCTCTTCCTTTTTTTTCTTGATCCCTTCTTCTTCGCTTCCTTTTATTTCCAATTTTTACCTCCCCCTCCCCCACTCACCCCCTGGCTTCATCCCACTTTGAAAAATTATTTCATAAAAAAAAAAAAATCACCCCTCCATCTCTTACTACCCCATCTAATGAGTTCTCCTTTTGAATTTTCTACGTTACAGTAGGTACTTATCGCTCATCTTTGATCTCGCCCTTTTTTGTCGATCATCCGTTCTGTTTAATTCAATTTTTATAACATCAATATTAATTCTGAGCAATGTCAATTCGTGATCGTTTTCCAAGATATTTCTTCTTTTACGATTTTATTTAAAATATTCCTATTTAAAGATGATTGATTATGCTCGGCCATTCCTCAATCGGAATTTCAGTTTGCTTTTAATATCTCACTTGTGATTTATTCAGCAGGAGAGATGTAGAGGTCGCTGGAAAGATGGAGAGGGGTGATCATGTAAAATGATTTTTTCAATTTATAGTAAATATACATGTAGCTATATAACCTTCCATAGTTCTTCAAATCACCATTTGGTCCATACGAAAGCAGCCGTTCATAGTGTGATCAACCGAACACTATCTAATTCATCGAGTGAACAATATTTATTAAAAGATCAATCCATTTGGACATGGAGTAGAGCTCATTGATGCCATATGGGATAAGGTTTTTAGGTAAAAGAGTTGAAAAAGAAGTTTCCAGTCTGGTTAGAGAAGATGCAACCTTAGAAGGAATACACTGCCAAGGACGGTACAGAAGCTTCCTCGTGGCTTCAACGAGACTTCAACAAGAAAATTACGTTAAGCGTACCACTGATTCAATCATGATGACACTAATAGGGGACTATCTAGGACTATAGTGGAGCCCACACTCCATGAAAATTTCATTGAAATCCACTTGAAATTGTGAAAGCTATGGCTGTGGCAATGAAATATAGATAGACAAACGCTCGCGCATGTGCACAGCGTACCGCTGATTTATTGATGATAAATGTCGTACGGGGCCTCGAGGGACCTTCTGTGCATCATCCCTGAAAATCTGACCAAAATTTCTTCAACATTGACGGACTCATGAGTGTAACAAGAAAATCATGTTCGCGCATGCCCAGAGCGTACCGCTGATAAAATCATGATGAAACTAATAGGGGGCCATCCTGGGCTAAACCCACAATATTCCTGAAAATTTCATTAAAATCCAATCGAAATTGTGGAAGTTATGGCTGCGGCAAGGATATGTGGACTGCATATATGGAAGAGTGCATCCCTGTAGCCGTTTTCCTTGAAGAATTAATTTTTAGCTAGGACTGAGGGGTACAATGTGGAATTTTTTGAGGCTTCGAAAATAGGCACTTATAAACATCAAGTTTGGAGTATTCGTGCGTGTTCATTTTTGAGGATAGAAATCTGAAATTTTTTGGGTGTGTTCCTGATATATTAAAGAAAATTAAGAACCCTCAACCCGTTTGAAATACCATGCTCTTCATGGGGGCTAAATTGTTGTAGTAATTCATCGTAATTTTAACGAGTAATCCCGAGTTTCTATGCTTTCTAAAAAAGCTACAGCGAGCTACGCTTTGGCTGTGCAATTTTTCGATTTTGGACACCCTAAAGATGCTCTTGTAAAAATTTCAGCTGCGTGAATTGGCGAGTGGATTGATTGAGAATTTACGCTGGATTAATTTTAATGTGAAATACAAGGCCGATTCAGTCGCTTTCGGCGAGAAAACGAGATAAACGAGCTTGAACATAAGGTGTTTACTCCGTAGGTGGAGGTTTATCGGTAAGATACTTTGATCATTTACGTAAGATGTGTATCCTAGACCATACATTGAGTCAGTTCAATATCCTAACCTTTCAGCCGTCTGCTGGATTTTGATTTGTGAGCTTATACGTGTGGCCAAGGAAAAAAAAAAAAATCTCCAAAAACCCAAAAATTATTTTTTTTCTTCCCATTCACAAATACCTACATGCGTTATCTAATCCCCTTTGATTTTAGAATAAAATTTGATGGCCTAAATCTTACTTAAACTTCGATTTTTGTAATTTTTTGTTCACATTTAGCTGTTTCTTATGATTTGCTGCCCGATTTTTGGTCCAACAGTACGGTTTTAAAGATTGCAAGATATTTTATATGTCCAAAGATCATAATATGAAGGACTTCAAACATATATTTTTATTTGAGAAAAAAAAGTACAATGATTTAAATATAAAATTATGCATGAAAATTGCGGTTTTTCACATCTCTTGGATCAGAAAAACCAAGCGGGACGAAACGCTGGTCTAGGGATGTATTTAGGTTGTTGTAAATTATATTGAGGAACCTGCAGTGAAAGTTTTAGCTACCGATTCCTGATGATTCATTCGTTATCATCATTTAAGTGGAATAGGGAAAGGAATTATGATATTGTTGGACGTTAACACAAAATCGCTAACAAAGGAAAAAACAGATGACAAAAAATTTCAATTTTCTTCTTAAAACTGTATTTAGACGCAGAATAAAAACCATCACTTAGATCGTAATAAATTTTTATCATATTAGTTTGCAAAATTTTGAACATTTTTGGGCATGATTTGCTGTTTTTTGCAACAAATTATAGGTAATGATTAAATTTTTGGTCTAAACATTTTATTATGCGTAGAATACAGGTTGTATGATCAAATTTGAAAATTTTGCCATTTATCGCATTTGTTTGAACATTTTTGAGCCTTTCTCCATACAAAATTTCACTCTTATAGTTTTGATGCTTGACTGGAAATTTTCTTTAAAACAAAACAAAAAAGTCATTCCTTTCTAATTTATTTTTTCTTCCTGAATTTGATAAAACCGTTCCCAACTCAATATAACGATCTGTTTTCACGATACGGAGTTTTTTCCGTTTTTAGGCCAATTTGCCCCACTGCGCGCCGCTTGGAAGCCTTTTCCATGAAAACTTATGGTCCAATCTCCACATAAGAGGTGGCGCGCGGGCTCTTTCACACCTCTCGAGTCAGTTTGGCGGAGCGCGCCACTTCGGCACCTCCCAAAATTATCAGGCAGAACGATCCAGATTTTAATGAAAACTTTGTGAATCCTATTGTATTCCATAAAAACATCCATGTGGCATCATGAAAAAGTTCTGGAACCTTTCTGGATACATGTATTGCTCTATCATGACGTGAATTATCCCATTCCTGCTTCTTTTTTCTGGCCACAAAGGGTGAAAAAACTTAAAAAAAAAGTATTATCGTTCGTTAGCAACACAAGATCGAGGACATCCTCATCATTCTAGTCTTCAGTGAACATTTTAGGTTTATGCATTCAAAAATTTGCCTATATTAGCCTTCCAACGTCACAACTCCACCTCTTTTCCACCTCTTATGTGTGAATTGCACCTCGCCTGTACCGCGCGTCGGCTTGTGACCTCTTATGTTTGAATCCGGCCTTAGGGGTGCTTACCGAGCCAGAACTAGAGTTCCCTGTTCGTCACTGTGCCTTTTTCCACCCTGGCGATCTCCCTCTCTTTCGGAGCTCGGTGGTCAGGGATGAGGATTTTTAGGTAGGGATGCTTCAGCTCAGGAATGAGTTCTGGAGGCCAGAAGTGTAAATGATCCTACCATTTCCCGCTCCAAGTCATTCTTCAGAAACATGACTGCGAGCATACAAAGCCGTCTGTATGCCCGCGGCATCAATCTTTATTGTTTAAGATCCATGACCCATACAACGTGAATTTACAATTTCTTACAACAGTAACATTTCTTACAACAGTAACATTACACTGAATCAACATCTGTCGGTAACTGGAGAATAAACTTTCTAATTCTAATATACCTATGCTGTACTATACTGGTAAGCCATGAGGAGTTCTTCTTTACTTCTTCCTTTTAAAACTATGTTAACAATTGCTCTTCAGATAGCCTTCTATTTCCTATATATTTTACTCACTCTACACACCGTTAATTGAGGACAGTTACACACCACATGGCGTACAGTCTCCTGCGCTCCCGTGTTGCATAAAATACAGGGGGCGTTTTGTTCCACTTTTATTGAGAGTTCTTTGCTTAAAAATAGAGATAACCGTGTTTTATATACTCATTATTAATTGGGCCAGCATACTTTTAGCATGGAACACGATTTTATCGGGACCTAAAACTGAAAAATGTTACAAGATATTGTCACGAAAAAACGAGATTAAAGTAGCAGCGGATCTAATTTCTTTGCTATTCACCCTACAAAGCTGAAATTTGGAATCATCTAAAAACGAATCATGAAGTCTAAATCCCCCCAGAATAGCTGAGTTGGATCCTTAGCTTTATAATTTCTTGGCTATTCAACCTATGAAGCTTTACTTTGAAATGGAAGCCTCTTGGGGCGTCCAGAAACGAATCGTAAAGTCTGAACCTCCCTAGATCGGCTGGATGAGCTCAGGAGCTAAACTGAAGTTAGTGAAAAAACGTTGCCTATTTCCACGAAAAATAAAGAGGTACAATATTTAATCGATTTCGACGGTTAGGCCATCATCAGTAACAAAGCATAACTGATAGAAAGGACACAGGTTTTATAGTCACAGGTGAAGGGAGATTGAATCCCATCAGTCCCAAGAGAAAGAAAAGGGGGCGGGAGGTACAACCAATCAAGTGCAAGCAAAGTGAAGGGGGATCATAGCTAATCAGATGAAGTGAAAGGAGAGGAAGAATAACTGGTTTCAACAGCTTGAAGTGTTAATTCAAAGCTTTACAGAAATGGACGTATCAGTGGTGAGTGTCCTATATATATTGAGGGATATCCTCATTTAAACATTTACCAGATCTGTCACTTTTGATAATTTCGAATTTTTCAAGTACATTCAACATACCTCCCTCTGGACAAAAATGAAGAAATTCTACAAATGTTCTATCTGTAAAATCAAAATTGTAACTATGATTGGATTCCTTAAGATGTTTCGCAAATGGAGACTTACCCTTATTTTCCTTGAAATCCTCCTGATGCTCGTCTATTCTTTCCTTGAATTACCTACCAGTTTGACCGCAATATTCTTAGCCACAAGAACATTTTAGTTTATAATATAAACCCCACTTTTATCCTGAACATTGATTTTGTCTTTAAAGGATCCTAGTAATGCTTTAAGACTATTTTTAGTTTTAAAACCTACTTTGTAACCTCGTAATGATAGAATTTTGCCGATTTTATCAGAAACTTTCTCAGAATAAGGTATCTTTATCCGTTGCTTTTCTCCGAAATTTACATCTTCACTAGCCAGATCGGAAACTTTTTCCCAACTTTTTTCCCCAAGAAACTTATCCCATATGGTATCAACGATCTCCTTCTTATCCGTTACTAGCCGCTATGCTTTTGATAATGGATTTTTCTTTTGATAAATTTTTTCACTCATTGGAATAGATAGTGCTCGAATGATCATACTATGGAAGGCTGCATGCTTATGGATCAATGCATGCTTATGCCTCTTGACCAATGGGGTTCAATCTCCGCTCACCTGTGACTATAAAAGCTGTGTCCTTTCTAATGTGTCTTCAGTTATAGTTTGTTACTGATGATGGCCTAACCGTCGAAATCGATTTACCATAGTAAACCTTTATTTATCGTGGAAATAGACAACGTTTTTCACTAACTTCCGTTTTGAAATGGGTTTCCTCAACTTCGTCGCGAGTGATTTAGCTCTTATCCGGAGCTAATTTCTTTGTGAATCAACCTATGAAGCTAAGAATTGAAATGGAGAACACTTGGGACATCTACAAACACCCCAGACCAGCTGAGTGAGGTCCGGAGCTAATTTCTTTGCTATTCATCCTATGAAGCTGAAATTTGGAATGAAGGCCTCTTGGGACGTCTAAAACGAATCATGGAGCTCATTGCCACCCAGCTCAACAGAGAAATCCGGGCCTAAGTACCATGTTCAACGTTTGAACTGAAATTTGGAAAAAAAAAAAAAAAAAAAAAAATGGACGGTAGACCTACAGTCAGATCATTTAATAATGATTCATTTTACACATTATTAGTTCATTATGGTTACTTAGCAATATTAGTTTATAACTGAGCGTAATAAATCAGCTTCCCTTGACACTACAGAGGCTTAGGGATTATGCGATGCTGTGATAAAATGAGAGCATTCCAAAAGTGGCTAACGATTTTCCTGCTATGAAAACTAAGGGAGTTACTCTTCCCTAGTAACGCATTGGTTGTACGTGAAAATCAATAGAAAACCCCACCGTGACGTGACCCTCGTGACGTGACGAAAACAAATGGAAACGTCCTGTTAATCATTATTAAATGATAATAAAGCATGTTTTTTGTATAATTGGTACATACATCAAGTTCTAAGTAGTGCACTGGTTTGAATATGATCATAGTCAAATGTTTATAATAGTCACTATAAAAAGAGTACAACATACGTTCTTAATGGTTTTATTTTGACCTCGTAATAGCTGAATAATTGTATTTTATCTCGTTCGGGTTTTGATTTTTGCGAAATTCTTGCTTACCTAGGTCAATAAGTATTTTTCCAAGCAGTTCGACCCAATTGTATTTTTCAATGCTGTGTCCACTTATAATCGTTCTCACCAACTGTTTATAGAAAATTTGAGGTTATTCATACCTCCTATTCTCAGAATCTTCTCCTACCACCCTAAGCAGCGATGAAGTATTTAATCTTCCCGTCTCTATTCTAATCATATATCCAGGTGTCCTATGGGGTAACAATAGAACAGCTTTGATAAATTTTGATTGTATTCCAAAACGATGTAACATAATGTAAAATACCAATTTACAAAAATTCGCTCACGTTATCATGCTGCATGACTGGAACTATTTCAACGATATTTGGGGTCATTCGAACCGAGGAAGGTTTCGTGCTGTAAAATCTATCACGCCGGTGACTTTTAGCACCAGATGTTTTACTTCCGTTTTCATTTGTACTGGCACGAAAATATATATAAAAGATTCTCAGAAGTTGAAGGAGCCGAAGCTCGGAGGCCAATGAGACTGAGACCATTTGCTAAGACAGTAGCAATTAAAAACAGCGTTGTTATTGAAGAAAACAACGTAGCGAGGGGTGGTGGGAGGGGAGGGGGTACAAAATGAAATCTACCCTGAATCGGAGGGGAGGGGATTCCGGGGGAGGCGGTTGTTTTTGAGCGGGAGAAACTGAAGGGGTTGAAACGGGGGTGAAAGGGGTGAGGGAGGGTGAAAGTGGTCGGTGGTGATGAGAAGGGGCAAATGGATGGAGAGTCGAGGGAAAGGAGGGAGGGGAAGGGGGGGAGGACTATTGTAATGTTAGTCGAGCCCCTCCCAGTATTCTAGTATCGATCCTCAGTTAGTACTTTTGTAACTTCTTACTGCGTGGCGCCTTAGGCTTGGGGAGGCGTCTGCCCCCCCCTCTCACCCTTTCACCGCCTCCTCATCACCACCGAAAAATACCCCCTCCCTCCCTTTACCGTCACTTTACCGACGGTTTTCCTTCTCGCCATCACCTAAAACTCCATCTAAAGCTTCGGGGTGGTTCTCATCGCAAATACCCCCTCCCTCCCCTCCGCCACACTTTCACCGCTTTCCCTTTCCAACCCTTTACAGAGAATTGCCCTTCTTTCTCTCTGACTTTCTCTTTCTTTCCACCTTCGGGATAAACAGTACATAAAAAAAGGGGGGGTGGAGACGGAAATGTCTGTTTTGGGTTCTATCTCCTCCCCATCCCTACAAGCCACAAAAATTATTCTTACCTCACTCCAATAGAAGCCACGATACTCTCCCACCACCGCATAGATAATTATGAATTATCTGGGTTTTAATTTCCAAAAACGAATTATCGTAATGATTAAACGATGACAGTGGATAGTGCTGTGTTGTTGTCCGAATTGAAGATTTCTTTTATAAATAATAAAAACGCGTTATTTAATCACAAAAAAAAAAAAAAAAAAAAAAATTATCGTAATCTACCTGGGAGAACATTTTGACATTTTATGTCTTTACTTCGGCACATAAACGAAAAAAGCGTTAACAATTCTATTTAAATAAATGTACCAAAGGTACATAATCGAGGAATTAAATACTGGTTTTTATTTGGAACGCTACATAAAACAACAAGTACGAAAGAAATGCGTGATAAATCGAGAGATTTCCAACGAACGGAAAACGATTTTCGTCCGATGAAAACTAAAGAACTTTCATTTCCCCAGCAACTGCTTGGTTGTACGTGAAAATCAAAAGAAAGATAACTGGATTTACTAACTCTTCAATAATTCGTAATTCTGCGGAGTAGGAAGGGCCTTTCATGATACAAGTATTCCAGCTGAGTGTAATACGAAGTAAGAAAACTTGGTTTCAAATGGGGAAGAACCAATTCAACCACTTTTACACTGAAATACCTACTACTAAGTATCAACAATCCTCGAGGTACGAGTATAAACGCTTGCATATGAGTCTGCAACACATTGGACATTTTATGTCTTTAGTTGCAGACTTGTATGTGTTTCAGACTCGTAATTATCAATGTATGTAATTCAAGATATAAATATTCAAGATGTAATTATTCAATGTGTGTAATTCAGACTCGAATTATCGTAACCTACCTGGGAGAACATTTTATTTTTCTCCCGTCGCAAAGTCTTGGCTTACTATTTGAAACACAGAAAAAATGAAAGCAAAAAAATTCACCCATCAGCTGCATGTTAAGTGAAGTCTGCCTGTATTGGGCATATTCGTATCGTCGAGTATACGAATACGATTTTAATCGCGATAATGATTCGTTCATTCTGAGTCAACTGCGATTATATTCGTATTCGTGTAATCGTATTCGTCTGTCGGCGATTACACGAATACAACCTATAAAAATGCGTCACGGTTATCAATTTCAATAGGGCGTCCCTCCTATAATATGCGAAGCCTTGCTAATATTACCTAGCTTCAGAGAGACGTCCTTAAAACGAATTCAACTATTGAAGCCAAGCCTATTTGTCTCATATCTATTTCAATAGGACGTCCCTCTGAAGCTAGGTAATAGCAAGGCGTCGTATATTATAGGAGGGACGTCCTATTGAAATTGATGACCGTGACGAAGACGAATACGATTACACGAATACGAATATAATCGCAGTTGACTCAGAATCAACGAATAATTATCGCGATTACAATCGTATTCGTATTCGACGATAAGATTGTGCCCAACACTGACCTGGGGGAACATTTTATTTTTCTTCTCTCGCAATGTCTTGGCTTACTAATATTTGAAACACAGAAAAAATGAAAGCAAAAAAATTCACCCATTAGCTGCATGTTAAGTGCAGTCTGCTGTGTCTCCCAAAGTAAAGGACTGACCTTCATGAAATTTGGAACTTATTGAAACTGTCCTACTGGGTAGGTACATAGATTTAAGCTCAATCTGAAAACATAGAGATCTGTTATTTGGTAAATCGACTACATAACATGCAGCGGCAATTATCCACAAAAAATAATCTTAACGAATCAGAGATATTGATGTTTGTATGGCTAACAGTGTGCTTATCTCCAGTCTATCTCCCCGAGTCGTTCCGACCTCTGAAAACGCCATGGAAAAAATAATCGACGTTCAGGTTTAATTTATAATGACCAAGAGTGAAGTACCTACTATCAGAAAAATGTTAGGAGAAATTTACCTTCTTATCGTATTTTTTCTCCTCTGTCTTCCAAACCACATCAAGGGATTTAATGTTTTTCACGAATTCACGTTCAATGGAACATAATTACGGATTTGATCCATCAAAAAGTTGTGGTCAGGAGTATGTTTGTTGTCTCTCAACATTCATAATAATTTAATTTGAGAGATTTACTGAAATGTTTCCCTCATACAACCGCTTCACTACAGTTCGGCAACTTGAAATCCTATCCTACTTGGCTCACAAATTCCAAATGTCAGCTTCTTAGGATGAATAGATCAGAAATAGGATTTTTTGAATCACAAAATCAGCTCACGCTGCTGATTATCAATGGTATTTTTGCAATCACTTTATTTTGAATGACTAGCTGTTAATTTTGCGACCCATCCCGACCAATTCCGTCTTGAGTTAGATCGCGTTTAAGAGGATATACATATATGCATACACACATACGTCAAGGACAAAGTTAATACAATAGCGCGTGTTTTTAGCATGGAACATGCTTTAACCTTGAGCTGACTGCCCGTAAACGTTACGCGGAAGTGTCACGAAATTTTCTTTTGATTTTCACGTACAACCAAGCCGTTGCTGGGGAAATGAAACTTCTTTAGTTTTCATCGGACAAAAATCGTTCTCTATTCGTTGGAAAGCTCCCGATTTATCACGCATTTCTTTCGTACTTGTTCTTCTATTTATGTCGTAGTTTTATATTTGTTTATGTTATAAATAAATATAGTAAACAATGGCACTTGTTTTTTTGTCACTTGGTTGAGAAGTTAATCTTGGTTGTAGTAATTGTAGACGTGCACCATAACAGAAAATTACATACCTAGTAATTTCGATTAGTAAAATATTTATGTCGTAGTTTTAGCGGGATGAAAGCATGTTCCATGTTTTAGCATTTCAGCCGAAGACTCGAAGCGGAAAGCAACCGAGGGTTCCTGGGGCCCCTTGCCAGGCCTGAAGGGGCCTAAAGAAACGCGCTAAAAATCTTAATTATTTTATAATAAGAAGTTGCTTTTTCCTTCAAAAATATCTTAATGGCCGACGTTGATTTTGAAATATCGGAATCACGTTCATATGGAAAATTCCCACTAACCAATCAGATGGACTAGAACGCGAAGTTAAATAACAAGTTTTACAGTCTTCAATCTACGCGTTGAAGAAGTTGGTCGTTTTGATCTTTTCACAGATCGGATTACCTGAGTTTTTCTGATTTACGTTGAATGCATCAAGCCCAAAAAATGGCTCCTTCAACCCAAACTCTCTTCACCGAGTGGCAAGTGAAACCTCAAATTATTTTGACGTCGTTTTACCCTCCTCACGTATAGGTGATGATTTCTACATGAGCTCGGGGAAGTTGAATCACCCATGTTAATGGGTGCGTAATTATTTTCTCGTTAAGATGCCTTCATTATCGACCGGTACTGCCGGATCTCGTACCTAATTATAATCCGTGATTAGTATTATTAAAACCTATTGTCATAAATTTGTGGTCGTGTTTTAACTAGGTTTCTACGGCGTTTGATAATCAGCTGTGACGGGCGAGCTGATGAAAAATGAGTCGGTTGAGACATTTCGTGTAAGGCCACCAAACTTGGTACGCTTCAGACGTTCAATTTATAAGACGTGTTTCATCCAGTAGCAATGATTCGCTCTGAATATGGCTTCCAAGTTAGGTATATGGCTGTCATAGCATTTCATATCTGTTCAACTGTCTCAGTTCACAATATACGGATGCACTGTTAGGTTTAAATGATACAGTTTCGTTGCCATTGACTGATTAGAGCTTGTGCGCAAGCCCGAATCGAATTTCCTGAAACATGCGAAGCCTTGCTAATATTACCTAGCTTCAGAAGGACGTTCTTAAAGCGAATTCAACGATTGGAGCCCAGCCTATTTGTCTCAAATCTATTTCAATAGGATGTCCCTCTGAAACTAGGTAATATTAGCAAGGCTTTGCATATTATAGGAGGGACGCCCTATTGAAATTGATGACCGTGACGCATTTTTATGGGTTGTATTCGTGTAATCACCGACAGACGAATACGATTACACGAATACGAATATAATTGCAGTTGACTCAGAATCAACGAATAATTATCGCGATTACAATCTTATTCGTATTCGACGATAAGATTATGCCCAACACTGCCCCCCCCCCCCCCCCCCCCTACTTACCCACAATCATTACATTGACTAGAATGATTTCACAACTGCATACTGCTCAGGTACGCCTGCCTACGAACCCTTGCATTACATGCACCAATACATGTGGAACGCCGTTATCCCCCTCTCAATGAGCCCTATTCACTATGATCACTTGATTAATGATAGCTGGCAAGAGACAGTTGAAAAGGGGAAGAATCCGGGTCATCTCATGGACCATTATCCGTCAATCGTCCCACACATCGAAAATGTGTCATTACAAGCTAGTAGAATGCAAGGGCTCGTATATAAACGTGACATCACTGTGCCTATTTGGTGGTTACTCAACTGTCTTCTGGCCACCAATACAGGGTGGAACCGGATATGTGACGAACATTTTTTTTTTTTTTTTTTTTGTGTGTGTGCTAATCTGCATCAAAAATGTAGTAAAATGCCGCAAACCGCATATTTTTATCTCAATCCGTACTTGAGATTTGATTTTTCAAAGGTTTTTTCAGGAAAACCGGTTTTTTTCCTTTTAAAATAAAAATTTCTCCACTTCTCCACACTTTTTTAGCGAATTAATGTAGAAAATGAAGCTTATTGCAATGGCTCCAAAAATGTTAAAATCAAAATTTTCAAAAATTTTTTAAAATGAAATCCATTTTGAGATATTCTGAGACGAGTTCAACGCTTTTCCATATACGCGCGCGCGTGTGTGTGTGTGTGTGTGTGTGTGTATGTGTGTGTTTATGTGTACTTGCGTGTGCGAGTGTGCGTGTCTCCTTCAGGACGATAACTCTTCTTAGGATTGAGATAAATTTGAGCTTTTGGAGAGTAAAGAAGTTGTTTAGTATTAGTTTTGCATAAGATTGTGATAAAAAATTATGTACTTAAATGTCATTAAAATGAGCATTAAAATCTATTAAAGGTACCTTTTGCTTGGGACGACTGGAACGATGAACGTTCAACGATTATCGCTGCGCACTAGCTCTTTGTTTTCCTCATGGAGCTGTTTTGCTTCACACGACTGCCGCGTGGATGGTTAACGACTACCGTACAGCGAGAATAGTCATACGAGAGTGGGTGGATATAATCGTCAGTCGTGAACTATCATTTGGCCGGACCGGTTGTTTTTGCAAAAAATGTCTCCTTCATTTTCTGTTGCCGATGACGAGGTACTGATGGAGGAAGTGGCAACACATTGGTATATATAGATACATAATCTTTTAGAAGAACTTTGACAAAGAAATAGAGAGTTTGTTTGTTTGCAGCATAGAGAGCATAGAGAGCATAGAGAGATTTGTTTGTTTGCAGCTAAAACCCTTCCTATGTTAAAAATGGTAAAATGATAGCACTATGAGGCTACTAGCAACTAGTATGCTGATACCCTAGTTGCTAATACCACCTCATGGACCTAAAGTGGACTGTATTTCAAATAATGTTGCACTGTAGTAACCAATGACTAAATATGATAAATGGGACTAGGATAAGTAAATAAATGTGTATAGGTATATACGTAAGCTTCAGGTGATTTATTACACAGTATGTACCTAAGTGAGACAACTTGTGAAAATGAATAAGTTTCCTACCTATAGAGTGGCCACTGAAGGAAATGAAGATGAAGGTAACAGATAACGATAAATATCACAAATAGGTTACTCCTCTACTTTCTCAAAGTTCATTCCCATAGCCGAAGAGGAGGAGATGAATCAACAGAAATTTATTGAAGTTGATGAATATATTGAATCGGGTTAAATGATGAAAAAAATGGATATTATGAAGGAAAAATAGGTGTAGGTGAGGTGACATAAGGTAATGGTGGAACGGAGGAATGCGAATTTCGTCCTGAACGGTTGCAAGTAACAGGTCTTCTGTTAACAGTTGCTCGTGTTGCTGATTCAAAAGTCGTTTTACGATTTGTTTATACTATGATATATCTGAGTACCAATGTAAAAATAACAATATAAGTAAAATCACCTACAGTTACTCACCTCAGCGTAATAGCGAGTTCTCTCCAGATGTTACAGGGTACAGAGTTCCATTGTATGATCTTTTGGAAATTAAGTTCTTTGAATTCCAGCAAGTGATCAAACTGGTTCACAGAAACACGGACGAATTTGGTTATCTTTTCGCTGTCTTCACAAAGATGATTTTGAAATCAATTCCAAAAAAACATACTGACTGTTTGGAACTACCTTGTTTTCTGTTTTACTGTTTTTTGTACATCAAAAAATAGTACTAACCCATAAAGAAGTTTGTGAAGCAGAATATTAGGTACCTACTTTTCAGTTATACCCCCCCCCCCCCCCCCATTCAATTTGTCTTCAACACGACCGCCCGATGTTTCTAGGCATTACTTCTTACTTAGATTACGTTATGTTATGTTATGTATTTTTGAGATGCGAGCTTGCGAGCATCCAGACCGCCAAAGTATACGCATCATTCTGACCTACATGTCCAACTAATCTGTATTTTTACTAAGGGATTGACTACTTGATGTAATGTGATTTTGAGATGCGAGCTTGCGAACATCCAGACCATTAACCTATACACAGCATTCTGATATATTTGTGCAAATTCATGTGCATTCTACTTGTGCGAATTCATGTGGAGGCAATCAAACCACAACCTCGCCAATTTGTTTCAACAAATCCTCGGTAATTCTCTTTTCCTTCTTTTTTTTAAAAATAATATAATTTTTTCCCACAGCTCGAAATTGTCACCAATTCTACGTAAATATGTAACTAAGTAAGAAGGAATGCCTAGAAACATCGGGCGGGCGTGTTGAAGACAAATTGACTGGGGGGGGGGGGGGGGGATAACGGAAAAGTACCGAATATTGTTTAGATGAAGGTGGTTGCTACAAAATTGACAGTTTTTGTGTTCCATTACAAATAACCCAACATAAATGTCATGCGAAAAATTCGTTCATTATGGTTATGTTGCATGACGGGATCTTTTTTGTTTGTGTCGTAGTAAGACAACCCCTCACTCTGTATTCGGAAGGCGCAATGTAATTAAACGAACGACACTCTCACTGTACGCTGAAGTCCAAATTAGAAGTTTTTCTTTCTTTTCACTTAATACGCGATTCCCCACGCAACTTTTATGAAGGGCCCCTCCTCCCTCTCATCTTACGTCCGTATAATTCACCAACAGAAATTTGTTCTGTTCCAGCAGGCTGACCCCGAGTTTCGTGCTTCTGTCCTCGGCCCTCCAGTTAAATTACTGCCGTAAAAAACCCTCCCCTCCCTGCCATTTCCCCGCCATCCCCCCACCACTCCGTCGGTTTCATTTACATTACCGACCATGAACTGCTGATAAGCCACATGGACCGCTTCGCCTTGCAGTAGATCATGAGTTTTTGAGAGCTGACGCCATTAAAAAACTTTTGCCGCCTCCACCCCCCACACCCTGGAGAAGAGAGGGGGGAGCAAAACGAAGAAAAAGTTGGAAAAGGAGAAGAATAAGGAGTTGTAAAATAAAAGTTTAACGAGAGACTTCTGGTTGAAGGCGGCGGTTTTTTCCATCTGATAATGAGCGTCGCTATGCCCCTTAATTACATAGTTTAATTACAGTTCAGGGT
Organism: Adelphocoris suturalis; assembly: GCA_030762985.1. Lineage (NCBI taxonomy): Eukaryota > Metazoa > Arthropoda > Insecta > Hemiptera > Miridae > Adelphocoris > Adelphocoris suturalis. The sequence goes on along the minus strand of CM061042.1, from coordinate 46,527,637 downwards.
CTCTCTCTCTGTTGGGTGGTGAAAGTTCAGGATTTTTTTTTTTTCGCCTCAAGGCGGAACCCGCCGATCGTAAGAGCGATAGCCTGTGACTTTGTCCAGATGGCCATTTGTTCTACTTGAGGCCAAAACATTTGGAACTGTTTTATGGAAGTGAGTCAAGAAAATTGCAATATCTCAAAGTGCGTTTCCACCTAACGAGGTAACTCTAATGAACGAATGAATCTGGGTTTATACGGTTGGTAGAATGATATTTTTATAAGCAGAGTGGTGTGTGTGAGTTTGAACGAATGAATTTATTTAAATCAAAAATATATTTAAGTTTAGATCATTTAACATTTACAAAAGGTTTAAACGTGCCAATAACATTTTGTCGACATAAAAAACAATACCAAAACCGAAAACAGGCTACAGGAGTTTTTACCATGACAATAACTAATACTGTAGTTTCTGACCAATACTCCCCCTCACGAAGTGTTAGGTATTACCTTCTCGTAGACCTAGACTCTTCAAAAGATTTGACAGTCTTCTACAGAGTGACTTCGTCAAAACATCTGCTGTCATGTTTTTGGTATCCAAGTATCAGTCGAAGCATGCTGGCCCCATAACTTGATATTTTTATATGCAGAGTGGTGTGTGTGAGTTTGAACAAATGAATTAATTTAAGCCAAGAATATGTTTAAATTCAAAACCAAAAACAAAAGGTTTGAACATGCCAACCAACATTTTGTCGACATACAAAACAATACCGAAACCGAAAACTGGCAACAGGTGTTTTCACCATGACAATAAATAACACACTCTAGTGTCTGACCAACACTCCCCCTCATGAAGTGTTAGGTATTATTTTTTTGTAGTTCAAGTATCCGTCGAAGCATGCTGGGCCCATAACCTGATATTTTTATATGCAAAGTGGCCTGTGCAAGTTTGAAAGGAAGAATCAATTTAAATCAAGAATATGTTTAAATTGAGAACATTTAACATTTACAAAAGGTTTCGAACGTACCAACCAACATTTTGTCGACATACAAAACAATACCAAAACCGAAAACTGGCAACAGGTGTTTTCACCACCACAACAACTAACACACTGTAGTGTCCGACCAACATAGAAACTGCTAGGTACTTGAACAGTTGTGACTACCAAAGATAGTATCTTAATTCTTTCATCTATTTTCTCCACTTTAACCAGGTAAACGGTTTTTGGCTAAGGATTGAATAGAGAATCCGAACAGAGGGAAATATACTGCTGTTGGAAGCCAGCTTGAGGCAGCTGGTGGAACCTAACTCGTACGAATCTCCTGCGACCGGCCACCACACATGCAGCTTTGTAATTTTCTTCCAACTACCCGTTTTGGTAACTAATTTTGGATAAGAACAAGTCTTTGGATCAGCTTGATGTTTTTTGTCAGTAAAAAAGTAAAAATATAAATGTGCGAAGTTTTACAAGATTTTAGCAAATTTTTGTAGAAAATGAAGATATTGCAATGGCTCCAAAAATTTTAAAATCAAAGTTTTCGAAGAATTTCTTCATGAAATCCGTTTTCAGACATTTTGAAATGAACCCTAGAGTTTCATGCTTTTATATATATATATATATATATATATATATATATATATATATATATATATATATATATATATATATGTATATATATATATATGTAAGATGGGCTTGTTTAAAACTCTGGTGGTATTTATTATCCCATTCTATCGACTCACTCCATTGGTCAACGTACAGCCTGTGTCCTTTTCTGAAATCATGCTCCAACCTGGAAATTCAAAAAACTGACACCATGCAGAAGTAATTTGAACGCGAAACAAGCAGCTAAGTAAGTACGAATTGAAAGTTCAATCCATCTCGGCGTGTACCCACTTCATTAATTAAAGGAAGGACCCAATTAGTAGTTGGTGCTCCGTGTTTTCCAACGTGTGAACCCCGCCTATTAACAATAGAAACCTTATTAATTTCGACATTTATTCAAAAATACTCATCAACATGAGGATATCTCCCGGTGGCTTCGCGGTTCAAGGAAGAATAACTCATTTGGTGTTCATTCACTTCCACAAGGAACCTTATCTTGTACCTGAAATCGAAACGGGAAATAATGAGAAATAACAAAAAATGGAAATTAATTCCATGTTTGAGAGGATGCAGCAGGTTCTCCACGGTAAATATTTTACCAAAGATTGTGTCACTGTTCGCTGAGTGTTATGGGATATCACAATTATTTTCTTTTCAGTCACATCCCAATAATTGGATTTTAAAATAACAGCGCGCTTTCCCTCGTATCTTTGCATCTCCTTGTAACAAGCGTCCTATTTACGGTTTTCATCCGATATAGAGGAAATTTTCAGGGATTCAGGCTGTAGATGGTCTTCGATGAATATGAGGTTTGTTCGTTGAGACCACCAAACCAGTTTGCAACCCACTTGAGGCGTTCGCTGAGTTCTCTGACTATTAGAGAACTCCCTCACTACTACCACCCACGTTCTTGGCGAGTTCGCAGACGTTTCCAAACTAGTTTCCAACCGGTTGCGGATCTTCAAATCGATCAGAGCATTTTCCCGCTGACCATTTTTTGATTGGTTGTCCCCTCAATTCCAAACTCACAGCAGCCAATGAAATAATTCGAATTTTGGCATTTCTTATCGCCGCTGTCCGTCACGTATTTCTCAAACATTCACAAAATTTATGACCAACTTTTTGATTCTGACTCATCTCCTTTAACAACGTTTTCTTCAACGAAGACGAAATGAAGGTTTACCTGAAGCTTAAGGTGCAGAATTATTTAAGTAAAGTTGTACCGAATCATGACGGTGAAACGTTCCTGAGCCTTTTTCGAGTGTGCCGGAAAATTGTGGAAGGGCTAGCGTCGAGGTACGAAACTTCGGAAGCACTTATATACCAAGTAAGTAATTAAACATACCTACACGTGAAGATTTTAGAAATGGGGTCTTACCTACGTGACAAAAAGCTATAGGAGGGTGAAGGATAGATATTCCATGCTACAAAACTTAGAGGATTGGTTCTATTTGTAATTCCCAACAGTTTTGGTGTACGATTACAATATTTTTTTACCCTATGTTCTTAAAGGTATCTTTGATTAGTAGGTACCTACAAGTTAAATACAACAGTACAAATTATAGCAGTGAATTTTAAATACCTAACCAATGAATGGGAGCACAAGGCAGAAAATAAAGTATGGAAAGCGCCAAAGCGGTGGTTTGTTGTTTTTTTCACGCGGAAGGTTGCTCCATGTTTACAAAACCGTCGGAATCATTCGCACAGACTCCAATCCCCAACCGGTTTGAAATATTTGAAAGTTTGCTGAAGTTGCGCATGCGCACTTGATCAGTCTCCAATCAGCTTGAAACAATTTCAAAGTCACTGCCAAACGCCTCAGCGAAAAAACCCATTATCGCTCCCGATCCACTGCTGGTATTGCGCATGCGCCTTTAATGTTACTGGGGGTTATCACAGAGCTTTCACAGCCTGTTGATTCCAGCCTTTCCCTCCTAGACCACCCAAAGTGTGCGATGTCCTCGAAAAAGACGCTCCGCTTACAAAAGATGCCAAGCCATAAAATGCATATCGTCCCGTTTGGGCCAAGCCAATAGCCAGACCGCCGCACAGTGGGACGAAAGAGATTCTAGGCGATCAAAATTTATTGGCTAATATATTGGCTTTTCTTATAAGAAATGTAAGCTGATTCCGAATGTACCCCATGTTCCTATATCCAAAATTAATGGTTTCTTAACGCACTTTTTCATACAAAACCTTAAAATACGTTTTTTGATATATTTTTCAAAATTTTGAATTTAAAACCCGTTCAAAAATGTTTCTATCCCACAGAAATTTGTAGAGAATAGAATTCTGTTTCGATTGATCACAAAAAATCAAAAATACTATGGAAATTAAAGGTGTTATGATTTTTAAAAATTTTACCGTTCATAATTTTGCTTCAGAGTCTACCCATAGGTAGCGGAAGCATTATTTTCACTTTCGGGGGAAAAAAAAATCGAAATCTCCAAAGTCAAAATTTCCACTCGCATTTTACGTTTTAGACCATTCTGAACAACTTTGGTTCCGTGTCTGTATGTGTGTGTCTGTGTATGTCGTGTGTCCGCAAATTCTTGTAACAAGCTTATTTTTCACAGTTTTCATCCGATTTGGATGAATTTTTCAAGAGATGTGCGTGCTAGGGGGTAGACGGTCCCCTATCAGTTTCATTATTCTTCACTCAATACCTCACTCTGCGCATGCTCAAACGAAAATTCTACCATTCATCATTTTCTCTCACCCTAGTCGTCCAATCTCGCTGAAAACTCGGATTATAGTTGGGGGATGACAATTTGATCATCTTACTTCAATTTAAACATGATTGTATCATTTTTCACGCTACTGCGCATCCGCCAATATGACATCCTTGTAACAATCAGGGAATGTGTGGGCTAGGGGGTATACGGTCCCCTGTCAGTTGCACTGTTGCCAAATCAATACTTCACTCTGCGCATGCGCAAACGTAAATTCCATATTGCTCCATTTTTTCACGCCCTAGTCGTCCGATCTCGCTCAAATTTGGATGATAGTTAAGGGATGATATATATTGAAATTGATTGGGAAAACGTTGAATATTGGTGATAAAATGTTAAATTTGATTGGGAAAATGTTATGTTAGATTGGGAAAAGCTATAATTACTAAGAAACACCCTTGTAGAGAAATCGAGTTTGTTAGAATTAAGTTAGGTTAGGTAGGTAGGTAGGTAATGACACCTATGTAATGACAAATTGTCACTAATTAGTTTTGTTTTTCATTGATTTTTTTCTCGTTACTGCCTAATTACAAGTCCCGGCGAGAGCAAGTTCCGTCCCCCAAGGCCATTTTCAAGACTGGATGGAGCCTTCACTTCTCATCACGCTCGCCTATCACTACCACTAGTAAACGTTGTCTCATGAATCCGCGGAGTATGAAGATCAGGCATAATTCTCAGTGAATAAGGATTTTTGAGGTTCAAATTTTAAATGAAACTAGAGAATCTGCAGAACAAAATGATATGTTATGTGCTTATGTGTGTGTTATGTTATGAGCTTTTGCTTTTTTGAAACAATGTAAAAAATAAAAAAAAATTCAAATAATGAAAATGTAGTCAAAGATGATGAATAACTTGAAGCACACAGAGATGTTTACTAGGTTTGTTTCAGCCTGCTCGAGTACAAATGTGCTAGTACGGCGCAGTCGCTCTGCGCAGCTAGCGTCATGTTCCAGTGTGGTTAAGTTCTTGTACCTATGTTAATGCGGGGGTGTTACATTAGAATCTAAGTATATCTAAGTACATCAGAATCTACGTATATCAACCCCAGATGTAGGCACTCACCATATGAAAATTAATTAGAAAATACATAAAATACCTACCTACGCTTCACTAGTCCGTTTAAAGGTGATAACAGTTATTACAAACTCGATGTCGTGAAGTGAGACTTTCATTTTAGGTCAGCTGATACGATCATCGTAGTTTATTCCGTTATATATTAACACCATACCTCATTTACACAAATGATAACGTTATTTTTTCCCGGAAAACTTCCCTTAGGGAGAGCGAACGGATTCGAGCGTACAGCGATCCGGGTGGACACATTTGACGATTCATTAAAGGGATCTATATGAATAACAAACTTAGAAACACTATTATTTTTTTCGAAACTTATCAAGATCTCGATTTTAGTGAAGTTTCAAAGGAAAAATAAGTAATATAGACGGCTTCAAAATTTTAAATGTGGGGAGGGGGGGGGGGGGGCACTAAAAATCCGTTTCATACATCAAAAACACAATCCTAGATTTTAACGTCATATAAGTATATGGTGTATTTCCAGAAGATAACTTCCTTAAAATAAGGCGATAACATTTCGTTCCAACGCAGGAGAATCCGTCTCGGCAAAAGACGGTTCGGGTTCGCTGGCCAGCCCGATCCCCCACGGAATTTCAGGTTCAAATTTACTATTTAGTGGTCCAAAAAATGCTAAAAATCGGTTTTTTGACAATAGGGCATGTGGGGTGTCACAGTAGAAGTATTTTTCTGCGCTGAGTCGATTGCGACCACTCCCAGAGTTCTAAATAAGTGAGGTGAAAAATTCCCATAATTGACTAAAATTTTGTCATTTTCGAGTTTGGGATGAAATTTTCTTTGCGATCTCGTGAAACGGCAGTCCCCTTAGTTTTATTCAGGACACGGTTGGCTTCAATGATCAGAACTTGAGTGCCTAATTAAAATTATCAAATTTTTCTGAAAATTCGCTCTATTAGCCATGCTGCATGGTTGAGTATTTTTTTATACGACCCTGCATTTCAATTCTATCCTTTCTGGTTGATCGAATTTGATGCTGAACATTCGGAACCAATCAACCCAAATTCATGGGTAGGGGTAGACATTTTATTTTCTTGTTTGACTACAAAGGTTTATTATTGAAAATTATAAAACAAAAGAGTTTTTAAACCATACCTAAATCTGAAAATTACTGTGCAAATCAAAATAATGGTGATAGCAACTGAAAGATCTTGGTCCTTATAACTCTGTGCTCTCGGCGTTGCTGTCATTGGAGACAAAGGAAGGTTACCAACTTGTTAAAGAAATTCACCGACCCATAAGGACAAGCCACCTGAGATAATTCGTCAAACTCGTGAATGGCCATCTTTCGCTTATAAGAATTTTTCATTTCAGATCCAACAATCGAAAATTTTCCGCTCAAAACTCCAAATATTTCCCCCAAAAGTGGGTTGATAGAATATTACATTACGTCAATAGAGGTGGCGAGTAGGGGGGGGGGGGGGGGGGCAACTTTTCTCCTACCCCTACGATTTTCCTCCATTTCCAGTTAAATATCGCCCATCCAATCATCCGACACCCTTCTCATTGCACATTTTTAGAAATCTCTTGTTAAGGTCTTTCAGTTGGTGGATTAAAATATAACAGTTGCCCCATTTCAAAACGGAAGTTAGTGAAAAACGTTGTCTATAGAGAGTTTTTGCTCTTCCCGTAATTTTCTACCCGTGTACGCGAAAAGACTGAAATACCAACTGCGCATGCGCGAATCTTCACGTCAACGTGTAGAACTACGAGAGTACGGGAAAAAGGCCTATCTAAACGTGCACGGGAAAATGCATTCGTTGGAATTTCGGCCTACGGGTAGTCATCATAGCCTGACACAAAGGTAACCACAGTGTGACCAAGGTAACCGCAGTTACGCAGTTACCAGCAAAGTTAACCACAGTGTGGTTGCCAACAACACGTTGGTTGGTCAACAAATCAAGAGGTTATAGTGAAGTGCTCCAGCCATTTAAGGTACCTAAGCAATAAATGTATTTATAATTTATGTATTTATAAATAATTATAAAGCAATTAATTATTTAAATAAGAATAGGTTGTACGAAAAGAATACGAGACAGCTTTTGCAACACTTATAGACGTTAGCGTTTGGTTTTTCACGTATACGTGTAGAAATACGCGTAAAAATCACGTGAAGAGCTAGCATCTCCAGCTGCTTGCTCTAGACGCTGCTCTACACTATTTCCACGAAAAAATAAAGAGTTACAACGTTAAATCGATTTCGACGGTTAGACCATCATCAGTAACAAACAATAACTGTACACACATTAGAAAGGACACAGCTTATATAGTCACAGGTGAAGGGAGATTGAATCCCATTGGTCGAGAGAAAAGAAGGGTGGGGGGGGGGGCTGGAAGTACAACCAATTAAGTGCAAGCAAAGTGAAGGGGGGTCATAGCTAATCAGATGAAGTGAAAAGAGGGGAAATTTTACTGGTTCCAAAAGTTTGAAGGGATGATTCCAAGCTTTATGGTGTTTTGCAAATGCAGTCCTACGCTTATTTTCTCTGAAATCCTCCTGATGCTCTTCTATTCTTTCCCTGAATTTACTACCAGTTTGTCCGCAATATTCGTAGCCACATGAAAATTTTAGTTTATAAACCCCACTTTTATCCTGAACATTGATTTTGTCTTTAACGGAACACTTTCCTTTCTCTCGACCATTTGGATTCTTGCCTTTCTAATGTGTGTTCAGTTATTGTTCGTTTCTGATGATGGCCTAACCGTTGAAATCGATTAACATTGTAATCTTCATTTTTTCGTGGAATTGTACAACGTTTTTCACTAGCTTCCGATTGAAATGGGTTTCCACAACTTCGTCGCGAGTGATTTAGTTTTTTAGTTTTAGTTCGCAGTTGCCCCATTGTGGGTCACCACCCCTTAGAAATTCGTGAAACATAAGTTTCTGTCAAGGCCCTTACATATTTAGTACTGCTTTTGAAAGTGTTCTAATATCCCCAGTATTAGTAGATTATTCTGTAATATCTCAAATATTACTACAATTGTATAATATATTTTACTTTGTGGATTCTACTTTGTATAATATATTCTAAATGTATGATAGACTAATTAAACGAGTAAATACTAGGTAGGAAATGGAGAAAGCCTCAACAGCAAGCGAGATCTACTTACAATACTGGAAGCATTCGTTTCACTTTCGTCTTGAAAAATTTGTTTCTCGCCAAAAAGGACGCCCCTCAAATGCATGCATTACTTAACAACGTGCTATATAAGTAACAGAGATTCGTCTGGTGTAAAACAACCGCTGAACAGTCAATTAGACTGGGCAAATGTTTTATCCAGCATTCGTAGTTTTTCACTTCAAAGATTCAACTAAAGCCGAGCAAGCTTTATCGCTGCGATGCCCATTTAAAGGTCTCACATGAACAGTTTGTAAGGGGTGTGGACGGGTGACGCTCAACATGTGGTTCGCACGAGATTTTACCGACTAGAGCTCACTTGTCCAATTCCTTTGGTCTAGATAGGGACAGGAAGGCACCACATAAAATGTTAATCAGCCGCGAAGCCTCCCTTGAAAGGCTATGTATATCAGGTGGGCGACGCGACGCCAGTGACCGACCCCCGAGACACAGATAAGCTCTCACTCTTATTGCCTTGTATTACCCAACCCCACGGGCTCCACCCCGACCAAATATTTTATACGGCGGTTTTACTCGAGGCAAAGGGCTCTTCTGATGATAAGCGGCCGCTCATCTTTAAGGGATTCCTTTGCCTTCCACGGACTTTACCTCAACAACAGAGCCGTGCAGGTTGTCACCGCATTGGGGGCTAAATGAAGGTCTTGGTGAACCTTCTACATTTTAATGCCGTGTTACGAGCGTCTTTCATAACAGGACCCAATCTCAATTCGGGCCTCCTAAGCAAGTAGCCGTTTAGGTGAGAGACGATCAAAACAAAGAATCCTCCGTGGGGGCGTAAACACTCATCCACTCTTCATAATCGCGATACAAACGCTGTATCAGTTAAGTAACATTCGATCAAAATTCGTTGAAGATACAACTTCGTTTCCAATTAATTAATATCACCGCCTCACGTCAGAACGAAGGCTCTTTCAGGTAGAAAATTAGTAGGAAGAACAGAATTCCAATGACAAAAGATCGGAAGCTGAACTTTATTCATTTATTTGAATAGATACGGGCGTAGCCCAATTACAATATACATGACAAAAAATAGATGTATATAACAAAACAAAAGTTCATGACATGGAGTTCATGAAATTTCTTAAACTTGACCATAATTTACTGGTAAAATACATCAACAATTAACACAACTTTCAATAAAGAAGGCCACAGGACTTGAGAAATCAAAACCGAACTAAATATTAAATTAGGGACAAAACCTGCTTCTTGAAGTAACTTAGACTGGAGGTGAACAGATTTAAATTTCGGACAATGAAGCTAAATAATTTATATGTCTCTGAATTCTAGTAATAGGGCTATTTAATGAATAATTAGTGTGGGTGTGAGAAATAGAAAAAATGAAATGGTGGGTTCTCTTCAAGAAGCCCAACATCCATCATTGCCTTATTCTGTATGAAATCAATATGATACGAAAACCTCATCTGAACATCAAATAGCACACCCAGATCCCGCGACGATCTGACGATCAAGAACGTGTCCATCGATATAAGAACTGCAAAGGTTCCATGGCGTCCTCCACAGATCGTGGAAGAATGCTGTAGATTTGTCCTCGGAATACTTGGAGAAGATCGGAAACTGTTGTCACCTGATTCCATGTTACGATGGACGAGCTTTTTGGCAGTTTTCGGGCTGTTCGGTGGTGAGGGTGTAGAAGCGGATTCTAAATGCCCACTCTCTTGGCAGCCTTCATACTGCTAACCTTCTTGGCAGCCATTAATGCTCATGCTCTTGGAAGGCTCCATACTGCATACCCCTCATATTAGGCTTTGTACTGTCCACTCTCTTGGCAGGCTTCATAGGTCTCTGGGCAATCTTTACACTGCCTAAGCTCTTGGCTCTATTCAAATTGCCCACCTCTTGGTATGAGCATGCGCAGTGGGTGCTAGCGATATGACGACAATGAATTTGATAAGGGTTCCTCTGACTTTTCCAAATCTCGAGTCACTGCAAATTTACATCAAATGGTAAAATTCAAGGGTTGAAATGTTGACAATTCATAATCTGAAAAACTAAAATCAAATCAAATTGAACGACTCTTGTTACTGTTTAGGGGTGGGCCTTATAACATAGATCATTAACATCACTGTGAATATAGCAAACTTTGGTTAAATTATTATCAACAATTAAGATTGAGAAAAAAGCGCCGTACAACTTGCCGTTCGAGGCTTTTCGTCCAATCTACCTACTGGACCGAAGTTGACAAAGCCCGGAGCAAAAATCACTTAGGGGCCTATAGTCCAGTAACCTTATACATCGCACCATGCGTCAAATCTGGCAGTTCTGATTTTTTGCTAACTTGTTTGTGATGTTGGCCCAATGAATAACCTAAGTTTGAGACCTCGAGCTCCAAACGCAACCTAGTCAAATATCGAAAAAACAGCGAAATTTTTGACTTTATTTCAGTTTTTTTGCGATTTCAACCCTGAAGGACTAGTCTTTTGGTAGTATCTTACGAATACGTTTTAAAATTGTACCAAATTTGCTACGTTTTGCTCTAGGGGGGTGATGGTTGTCGCCTCCGCGCGGTGCCCCCCGGACTGGAGGAGGGTGGGCGTAAAAGCCCCTAGCCCTTCTCTTGACCAAACGACAACCCCCAATCCAAGGTGGAACGTAGCGTACGCCGAGGGATGCGTGGCCAGAGGGAAGTCTGGTCGTTAGTATGCAGGCTCTGGGTACCAGGCGACCCCCAGTAGTAGTAGCCTTCCCCCCGTAACCCGGCTCTGCGGGGGGTGACTGTTTTTCCGGCGTTTATCAAACCTTAATGGATGATAAAGAAATATTAAAAATTACTTTCCCCAGCCTGGAGTCCGAGGATGAGCTGTTGCGGAGCTCACCCCTCTCTCACCAGGAAGAGTCGCAAGACTCGCAAACCGGTGGCGAGGCCGCAAGGGCCTCCCCATTGAGCATCACTGACGACTTTAGAGCCGTCAGTATGAACATAGAGGATATGGAGGTGGAGGCAGGTGCTGCATGCCAAGAGCCTTCCGACATGTCCGCCCAGCCGTCTGCCCCTGCACTAGTCTCGCATGAGATGCAGGGGCAGAAAGAGGCAGGGGTGGGAGTGTTGTCGGAGGCGGGCTCAGCTAGTGCCTCCCACAAGGAGCAGGTGCCATCTGCTGGTGCTGTTCGTCCTGCGGGCTGGGTGGCCCTGAACAGCAGGCAGAAGAAGCACCTCAAAAAACTTCTATCCCAAGGAATTGGGATAGAGGAGGCCCGACGAATAGTGCAGCAAGTGCCCTCTGAGTCGGTGCCTGACAGAGGCAATAGGCCTCTGGGGGAGGGGATGGGCGTAAGCCAAGAAACCCCTTCTCAGGATCAATCCTCTGGGCTTGAGGGTAGAATTAGGTTCACCACAGGCCAGAGGAAAAGATTCAACCGCTTGGTTGCAGGGGGGATGGCACCAGCGGCTGCCAGGCTTGCGGTGGCAAATTCCGAGCCGCGCGAGCCTGACAATAACAAGCGCCCTCGTTCCTCTGGGGGCACGACTCCGGAGGAAGTGAAGAGGCGTAAGGTGGACCAGCCCCCGGGGAATTCGTCCTCGACGGGTGGTCCAGCAGTCGGGCAGGGGGCAGGGAAATCCTTTTCCCAAGCCCTGACCGGTAGGAGGGTGGGGATTCTCCATCGTGAATTCCCCAGCTTCCTACTGACGAGCGAGCAGATGAACCTGATCCAGGACTGCATTATCCAAGGGATCAGGGGACTGCCGCTCGACGGGCCAAAACCCGCCTTTCTCTCAGCCAGCTACCGAAGGGGTTGGTTGAGTTTGATTTGTGCGGACGATGACACGGTGGCCTGGCTGAGAGAACTCGTTGTCTCTTGCGCGCCGTGGGAGGGTGCGAGGCTTTATGTGGCAGAGGGCAGGGAACTTCCCAGGCCAAGGACTGCCACGGCCTTCCTCCCGGGTTGCGCAGAGGAGACTAACGAGGGCATCTTCCAGCTGCTGGAAAGGCAGAACAGGGGCCTAAGACCAGGGAGCTGGACGATCCTCAGTCGGACGGACACAGGACCTAACGTCCTGTTAAATCTGATTGTGGACGAGGAGTCCGCGAAGACTCTGGAGGAGAACCCTGGTGTCCATGTCCGCTTGGGGCATGGGACGATTAGGGTCAAGAGGGCGCCTCCGGGGTCTGCGGCACAGGCAGTGGCTTCCCGGGGAGGGCTTCCTGAGACGGAGGCAGCAGTGCCTCCGGCGGAAGCTGTGCCCCAGGCGGTGCTGGGTGGGTCTGCTCGGGACACACCAGCACAAGAGTCTGGGACGCCCGCTAGGGGAGGAGAAGGGGAACCTGCGTCCAAGGCGGGGGCGCAGGGCCCTCCACCGGGGCAGTCGGGCCCATTTCGCCTCCTACCGGATCCGGTTGGGACGGTGCCGACGGGCGCCGGTGCAGCCGGAGGGAGAGGGGGTCCTGGCACTTCAGGAGGAGTGCGGAGGCCGGCAGGGCCTCAAAATTTCCCTGAAGGACGACGGGGAGTTGTGGGGGGGGGGGGGGGCTCCGGTAATAAGGGGTTCCGCCCTCCACTGGCGTCGGGCCGTAGGGGGAAGGGGGAACGCCCCCCATTTACGCCCAAGAGGCAGTGGGGGAGGCAAAAGAAAAAGTAGTGCCTCCCACCACTCTTGATTAAAAAAAAAAAAAAAAAAAAAAAAAAAAAAAAAAAAAAAAAAAAAAAAAAAAAAAAAAAATGAATAATACACATTTAAAATTTCTTCAAGTGAACTTGCACAGGGCAAGGGGCGCGTCGGCGGTCCTGAGCCACAAGTTCACATCGGAAGACCACCACATTGCCCTTATCCAGGAGCCGTGGGCCACTGAGGGCAATGTGATGGGACTATCTGCACAGAACAGAAAGGTAATTTTCCACCGTGGCAAGGATAGGCCAAGATCGGCCATTCTAGTAACTAGCCAAGTCAAGTTTCTGGCCATGCCTGAGTTCTGTTCCAGAGACCTCACGACTATACTGCTTGAGGACAGCAACGGAGGAAGATGTGTGGTCGCCTCAGCCTACTTTCCAGGGGATGAGGATGAGCCCCCTCCGGTGATGGTGCGGCAGCTAGTGACGCACTGCCAGAGACAACGGCTGCATCTCATCATTGGGTGTGACGCCAATGGTCATCATCTGCTGTGGGGATGCAACGACATCAACAAAAGAGGTGAGTCCATTGTCCAGTTTCTGGTGGCGGAAAATCTCGCGGTCTTGAATAGGGGCAATGAGCCTACTTTTGTTACTCGGGCAAGGAGTGAGATTTTGGATATCACTGTGGCGAGTAGTTTCTATGCAAATAGGGTCACAGGGTGGCATGTGTCGGAAGAGGCTTCATTGTCGGACCATCGAATTATTGGCTTCCGGCTGGAGCATCCGACCTGCTTCACTGAGACATATCGGAGTCCTAAGAATACTAACTGGACTCTGTTCAACACTCTTCTAGCTGATGAGCTGGAGGACCTGGACACTAACATCCAGACAACAAGAGATCTTGACCGAGTTAATGAACTCGTTTGGGCAGCCATTCAGCGAAGCTACGAGCTAAGCTGCCCAGTCAAGACTGTCAAAACGAACAGGTCTGTTCCATGGTGGAACAGGGACCTGGGTTTCCTTCGCAGAGAAGCGAGAAGGCTTTTCAACAGGGCAAAACGGGATGGGAGATGGCAGGCCTATAAAGCTATGGCCAGCTCCTACAGCTGTGCCCTTAGAAAGGCCGGGAAACTGTCCTGGAGGAACTTCTGTCAGGACATTACGGAGTTGTCCGTGCTGTCCAAAGTGCAGAGGATCCTTGCCAAGGACAGACCAGCTGAGCTGGGCACCATACAAAAGGCAGATGGGGGGTATACCGGAAGCTCGGAAGAGACCCTGGAGGAGCTCCTACGGGTGCATTTTCCTGGGTCTGCACGCATACACAGTGAAAGCTTTCCACATCAGCATACTGATGACTTCTGCCGTGAAAGGAAAGCCTTGTATGCAGCTTCTGGCAGGATATTTACACCCCATAGAGTTAAATGGGCACTTGGCACATTTAAGCCCTATAAATCTCCGGGCCCGGATGGGATCATCCCAGCCATGCTACAACATGGAGGGGGGGCTCTCGTGCCGGTGCTGGTTAAGATTTTTAGGGCCAGTTATACACTGAACCACATTCCTAGGATGTGGAGGAAGGTCAGGGTGGTCTTTATTCCGAAAGCAGGCCGACAGGGCCATGCAAAAGACTACCGCCCCATCAGTCTCATGTCCTTCCTATTGAAAACCATGGAGAAGATTGTGAACCTTGTGATCAGGGAAGAGCAATTGACCCAGATACCACTCCAGGCGGCACAACACGCGTATCAGAGGGGGAAATCCACTGAGACTGCTCTGAATGAATTAACAGTGTTGATTGACAGGAGTCTGGAGGCCAAAGAAGTAGCTCTCTGCTGCTTTATGGATATAGGTGGAGCATTTGACAATACGTCATATGACTCCATCATTAAGGCAGCAGAGGATCGAGATGTCGATCCGCAGATCACCAAATGGATACACACCATGCTGAAGGGCAGGGTTGTATCCTCGGAGCTGGGGGGAGCAATCGTCAGCGCCATTCCAAGTAGGGGATGTCCGCAGGGCGGCGTGCTCTCCCCTCTATTATGGCTACTCGTGGTAGATAGCCTCCTACAAAAACTCAAAGACAAGGGCTTTGAGGTGGTAGGATATGCTGACGACATTGTGGTCATTGTCAGGGGCAAGTTCGAGGAGACAGTCCGCGAACGTATGCAGATGGCGTTGGATGTCGTACAGCAATGGTGCACGGAGGAGGGGCTATATGTGAACCCTGATAAAGTGACCCTTCTTCCGTTCACCAGAAGACGAAAGGTTGACATGCAGGTGGTCTGTCTGGGAGGCAGGCAACTTCCCTTCTGCACCAGGGCCAGATACCTGGGAGTCACCTTTGATCAGAAGTTAACCTGGACGCCTCACATTAAGAGGGCCGTGGACAGGGCCATCTTTGTTATGGCGTCGGGCCGACGCATGTTAGGGAAGACATGGGGCTTGAGCCCAAAGATGACCATGTGGTTATATACCACAGTGGTCAGACCAATGCTGACCTACGGGGCCCTTGTCTGGTGGACAAAGGTCAGCCAGGCAACGGCTGTGAGTCAGCTAGCAAGGCTGCAAAGGATGGCGTGCATTGGGGTTACAGGCTCCATGCACACGAGTCCTACAGCTGCACTGGAGGTCCTTCTGGACCTTCCTCCCCTGCACATCCATGTGAGGAGGGTTGCCTTCCTGCAGGGAGTGAGGCTGTGGAGGAATGGCTTTTTAAAGCGGGAATCTGGGCGTACTCACCATGCCATCTTGAAGGAGGTTGCAGTGGATGAGTCAGCGCTCAGTGTTTCCGATTACATGGCGGAGACACGGAACTTTGATCTCCCCTTCAAGGTCTACATTCATGATAGATCAATTTGGACAGAAGGGAGGCCCCAATTCGAACGTGGGGCTATAGTGTTCTATACAGATGGCTCGGTCATGAATGGTGGGGCTGGATCGGGTATCTTCGGCCCACGAACGGAGATTTCAGAATCCCTAGGAACAGTCGCCACCATTTTCCAGGCAGAAATATATGCCATAAGCTCCTGCGCTGACAGACTGGTGAGTCGTCAAGTGAATGGAGCAAAAATCTACATCTTATCAGATAGTCAAGCAGCCTTGAAGGCACTAGCTTCTTTCACTATTTCGTCGAAGCTGGTGTGGGAATGCCTGACTAACCTCAAGACCCTTGCCAGGAACAATAAGGTTACCTTGCTGTGGTGCCCAGGGCACCAGGGGGTGGAGGGGAATGAACAAGCTGACGCTCTTGCTAGGAAGGGAGCGGCTTCTCTCCCTGTGGGCCCAGAACCTTTTCTGGCCACTACGGAGAGTTTTCTCCTCGGAGAGCTCACCAAATGGGAGAGTAAGAAGAGGACTGCCCACTGGCTTCAGGTCAAGGGCCTGAGGCAGGCGAAACAATTTATTCACTTTTCTAGGAAGAGAGCTAAGGAGCTGCTCAGCCTGGGGAGAAGGGAGATACGTATGGTTGTGGGGCTCTTAACTGGGCACTGCCCACTTAGATACCATCTCCATAAAATGGGCAAATCAGACTCCACTCTCTGTCGCTTCTGTGGGGCAGAGGACGAGACGGCGAGTCATGTGGTCTGCCATTGCCCTATGTTGGCAAGAAATCGCTTCTTGAATTGGGGCAGGACCTCCATCGATCCCCAAGACATTAAGATGGGGGAGATTAAGACTCTCCTCGCTTTTGCCAAAACGTGGTGGGGAAGGATTGACTTCCCAGCTGTGACTGGCATTGGCGATATGGCGCCAAGCCAGACTGGGGCTGCGACTCAGTAACTTACCGAGGGTGAAGCACTCGGGCCCAGACAGTGCCTGAGGGCTGGTAGGAGTGCCGGAACCAGGCAGATAGTGCTTGGTTTGGCAGGGCTGTTGGTATCGGGCAGACCTAGTGTCTGGGATGGGGAGGAGGTACGGCCTCCTTCTCCAGCTACAATAGGCCATTACGGCCTCAGTGGCTTAAACACAAAAAAAAAAAAAAAAAAAAAAAAAAAAAAAAACCTTTAATATGTAAGTACTCAAAACCATTACTTTCTTGGGAGTCAATATCTAACTGCGATTTTTTAACAATTGGTGATACATTCTTTCACAAATGCAATTACTTAAAAAAAGTGTATTTTTTCCCCATGCTTCACATTTATTATTACCACTAGTATGCTAGAGTAGATTGGTTTTTGTTTTCTCTTTTAATTTATACGATTTTCGTTTTATAAGCACTAAAGGTGGTTATATTATACGCGTTATACCTACTTTAAATTGACGAGAAAAAAGATATTAGGCTGCTATGACTTTCCTGAATTTGTGTCCACCTCTGACCCTAGTATAAGAATCGTGGAATACGCTGACGACACAAATGTGGTTATAGTCAAAAATACAATTTCTGAAGCAATTGATTCTTGCCTCATAGTCCTTCGTAGAATTCGAGAATGGTTAAGTATGAATGGGTTGTCATTAAATTTAATGATGCTACAACTCAATGGTATGTTCTTCCGTTCTCTACGCTCTCATTTGAATCCCCCAGCTTCATTGCTGCTGGATGACATGAGTATTGCGGTAGTTTCCGTCACAAGGTTTCTTGGTATGCAGATCGACTGCAATATGAAATTTGATTATCATGTATCAGCGGTTTGTAAACAGTTGGCAGTTGCTGCTATTTGCGGAAACTGAAAACGATTGCTCCAAAGGGTACTTATCGTACTGAATGCTTACCATGCTCTCTTTATGAGTTAGGCTCTTTTTGACATAGTTTATTGGGGTAACGAAAAAAATCTTGATGCTGTGTTCAGAGTGCTAAAACGGGCGACTCGCATTGTCCTAGGTTTATAACCATTTTCTTCTTGTAGAGGACGGTTCAGAAATGCAGGTTTACTAACAATACCGTCAGCATTCAATACAACAATTTTTAACCGGATTGGTCATTTTGTGATTTTTACTAAGTTTTTAAGCTTTTTAGTAACCTTAAGTATGTAAGTAGGTACTCAAAACCATTCCTTTCTTGGGAGTCAATGTCTAACTGCGATTTTTTAACAATTGGTAATACATTATTTCACAAATGCAATTACTTGAAAAAATGTATCTTTTTTCCAATGCTTCGCCTTCATTATTACCACTAGTATGCTAGGGTAGGCTGGTTTTTTTAAATCTTTTAAATTATAAGATTTTCGTTTCAGAAGCATTAAAGGTGGCGCATTCACAGGTGTCTGGAAGGCAAAGAAGGTTTTCTCACCAGCACGATCTGCCATATTGACGGGGAATCGTCAAAAAACCCCAGAAAATTGAAAACCCTTACCCCAAAATCGTACCTGTTCCTAAACGTGATTTTTTCATGAATCCTTAAATATAGTGAAGATTGTCTGTGTAGTTTCTATACGAACAAATCCCTGAATTACGTTAAAATTTCTAAAATTTCAGGGATTTATATCCAGCGCCTTTTTCTTGTTTGTAAAACAGAACCTTGTAATTGAATTCCCAGTTTCTGAACTTCTAAGAGAATATTTCTAGACATTCTCGACCCAGCCGAACTCCGGATATTTGGAATTTTTGAATAAAATCCACTTTTTAAGCACAGCAAGTCTGAGTCAATATTTTATGGTTCCGCTCATATATAATGGCAAAATTGGTACTTCACAATATGATATTCGGAAAGAGAATTTTTCTGGCTACAATTTCCACTATTTTTGTGCCTAAAAATGTTGTGTCTTGTTCGAAATATCTCAAATTTGAGCCATGAAGAAAAATGTTCACTGTGCTTATTCAACCATGAAATTTATATATACGGACTCACGAAAAAAAACCACGTTTAGGAATAGTTACGATTTAGGGATAAGGTTTTTCTATTTCCTGGAGATGTTTTTGACGATTCCCCGTCAATATGGCAGATTGTGTTCGTGAGAAAACCTTCATTGCCTTCCAGACACCTGCACGTTATACCTTCTTTAAAATGACGAGAAAAAAAGTATTTGACTGCTATTTTTTTCCTGGGAAATCTGAAGTTTGATCAGGGAAATTTAAAATTTCCATTTGGGGCCACCCTGTGCATAGGATTACTATTGCGTGTGGTGCTTTTTACTAAGTTTTTAGACCTTTTTAGTTACCTTAAGTGTGTAAGTACTCAAAACCATTCCTTTCTTGGGAGTCGATGTCTAACTGCGATTTTAAAAAAAATTGGTAATAAGTACATTATTTCACAAATGCAATTACTTAAAAAAATTTATCATTTTCCTATTTACATTTAGATAGTAAAAACTTCTTAAAATGTTTCACACTAGTAAAATCCATAGGGTTAATATTATTATAGTAAAACAATTTAATGGCCTGCACAAAAGAGCTCCGATTGTAAAATTCAGTTCTAATCAAGAGTAACCTTATGTTGCTGTTGCTAGCAGTTCTAGAATGTGGTAAGTTCGAAATAACTGAGCTACATAAACCAGATTCAAATACTCTAAAACAAGAGGATAGTAGAAAACACTGCTTAATCTTCAATAAATTAAAGTTTTTATAAAGAAGCACAGTAGGTTTCAAGCACATAGTATCACTTTAATCAAAGCATTTTGGACAGTTTGCAGAGGCTTCAAAAAAAAAAAAAAAAAAGGTTTTAAGTTGTACAAGTTCGGTCAGGGAAATGTCAGGGAAATTTAAAATTTCCATTTGGGGGGCCACCCTGTGCATAGGGTTACTATTGCGTGTGAGGGGGTGGGAGGGTGAAGTAGTAAACAACTACCCCCAGCAATATCACCACCCCATCCCCGTCCGGCTTCAAGGTCTCGACAGAGCGCTCTGTTTGAAGCCCGGCGAAACCGACTTCGTCTTGGAGGTTATTTTCCCAACTGTAAAACCTGTGGATCGTTTTCCCATCGAGTTATCCTTGCTTGGGCAGCCCGAGTTATCGACTCAACTCACCGCTTATTAACGAGGTGCCAATTAGAAGGAAATTGGCTTCCGATGAGCTTCTGAACTCTGACCTGTCAAGGCGGATCGATAGGGTCTGAGGCTCTGGGCGGTTTTCCCGAGCATGACCGACTACAGCCGACGTGCACACCTGGGAAAGGCGCCCGTGCAACGCGCCGTCGATAACAGCCCGGCCGCGCCAAGACCTCGCCGATAACCGCACGGAATACACGTTTTACTTATCCGGTTATCGCTTATAAACGCGGGAGTGTTTTATCCGGATCATCTGTTTTTCGGGACATTCGTCGAAGTGGACCGGGTCGGGCGGAAGGGGCCGGAGAGTTCGGGCGGGGCGGGACTCGAATGTCCGGGACAGCCTGTTGCTTGCCGCTCCCGGACGCCCTCGAATCCGGACAACCAACAATGGCTTAGGGTGGACATGAGCCATCGGGACGCCCGGAACCAAGATTTAGAGCCGGAAGTCCTCGTTCAAGACGACCCCGTCACGTCCATACCCTCATCAAGCCAGGTAAGCCCCGACATTCGCACCTTGACTACCCTCAATCAATAAATTCGTATCTACGCAAACATTACGTCACCTTATTCCTGACAATTTGCCCAGGAATCAGAGCCTTAATCCTGGGGATCTGCTCCGGTAAAATAATCCTCGCCACAACGACAACAAAGCTCGGCCGGGAATTCCTGGGTGTTACCTGTTGCTCCAGGAGCTATGGCCGCCCCCGCCCTCCTTCCCACTGTAAACATTTCATATCGCTCCTCCTCCTGTTTCCCGGCTCTTCTCCCTAAAATAGAACAGACGATCGTTCAAATTAAATTTATTACAACATTAACTATAATTAACATTGAACTTTAACTGTTCATTACTACACATTGAACACCCAATCAAGTTCCATATCCTGTGTTAACCTTGACATTCACATCCGGGTGTGGTCCAGAGTTTATGTTTATTTCTTCCCTTAACGGGAAAGGGCGAATTAACCCAATTATTATTATACATCATGATGCGTTTTTAGCACAATATGAATAAGAAAAAACTACAAAATAAATTAATATTTCATTATAAACATATTCATAGTCAAATTAATCAATAGGAGCTCGCTCTGCACGAACAAAAACACTAAAATTTTTGTTGAAAATGGTGGAAGTTGATTAAAAACTAATTAGTTTTTAGTTTCTCCATTCAGCCCAAAACTAAATTAGTTCTTAATTGAAATTTTAAAACTAACTTTCGAACTAAATTAGTTGTTTGCCGCATTTTTCTCGTGTATATATAGTTGAGGTAGATAATGACCAGGCTAGTCAATGTTTTTGAATGGTTTTTTTATTGTCCTGCGACGTTTCGGTCCTCGAGCAGGACACTATTGATGCTGATTGAACAACAATAGTTCTTCATTAGTAGATACTAATGTAGTGGATTTTACAGTTTGTTGCTGGTAAACCACTTTTAACTTTTTACTATTAACTAATATTGATCATAAATGCCATTTATCAGGTTTTTACAAAGTCATTTCGTTGTTAATAGCACATGTAGTATGTACGTTCATGACAGGTACATACATTGACTAGTGAAAAACGTGACAAATTGAAAATTGGTTGAAAACCCCTAACTTCTTATAGTAATGTTCATGTTAGTCATGGACTAGCAGTTATTGTCCTTGGGAGGAATTTTAAGATGGATCAAACAGAATAGGAGCAGAATAGGAGATATACAGAACAGTTCCTAGTGGTGAGAATTGTAACTAACTTAAATCAATTTACTGAGGTATTGAAAGGTGTGAATGAACTATGAAACATGAAATATTAATGTGGGATATTAGTTACTATGAGAAAAACTGTGTTGGGATATTAAACAATATGAAAACAACAAATTAAATTATTGATATATACATGAATATCTATCTGTTTATTATATTAGAATAAATTTTGCTGAGTTTGTCTATGTCAGTCTTCTTATTGCAGGTGTTGGGATCTTTGGCAATATAAATCATTTCTTTTAATTTTCTTTTGGACTCATGGGAATCCACATCCAAAATTTTGGCATTCTCAAATTCAAAACTGTCTATATGTATTATCGTAATTGTAATCAAAACTTTAAAACCCTACGATGGTTTTGAAAAATGATTCTGAATTTGAAAAATTATGACAAGTTGTTCGTGAACTTTTGTGAGGTCTTGGGTCTTATCGTAAATTCATAAACAATGTACATCATTGCGAGTAATTTTCCAGCTATGTTAGCTGGAATGAACGCTTCATATTATAGATATTCACTGACGCATCGAAGGGAGGTACTGGAGAGGGAGAGGATGGGGATACCGGGCAATCATCGTCGTAAAGCCTACTTTCGAGAGATACGATAAAACTTATTTATTAGAGTATGCTACAGTCTGTGCTTCAATATGGAATAATAGCATGGGTGGAACATACTCCTCACGTATAAATAAATTACAGGTACGCCAGAAAATCAATATGAAAATAATGTTGTCATTACCGCCTAGAAAGCCATCTATAAATGTATATAATATAGCAAAGCTGTTTACCATAAGACAACTATTTGTTAAAAATTTACTTTTGCGATTCCATAAGTATCCACAAATGTATTCACAGCGTAATCCAGCATATATACCACAAGATATGTAGTCGCAGGGAATGTAATTGCACCAAAACCAAGATTAACGCTGTCAACACAGAACCCAAAATTTATTATGTGTATCATTCACAGAGCGCTAGATTGTCATATGAAAAGAGCTCTAAATTATACTAGACCAAACTACAAAAAGTAAATTTTAAGGTGGCTTGTGAAAAATGGTGCAGTGGATTGCGAAACTATGCTAAACTGCATTTATGTGTAATATTATAAAACAGTAATTTAGTACAGATAGGTTTTCTACTTATAGAAGATAGGGACATCAAATACCATTGTAGTTATAATATTTAAGCTATGTGGAGATTATGTAGACGCATACATGCAATGTTATGTCAACGTGCTATGTTTGAAATTATGGGCAAATCGCATTCAAAAGTAAATTGCAACTTATGATAGATCAACTGAAAAGAAAGGATCTGAAACATTTTCCGTCTTTGAAAGCAAGGATTCCTCAGTTGAATTATGATACGTATGAGGCTGAATTATCAAAAATTTTGGGACAATTCGAAATGCGTTTTTATGATTGCAGTAAATTGGCAAATATAGCAACATTTATGAGTTATCCTTTTTCATGTAAAAACATTGAGGAATTAGCTACTGAAGTAGCAAGTCAGTTTAATATGAACTCATGTTCTGTTGAAAATGAGTTGGTGCAGATTATATCAGATATATACATCTCAAAGCTACAGCATCTGATACAAATTTCTGGTGTTTTATATCTGAAGATAAATATCCGAATCTAAGGCAAATCGCCCTTCAACTGACGGCAATGTTTGGGTCAACTTACTTGTGCGAGTCTGCATTTTCTGAAATGAAGATAATTAAGTCAAAATATCGCAATCGACTAACTGACGATCATATGTCATCATGCTTGCGATTGGCACTCAGTGGTTACGCACCATCTAATGAAAAGTATGCTGAGGACATGCAGTGCCACGCTTCAACATCCAAAGTCACTCCTTAGTTGAGTTTAACACCATATGTAACTCTTTTGTTTTGTAACAACGAATAAACTCGCAATTTTGAATAACTAGGAGTTTTCTCATTGATATTGTAGAGAAGTACTTAAGTAAACCTAACCCAAACCTTGACTAAAATAATGTAAATTGTGCGGATAGCTACGGTACACCCTACCTAGGTAGGTAGGGTGTATCGTGTATGTACGACAACCCTGCATCACACATACTTGCAGCCTCTCAGAGTTGATCGTAAGTAGTCTAAAAATATTGAGGTAGATCGCCAGCAGTTCAAGTTTGAGCACCCCTGACCTAGACCTTAACCAACAGTACAGGCCGAGCCTACCGTTGGAAAAGTAAGCTAGGCGAGTAACCTAGTTCTGCTTTTGTATATCATCATATATGTGTGTCTCTATTGAAATATATAAAATCTATCTATCTATCTATCGTCTTTCCAGGTCAGTAGCGCTAAAATGTTTGCCATAAAGGGAGCACTGGAGGAGACCATACAACGAACTGTATGTAACCCAAGAAATTGTGATTCTCACGGACTCAAAAGTATCATGTCAACAGCTCTCACAGATTCACAATGGTCAATGCAAAAATTATATAGCCTATGACACTGCCAAATTAACCAGACATGTTACTATCCAGTGGATTCCCTCACATACAAACCTAGGAAGAAATGATACAGCTGACCAAGCAGCCAAATTCGGAGGTTCAGCAGGAGATAGATGTGATCAAATCCCAACCCTCTCACAGACGCGTTACATGCTGTGGAAACGGTTGCTCTTTATGAATTGAAAACCTGGTACGACACATATTCAATAGATAAAAGCATATACCATTATGAAATAATGTCCTAGGTCCATAAAACTGTTGCAGTGTGACTTTCCCACTACAATGAACGGATATTTGGTGGAATTCTCGAATGTTTAGTAGAGGTGAGGCGGGCGCGCAGCAGTTACCTACTGGCATGTTTGGTGTCACTATGCAAACTTAACCCCACAGTCAACAATCACCTGGGATCAAGAAATGAACCAAAAGTTGGCCATCTGCTCTCCATTCTACTACCTCCGTTCGCTTAACGTACTCATATCTACCTACTTCACACTTCTTGCAAGAATTTATATTTATAACTTATTATTTATCTACGTGTTATTAATAACCGTGAAGACAAGGTCTCAATCAGTGTATCGCAGTTTCTGATTGGAAGCCCCTTCGGAAAGGACCAACATCTCAACGAAGATCCAGTGCGGGATTCCATTACCAGAACTTCGCCTGCTTGTACATGAACTATACCTACATATCGAGCTGACTATTTATCTCCATTCCATTCACGCAAGTTGCCTACAAAAGTGTAATAATAAACATTACAACTTTCAACTACCGTTCAACTTTCAACGAATCCGTTTGTCATATTGAATATTTGTGAATTCTTTTCTAACCCCTCGATTGTAGACGTAATATAGAAATCCAAAACGTCACAGTAGATGCAACTCTCCAGAAGGGACATGGTCCAGTTGGTCAGGGTGCGATGTGGCAACGATCAGGTGACTCGCAGCCTGTACCAGATTGACCTCAGCAATTTTCCTGAGTATGAGTTCTGTGAAGATCAATTGGAAGACATGAAGCACGAACTATAGGAGTGCCCAATGTAGAGGAAATAACTCTACTAGTCTTGCACACCGTGACCTCACAGAATTTCTACGAAATGCAACTCACGTAGATCATAAAAGACATACACTTCATGAAAGGTGCCGGAATAAGACTGTAGAAAAGTGAATGTTGAAATTTTTAACACCAATCAGTTATAGTATGTATCATTTGTAAGAAAAATATTCTGTACCTAAACTGGTTATATTTTACAATTACTGTGACACAACCAATAAAGAAAAAGGGGGAAAAACGAAAACAAGTTAGTTACCAGTGCTGCCAACTGGATCACCAAAACTCGGCCCTTCGGGCCTCGCAGGGGGCTCCGCTCCTTGACCCCGCCAGGACTGATTAACACTAATCAGTTACCGTATGTATCATTTGTGAGAAAAATATACTGTAACTTAACTGGTTATACTTTACAATTATTGTGATACAACCAATAAAGAAAAAGGGGGAAAAACGAAAACAAGTTAGTTACCAGTGCTGCCAACTGGATCACCAAAACTCGGCCCTTCGGGCCTCGCAGGGGGCTCCGCTCCTTGACCCCGCCAGGACTGATTAACACCAATCAGTTATAGTATGTATCATTTGTAAGAAAAATATTCTGTACCTAAACTGGTTATATTTTACAATTACTGTGACACAACCAATAAAGAAAAAGGGGGAAAAACGAAAACAATGTAGGTACCAGTGCGGCCAACTGGATCACCAAAAAAAATGTAAACCAACAAGTATGACTAGTAAGTAAAATAGGAAAAAATACAAGTACACCCACTGTACATGATGTAGAAAGATGCATTTACTTTTCCTCCTAAATTT
The DNA here is from genome assembly GCA_030762985.1 of Adelphocoris suturalis. Taxonomy (NCBI): domain Eukaryota; kingdom Metazoa; phylum Arthropoda; class Insecta; order Hemiptera; family Miridae; genus Adelphocoris; species Adelphocoris suturalis. The sequence goes on along the minus strand of CM061042.1, from coordinate 46,501,535 downwards.
TGGAGAAAATCGTTTTTGTTGGGGTTCAAACTCCTTCCCATTCCTACATCATCACTAACTCTCGTTTGATTTGGTTTGGCAAGCTGACGTTCGTGCCTGACACTGTCCGTTCGTATCATTTGATGTTGTTCTGAGAACGATCTAGTGGAGGGACCATTTTTTCATTTGTATTTATGGTGAAATTTACCTTTGATTCATATGTAAGGCAGTAAAAAAATAATAGAAATCAAGGATTATCAGTGAAGCTCAAAAATCCCCCAGAAATCCCCTCCCACACTTCATCCCCCTGAGAGCCCTTAATATCCCCCACGTGGGGATGAATCCTCGCGTTGGCAGCACTGGTAGGTACATCATAGTAGGATACCCTGTGACGTAACTGCGGGGTTGTTTGACATGGAAGGAGTCAGCAGTGTTAACGCGTCATGCTTCAGAGCTGCGGGCAGAAAACAACACGCCTAGTAGGTAGCTAAGCCACTTGAAACTTAACTATGGCGACGCAGCGACGCAATCTTGAAACTTGGCCTAAACCGAGAAGTGAAAGTTGATACAAGCTCTGCGGTTTTGGTCAATATGATATGTTGGAGGTGAGAGAGCATGAAGGTAATTGAATCTTATTTGCCTAGATGATGGTACCTTCAGCGTCGGACTGCTTGTATACACGGCGTCCACACTTAGGTAGTGACCAACTTTAGGAGGCGATACTAGAGCTCGAATCTGATCGAAAGTTCCTCGCACAGACTTTTTGTTAAGCGCTTTTTTTCGAGTTATTCAATTTGTAAGTTTTTTTCCGTGTTTTGTACATTATGGCATTTTAAAACAGCCATAAATTTCCTTGGGATCACTGTAAACTCAAAGTTCCAGTCATGCAACATGATCGTATGAGCGAATTTTCATAAACTATCGTATTATAATATGTTAAATTGTATTGAAATTGTAGCAATTTCAGTAAAAAAAATTGTTGAAAACCAATTTTATGGCAAAAAACTCATAGTAAATAAAATTCGGCGATTCAAAAAGATTTTGGATTTTTAGATTTTTTGCAGTTTTTATAGATTTTTTAGCAAATATTAATGACACGTCTTAAACAACGCAAAAACAAGCAAAACGGGAATTTCAATTCATGCTTAATAATAGTATAATTCGTCCATCCAAATCTGCCTGGGCCAGCCAATTGCACATGGTTAAGAATGGTACACATTGGTACCATTCTTGCAATGGTACCATAATTGCAAACATTGGTACCATAATTGCACATGGTACTTGGCGGTGCTGGTAAATGATGTAACAATCCCGATCGATATCCTCTTCCACATATCAATGATGTATCCCAAATTCTAGACGGAAAAATTATATTCTCGAATATCGACCTATCAGCTCTACGCTTCTATCAGCCTATCACCAAATTCCGTTAGCAGAAATCGATAAGCAAAATCAGTCATTATAACTCCTTTTGGTTTATTTGAACACAATTTTATGTCTTTTGGACTCAAAAATGCTCCTGCCACGTTTCGAAGATTTTAAAACTCTATCTTATCCGGCCTAGACTTCTGTTTTGCCTACTTAGACGACATGTGCATTGCATCAGCTTCAGAAGAGCAACATCGAGAATATTTGAATTGGAAGATCGGAGAAATTCGGACTAAAAATTAATGTAAACAGATCGGAATTTGGCTTGAGCGAAATTATATTTTAGGGTCATCTGATAACCGCCAATAGAACTAAACCAGATCCAGAAAAAGTCAAAATAATTCAAAATTACCAAAGGTTCCGAAAAATTCGTGAGCTTATAAGATTCTTGGGAACAAAAAATTTTTACAAAAGGTTTATGAGGAATACAGTAGACTGCAGCAGGCCTTTTTGAACGACTATTTGAAAAGTTCAACCAAAAAAGAACAATTTCAATCGAAGAACAAGTCCAATCGAACGGTCGGAGGAAGCTATAAAACATTTCGAACAACGCAAAAAGGACCTAGTTATTGCAGCCGCATTGACATGTCCTAATGCTAAATACAAAATGGGGTTATTCGTAGATGCGTCAAATTTTACGATGGTTTCAGTTCTTCAACAGTATGAACAACAAGAATGGAAACCTATCCGTTCATATTTCAAAAAACTCAATGAAGTGCAAAATAAGTACAGCACATATGATTGCGAATTATTAAGTATGTACTCAGTTGTGAAATACTTCAAACACTTCTTGGAAGGTAGCGACACATATCATAAATCCCTAACATACCTACGCGTTCAAACAAAATATTGAAGAAGCTTCCCCTCGACAGTTAAGACACCTACAGTGTATTTCACAGTTCACAACAGATATAAGACACATAGCTGGAGTAGAAAATCAAGTAGCTGAACATCTTTCAAGAAGTTCCGTTGATAATATTGAGTCGCTAGACTGTACAAAAGTTGCACAGGCGCAGAAAAGTGATGAGGAATTTGAATCGCTTCTCAATTCTACAACATCTCTAAAATTTAAACAATATCCCATTACAGTAGAACAAATCCTCAGGTGTGATGTATCAACTAACACAATTAGACCTTATATTCCAAGAGAGTTCTGATACCCTGTGTTCCAAAATTATCATTCGTTAGCTCACACAGGTATGAAGGCAACTGTTGACTTAATTATTTCAAAGTTCATTTGGCCCATTTTAAAAAAAGGTGTGTCACTATGGTCAACAACTTTCATCTCATGTTAAAAAAGCAAAGTATCAAGGCACGTTAAATCTCCATTAAAAGAATTTCCTAGACCTAATGAAGGATTAGAAGCTATCCATATTGACATCGTCGGGCCAATGCCCTCTTCAGAAGGATATTCGTATTTTCTAACCATTATAGATAGATTTTCCAGTTGTGTAGAAACCATTCCACTGAAAAATATTGAAGCTGCAACAGTTGCAAAAGAGTTTTTCGGTGGATGGATTGGTTCGGCACCCCTCGCAGTATCCATTGTGACCAATGGCGTCATTTTGAATCCCAGCTATTCCATTAACTTGCAAATACATGTGGAATCAACATTCAACACACGACAGCTTATCATCCGCAGTCATATGGGAAACTAGAACGTTTCCATAGGACTCTGAAGGGAGCTATTCGAGCTCACGGAAAAGCCAAATGGACAGAGACGCACCGTTAACAGAGCATACTAATGGTGTAAAAGAGGATATTTTGGGACATTTTACCTAAATTTTCGTAGAAAAGAGGGCATTACAGCACAGTGGTACTTGAGGGTGGGGATGCATTTTCTTTTTCAGTTTCAGAGGGTGTAGAACACGTTTATATTAGTAATTCATTTTCAGATTTTTTAATATATATAGACAACATTTTGTGCTCACTACTCCTCCGAAACTGCTGGTCCGATTTGGATCACATTTTGTTATGTCGTATTACCATGTCGGAACTTGTGCCTCGCTGACTTTGGTGAGGATCCGCTGACCACGATCGGTAATATCAATCATAATGATGGCAAAATAGTGCTCAAATCTCTCCTATTCAACGTAGGACGTCGAAATTCGATAGGGAGTCTCTGAGTGAGCTAAAATTTCTCCTGTCCATTGTAGGTCATTGAAAATTGTTAGGGAATCTCTCTGGAAAAACAAGAGACGAATGTCCTTTTAGGCTTCATCCTGATCAGCTGAAAGTTATGCCGTCTGTCTGATTATGACGAAGTTTGATGGGGAGCCTCTCTAGGAAAGGGACGAATGAAATGACGGACTACACCCTGAGCTCCAGATGGCCGATTTGCGTGGTGTTTTGTAGCAACATGCTCCGCGGACCAGCGGCACGTAAATAGGAAAGCATTTTGTAAACAAACTTTCCAGTGATTAAGACAAAATTAATGTTAACCACGGTTCACCTATAGTGACATGTAATCACCAAACTTTTTTCAGTGAAGCTTGACTTTCGCGTATGCAAATTGTGAACTTTCTCTTATACCTATTCTTCGGCAAGTGATTTTCCACAGATTCTTGACTTTCGCGTATCCCCGTTATGGACTTTCCCTACCTATACTTTGCCTGTCCATTCGTCGAACAGTTAGTTCTGCTAACTCAAACTGCGTTTTTTTTTTTTTTTACATATTTCACCTGTTAGGTCCCGGTAAAAGCGTTTTTTACGCTAAAACTCGTATGATGGTCTCATTCTCGGAAAAAAAGATGTATTTGACGTTCGGAAGAGTCCAGATTCGTTAAATTTATGTAGAGAGCCGGTGATTTCTGGAACGAACTATCAAAAGGCGAGTGATCCTACCATTATCCCGACCAACCGCGCCGCTGTCACCGGGATAACGGGAGCAGAGTCCGGGGATCTCCCGATCTCACTCAGCTGATCTAGGGAGCTCTAGACTTCATGATTCATTTCTAGATGTCCCAATGGCCAATGGTTCTTCATCTTAAAATTCAGCTTCAAAGATTTGCCGCTACTTTAGTTTTGTATTTTCGTAACAATATTTCTGGCATTGGGGGGGGGGGTATTTATCACTTGCTAGGTAACGGTATAAGCGTGTTCCTCGACAAAACTCGTGCATGATGGTCTCATTCTCGGAAAAAAAGATGCGTTTGACGTTCGGAAGAGTCCAGATTCGTTAAATTACTGTAGTGAGCCGGTGATTTCTGGAACGAACTATCAAAAGGCGAGTGATCCTAGCACTATCCCGACCAACCGCGCCGCTGTCCTCTAGACTTCATGATTCGTTTCTAGACGTCCCAATGGCCAATGGTTCTTCATCTTAAAATTCAGCTTCAAAGATTTGCCGCTACTTTAGTTTTGTATTTTCGTAACAATATTTCTGACATTGGGGGGGGGGGGGGGGGGTATTTATCACTTGCTAGGTAACGGTATAAGCGTGTTCCTCGACAAAACTCGTATGATGGTCTCATTCTCGGAAAAAAGATGTGTTTGACGTTCGGAAGAGTCCAGATTCGTTAAATTACTGTAGTGAGCCGGTGATTTCTGGAACGAACTATCAAAAGACGAGTGATCCTACCATTATCCCGACCAACCGCGCCGCTGTCACCAGAATAACGGGAGCGGGGTCCGGGGGCCAGTGGGGTGTACCGCTTTTTGATGTTCGCTACTCTCTCATTAGTTTGGGTGAAGCCCTCTTTGACCCAAGGAGGTGATCTAATTACCCCCGGATCCCGTGCGGTGAAGAAAGCGATGGGAAACCGAGACTGAGAGAGACGATGCATGGATTAACTCCAATCAACCGCAACGTGAAGCGGGGTTGAGTGGAATGAAGGAGATAGCTGTGGGGTTGAGGTTCAAGCTATAACCGGAGAAGGGGGAGCTCCTTCTCAGATAGCCCTGAAAGATGACCATTCAAGCACAATAAGTCAATACCACACGCATGATCTCTATCGCACATAAGGGCGAGGCGTCTTGGGGGTCGCTCAACCACCTTTATGTGCTTCTGCCGCTCAACCGTTAATCCTGATGTTCCGAGAGTCGATAATGGGGTGCTCTCATGGTTTCTGAACTTTGCTCCAATTGCTGCTTGGGTGAGCGGGCGATTATCAGGAGAGACGCCAGTTCCGGCGTGAAGATCCGCTGAAGTATAAGCAAATCCTGTTGTTGAGTGAAGATTGAAGGATATAACACGTTAAAGAACCTCGAATAGTTTCAAAACCGGTAGGAGGAGATTTGCCCGCCGCGGAAGTCTGTTCATTGGGCCATTATAAGGGTCATTTTCCTGAAAAGGGCAAATCTCAACTTCTAGTTTTCAGAAAACCAAAAGTGCTTAAAACTCTTCCCAAAAATTCATGGGTGATTAGTACAGTGAGCTGATCGAATTCCTACCCCCGGTCACGCAACACAGTCCTTATTTAGCCAATAAAAAATAATAAAAGAAACACTGAAAAGCGGGGGAAAGACGCCCTCAGCGGGGGAAAGACATCGACGATCAAACGAGTACTCTAGAAGGTCTAAATTGTTCAAATGAACGTCAGTTTCTTCAATTTCTCAAACATCTAGCAACGTGTTCCAAATAAACCTGAAAATTTTTAAATATTCCTGTTGTTTGGTGGCCACAATGGCTTAGGTGAGACAGAGCAACAAACTCGATTTTTGAATAAGCATTTTAATTTTTCAAGCAACATAGTGAATCTTATTTTGCACTTTCCCAATAAGTTGTTGTTGGTGTTAACATGCTGACAAAGAAAATAACATTTTTTCTAAGAAAATAACAGTTCACTAAATCCTGGATCTTACCAGGTAACTTCATATTCATAGATTTGCCAGCCCTTGGTTTGCCCATGTTCGTTCGAGAATCTGTCAAGAAAACATAAATATACCAATAAATATTTACTACCTATTATTTGACCGGATGTCCCTGAATATCATTACCTACTGCGCTGGATGCCTAACTTCGAATACCACTAGTCCCTGACGTGCCCCTGAGGATAGATGTGCTACGCGTTACGCCTGCCGACAACTGGGACAACTGGATTTCGACGAGAAGTAGGAGCTGATTGGAGTTAACCCTCAAACTCTCAATGCAAAGAACGCGAATTTGTGGACTGGAGAACTGTACAAAGCATATAAAATACGCAATCTGAAGTGCGGTTAGAAATCCTCCAAAAGCCTCAAAATTATTTTCAAAAATCAGGGGTTTCCATGGTTTTTAGCGAATTTTGTAGAAAAATGAAGCTATTGCAGTGGCTCCAGAAATTGTGGATCGGACTGTTTTAAAAATTTGTTTCATGGAAATCCGTTTTGACCCATCCTGAATCGAATCCTGAATTTCAACACTTATATATATGTATATATATATATATACTTCTTGATAAATTATAAATTCAATAAACTGATATACTGAACAATATACTTTGTTTTGAATGAATAACAGAAAAACGAAGAAAGATGTTTTTGATATTTCGAAAAATTATCTTGATCACAAGTTAGAAGTTGAAAATGAAAATTTATAAATCATTTTTTCATTTTCAACTTCTAACTTGTGATCAAGATAATTTTTCGAAATATCAAAAACATCTTTCTTCGTTTATCTATTATTCTTACAAAACAAAGTATATATAAATTGACCAACCCTCGAGAACCTTAACACTGTTTTAAGAAGAAGTGCTCCAGAACTCAACATATTGTTATTATATATATATATATATATATATATATATATATATATATGTGTGTGTGTGTGTGTGTGTATGTGTGTGTGTGTGTGTGTGTGTGTGTGTGTGTGTGTGTGTGTGTGTGTGTCTGTGTGTGTGTCTCTGTGTGTGTGTGATTAAAAATTCGTTCTGTCGCCAAAAAGTCAATTACTTCAAATGAAAAGACGAGTTTGAAGAACAGCACTTTTTGTGCACACAAAAGTGCTCAAATTTCAAAAAATGTGCTAAACAATCGCAAAAAACTGCTAAAAATGGCAAAAAAACTAAAATTTCATCTCTTTTGCTGAAAATGATTTAAAAAAGTTTGAATGCCATAAATTTGAACGTTAGAAATTTTGGTGCGGGCAAAAAGTGCTCAAATTTCGAAAAATGTGCTAAAAAAATCGCAACAAACAGCTAAAAAGGGCGAAAAAAAAAAAAAAACAACTAAAAATTCATCCCATTTGCTGGAAATTATTTTTAAAAAAGTTTACAAGTCATAACTTTAAACGTTGGAAAATTTTGGCGCGCGCAAAAATTGCTCAAAGTTCAAAAAATACGCTTGAAAAGTCACTAAAATCCGTTGAAAACTCACATTTCGCTCACATGGTCATGCTGCATGACTGGAACCTTAATTTAATTTTTTCAATCAGCAACATAAGCAAACTCCGAGTCCAACTAAGGTAAGTTTAAATTCAACTGAATCAAATAAAAACAATGTAAATTCAAGGTACAATAGTCTTCCCCCCGTCTTCCTTGTCTTTCCCCCGCGGAGGTGAATGGCGGGGGGGAAGACATAGGTGTGCAAATGAACAACTCGTTTTTTCAATTATTTGAGTGTTCCGTCATTGATTTTCAGCAAAAGCAGTATACCAATCGAAAGAGTTACTCGAGCTCGACAAGCACAAAGCAACGGAAAAATTTATTCTCAGTTACTTACCATGAATATTGGGAGCGGGGGGAAGATGGGTACTGTGTGACGGGCTGCTCTAACGAAACTTCTTTCTTCCTGAACGGCATAACACGGACTGAGATCATTCTGGACCCAACATGGTTTGATAGCCAAGGATGTAACCTACACTTGGCGGGGAAGCCGAACCCGCGCAAACCAACCCAAGAGCGCGAAAATTCGAAAACACTTTTTGAGCGGGGGAAAGACACCTGACTCTGGACAAACATTTTTCCTCTCCCCCTCTTTATCTAAATTTCCAAAAATTATGGCGACCCTATTTTCTCACTCTATGGAAGTATTTATAATAACCAAGAAAGTTTCAGCTTCGAAATCCAGTCACAACTACTCCAAAGATGGATGCGAAGTTGGAAAAGTCAGGTTTATTATAAAATTAATTCGTAGGAGAAAAATCTACAGCAAACAGTTGCTGGGTGTGGGTATTGACCTGGGGAACCACAAGTTTACTTTTCGAAAGGAGGGAGGGCAATTTAAATTGCCTCGCGCCAACTTGCTGAGGAAAATCACGTCGGGAGTGGAACGCCTTACCTGGAGAGGCTTGAGATGGCATATGTCTAGCAGGGTGGAATAATTAATCTCAGCGGACGGAATATGTAGTTTAAAGCCCATATAACGTAAGAATTTCCGCTGGAATCTCTCTAGTTCTTCATTGTAGAAGGGGTTCCATACGACAGTAGCATATTCAAGTATGGAGAGAACAAGGGATTTATATAGTCGAGTGATCACTGGAACACTTGTTAAGTCTTTGGTGTGGCGCTGCTTGAGAAAACCCAAGGAACGCAAGGCTTTTCCCGCGATAGTGTCGATATGGTTACCAAAAGTAAATTGTTTATCGACTAGGATTCCCAAATCGGTAAATTCTGGCACTCGAGTCGTTTCAGAAGTTTAGGCAATGTGGAGATAGAACTAATCAGTCTAAAGTGATTGAAGGTGATGTGAATGCAGTTAAAACAGCTTCAAGCTCAGCCAAATGATCCTGGACCACATCAGCCATTAGGTAATCGGGCAGGTAAAGCCAACCAAGTATGAGGTTATGCTCGGGTAGGATCACAAAAACATGTTCGGCGACGTCTGGCTCAATCCAACGGCAGAAACGTATACAATCAGAAACAGCTATCAGGACTCCACCACCGATCCATTTCAATTTATTATTAGATGAAGAGCGGTCAGTGCGCTAAATAGTGTAATTTTTCAGGCGTAATTCAGCTGTATCAGCATTGTTGGGTAGCCAGGTTTTGGAGAGAAAAATAAATCATGGGATAAGTGGGCGGCTTGACTTCTTATGGTAGATGACTTTGTATTTAGACCTCGCACATTTTGGTAAAGAGCTGTTGGTTTATCGTAAAATCTCATGATATCTAAGGCGCTGTAGTGACAAAGGGAGTTGATTTATTACTCTACGTCATAAATTAATATTGCTAAGTAACCATAATTAACTACTAATGAGAAAAGAAGGCACTACACGCAGTACCTGGAATGGTACCAGCAGCCTGGCCTGGCTGCAGCCTGGTAGCAGTAGGTACTTACTTGCAAGCAGTAGGTACTAAACGATGCATAGACCTCTTATCAGCTGAATGGCTCCTGAAGCTGATTTCTATGGTGTTCAATCTCTTTAGCTGAAATTGGAAACAGGGATGAATACACTTAGAGACAGGAAGAATATAATTTCAACGTAGGGAACCACAGTAATCTGCTGATTGAGCTCGTTAGCTAATTTCTATGCCGTTTAATCTAAGAAGCTGAAAGTTGAAACAAAGCCACTACCCCTAATCTGCTGAGGTTCCTAATGCTATTCGTCATATGAAGCTAACACTTTATCTGGGCCTATTGAAGTGTAATAAAAGAGAAATGACTGTGAAGCGTATTTCTACAGCATTCGATGGTGTTGAAGAATTAGTGCAATTGAAACCACCATTGATAGTAAACAGACTCTCCTTGTATCTTTATCACTGCACAGCAAGTACACTCAGTAGTTAAATTAGAGACTTGATGGCACATAGACCAATAGGAGCAGTTTTGGTTTACTATTTTCAACAATGAACATTGTAATCGACCAAGAAAAAGAAAATTTGTTAAAAAGTTGTGATTTTTAACCCCCCTGAAAATTTTTTGGTTTACGTTTCAAGATGCGTAGAATCCAAAAATCGAATTTAAAAAAACCGACCAACCCCCCACCTCCTCCTTCGTCCTTGGTTTTTTTCCGAAATTACAAGACCCAACTAAATGAAACTAGGGTTAAAAATCACATTTGGGGTCTAGATGGTCCTAATAGCTCGGCATCAGCTTGATTGTTCCCAATTCAATACTTCACTCAGCCCATGCGCAAACGTAAGTTCCATGAAGCATCATATCCCCCCCCACCCCCCTCTTCTGATCTCGCTCAAATTCGGAGGATAGGCGGGAGAGATTATTTTGAACATTCCCTATCAGTTTTAACATAATCCTATCATTTAGCTACAGCGCATGCGCAAATATGTATTCCTTTTAACGAGCCTACAATTTCAACAGTTTTCATCCGTTTTTGATGATATTTTTGGGGAATGTGGGGGTTAGTCTGTGAGTGGTCCCCTATCGATTTCATAGTTCTCAAATCATTACTTCATTCTGTGCCTGCGCAAACTGGAATTACTTCAAGCATAATTTTTTTACGCCAAAGTCCTCCAATTTCTCTCAAATTTGTTGCATAGTTGGAGGACGACGGTTTAATTATTCCATATTAATTTCAACATGATTGCATCATGGGTAGCTCCCGCGCATGCGCGAAAGTGTACCTAATTCCAGAAATAAGGTTAATTTCTAGTTTTTATAAGATTTTGTTGACATTTTTTGGGAACGTGCAGGTTTGGCTGTAAATTGTCCCTTACCAATTTTATTTTTCTCAAATCATTACTCCAATGCGCATGCGCTAACGTATGTTATTTCAAGCATCATTTTCCCGTTTCCTAACTGACCACTTCGGCGATTTACGTTACGTACATCTTGATTGACTATATTCCGCTATAGAGTTCTTAAGGATTATTAAAGCCATTTCAATGATCTATACATTTATGCTATTTTCAATTTGTAGGTACCTACTTACTTAAATATCGTCATATTGAGATCAGGGGGACTAGTAAAATTTAGATCTTTAAATAATTTGCATTAATTTTCCCTCAGCAGGTGCCTATATCCACGCAGGCGTATTGATGTCAACCTACGGATCTGCAATTTGAAATGGACCTCCTTTGCAATGTCAAGAATTCAATAGTGGACATTGATTAGCTGTCGGTCCTCTGAGGCTAATTTGTGTTTTTAATCGACTTATGATGCTGAAACCTGGAAGATAGCTCCTTTGTGGAGATCTGTAATTCAATTACAAAGTATGGAGGGACCCCTGCTGCTAATTTCTTCCCTACTCGACTCACAGTGCTGTTATTTAGACGGAGCTCCTTTGGGACTCCACGGAAAACATTACGAGGTACGGAGACGCACTGATCAGCTGAGGGACCTATGAACCTATACCGTAAACCGGGGTTACTTTGATCTCCTGGGGTAACTTTAGTAAATCACGGTTTTAAAATTCAAATCGCTCTGGCGGGCTCAATTCTGATTCTACCGACCTCCAGCTGGTCTGCTTGTGATGAGAGTTATCCATACAGTGCAATTCATTAGTCCATGGTAGTTTCGGTGGCAACACTGGAAGGTTTCGCGCCTTTTTCAGCAACAGCTGATAATGCCTATCTAGAAAACTTCGTCCAAACCTCGTCTGGCGTGAAGCCCCTGCTGTTTCTGAAGATATAAGTGAGTTATATTTTTGTTCAACATCAATTTAGCAATCATTTCTTTTTTGTTTCATGTCTCTAGTTCATTTCTGTGATTATCTATGAATTATAATGTAAAAAAGCGCACTTGACGGGGTAAATTTGATCATAATGTTTTTGTGTTTTCAGAACAGCAGGTCCTTCCCAACATGCCGCGAAAGTATATAAGGAAGTTGAGGTCGCGTAACTATAGAAATTACTCACCCAGTACTCTTTTCAAGGCTGTAGAAGAATGTTTGAAGCGGAAGTCAAAGCTGGGTAATGGGTAATTAAGTTCTGAGGGGGGAAAAAATTGAACTGACTTCCGACCAAAAACAAATTATTTTTTTTTGGTCGAAAATCTGTTTTTTAAAAGTCGGGACGCCTAGTCAACGGGGTTTCTTTGATAAAAATCCCCAAGGAGACGTTTTTCAGCCGAAAATCACTTGTGATCAAAGTAACCCCGAATGACGGGGTAAGTTTGATCAGAAAAAAATTGTCCTCCCACACCCCCACATTATCAACAGCGAACCCTTCCAGGTGGCAATTGATAGCTGAGATGTGTAGCTATCGTTTGGTCAAAGAATTGTTCGAATATTCTCAAAAATGGGGAAGTTACAGTCCCAAACATGCGTGTAAACCTGTACCAAAGTAACCCCAGTTTACGGTATATTATTCTCTCCTTTCCTATCGATTTTTTTAAACATTTACTGTGTAGCGGAAAATTGCGGGGTCTTGGAACTGTAAATGTGTGCTTTAGGAGGTACGATGAGCTGTGTTGTGATCATATACTACATTCGGGTTTGATAATTATAGACCAATGATCTGCGTTGGAGGGCTATCAAACATAGAAATAATAAACTCTTGTGTAACAATTTGGGGGCTGAAATTTGACATGGAGCCTCTATAGGCCTGCTGTGTACGATTGAAAAAGAGAGGACCCACCGTGATCTGCTGAATAAGGATATCTTGCGGGGTCTTGAAACTGTAAATGTGTGCTTTTGGGAGGTACGACGCGCTGTGTTGTGATCATATACTACAGACGGGTTTGATAATTATAGACCAATGATCTGCCTTGGAGGGCTATCTAACACAGAAATAATAAACCTTTGTGTAATAATTTGGGTGGCCGAAATTTGGTATGCTTGCTTTGTACGATTGATGAAGTGAGAACCCACTGTGATCAGCTGAATGAGCTCGTGAGCTCATTTCTCTCCTAATACACCCACGAGGCTGAAATTCGGTATGGAGCCTCTATAAGCCTACTGTGTATGTTCGACAAAGTGAGGATCCATCCAGATCAGCAGTGTGAATGAAATGTCATTTCAACTTCAATTTCGACTTCTATACAAGACGTCGATGTCCGATTCAGGTAGGTTCGCCAGTTGCAAAGGGGGTTTCGGAACTCGGCCGTGATAACGAAGTTCCGGCCGGGGGCGGAGGACAATGTGGCTCCCGGGGGCCGCGGATTGAAAACACCCATTACCCGCACTTATCCCCCTCCGGCGGGTAATCGATTGGGTGCCCCCTCACTTACCGCCCCCGCATTACCGGCACACCTCGCTTCGTACTAATGCTCTTTCAATTGCGCGGTAAATCCAGCACACCGGCGGGGAACTCGTAAGTCGATTCCGTGACGTCACATCCCGCTTCCCCATCGCCTCGTAACTCCGTTCGCAGCTCTTGGACGAGCTCCAACCATATTTGAATATTCTCACAATACGAAGCTTCGTTTGAAGGTGAGACAACGTCAATGTTGGCCGCCTTCGCTGAATAGATATGCCACTGTAACTTATTGTACTCGCTCATAAATTGATAAAGCAAAAATGCTCCTGGATTGACAAATATATATATATATATATATTATATATATATATATATATATATATATATATATATATATATATATATATATATATATATATATATATATATATATATATATATATATATATATATATATATATATATATATATATATATATATATATTATAGTAGCTGTACCTGCTACATCGCAATTTCCAAATATTACTCATAAATAAAACAAAAAACAAAAACGCAGCAAATTACTACACAAATTTATTATTTCAATATTAGATAGCCCTTCTACCCAGAACACTGGTCTGTAATAATTTAACCCCGTTTATACCTAGTAGATTTATTATCGAAACTCGGGGCTTCGCGCTCCACAATTGGGATCACTGCATTACAGCACCAGGACCCCATAATTTTACGCTTTATAGTAAAGTTGAGGAACAAAATGATCTATGACTAAGGGCGGAATTCGTAGACAAAGCCTGAGTGTGTGTGTTCACTCGCACTCACCTAAATGGAGGGTCACCCTCCACTCACCAGTTCGAATTCATGGTTGAGTGGGGTGGTTCACTCAACAGTTAGGGGCACACTCAGATTACACGAGTTTGAGAGTGCACTCAGGGGGCACTCAATGCTTTTTCAACTCAAGTTGGCAGCTCTGACAGTATATTGTAGGGGAAGTTTCTCTGGTTCGAGGGAAAAGGGGCGGGGGAATTCCCTCTCACATTCCGCACTGATCAATAACAGTTCTCAAAGGTTACTCTTTTCTTTGTGTTTTTGCTTTTTATGCTATTATCCTTGTTCTTTGGGGAGACAGGACATAGACCTAATCAGGAGTCATTGGTCCACCCGCCTGGATCGGGGCAACCACAGTTGAATTGAATCCTTGCTGCTTGTTTGTTGAAGTGCTGATAATTTGTGTTTATGTATAGAGCTGTGGTGGTTATAAATCCTTTCCATTTATTTCAGGCTCCTCCAGGTTCGTGGTTGCTCATGACTGTCTCTTTCCGAATCGGAATAATTTTAGAAATATTTTGTTGCTGATCGTATAACATTCGAATGGGATCTGTTGGTCATATCAAACATGTACTTCACTACCGTTTACGTACAGCCTAACTACTCTTATGTGCCGTAGTTTTTGAATAAACTCCGAACAAAATAAACGATGTGTGCTCTACTATATTCCCAGTACCTATAACTACGTGAAAATAATAATACAAGTTATCATACGCATTTAAACGCGCATCGAACGCGCATACGCATTTAAACGCGCATCGAACGCGCAGTTATCGACGCATTTAAGTGACCTCCTGTCGTCACTCAGGATATTGCACCGTTGAGCTGAGGGTGAAACTCACCTCAACGCCATTCTGTTTATGAATCTCGTTGAGTGTGCATTTGGGTTTCCCACTCAGTGCACCCTCAGAGTCGCCCTCATATCACGTCTATGAATCACGCAGAGTGCATGAATTCCCTTATCGATACACCTAGGGGCCCATTCAGACTCAATTCCCATCCATGAATTCCGCCCTAAGTCACCTTCCCATCAAGTAAAAGGTTTGCATAGACTGCATATTGTTTTGAAACACTAGACTTGTTCTTTGGACATTACCTACAATTAATGTATTTCAGTTGGTTGATTAGAGAAAATCCCGCAGCGTACAGCGTTGCGGTTGGCGATTCTTTGGGATTATATTTATCAGTGACAAGCAAAACATGGAGACATTAATATACTTGAATTAATAATAAATACACATTATTCGCCCCCTTAAACATAACAAGAGCTGAAATTCAAGTATAATAGATACATATCACAGGTATAAATTGACGTCGATCGAGGCATCCACGAATTGAAATTAATGAGATTAGAGACGTCTAACTATGACTCACTGATCATCTGTAGGTGACAAAAAAATATATATATATATATATATATATACCGTAAACCGGGGTGACTCTGGTACGGTTTTTGATGTTTTTTTACTTTTTCAACCTTACTGAGCAGGATCGTCACTCTGATCGTATTCGTTTCAAAACCACATCTATCAGCAAGCTTTTCTACGATTTCAAATATTTTTTTAGGTTGAGGATTAGTTGAGTAATTAATCCTCAAAGTTGTACTAGTCTCACCCTGTGTTTTGGGGTGAGAATGGTACACTGACTTTTTCAGGTCATATATCCTATCAAAAACGCTTTGTACCATTGTCACCTCTCCCAATCGAAGCAAGAACTTTTTAAAGAGGTGTTAGAGCTCATAAAAGTTGAAAAAATCAAAACAAATCTGAAAATGAAAAAAAAAAAAAAGAAAAAAAAAAAAATGAAACGTTCAAATTGGGAATTGTAGCACACGAGTAGACATCTCATTGCATGCCTTCCCCTGTGAAAAAACCATTCTATCCACAATTTGGGATTATACAGGGTCATAATGAATGAGCGTGAGTGTGAACAAGGTAAGTATAAAACTATTTTTATTTACAATCTGTTCAATATCTAGCTCCCATTGAGTAGTAAAACAATGATTGCATCCCCAGGAACAAGTAAAACAAAGGGTTGCCACCCCAGAAACAAATAAAACAATGGGGCTACCCCAATTAAACAATGAACCATTAAAACATTAAATCAATGGGTCGCTACTCCAGGAACAATTAAAACAATGGGTTGCTTCCCCAGGAACAATCAAAACAATAGGTTGCTTCCCCAGGAACAATAACAACAATGGGTTGCTACCCCAGGAACAATTAAAACAATTGAAATCCGTTGAGAAAATATCACACACCCGGTGTACCATTCTCACCACATGGAAGGCAGGTGTTTTAGTTTATCCAAAAAGAAAATCACTAAGTAACAATTTTTGAGCAGTTCTAACTCGAATCACTTCACAATAAGTTTATTTACGAATATAAATCACTTTCAAAGCATGAGGAGGTTCTCAGCTACCACACCATGTACACCTTAGCAGGACTTGTAAACAAATCGTGTTATCAGCTGTAATCACTTTTGCCCGCCAAGCATATAAAAATCCATGGAAGAGGGTTTCGACGCATGGAACTGCTTTCACCATCCATCCTCTACAAGAATAAAATAACAGCTGGCCGATCGCGCCATTTTTAAGCCCGCCAACAGGATTTGAATTTGAAAAACGTCGTTGTACCATTCTCACCTCGTGTGTTCCCAAGTCACCCCGGTTTACGGTATATACATATATCTGTACCTCAGAGGTCGATTATCGTAAGTGACATTTTGGCGATTTTACAGGGGAGCCAAAAGAAGTTGTGGGCACACCTATTTTGATCCCTATGGCCCATTCTGATGACTTTATCATGCTCAAATTAATTAATTTGAGCATGATAAAGTCATCAGAATGGGCCATAGGGATCAAAATAGGTGTGCCCACAACTTCTTTTGGCTCTCCTGTAAAATCGCCAAAATGTCACTTACGATAATCGACCTCTGAGGTACAGATATATATAGGTATATATATTTTCGTATTTAGGTTCTTGAGGGTTGGTCTGTAGAATGAACAACTCAACTAGGCCGACGTTTCGATTTATTTGTAAATCCTCTTCAGGGCTGTAATATAGGAAAAACTACCTTAGTTGGTTACATTTGACAACTCATGTACCACCTATCTATCAACTGCATACGAACTGCAACTAAATACGAAAATTTAATACTGAGTGGTCAAGAACATTAGTCATTATATATATATATATATATATATATATATATATGTATATATATATATATATATATATATATATATATATATATATATATATATATATATATATATATATATATATATACTCGGCCCTTCGGGCCTCGCAAGGGGCTTCGCCCCCCTGGACCCCCCTAATCTATACTCGGCGCTTCGCGCCTCGCCGGATCTTTTCTCTTTTCTACTGTGTAGAAAACGAGGATAATTTGCTATGCAATTCGTCTCACGAGAAAAAAAAAATTTTTTTTTCAGGCCTGGCCGGGATTCGAATCCACAACCTTCGTCTCACGAGAAAAAAAAAAAAAAATTTTTCAGGCCTGGCCGGGATTCGAACCCACAACCTTCGTCTCACGAGGAAAAAAAAAAAAAAAATTTTCAGGCCTGGCCGGGATTCGAACCCACGACCTCTCGCTTCCCATCTCGGGACAAAAAACGTTACACAAAAAAAGTGGACATTTTAAAAAAATTATTGGGGGTCGGCCTAAGAATTGCATAGCAATTAATATATATATATCTTGCAAGTGACCAGGAAGAAAAAATTTGTGCTGCCGCCGACGGGAAACGAACAGTCGCAACCCCACACTAAGGTCTAGATGCGGCAAAAACCCTCAATCCAAGGTGAAGTTTAAATCAATTTAATCATATTTCTAGTTAGAGAAAAGGATGGAGCATTCAGTAATCGAAGAAAAATGATCGAACGTACATCAACGTAAGTGCGAAACTCGAAAAGAGTGCGCTCTGCGTACAATGCTAAACAGCATTTATGCATAATATTATTAAAAAATAATTTTACTATAGAAAGTATTTTTAATTATAGAAGATAGGGACATCAATACCATTGTAGTTATAATATTTAAGCTATGTGTAGATTATGTAGACGCATACATGCAATGTTATATCAACGTATTGTGTTTGAAATTATGGGCAAATCACATAGACCTTAACCAACAGCACGGGCCAAGCCTACCGTTGGAGAAGTAAGCTAGGCGAGTAGCCTAGCTCTACTTTTGTACTATCATCATATGTATGTGTCTCTATTGAAATAAATAAAATCTAAATCTAAATCTAAAAATTTATGATACCAAATATTGTTGTTATTACATAGAGTTTTAACCACATTACAAGTCTGCATATTAACATATTTACATTGACACTTAATATTTAAGTCAAAACTATTCATAAAATATTTTTTAAGCTCAATTTTAATTTTATCTGGAGATTTGTCTAGAATTTTGTGTTGGCTAGTCCTGCTCTCTTTCGGCAAGTTGTTGGAAAATATGACGCTCCGATACGTGAAAAAATTGCGTGCAGCCGTTGTGTTTGCTTTCGGAGGCTCTAAGAGGCACTCCTGTGAAAAACGTATTTCTAAAGTACTCCGAGGAAATGTATACATATTGATTTAAATAATTGGTGAATTGTGCACTCCGTTTGTACAGCTCCCCAAGCTTTAGAAATTTCAACTTTTGATAGACGGTGCACTGTGCTCTCTCCAACCCCTACGACACGAATAAACATTTTCTGCGTAGTTTCTACTTGATGGAGGGTTGTTCCATACGCACCACCCCATATTGGCAAGCCGTACAACAGGAGGGACTGAACCAGAGCACAATATGTTTGTCTCATAACGGTTGCGGAGGACACAACCCTTCTCAACAAAGAAAACACATGCAAACATTTTCTCAGTTTCCCAATTAAGGAATTTGCATGTTCTTCCCATTTCAAAAGATTGTCAATTAGACTGTAACCGAAATGAGCCCCAAAAGTCATATAGCCGGACGAAATGAACCCCGCAACCGGACGAAATGAGCCCCAGATTAACCTTAAAGCTCCTGATAGTTTAGACGGATAAATGGTCATAATGATGTGTATAGTTTGGTGGTCTGGATGCTCGCAAGCTCGCATCTCAAAAATACTTAACATCAAGTAGTATCGGGGCTCATTTCGGCTGGCATCGAAATTCCCTCTGCAAAATCTGAGGCTCATTTCGTTCGGCTATCCGGTTTTTGGGGTTCATTTCGGAAACTCCCGTCAATAGAAATCCCAAGGTATTTTATATGTGTAGAGCGCACTAGGGTCTGACAATCACAAAACATTTGGTTTCGGCAATTGGTTGATACATACCGGCAGATGTATTTTCGAACGTTATACAGATGCCAAAACCAAGCCGGTAGGTACTGTCGTTTCCTCCCTTGCTAACCGCTTTAATCATTTAACCCCCGTCCTCATCCGATCATCTCGAGTTGAACGCGTCGGATTGTTAGAGAACCACTCGAAGGCGGACGGTTGAAGGAGGATGAGAAACGGGCAAAGCAAGAGGGTAGCAGAGGTAGATAGACTCGGAGAGACCTATCGGCTAAGACCTAATTGAGTCAGCGAGGCCTCGATAATCAATCGGAGGGAACTCGGCTTGGCGGCTAAGAGAATCGATCTTCGGGCCACCAGCTTCCCGCTATTCCTCCAAACCTTCAATTCCCCGGGAGATAATCCCGAATAGTTCGAATCCCCGTCTGCAGAAACTGTTATGTACCCACCTATACGTTTAACCTATCAGTGTTGGCGGTCATTTTAGTCCGCAACGAGAAAATCGACGATGAAGAGCAAATGATACTTTTAATGACAGTATATAAGTTATAATGAAATAGGAAAATAAAACGCAGTTTCACATACGAGTATATTCGCTTTTGCAAGCGCTTTCGGAGAATACTGTGCCCCCCTCTTCAGCCTCTGTATTCATTACCTAATAGAACAGAACGCACACCTATACATATTTATGTAAAATTTCACAAACAACCTCAGACTTTTGCTTCCGAGTCTACTTATAGGTAACGGAAGCATTGTTTTAACTTGGGAAGAAAACAATTTTTTTTTTATTAAATCAAATTGTTTTGTCAAAAATCAAAATTCTGCTAGCATTTTACGTTTTATACCATTCTGAACAACTTTGGTCCCGCGTCTTTCTGTCTGTACATCTCTGTACGTGTTTCTGTCGTGTGTCCGCAAATCCTTGTAACAAGCTTAATTTCCACAGTTTTCATCCGATTAGGATGACGATTTCAGGGAATGAGCGGGCTAGGGTGTATACAGTCCCCATCAGTTTCATTGTTCCCAACTCAATACTTCACTCTACTATTGCACAAACGAAAATTCTACCAAGCACTATTTTCTCACGCCTAGTCGTACGATTTCGCTCAAATTTGGATGATAAATTAAATTTGGGAATGATGTTCTCTGCGCTTATGTAAACGTAAATTACGTTGAGTATCATTTTTTCGTTTCTTAATTGAAATATTATGACGTTTCACGCTACTTCTTGATTTAATATTTCCAATATGTAATTTTTCAAGATAATTTTAAACTACATTCATGGTACGTAAACGAGAAAGCTATGTGCCACACCCAACTTTGCAGGCGTTTTTTCCTATATAATGTCTGCTTTATCATAATTATTTCATACTGATTGAATAGATTCATCAACTCCTATAAATATCTGTTGATTAATTGAGGAAAATACAATAACAATGATCAGCCATTATCCTATCAGTGCCTACGGGATTATTTTCTAGCAGTAACAGCTACATAAGCTTATATTCTTCCCCCATACATACATAATGATAACATAGACTTTATTCTGTTTTTTCCAGAAGGATTATATAAGTAGACATGAACGACATAAAAATAATAACAATATATAAACTATTAGCAACGGCTGTGTGTGGAAAAATATACACGATGTAATGAACTCCTCTACCTGATATATTTTTCAAGTAAAAGAAACTATGGGGGGATGCGCACTTGGAAATATCTAAGCCTGCCACTCATTAAATCTGTAGTGGTCAACAATAGCCTACTGGCAGAGTTCTTATCGTCGACTACGAATACAATTGTAATCGCGATAACTAGTCGTTGATTCTGAGTCAACTGCGATTATATTCGTATTCATGTAATCGTATTCGTCTGTCAGCGATTACACGAATACAACTAAAAATGCGTCACTGTCATCATTTTCAATAGGGCGTCCCTTCGATAATATGCGACGCTTTGCTAATATTACCTAGCTTTAGAGGGATGTCCTATTGAAATGGATTGGAGAGAAATAGGCTGGGCGCCAATCGATGAATTCACTTTAAGGACGTCCCTCTGAAGTTAGGTAATTTTAGCAAAGCTTTGCATATTATTGGAGGGACGCCCTATTGAAATTGATGACCGTGAAGCATTTTTATGGGTTGTATTCGTGTAATCGCCGACAGACGAATTCGATTAAACGAATACGGATATAATCGCAGTTGACTCAGAATCAACGACTAATTATCGCGATTACAATCGTATTCGTATTCGACGATAAGATTATGCCCAACACTGTAGTCCACAGCACATTGAAGCTCACGGTGTTTTTGGCGAATCTGATCCCCAACACTGCCGACCGGAAACGTCTGAGGGTGGGTAACGAGCGATTGGTGGCTGTACTGCATTCCAAAGCCTTATCCCATAGATTTGCAGGGATTTACCAAAATAGGACCTCAATTAATTAATTTGAGCATGATAAAGTCATCAGAATGGGCCATAGGGATCAAAATAGGTGTGCCCACAACTTCTTTTGGCTCCCCTGTAAAATCGCCAAAATGTCACTTACGATAATCGACCTCTGAGGTACAGCTATATATATATACCGTAAACCGGGGTGACTTGGGAACACACGAGGTGAGAATGGTACAACGACGTTTTTCAAATTCAAATCCTGTTGGCGGGCTTAAAAATGGCGCGATCGGCCAGCTGTTATTTTATTCTTGTAGAGGATGGATGGTAAAAGCAGTTCCATGCGTCGAAACCCTCTTTCACGGATTTTTATATGCTTGGCGGGCAAAAGTGATTACAGCTGATAACACGATTTGTTTACAAGTCCTGCTAAGGTGTACATGGTGTGGTAGCTGAGAACCTCCTCATGCTTTGAAAGTGATTTATATTCGTAAATAAACTTATTGTGAAGTGATTCGCGTTAGAACTGCTCAAAAATTGTTACTTAGTGATTTTCTTTGTTGGATAAACTAAAACACCTGCCTTCCATGTGGTGAGAATGGTACACCGGGTGTGTGATATTTTCTCAACGGATTTCAATTGTTTTAATTGTTCCTGGGGTAGCAACCCATTGTTGTTATTGTTCCTGGGGAAGCAACCTATTGTTTTGATTGTTCCTGGGGAAGCAACCCATTGTTTTAATTGTTCCTGGAGTAGCGACCCATTGATTTAATGTTTTAATGGTTCATTGTTTAATTGGGGTAGCCCCATTGTTTTATTTGTTTCTGGGGTGGCAACCCTTTGTTTTACTTGTTCCTGGGGATGCAATCATTGTTTTACTACTCAATGGGAGCTAGATATTGAACAGATTGTAAATAAAAATAGTTTTATACTTACCTTGTTCACACTCACGCTCATTCATTATGACCATGTATAATCCCAAATTGTGGATAGAATGGTTTTTTCACAGGGGAAGGCATGCAATGAGATGTCTACTCGTGTGCTACAATTCCTAATTTGAAAGTTTCTTTTTTTTTTTTTTTTTTTTTTTTTTTCATTTTCAGATTTTTTTATATTTTTTCAACTTTTTTGAGCTCTAACACCTTTTAAAAAAGTTCTTGCTTCGATTGGGAGAGGTGACAATGGTACAAAGCGTTTTTGATAGGATATATGACCTGAAAAAGTCAGTGTACCATTCTCACCCCAAAACACAGGGTGAGACTAGTACAACTTTGAGGATTAATTACTCAACTAATCCTCAACCTAAAAAAATATTTGAAATCGTAGAAAAGCTTGCTGATAGATGTAGTTTTGAAACGAATACGATCAGAGTGACGATCCTGCTCAGGAAGGTTGAAAAAGTAAAAAAACATCAAAAACCGTACCAAAGTCACCCCGGTTTACGGTATATATATATATATATATATTTTTTTTTGTCACCTACAGATGATCAGTGAGTCATAGTTAGGTGTCTCTTATCTCATTAATTTCAATTCGTGGATGCCTCGATCGACGTCGATTTATACCTGTCATATGTATCAATTATACTTGAGTTTCAGCTCTTGTTATGTTCAAAGGGGCGAATAATGTGTATTTATGATTACTTTAAATATATTAATGTATCCATGTTTTGTCACTGATAAATATAATCCCAAATAATCGCCAACCGCAACGCTGTACGCTGAGCGGCTATTTTCTCTAACCAACCAACTGAAATACATTAATTGTAGGTAATGTCCAAAGAACAAGCATAGTGTTTTAAAACAATATGCAGTCTATGCACACCTTTTACTTGATGGGAAGATGACTTAGGGCGGAATTCATGTATGGGAATTGAGTCTGCATGGGCCCCTAAGTGTATCGATAAGGGAATTCATGCACTCTGCACGATTCATAGACGTGATTTGAGGGCGACTCTGAGGTTGCACTGAATGGGAAACTCAAATGCACACTCAACGAGATTCATAAACAAAGAATGGCGTTGAGGTGAGTTTCACCCTCAGCTCAACGGTGCAATATCCTGAGTGACGACAGGAGGTCACTTAAATGCGTCAACTGATAACTTGTATTATTATTTTCACGTAGGTATAGGTACTGGTAATATAGTAGAGCACACATCGTTTATTTCGTTCGGAGTTTATTCAAAAACTGCGGCACATAAGAGTAGGTAGGCTGTACGTAAACGGTAGTGAAGTACATGTTTGATATGACCAACAGATCCCATTCGAATGTTATACGATCAGCAACGAAATATTTCTCAAATTATTCCGATTCGAAAAGAGACAGTCATGAGCAACCACGAACTTGGAGGAGCCTGAAATAAATGGAAAGGATTTATAACCACCACAGCTCTATACATAAACACAAATTATCAGCACTTCCAGCGCAAGCATACAGTGTGTGCAATTTTTGTTCTGTTAAATAAGAAACAAAAAGGAACTGGATGTAAAGGTAGAACGATAAAATAGATG
Organism: Adelphocoris suturalis; assembly: GCA_030762985.1. NCBI lineage: Eukaryota > Metazoa > Arthropoda > Insecta > Hemiptera > Miridae > Adelphocoris > Adelphocoris suturalis. The sequence goes on along the minus strand of CM061042.1, from coordinate 46,477,163 downwards.
GAGCGATAAAAGAGATGTAACTGGTCTCTTTTAGAGAGATTGTTCAGGAGCAAAACGTGATAAACGTCTACGGCTATGCATCATAAATGCACCATAAATATGTGTAACTTGATGATCTCTTTTTAGCATGAATATGCTTTAGCCGGGACCTAAATGCCGAAAAACTTTATATGCGATTGGAACGAAAGTAGCGCGATACCGGTAAACATCCATTGCTAGGAAGTGATGTACGCTAGCGACCTGGTATCATAATAATAAGACAAGAAAATTCAATATGCAAATATTATGAACTTTAATAAATAATGCCGGACGAATGAGAGCGAATGGGAAGTTAACGAAGAAAGTTACGAAATTATGAATTGATGTGACGGGGACGGAACATCGTCGTCAGATGCGGGTTTCCTCCTAAAAGACGGAAGTGATATCCTCCGTGAGGAGGATGACGTTGTTATGCGTTCGTACTGCATAAATCTCACATTCATGTCCATCGCGACAACACGCTGGGTAAGTTTGAATCCGGTAAACTGGAAAATGAAGGCTGTGTGCAAGTAAGTGCCTTTCAGGAGGTTTTTCCAGTTTCCATCCTGCACTTCATCTACCCCAACTGCTTCCATCAAGTCAACTTCAATTTTTGAGGCATGATGCATGGAGGTGAATATTCTAACTCCGTATACACCTGGAATGGTGCGTCCATTATTTGTTAGTTTGCTATCACTAAATAGCTTTTGCTTGAACCGTTTAATTGACTCTGATATATCATTGATGCTACATCGGCGAGCTGCAGCGGCGAACTCGTTTGATGAAGTAGCTTCGTTGATGAGTATGATTACTCGCTCGATAAACTGATGCATAAGCACCTTTCTCATCAATGGTTCAACGTCACCGATCGATAATTAACGTTCCTGGATCGTTCCGGCTGATCGATACTTGACGTTCTAGGCTAAAGCATATTCATGTTTTGTAATTTTGGCCGAAGGCTCTAAGTAGAACTCACGCGAGCCGCGACGCGTCGTTTATTTATTTTTTGGACAAGTAAAACTTGGTTGCAACATAATTTATACATTACAGTTTTGCTGAATGAAGTTATAAGATCCCGTGAAACTTGAGGCGGGAGTAATTCTAATAAAAAAGCTCCAGCACTATCTATTTAGTCACAAGGCACGGTCAGTCGTATTTTGGGATGTGGTGGTCTGTATGCCCTTTGCAGATATAGTGGGCAATTAGTCGTTTGCGATCACGGTTATAGATTGCCGTTATGGTCTCTTTTTTTATGTTCAGATGGTTGTGTAAGACTGCATTTCGAATATACCATGGCGCGTTGGTGATCAGACGGAGTGCACGATTTTGAAAGGTCTGAATTTGGCGGATATGTGAAAATACACTTGGGCGGCAAACAGCTCACGAATTTGCATCAAAAGCGCTAGTTGTTCTCCGTTCCATCATAGACCATTGATCAGAGTAAAAGAGCTATCTAATAAAGAAATAACAAACCATTCATGGCAATGGGTGTGCAGATGCCCTTGCTAAAGAGTCATTGGTCCAATGATATGTTGCCTATACGCATACAGGATCAAATCTCCTACATGCAACATTGCCTATTCCACCTGGTATGAGCAATGGCAGGGTGAGGTCACTGGTCGGCGTGGTGCCCTTCAGGACTTGGGCCCGGTGGGCCCTTTTGAAACCCTACTCCGAAGGAGGGATCGAATAGTGGTCAACCGGGTTGCCACTGGCCATACCCGTCTTACTCACAGACACCTGCTTAGTGCAGTAGCTCGCGATGTCGTATTCGGGAGGTGTGGGGGTGGTCTGTCCATCCGCCACTTTCTGGAGGACTGCCCAGCCCTTGTGGACCTCCGAGTCCACCATCAGCCCCCTCAGCGGGTTGACGTTTTATCCTGACCTGATAAGATCCGATCCCTGTTGTTGTACCTGAGAGTCGCTGAGCTCTACTACGAACTGTGATATCTGATCTGTGATATATTTATATACATCTAGTCATAGTTTTATTTCACTCTTTGCTGATTGTATATAGTGGCATGTATATAGTTATTAGCCTATTTTACATCTAGTCTTAGTTGTATTACTTTATTTTTGGGTTTTTTTTTTAACCACTTTGGGGGCTGAACAGTGGTCATCACTGTACCCCTCATTTTTTTTTCCCTCCGAGTTCCTGGTGGAGTCCATGATGGCATTCCTTTTTAGTCAAGGATGGCAACATGGCTCCCCTTAGAATCGTGCCACTTCTAGTGTCCCTTTGGACACCTTGTTCAATGCCGCTAATGACCCTTCTGGTTGAGGTGCGGCTTAAACCTTAATAATAATATTTTTTTAAACCATGGCGCTTTGGTGATCAGATGGAGTGCACGATTTTGAAAGGTCTGAATTTTACGGCTATGTGAAAATAGACTTGGGCGGCAAATAGCTCACGAATTTGCTTCAAAAGCGCTAGTTGTTCTCCGTGTGGCAAGACCCTCCTATATTTTACCTACCACAGAATACGTTTCATAATTATAGACCAGTGATCAGAGTAGAAGAGCTATCTAATAAAGAAATAATTAACCTTTGTGTAATAACTTGCAGCATTTTTCCTTTACGTTTCTCGTGTTTGCAATTATCAGCTCAACGTATTGAAGGCACGGCGGCGAACAAGTTGACTTGGTGTCATTACCCCATCTCACATAATGATGTGTATGAGCGTTACGTAACGTTGCAATTGCGTAAACATCGAATACATGTGTACAATCGAACGAGATTGAAGAGAAACAATCATTGAGATGAATGGCGTGAAAGTGTTTATGATGTGAAGGTTGTTGAACTCTCATCACGATCTCAGTTCGATTTGAATTGCAACGATAACTTGAGCTATTACAGACATTGTAATCTTCCCACGTACAATCATCTTTGCCTACCGCTCGTAATCCTATCTTATTGTCCGCCGGATTTCCAAATTACATACCTACCTATACCCGCTAAACATGAGGTCGGAAAGTTGAGTTTTGTGAGGTTCCCGAATCAAAATGACCGGTTCCGTCTTGACTAACAAGGCACAGTAGTTATGAAAATCTGGTGCAAGGCTCCACGCCACTTTCGCAACATGCATTCAACTTGCATGGGCGCTATCAGTGTCTTATCTTTTCAACCTCTCGAATTTATGATTCATTGACGATGTTCGGGAGCCTTAGAGGCCTAAAGCCTCTTAGGATTTGAAGACTCTTAGGATTTGAAGACAGGAATGTGTACGGGGTTCCGAAAATAATAATTGTTACCCACATATTCACTCGTGTTAGTTCCATCTTAATTGGCGGGTCGATTGAGAAAAAAACGCTGCATTTTATTACACAGAGTTTTATTATTTCTGTATTGTATAGTATTTCTACGCAGATCTGTCTATAATTATTAAGCGAAGTCTACCTATTATTCATTAGGTATCTAAATGTATGTATCTGCATACAAATTCTCGTACTTTAAGTAGTCAAATAATGAGTTTGTGTAAAACACAACAGAACGGTGCCCCGGAGAGTAAACCTTCCCAACCCTCTTATCCAGCTTAAATAAGGACGTAAGACGAAGAGAAGGAATGCGATGAAAGCATTGATGTGAAGTGTACGAAGCCAGGAGTCGAGGAAACAGAGGAGGTGATTGAAGAGGCGTGCACGTTTTACAGATATCAGCTTCGGATATGGGGCTCAAGTTGGAATATGTAATCAGCCCAAGTTCCCACCGTTTGGACTCGTCAATAGACGGTGGCAAGGTGCATCGACTTTTGAGGAACCCACAAATCCCTAGAAGGCCCGAAGATTACTTTCAAACCCATACCCCGACCAAGAGCTTTCCAAAAAGGTGCTATACGTTTGGTATATGTTGGTTGAATTGGACTTTTAAAACCAACATAGAAATTTCAAGGCCTTGCATTTACTGATCTTGGACATGTAGTGTACAACTATTTGGTGTTGCCACCTTGGAAACATCTAAATACCCCCTGCTACTAGGTAACTCGTTTAATTATTACGTTTCTAAATAAAAAATACAATTCATTCGTTCATCAAATTGTGCTCAAAATGTATTAATTTAGTATTCTACAGGACGATACCGCTCGCGTTTGCGTTGGAAAATCGAAAACATTTCATGCTAAAAATTTCTTCCCTTCTCAAAAAATTAAAAGATTAGGTATGTCCCAATCGTTCAGTCTGTCCTTATTAGCAATTTTTATATTTATTAATTAATTGATGCTCATTTTTCCACGATCAATGAAACTAGTAATGTGCTGCTTTAAAATCTAGTTTACATTTTTTTCCTAGTTATAACGAATTTTAGCTTAAATTTCTTTAAAAATTGCCAACCTTTCTGTGCGCAAACCTTTCAACTTATACCTAGTGTGTGGTAAAACGATTCTACTAAAATACCACTATAATTTCTGAATGATACTTTGGTGAACCTCTTTTATAGATGAATTATACGATTCTGAACCATTTTCGCGATTTTTCAAATGAAATTTTATGAACAAAACGGCATGTTCTTTAAAACGAATCTTTCTTATGTTATGTTTCATTTCTGAACAAAAGAACGCATTTTTCATTTCGATTCCAAGCATGGATTTGAAAACTACATCTAATAACAAACCATAACATTTAGTGTCGATTTTGACAACGAATTTTATTTGAACAGTAGCCACAGTTGACCTAATCGCGTTAAAATCTTTAAGCAATCATCCCGAACCCTATACTCATTCCATCTTACCAAGAGTCCAATAATCCAATTTTGAGCAGAATAGGTTTTTCATCAAATTCAGATTTGTGCATGAGCTTTTGTGCATTGGTGGCTTTTTATAAAATTTATACGGGAGCATCTAGAGGCTAACCCATACAACCCTTGGAATATTCAATACAATATATACATATTACATGTAATTTAGAATATATAATTGAGTAAGTAGATAGCTGTTTCTGCTTACATCTAACCCTCCCATACTTTGGTATGACATCACACATACCTATTGCATTTCAGATATCTGGCATCAGAATTAAATGACGCCAACTCAATCTAGTAGGTACCTAGCAGCTCGGGGACCCAAACAGTAAGGCATTACCATGCTTGTAAGGCATTACCCCAAGATGCGAGGAATCGAAATTAAAATAAATAAATTTATTAATGAATTACATTATTAATTCAATGCGCTCATTATCCATCGTGAAGGTGTTAGTTTGTTACAAAGTTGTAAAAAAGGGTCTATTTTGATCGGATGTTGATCTAAGGTGAAGAAATAAACCGTTGTGTAATAATTCGCTGTGTTCTTTTCATTTGTTAAAAAACTAGATAATCATAAATACGCTCTTCAGCCTGTGGTATTTTAAGTAGTCGACAGATTAAGCTAAGCGAGGTCTAAAGTATGAAAAGTGACACAAACAATTGCGTTACGAAAATACGACAAGAAACGTTCATTTGTATGTTACAAATAAATGTGTTAGATAAGTAAACATTACTCATCAAAAACAACCATAGTCACCAAACAGTTTTTTGACGGATAACTAGTTTTGAAAAAATATATAAATACAAGAAAAACATAAGACGAAACACTTGGAACAAGATAAATTAATATTATAGCACTTGAATTGAACAAAAATTAAACTGAAATTGAATTTGGAAATTTGAATTAAAAAAAAAATGAATAAAGTTTCATTTCCCCAGCAACGGCTTGGTTGTACGTGAAAGTCAAAAGAAAGAATGGGAAAAACTGTTTTTTTCAAGAAAACTGCTCTTTCACGTTAAACTTAGTCGATGGGTGGATTATCCAGATCGCTGAAGTCTGTCGACATCACTGATTAAGTTTGTAATGTCAAAAAATAAAACAACTCGGAGAGGAGTAACGATAATAATCGGAAACGCTTGCATACGAGTCTGCAACACATTGGGACATTTTATGTCTTTAGTTGCAGACTCGTCATCACCCACCACTCCAACCTTTCCCCCTCCACCTCCCCCAACCTGGCCTGGTGTTGGCCACTCTACGAGCGACTCAGCTGATCCGGACCCTGGGCATCGTCAAGTAAATGTCCTAAAGAGGCTCTACACACGAAATTACAGCTTCCTAGAGTGTAAAGTATAGAAATTGCATATTAAAATAATTTAACCACCGCTTCACAAATCAAACCGTTCTCGCAATATTCGGATCACCTGCTATGAATCAAATCATCGAAATACCAGCTCAATGAAATCATCAGAAATTAACAAGCGGTTGCAATCATGTTCACAATATCAATTATTGAGAATGATCAAACAATCGTTTCGAATGAAATTGATGACCTGTGTTTAAACAATTTATTTAAACAATCACGCTCATACCGCAGCTTTTCGGCCACGCACTCCGCAGTGGTTAACGTAATATGGTTAGGTAAATCGAGAGTTACCCAACGAGTGGTGAACGATTTTTGTACGCTGACAACTGGCGAAGTTAAAGTTCCGTAGCAACGAATCGTTTGTACGTGAAAATCATTGGCAATTTTTCATAACGCTTTCTTCGTCACACCGTAACGTCACACTTTTTGAGTTATGTGCCATAGTAAAGACATAAAATGTCAAAAGAAAATGAAAGTAAATAAATAAACAGTAAGTCACTGTGATGATTTGAATATATGGAGGAGGTTTAAAAGTTTGTCAAACATCTCATCGATGAAAATAATTTATTGAGGAACCATTGAGGCAGATTGGCAAAGGCGTGGTGCTTTTATTCTATCCAACACCACCATACCACTCTATTAGCAGTCACTCCACCCAAACCAGTCTTATTTCCACGTAAAGCATTGGAGATGTTTAGTATTTCTCGTATTAGTATTTCTCGTGAGCACGAAAACAAGCTATTAGAGCGAGCACGATGAATGCTAACATTTTCGCATTGATTTCTCGTAGCGTTTTCGTAAGCCCGAAAGGAGCTCTTATAGAGACGTTAACGTGACTCTTGTAGTGAATCACTGATCAAACTCAATTGTCACAGTAGACAATATCCAAAATATAACATGAATATTAAGAAACAACGACGCTTACCTCTCCATCATACAAAAAAGGTTCAGCCGTGAAGAACACGAATCTTTAAAACGCGTAAAATGAACCATGAAACGAAATCTTGAAAATGAAAAAGCTGAAATCTTAGATAAAACGTCGAAAGCAAGAATAAAATGCCGCTAATGACCCTTCTGGTTGAGGTGCGGAGAAAAAACACGAAAGAAAGACAAATACAAAGGTTAAACCAACAACAAAAGACGGCACGTAGAAAATTCAGGCGATTTTGTCAGGTGTATGTGTGTGTCCATGCCAACTGCATAATAGTTGCAAAGTTATTCCAGAGTGTTATCCTAGAGAAAGGTCGATTTGTCGTCTCGTAATTTATTACGATTCCGAAATAACTGAGCACGAGTAAATCTGACTCTTCCCGTTCCGAAAAGCGTTTCTACGTAACGAAAACCTCTTCTCGTTTCGGAAAGGCCATTTTCGTATACGAGAAAATGAATACGAAAAGTACAAAAACTCTCTATTCTCTGATTTCGTTTCGATTCAATAATTAGCAACATAATAATCGCTTCGGAAAAATGCATTTCGCTCAACCTACCCCCAGGAAACGGTTTTTGTTGATCAGTAATTTAAAATTCTCCCCTTTCGAACTTCCTCATGTTTACCATTTTGTATTCTACCCAGCGGTAGATGATAGTATAGTCATCAACAGTATCATTATACCAGAGTGCGTCGGCTAATTTAATTCGGGCGCTCGGCGCCCTTATCATTTCCACAATCCGCGAGCCATTGTCCCGCGCAAAACAGTATTAACTTAATCGGACTCCGCAGCTCTATAAATCGGGGAACTCAGTTCTATTTGAAATTTCCGTTGAAAAGCTCATTGTCAGCCGCTTTTAAGGGAACATTATTTCCTTCTCCATTGGGTCCGGCGTCCGGGCACTTGAAAGCTGCCCCGTATTCAGTGTCCGAATGGGAAGTGAGAGACGCCCTTTTCATTGTTCACCTCCGAAATTCTAATTAAAATTGGATCGGACGGATTGCAAGGCTTGTATTCATATTGCTCTTCAGTGGACGTTTGGGGAATTTTCCATTAAAATCTCATATATAGCGTTGTGCCTGGTATACCTTCTGAGCGATAGACCCCCTCGCTGGCAACCGCCATCACGCTATTCCTTCAGCCTGTTGTGAATTATTCAATGGACTTGAAGTATTCAAATCCTTGATGAAATGTTTGTTTCAGTCTACTAACCTCTCATTTCTCTGAAATAATGGGAAAAAATCAACTTAGCAGGGAGGTCCAGCGGAGGGAAAAAATGAAAAACGAATCCAAACTACCGAAGAAGGGGTTTTGGACTTTGTTTTATGACCTTCATGAAGAAAATCGGTGGTATCGAAACATATCCGTTTGAAGGCCATAAGTTGGGCCCAAACCAGGTTAGTTGGTGAGCCCGAAGTTTTATTGGAGCTATCATGATTGTATTTTCTTATTTAGTCATGCAAAATCTCACCGCAAAACCTTTGTAAAGGTAATGGGACGATACACGCACAATTTCCATGGATCATATGATGAATTCTCTAGCAACCTTGTTTTTTTACATAGAACATGTTTTTGCAATCATAACCCGGCCAAAAATGTGACAAAATTACTGTTACGTGACATTTAGTGAGTTACGCTCCTATTTTCTGATGATTTATCGCTTACAACTTTATTGCTACGGAACTGTATCTTAGGGATTTATCATCGTACAAAAATCGTTCGCCAGTCGTTGGAAAGCTCTCGACTTACCTAACCGAATTATGTTAACCACAGTGCAGTGCGAGGCCAACAATCTGAGGTATGAGGTGGTTTTCTGAATAATTGTTTACTATTACACTGAAAAGAAACTTGGTAGTTGAATTTATTTTGATAGGGAGACTTTCTATCTGGGACATGAATAGACGAGTGAAATGATGGGATTTTTCCTAATCAGCTGAGTGACCTAAATTCTCTGCTGTTTCCTCCCAAGGAAATGTTCAATGTTCTGTCGAGATTTAGTTTTGTTGTTGTTTGTAACATGAACGCCACCAAATGATGCTTACCCCTTTCATTTCTGCTTAGATACATAGATACATCCACAGGAGGAGCGAAAATAGCTCTCATGAAATCTTGAAGAATAGAAGCTTAAGGTTTTACTTGTAAATATTATAAATTATATTTCATTATTATGACTGGACGCTTTGCGTCTCAGCATATAGATGCGCACCGTACCTTGTAATTCTACTACAGATGTCCTAAAAGCGGTCCGTACAATAGTTCGACTGTAGGTCGATTAGAAAAAAAGTTAGCCTCATGGGTTCCTCAGCTGATCAGTGCTTCTGTATGGAATCAGCGTTACAAGTTGAAATGACGGGAAAAACCGGACAGAGTTGGAGAGCATATTGAAAAATTCAGTAAAAATTATGCCGATAAATCCGCGCACAGTTATTGATACACATATCCTATTTGTATTTTCTACGTGATACAAATTCTCTCCACATTCCAATAAATAATATTTTCTTCGATTCAAACTGGTTTTGTGATACATTTTTAAATAATGTGTTTTGTATACATTTTTGAGCACCGATAATTTCAACCTAGTAGGTAGACAACTTTATTCATTCCTGTACGATAATAGTAAACGTATCACATACAGCCAGAAGATTAAATAATTGCTGACTACATAATAATAATCGAGCTCACGACATAGAGCACGAACCTGAAGTTGAAATTTTAGCTCGTAATCTTCAAATGTCAATTCTTTGATTTATATTTGACGTTGGTACGTAATTAAACTATCAGCACCTCAAAATACCTAATCATTTTTTGGATTTGGGCCCTCGAAATACTAATTAATGGAGGTATTTTGAGAAATTTTATGAAATACCATTTATGTAAGTACCTAATTAATATACTAGGTAGGCAGGAAACATCCGAATCAGTAAATACCTGGTAACTTGGAAACTCGATATTACATACTAGGTCGAGAACTACTAACTTAAGGTTATTTCCGATATTTCATGATTATTTACCTCAGTTAAGAGGTACTTTTTTACCTCAGAAGCGATAGAGAGTTCCTTCTAAAGGAAAAATGGACAAGGCTACAAAATGATTTTGGACTTTTAGATAGCTTTCTATCATCAATTGTGAAACAAATGACGAAGGTAGGTCCTCCAGAAGTCACTGCTGATTTTGTAGGATAGCAACCTACGATAGGAACTATAAAAACCGGACATTTTCCGCCCTTCCTGAGAAAACCGGACATTTGGCGTTCAGAGCGACTTTAAATTTTCGTCCTGACAGCTTGGTGAAAAACCGGACTGTCCGGGCCAAAACCGGACACCTGGCAACCCTGCTTGGAGTTGAATTTTCGGTTTCAACAATATTCCATTTTAACGTTAGTCACTGTAGGTTGATTAAAATGGGTTTTAAATAAGCGTAACGCGATTTCGTAGAAAATATTAGTATCAAACTTTCGAGACCGATTTTCGTAACACTATCCTCTGATATTCGGGCGAAATTATGACTTTGTCATTAAAACGATTGTATCAAAATTGACTTTATGTTACGTTTAAGATGAGAAGATGGTGTGTGCATACATTGCTATGAGATTTTAAAGTTAGAACGTATGTAAGCTTCTAGAGTTATGTTATGCAAACAAAAATATTTTCAACCGATTTCATAAGACTCAAATGTAGGTGATGAGAAAATGGCGCTCACCTAATACTATCACCAGTATAAGAATCTATGCCATACAAATGCTGACAATTATAGTCCGAGTCTGTGATATCACAACGGTAGTTATTGCATAATACGTGTGAGATAACTTGGTGTAGCGCCGGGTGGGCTTTTACTACTACTGCATGCAGCTCGTTCGTAATGTTGCAGGGCCATAGGGATAATATCGGCAATGCACGTGTATCTCACACCGCATCGCTTGCTCAATCTTTCATTACGTGAGCCGCAAAGGAACAATATGAACAACCTTGTCATCGCAAGGTTCGTCAACGGGTGGCGATTTATCGTAAACGGGGGATGGTTTATCAATTCTCAGTAAAATCCAGTAGCGTAGTTTGAAGAGGGGCAGGGTGGGCAGAGCCCCTCCATCCATCATAGAGGATGCAGAATTCCGTTTTATGGATACAATTAAAGTTAATAATTGTAACCTTCTATTTTCAGTACTTTCACCTTCAATTGGATAATGTAATTCGTAAAAGACAATATACTATTAAACGAATCTGCTTGCCTAGAAACTTTAGACAGTATTAAAAATGAAGAAATTCTTATTAGGTGCATTTGTGTGAGAGCAAAATGGCGTGGATATTATAGAGCCCCACGGAGAGGAATAAAAAAACATCTAGTCAACGAAACGGAAATTTGGATACTACAAACTGAAATCAAGTAGTTCTCCACTACCTTCTGGGGGGCTAGCCCATGTGCGATTTTTCCCTAGAAAAATTTCCATAGCTCGGTTCCCAAATAAATTCCCTAGAACTTCCCCTACTTTTCACTGCCCACGATCGATCCAAAATAGTTTCCCTAAGAAACTTCTTTAATTAATTTTTGATTGTTGGTATACCGTACATATCATCCCATTTACCTATTAAATCCCAGTTAAAATAAAGCAAAAATAAAATAAACAGAAGACTACAGTGGTGATTGAAATAGTTTAATAGAAATTATTAAAATATTAAAAGAAGCAATATTTATATTCTAACCTATAACTAGAATATTGGTGGTTTGAGTTTGTTTACTTTTTTTGTTTTTTTGTTTTTTTGTTTCTCGCTATCGGTTTCATGCCTCATATTTTATTTCGCGTAATTATATAATACAATAGTGTGCTATTGTCCAGAAAAAGTGCTTTTTCGTGCTGAAACAACAAACAATTGAGGATAAACCTACAATGAGGTGAGGTCCAACCTGGCTGAACTTGCAATGAGATAAAGCGGACTTTTACATGCCACTCCCCATACCAAGATACCATATTATCTAATCAAAGAATTGCATTAACCAAAATAAATCAATTTTAACAGATTTATATTAGCGAAACCTCTTAAAACTGTAAACACATAGACAAGTTTTTTAAAATCTTTTCACTAGCAAACTATTAGAATTAACATGTGAACATACTAAGAAACATTGCGAACTAGCTTTTTGAAGATATGACATTAACGGATTATTGATTCCACTACTAAACGCTATGTACATCCCTCCCGACCTTCGGAATGTTAAGAATCTTGTTAGGACAGAGGTGTTCCAATCTCTCCTGGTATTATAGTTCTCTGACGCACAGCAATATACTAATTTCCGAGACTTTTGATTTTCGGCCAGATTTCTGGTTTTCTGGACCGCTGCGTCTGAGCTGAGGGTTCGGAATGCAACGTTGGTTTACGTACTTGGCTTAATCGAAATGATTTTTCTGCTTCTATGTACATATACGGGATCTAGGGGGATCTAAAACGAAAATGATTTCCTGGAGTGGTTGAAACGAGCGTGTGGAAAACTTCCCCCGACTGAGAAAATAAGGAAATAAGAGTGTTTGGTTGGGGGTCGGTGAAGGTAATAGCATCGGAGGTTCTCCTCAACCCCACCGAGTTATCAGCAGAATGTCAGTCTTACCCCCACGCCGTATCCATCAGAGCTCTTCTTATCTTATCGCCAGCCAAAATACTAATGGTTCCGGAGGGCCGAGGCTCCACTGTCCCAAGCATTAGCCTTATTGTCTTTCCACCCCACACCAACCTACACCTCCTTCCAACCCCCCTCCGTTTTTTCCTCTCTCCTGTACGAGGATTCGATTAACACAAAGAGGGGTTGAACGTCAAATTTGAAGAGTATGATTTCTCCCTTGTTTTTCCAGCCTCCTTTCGAGGGGATGGTGCTTCTTACATATCTCTCCTAAGTTCTTCACGTTTTCGGAAAAGTTTTTCTGGAAAGTGAAAGCATTAGGCTCGAGCAATACGAGCTTTGACTGTCAGTTGGAATCAGATTGAATGATTCTTTTTGAAGGAAGAAATATGTTTTATAGCACTAGTGTCACTCATTTTTTCTTGGTATTGAACTAGTACAGAGCTGAGAGGATTTGATTTAGATTCTAATTCTTAGCAAAAAAAAAAAAAGCCTCAAAAGGGGCTCTGCGGATGTGTACTTAGAGCCCGTGGCTAAAAGTCAAGAAACATGGAACATGCCTGGCAGAAGTGACCAAGTAACAAAAACCAAAATTTTCAGCAGCTTCATACGACAAATAGAATCGAAATTAGAAGGAATTACCAAGGTAGGTAATTTTCTGTTATGGTGCGCGTCTACAATTACTATAACCAAGATTAAATTCTCAACCAAGTGACAACAAGACAAGCGGCATTGTTTACTATATCCATTTATGACATAAATAAATATAAAACAACGACATAAATAGAAGAACAAGTACGAAAGAAATGCGTGATAAATCGAGAGCTTTCCAACGAATGGAGAACGATTTTTGTCCCAACAGTAAAGAAGTTTTATTTCCCCAGCAACGGCTTGGTTGTACGTTATAATCACAAGAAAAAATCGAATTCAGAAATTCAGTTTAAACTCGTACTTTCTTATGAGAGAAGAGCTATGAGCATTGAAAATGTCTCCGTAATTTCAATGTATTTTATTGTTTTAAATAAAATAACAATTAGAAAACATAAAATATTTATTGAGACACAATTACTGAATTTGCTGTAAGCCAGTGTAGGCCTGAGGAAACGGGCCTAGATGGGCTGTTCCCCTTATCGGGCTGAAGGCACAGCTTACACCAGTCTCGACGATGCCCAATTCTTCCACGAAATGAATTCGCAGTCCTTTTTTTAATAACGGGTCTTGTGAAGTATCCATTGACATCATCAAAATACTTGCAGCTCGTACTGATTTCTCCAACCGAACATCATATGATTTATTGGCTGCATGTTGCTAGTATGCACAATCTTAACAACACCTAACTTGTTTACAGGTTGCGTGACGTTGTTTTCTATGCGTAACAAAATTTCCGGTTGACCCGTCGACTAAGACATTTTCAATGTCAAAAGAAAAAATTTCGTGACACATCCGCGTAACGTATTTCGCAAGTTCGTCCAAGGCTAAAGCATGTTCCATGCTAAAAAATTAAACGCAGCAAATTGAAAGAAGTAGATACAAATAAATAAATTAATAATAATAAAGTATAAAATAATAAATAAAATATAATAAATTCCATGTCAACCAATTTTGAAGTAATTTAAAATGATTCTTGGCTTTCAACACTACATAATTTTATAACGGTTTTTCATTGTATATATAATTCCTGACGATATTCTCTGTAGAATTGAGATGAAGATAAGATAATTTATTTGCCATTTTCATAAAGAACAGAAAGTATAAATCGAAGTCTTAAAACATAATTATCCATCTGTGATAAGAAAAGAAAATTATGACTTCTATCTTTACAATGATGACCGTGCTGGATAGTTGAATTGGAACTGTAACCCAGCACGGAGTTGGTTAACTTCATATATGTTGTATAAGTTGCTTATTATAAATTTGCAAAACATTGATTTCTTTATTATTAGAACAAATTGTTACACATTAGAATCCTACACTATTTCTACGTTGTTATTGTTTATTGTTATCCATCGCTTTTTGAAATACTTTTGCATCATCCATCAGTAAGACTGTCTTTATTTTTAAATTCTTTATTTATTATTTGCATTATCTTTTAAAATGAGTGAAAGATTATGCGTTAAGCGTATTTACCTGCGCCTAAGGGTACAAGGAACAGCCACATAGACGAGGCATTCCACTCACTCACAACACATTATCTGTACGGCGTATTGTTAGGAAGAGCGAGTGAAATACTAAATTCCTGTGACAATTAGTAATTGGAAGGACATTCATTCATTCATTTCAATAAAGAGTTTACCAAACTTGGGTGGTCCTGTTTTAGGAAGTGCCGTCAACCCTCCCCAAACAAAATGTTGCGTGCTGCATTTTCCAAGCCTTTTAAACTCAATTAGGCCTTTAAATGCCCTGAGAAGTTCTTTTTTTTGTGGAAATCATAGGCAATCGGCAATTATCTAGAACACCCAGAGAACCAACCACAGTGTGAATTGGTGTGGTTGGGAATTTGGACCTTTCAGTGAATATTGCCGGGACCTAACAAGTGAAAAATGTCAATAAAAAAATGAGACTAAAGTATCGGCAGATCTAATTTCATCGCTATTCAACCTACGAAGCTGAGGTTTGAATTGGAGATCTTGAGAAGTCTAAAAACGAATCATGAAGACCCCTCCGATCAGCTGAGTGAGATCCGGAGCTAAGTTTTTTGCTATTCAACCTATGAAGCTGAAATTTCAAATGGAGCGTGTTCCACATTCCTCCAATGTTCGGCAGAAGCTCTACGAGTTAGCAAAAGGGAATCTGGGTCTCCCCAGGGGGTTAAGGGGTTGCGAGGCACGCAGCGCTAAGTTTTCTGCCAGTATTCTGTTTGCGATTGGAGTATTCAGCCGTCAGTTAGAGCTTGGAGGACCTCTGCTGATAAGTTAAAACACGAGCGTATGCGCGTGTACAAAGATGATACTCAGCACGGTATAATTCGATGTGGGTGGCTACACAGGTCATAAGAGTGGAAGAATTTGAAGTTTGCTGCTTTGAGTTAGGACGCATTCGGTCATCACTTTTATTATGAAGAAGGCGTTTTATACTTCAAGTTTTTTTCTTTTTAGTCAAAATAAGTATGCATTCATTCAACTTGGCTTTTCCACGTTTAGGACGAAATAGGATTTAGCAGGAGGAGTGAGGGAGGGTAGAATGCTGGAAACCGCGAATAAACGACAATCCGTTACTCCAGGCTCCACGCAGGACATTTCTTTTTACACTTTTTCGGCTTGAGCCGTAAATTCAAACGACGGCACTGTTATCCGTGTTGAAACCCGAATCCTATGGGGTCACAAAAGCACCTTTGCGTCGCAGCAGAGAATTTTTTATTGGTCAGAAAGATCAACCTTTAAAGAGGGAGGTATTTTTTATTTTTCTTCCTTTTTATAACGCGCGGTTGCCCAGGTTTTTACGATCTGGTGGAGCTCTCTCCTTGGTGTTTATGAAAATATGAAGCATAAAAAGAATCTCTCATCTATGGAGGCCCTACACCACGTTCTCCGGTGATCGTTTCTCCAATAGTTCGGGAAAAATATGAGAGTTACACTTACCTGATAAATTGGAGCGAAATCGTACACATTCTGAACTTATATACGTATCGACCGTAATAATTACTGGTTTTTTGATTTGAATAAAAAAGTTCCAGTCTTGTAGCATAATCGTATGAGCTAATTTTTGTAAATTGTCGTACTATATTAAGATGATTTTGAAAATTCAGAACATGAAGTAAAAAGAAATAATTGTTAACGATAAATTTCATAGAAAAAACCTCATTCTAAATAATATTCGTCAATTCAAGAAAGATGCTGGAGTTTTGATTTCTTTCAGTTTTCATCTATTTTCGGAAAATGTTAATGAAATTTAAGTACATTATTCTGCATAAATTTCTACATAACTCTTTTGATGATCTATTTCATCGTTAATAAACTTCTCTTGACTAAATTCTGCTAAAAAATATAGATTTAACAATTAACATGTAGGGTAAAAGCACCAATTGTTGACACTATTAGGGGACATCTCTCTGTGTTTTACCCACGGGTTCAAGAAAATGGAACTTCCAAGTAGGTTTTATAAATTGTGAGTTCGTTGAGAATAGTTTGCATGTTTTCAATTTCTCCAAATAACTTTGTTGATTATCACAAAGCACTTTTTTGAAATGCAGCTTTTTTAACCAAATGTTGACACATATGCCTTCAGAAATTCCAAATGTTGACATTTTTAGTTCCTAATGTTGACACATGTTAAATTTTAATGCTTCCTTTACCTGAAGTTGGCATTGTGGTAAAATGGACAAAAATACTTGTGAACTCGTAGAAAATCTCAAGATTTTCTCAAAGATGGTCTCAAAGAATATCTTAAAATGGATTAGGCTTAGTAGGCCACTATTAGAAAATGGAGCGATACAATAAAGTACGGGTAACGTTGGGTTGCTTAGAAACATTATTTCTCTATATCTATATTTGCTCAGAAATATTACCTCTCTATATTCGCCTTGTTGATTTAAATCCAAATATCAACTTTACAATGAAGTTAAAAGGTCCTCCTGATATTGACACAGGTGTCAACATTAGGACATAAACACGTTTCATGGAACCTAATGTTGACACCGAACAATACTATATTTTTGTGTTGAAATTTTAGGGTTTTCATGGTAATGCCTTCTTCTTCATATTATTAATAAATCATCTGAATTTAAATCGTAATTTTTACTCATATACTTGACCAGAAACATCCAAATTTGTTGACTCACCTCACTAAGCTACAGAGCTGTGACAATGCCGCTGGAGTGACAGGTTACGGTTGTCATCAATATCACATCACTCAGACGATTTACTACTTTCTTCATAACTAGCGGAATCGGTCAACCTTAATAATTACTTTCTTATCTTTCGAATGACGTCGATTTTGATAATCTACAGTGTTTCATTTTCTTATTTCTTGGATTTGAAATTGAAGTGTCAACATTTGGATAAGTGTCAACAATTGGTGCTTTTACCCTATCATGTTTTAGCCCTGGGGTCCTAGCAATTTTTGCGAGTCAATTTTGCGAGTCAATTTTTTTCCGCGCACGAAACATATAGTGTTACAGTGATTTCCGCCTACAACCGAGTCGTTGCTAGGGAAATGGTACTTCGTCATTTTTCATCCCACAAAATTCGTTGACCATTCGTTCGAAAGCTCTCGATTTATCCAACAATATTATGTTAACTACGGCGAAGTGCGTGTCCAACAAACTGAGTTATGAGCATGGTTATATAAATAATTGTTTACACACAGGTGATCATTCTCAATAATTGATATTGTGAACATGATTGCAACCGCTTGTTAATTTCTGATGTTTTCATAGAATTTCGAATCAATATCGAGGAGAAAACATGATACATGGTTGAAATTTTTGGTTCTAGAACAGAAATATCTTCAATACAGTCATCTGTATCAATTACAATAGCATCTATAGCAACATCTATCATCAATCAACATCTATAACATCTAAAGCTTTACAAGCAGTGTTATTTGAGGGGATACCAACATCAATAACATCTAAAGCTTTACAAGCAGTGTTATTTGAGGGGATACCAACATCAAAATAAGTTCTTCAACATAGGAATTAGTACCAACTTGTAGAAGCACTGAAAATTTCTAAAAATATAGATTTAACAATTTTTAGAAATTTTTAGTGATTTTTTTAGCACATGTTTTGAAATGTAACCAAATCAATGAACTCAAAAAATACTGGCCGACAAATTCCTGTCATTTGAAAGCTTGATTTTTTTTATGCAAGAACAGAATTTTTATCTCAATCATAAGGAGTTGGTATTTTGATTTAAAATTTTTGGAGCCATGGGAATAGCTTCCTTTTTTACGAAACTTCGCTTCTGGTAGAACAAAATACAGTGGAAGCCGCTCAGTAGAATGACGGTTTGGACGATAAATCAAATTTGAGGGTGAAGAAGTCAGGTCCCCATCAGCTCTATGAGAAACTCCCAGAAATTTGATCAGTGATGTTAATAGGAACGGTCTTTTATTGTGGACATTTAAACACACATTGTTGACATATTTTCTGTGTGATAGTAGCAATTTTGTGGTGTACCTATCCTGAAATGAAAGCTAGTTTACCGACTTATTAGTGTACAAAGTCTTCAAGATTCTACGTGAAATAACATTGAGTTCGCGAATGCGTTTCTCCAGGCTCGTAGGTACCAACTCCCCAATCAGCTCCTGGTAGAACGCCAAAAAACGATCCAGACGCTGCCAAGCACGTTTTGAGTGAGTAATTGAAAGTAAGGACGGACATGCCAGGGCTAACCGGCAATGATATTTATACAGTTGACTCTCGATATGTTGCATTTGGAGATAAATCTAACCGATTCTTTGGTTCCGGTTCACTCGATTTATATATGTCAGCTCAACGAGAAGAATGCTTTTGATGAACCACCTCCACTACCTCATAACAGTAGTATATAAGTAGGACGTTTGGTTCGAATCTCCGCATTTGAGTTGATATATTCAATAAAGAGATAAAGATTGAACAAGTTTTTAATACCCTGAGTCTAAAATGAAGAAATGAATTCTGTGATTTTCAAAATCCACACTGGGGTAAAAAGGAACTTTTCTAATTTTAAACAGTTTTGGGATCCCGATTTTTAACATTTTAACCATTCATTGTTAGTAGTACGAACCGAGAAAAACTGAATTCCCGGCTGATGTATGATTATTGAGCCAAATTTTCTAAAAGTTGGTCCAACAGTCTAGGATAAAACCCCCAACCCAAATTTTATCAAACCATTTGCAATAGATTATTAGAAATGTATTCCTCTTCAAGGAAAAGCATAAAATCATGAATATGTTTTACGGTACCTATATGAGATTATTTATGATTTTCATCGTACCTGTGAAGGAGCTCTCAAATTTCAACCTCTTAGGGTGAACAGGAGGGAATGTAGCTCACTGAGCTCATCAGGAAAAAGCCCTACATTTCAATCGTCTCCAATTAACTTAGAGCTCTTCCCTATCATATTTCAACTTCCTTGGATGAACAGGAGAGAATTTAGCTTACTCAGCTGATTAGTAAAGAGTCAATAATTTCAATAATCTCTTGATGACCCAGAGAATCTCCCTATCAAATAGGTCCAGCCATGAAACAATCATGTTAAAAGTAGAATATCTTAATGCTTCAAAATCATGCGGATCCTGATCAGCTGAGTGAGCTAAATTCCCCCGTGTTGACCCTAAGAAGTTGAAATTTGATACAGAAACTCTTTGGGACATCAAGGTACGATTGAAATGGTGGGCTCATTCCTTGTCAGCTGAGAGACCTCAATTCTCTACTGTTTAGTCTAGGAAGTTTAAATTTGATAGGAAGACTCTGGGTGATTACAAGACGATCAAAATGATGGCCTCTTGGGTGTAGTTCCGTATGTCCCCACTTTCCAACCAATGTAAATCTGACACCATCTTGTCAAAAAATGAATTTGATAACTGTTTCGGAAACCTCGGAATCTCTTCTTTCCCGTGTTTTCATGATAGATTAAGTTTCTACTTTGTGTACATGAGAATTATGGAATTTAAAAAATTGGGGACACATATCTAGTCAAAAAGTTCCGTATGTGCATTTAAATCCATCTAGGGTAAATCTGTCTACAATGTCTACATTAGAAGGATGTATATATGTAGTTTCGAGGTCAGGATGCTCGCAAGCTCGCATCTCCAAAAAACATATCATCAAGTAGTCAATCCCTTAGTAAAATTCTGGAGCAGACCCTGCCTACCTAAGATTTGGGAATTGCCCAGTTCAGGTGGTTTAGTTGCCGCTGGTGCCCAGTTCGGGTGAGCCCGACTCTCCGTTGGGGGTCCCAAGTCTATTGGAAGGTATGAGATGCATGTTTATTCAAGATTCTGTATCATCCTACACAATATGAACATCAAATTTTTTTAGTCAGAGGTCAACAGCAAAAGGGTTTTTAGGGTTCACTGCTCAACTTACTGACTCACAAATAGCGTGGGGACACATACGGAACTTTTTGACTAGTCAAATAGTTCCGTACGTGTCCCCACTATTTTAAATTCCCTGTTTCTAACTTACACGAAGAAGAAAGTTATTTTATCATGGATCAATGGGAAAAAGGAGATTCGGAGGTTTCCGAAACACGCGTCAGATCCATTTTTTGATAGTTTATTGATAGATTTACATTAGTTTGAAAGTGGGGACACATACGGAACTACACCCGATCTCTTTTCTGATCAGCTGAATAAGCTTAATTGTCTCCTGCTCATCCTTGGAAATATAAATTTGATAGAAAGACTCTTTGGTACGTTAGGAGACGATTGATATGATGGGCTATTTTCTGGTCAGCTGAGTGACCTAAGTTCTTCAGAGATCGATTTGTTCATTGAAAATTTAGAGCAGACTTCGATAGTACTTGTGGCGGTCCTTACCACATATATATACTTTCTAAGCACAGAAAAACGACTGCCTTTATAAATTTAAATACTATTTGAAGCATCTAACCACTCATTTTCTCATACAACCTGGCTCATGACGGATGTCTTAAAATGTCTCAAAACGGATTTCAATGAAGGAAATTTTCGAAAAATGTTTATTTTAAAATTTTGAAGCCATTGCAATTGCAGTTTGTTACTCCTGTAGTCATCATTATTTTATCAAGTGCCATAATCTCAATTCTTTATGGTTTTTTTCTTTTTCTTTCGAGTTTAATGCCCATGAAGTTTTGAATATTGTTTTGTGTTCAAGACACCGAAAAAATCCAATAATCTCAGAAGAGTTGTTGAAGACTTCTTGTGGTAATCCTCCATAATTTAGGTAAATTATGTAGGGAGAACCTAGGTATATATTTACCTATCAAACAGGAAAGGCAATAACCTAAACATAAGATTTCCAGAAAGAAATTTCCGCTTCAAAGGGCAATGGGAGAAAAACCTGGAACCTTGGAAAATTGTCTGATTCTACCTCACTCAGCCTTTTTTTTTTTAATTTTCTTATTATTATTATTATTATTATTTTTTTTTTTAATTTTTGAATTATGTATTTATTAGTTGTTAATTAGCAACTTAGAGTAATTAATTTCAGCCATCAACATTAGTAGGGAAACATATTTGTTCAAGGTTGGTACTACTGCCGGTGCAAGGATATGTTTACATGGAGGTTTCCAGTTAGTAGCTTTTCTCCTTTTTTTTTTTTTTTTTTTTTTTTTTTTAGTTTTTTTTTTTTTTTAGTTTGCCTGAAGATGGCTAAAATTTAGCTGAAAAGCTTTGTGTTTTTGCTTAATGCAATAAATATGTGACCTAAACACCGAAAAAACGCAGATGGAGTGACTGTTATAATTTATTGCATGATTTGCTATGTATTTAGAATAAAAACAACGATTTTATGAACAAAATGTACCGATAAATCAAGAACTGGAAGTCCAAAAAAATTATGAATGTTTTTTTCGTGTTCAGCACACCGAAAAAACGTAGATGAAGTGACTTTTAGAATTTTGTCCAGGGTTTTCGTGATTTCGCCCTCTGTGCAATGGTTGTGATTTGACCCTCTGTGTCATACCTTCGATTTTTAGGTCATGCAATGCAAATTATTCCGTTGACAATTGAGTAGGTGGCTAGTAAGTAGTTTGGAGACGATATTTATGTTCTGATGTTTTGTTTTGCTCACACGTATGTTGTTCGTGAGGTCACGAAAACCCTAAAATGGAAATGTAAGATTGGACGTATCTGTATCGTGAAGGTAGCGGTAGTTTTAGGGGTTCTAGTGTGATTGTCACATTAATTCTGCGGTGATAACGTCACGGATGTGTCCACTGCTGAAGGACCGTTCCATCACAGAAATGGCTCGCCATATTTTCGGAGCCCTAACCCTGTCCGCTGGAATCACTTTGGACGCGTTGCTTTTATAGTTGAAGGCTTCCCAGCCCTCGAAGGACACTCTTTGGTGAGATACGGTTCCAGTTTTTACTTTCTTCATTGCTCCACAGTAGTAAAAGGAATTCAGTTAAAGAATACTAGGTTAATGAACAGCTTTGGAACTATCTCATCAGTTATAGGAATTTGAGCTAATTTTACCTGAGAGAATATCATTGAATTGATTACTGACTCAATCGGATGTCTTGTCACGTAAAATACGTTGAAGAAGTGGAAAAGCACTCAAAACTAGATGCGATTACCGTTAAGTAGGTGTGTGATTCGGAAAGACTTTATTAGTGAATAGTGTGTGTGTCCCTCTGGTCGATAACTCTTCTTAGGATTGAGATAAAAATTCCGTTCTCGCGCCAAGTTTTCCAAACGAAAGGATGAGTTCGTTGGCCAGAATTTTTTGAGCATATTAAATTGGTCACATTTTAAAAAATTTGTTTAAAAAATCACTAAAAAAGGCTAAAAGTTTGTAAAAATTATACTTTTTAGTATAAATAACTAAGTCAAAAGAAGTTTATCAACGATGAATTAGAACATTAAAAATTTATGCAGAAATTTATGTTGAAAAATGTATTTAAACTTCAAAATTTTTGCCGAAAAATAGATAAAAACTGCATGAACAAGCTAAATAACAAAATTTATTTTTTGAATTTTGGATTCCGTACGGGTTAGGCTTTGCAATGAACCGTTTCTCATGCGATTAGCGAAGTTAAGCAACGTTGAGCGTGGTGAGTACTTGGATGGGTGCCCACCCAAGTAAGGGTCAGACGTTCAAGTAGTTTTCACGCTTCTGTACGACGAACCCCTCCACACAAGGGGACGAGGCAATACGTAGCTTCAAGTGAAATCATCAGAACGAATTCTGATTCTCTATTTGGAGGACAGCTGATGACGTCCGCGACGCCCGAGGCAGTCGGACGAAAAGCTCCAATCTGCAATTACTTGTTGCAATAACCTGTTTACTTTCCTTTTTTTCTTTTTTTTTTAATTGCCAAATATTATTTAGAATGAGTTTTTTGCCATAAAATAGGTAGTTATCAACTTCTTTTTACTTGTTATATCCGGAATCTTCAAAACAATTTAACATAATATAATACGATAATTAACGGAAATTCGCTGGAACGGATCATGTTGCATGAATGGAATTTTTTATGAACTGTTTTTCCTCCATCAAGGTATGTATATTTTTTATTCTTGTTTTAATAATTGGGTTGTTTCAGGGTTATTAATTTATGGATTGGATGAAGGGGTACCGTTATAGGTCTCCCTGAAGATGGCCCAAGGTGTGGCTCGAAGCGTTGCATAAAGAATAAAAATGGTATAGGCCTTGTTTGTTGTTGTCGTTGTGAGGCCTTGACCCTTGGCTGAATCCTGACTAAATAACTAATATACCGAACATGTAGCCGACTAATTCCACAACAATATGTACAGTTAGGACGATCATACATGAAAATGAAGGATGAAGCACTTCCTTCCAACGTAATTGTTGCGAATTGAGATTTAAGCTCACCAAATAGTTATGAATTTGGTTTGAATGTTCGTACTGACTATATAGCTACTATGAATCCTAATTGAAACTTGTTCTAGTAAGTGCAAAAGTGTACTAGTAAGGTGGTGGTAGGTGGAGGTAGGAACTTAGTAAGGATCGGCCGGGCGAGGCAATATTACTGTTGACTGAGACGGCCAAGCACTTTGATTCGAGCAGAAGTACCACCTTGCACTAACAGCACAAAATTAAGAGGACAAGGATCAATGTCACCGTTCACCGAAAACACGAGAACAATCCATGCACTCTGTATAGGTAAGAGTACAGATAACATATAAATTTAGATAGTACAAAAAATATATACAAAAATTTTATTTTTGTTTTTTCCTGCCAATGTAAGTTACTTAATGATTGTCTGACTTCCTCTGGAGCGGTTCCTGTAACCCTTAGGATGGTATACAAATATACCGAAACATTAGTCTATACATACCATGGTAACTGAACCTCGAGGCCCCAACCACTCTCACTAGTTATAACACCATTTGAACTGTGACGGTCTTTGAAAAATGAAAGGTCTGAAAACTCATAGAAGATTATTGAGTAGATATTCATTTAAATAACTTGATTTCTTCAATTTAAATAAATTGAACAACTTGTACCTGAATATCTGTACCAGCAACTGAAGGCTAGGCTGATTGTTCTTAATTAATTCTCTTCAGCAATTAAAATCAAGAGCGAAGTTACGATTTTAATATCAAAAACCAGTAAGGCGATCCTGAAGTAATGCAGAGAGGCCAGAAGCTAAAGAAGGGATTATTTTGTTGTGATGAACTAGATGTATGATTAGAATTACGAAAGAACGTTGATTAAACTTAATTTGACCAATCGTACGGACCGAGATTCTAATAAAAGCAGATGGTAACATTATAAAAGGCTTGTGAGTTTAGAGACTGTTGCTTTTAACTGACAGAAACCTGTTTGGCTCTCAGGGAGTATATACGCATTCGCATTCCTTGGCCGATTTAGCTAATTCGTTTTTGTTTAACGAACATAGCAGCGTTGATTATTTCAATTTCGGGGCCCTCGTCTGCGCATTACTCTC
This sequence comes from Adelphocoris suturalis, assembly GCA_030762985.1. Taxonomy (NCBI): domain Eukaryota; kingdom Metazoa; phylum Arthropoda; class Insecta; order Hemiptera; family Miridae; genus Adelphocoris; species Adelphocoris suturalis. The sequence goes on along the minus strand of CM061042.1, from coordinate 46,451,969 downwards.
TACTCCATGTAGGTACTTTACTAATCCTAGGTTTTGGTGTGCCTTTACTCTCCACACTTTTATTTAGGGTGAAGCTTTTGGTCTTTTGAACGATGATGCATGCAAATAGTGGTAACAAGAAAATTAAAGAAAATAACAATCCAAGTTCATGAACAAAGGTTCATTTTGAAAACAAGATTCATAGATGGGTATCACAATATTTAGTACTTCTATTAACTTTTTGTTTCCGAATCTGCCAATCGCAGCAAGAGCATCGTTGTCACTTTTGGGAGACGAAAAAAGATTTTTCGCCAAAATTAAAATTGCCATTCCTGTAATTTTACGTCGTAGACGATTCTGAACAACTTTCATTTTGTGTCTATCTACCCAAAAACCCTTGTAACAACCTCAATTGTCACAGTTTTTATCCGATTTTGATGCAATGTTCAGGGAATGTGTGTCCAACTAGTATCATTGTTCAAAAATCCATACTTCACTTCTTGCATGGGCAAACGAAAAATCCATCATGTTTTATTTTCAAACAGGCTAGTCGTTCGATTTCTCTCAAACTCGTAGGGGTGTCGGGAAAATATGATTTATTAGTTTTTCATCAGTAGCTGCTGTGCATGCCCAAATCTAAAAGCTTTATAACAAGCATTAATTCAATAATTTTTATTCAATTTTGATGAAATGTTATGGAAATTTGCGGAATAAGGTGTGGATTGTTTCCTATGTGTACAGCTTCCCATGGGCTCTGGCCTGCCTGGGGTATTCCAAATTTGATTTATTGGAATATATATTTACTATATCTGATAAACTTGGCATTTACTTACATTGTACATTCAATGTTAAAATCATTTCCATTTCGTACATGTCAAAAGCTAAGAGTTATACTCCTTGTATACTCATACTTACATGTTCATACTACATGCACCTTGCAGACTTCTCATTCTCTTCAATATGAGCATGTTATGTTGGGTAAAATCTTATCCAGAGAGAAGTACAGCTGATTAAATTGATTTATTGTACTAGGTATATCAGGTACATAATAGGAACCTCCGTCAAACAATCATAATAACAACTCACTTAGGCAAATTACAGCGGTTGGCGATGTTTGTCATGTAGGCCATCTCGTCCTTGTCCTGTAGGTAGGTGTCCCAGCATTTTTGGAGAAACTGAAGGTTGTCAGCAGCAGCCTTCCTGAGCTTATTGACACTGCCTCGCTTCCAGCTCTCAATTTTCATATTTGTTTCCATTTGGATCTCCTTGAAACAGCTACCACGTGATGTATGTAGGGATGTGGGGATCACACAACCAGGGAAAACCTCAAAGGCTGCAACATGTGCCGCCTTTTCGAAATCAACATGAAAAAATTCGATCTTCGACTCTACTTCACCCCACACTGTGTTACAAAATTGAAGGTAATTTTCTTTTGACGTGATTGCGTAAATTTGTAATTGTCCTCTTTGTAATCGCGCAGTTACCCCGTTGGCTCATGAATTTTTGTTTTATTTGCTGGTCCATCTCTCCGAACACACGAGTAGGTACTGACTAGTTGGAATGTTACGAACATGATTAGTTGGTTGGAGAAAGTCCGTGTCCCCACTTGTGCCGTTCACTGTTTACCTAGATGGGCGCTCGCAAAACGACGGAGCCCTTCGTCGATTTACCCAGATGGGCGACACCCTTGCCAGCTGGGTGAAGATAAAATTACAATTCGCTGTGATAAGGGCAGTATCATTGCGACTGCGAGGCTACAGAAGAGACGCTAGGCATCTAGGGCTTGAAGATAGGGCCCCACTATTACATTTACGTCAATAAGGACCCAATCGAATTTGGAATCAGAGAAGAACCGGCCCAGTGCTGCTCTACGAAGAAAACTCGGCGCTCCGTGCCTCGCCAGGGGGCAAGCCCCCTGGACCCCCGGTTACCTCTATTTACATACTTCGGACGAAATTATTGAAACACAGAATGTGTTTGCGTTGTCGCGCAACCAAGTGACAACCAAACAAGCGTCATTGTTTACTATTCATTTACTATTCATGCTCATAACTCAGGTTGATGGCCACGCACTTCACAGTAGTTAACATAGTATGGTTGGATAAATCAGGAGCTTTCCAACGAATGGTGAACGATTTCTGTGCGATTAAAATTGCGGAAGTTCCATTTCCCTACCAACGGCTCGGTTGTACGTGAAAATCATAAGAAAATTTACAAGCGGTTGCAATCATGTTGACAATATCAATTATTGAGAATGATCATCTGTGTGTAAACAATTGATTCAAATAACCATGCTCATAACTCAGGTTGATGGCCACGCACTTCACAGTAGTTAACATAGTATGGTTGGATAAATCAGGAGCTTTCCAACGAATGGTGAACGATTTCTGTGCGATTAAAATTGCGGAAGTTCCATTTCCCTACCAACGGCTCGGTTGTACGTGAAAATCATAAGAAAATTTACAAGCGGTTGCAATCATGTTGACAATATCAATTATTGAGAATGATCATCTGTGTGTAAACAATTGATTCAAATAACCATGCTCATAACTCAGGTTGATGGCCACGCACTTCGCAGTAGTTAACATAATATGGTTGGATAAATCAGGAGCTTTCCAACGAATGGTGAACGATTTCTGTGCGATTAAAATTGCGGAAGTTCCATTTCCCTACCAACGGCTCGGTTGTACGTGAAAATCATCACAGTCACACATTTCGTTACATTCCGCGTTCCATTTTCGGCTAGTTAGTCCATGGCTAAAACACATTCTGTGTTAAAAAAAGTTATTGGTAACAAATTCATGCATTACTGGGACGTCCCAATGAATGGATTGTATACAATTTTGATGGGAATCAAAATAAGAGAAGAACAAAAATATGATTTCTCGGAATTACTCTTCTCTTTCATTTACCCCCTGCACCGACAGTAAATTTGAAACTTCCAAGATTGCCTTGTTTTAGCCCACTTCAAATCACTGAATGTAATAAAAAATATCACGATTTATCGCTATTACCCCCTCCATTCAACTCCTTCCATCGTGAAATTTGAAACTCCTTTCCAAAACTAGACCAAGTTCATAATTGAACAAAAAAAGCGGTGCTGTCGCGTAAGGTCGTTCTATGAATTTAAGAGCTACCCTAACTAGTTGGTCAAAGTGCGCAGGTGATAGTCGAGGGTGGTGTCGAACTGCGCAGCCTACAAATCAGACCAGATTCATCATTCAGAATTGACAAGAACCAAAAGGATCATGATTTTGGGCATTTAGATACCTGACAAGCGTCGATTACCAAAACACAACTCTACCTTGAGGTAGGTGCATAGGTCCTCTAGAAGTCAAGGCTGAGTTCGTAGGACAGTAGCCTACGGTAGGAACTTTACAAACTGGATAGGCAGGTATTTGCCGCTCTTCATGTGAAAACCGGACATTTGGCCTTCAGAGCGGTTTTCGACCGGACAGTTTGGTAAAAAACCGGACTGTCCGGGCCAAAACCAGACACCTGGCAACCCAGCGATAATTATTAAAGTTTTGTTTATTTATACTAGTCAAATTATTAAGATTCTATCTGAAACTCATTCTCCATGCCTTATCACATCTATAATTAGATACTAATTTATAAGAATGAAACTCTGTCTGTCCATCCTATACACGGCACGTCTATGAACGTCTACGAGTGGTGGGATCTTCTTGGATTTTTCTGAAAGGGGGCATAAGCGATTTTAAAATTTTCTAATCCCACCCGAAACATGGGCGGGAGGAGGATGGGAGCCTCTTTTAATCCGCGTTTTTTTTCCGAGTGCTCAGTCTTCTATCCACTGTCACATTAATATTTGATCGAGAACAGTTCATATGTTGGCGACAGTTACGTTTTAGGACCCGTAGAACACGATGGTGCGTCAAAATTGGCGAAAGATGCTCCTTCCCCGGAGAAATCAGCGAGAATATGCGGGAAATGTTATTAAAACTAAACTTTTTGTGGTTCCACATATAGTGCCGCGTTTAGTAGTAATTTTCAACAGAAATAGAAACTTCTGCCAAGTTGAATGGGCAGTATAACTCCCTCATATGGAAACGCGGCAAATTAATACACAGCAATTTTTTATTTTCGTTTGCCCCTTTTATAAGATTTAATGATTTTTTCTCGCTTTTCCTTTGGGATTGTTTATAGAAAAAGATTGTGAGCAATTTTTAAATTTTCCACCCCCACCCGAACTAAACTTTTCGTGGTTCCACATAAAGCGCCCCGTTTGGTAGTAATTTTCAACAGAAAAAAACGTCAGCCAAGATGGGTGGACAGTATAACTTCTTCACATAGAAATCGCAGCACATTATGGCACAAAAATTTATTATTTTGGTTTTGCCCTTTTTAAAAGATTTGTTAATTTTTTCCCCCATTCCCTTGGGATTGTCCATAGAAAGGGATTGTAAGCAATTTTAAAATTTCCCACCGCCCCGAACAAAGGACTGTAGGTCTCAATGGTATGGGGACTATATCCAGTCGTATCTATACATCCCACTCCGAGCATGCGAGAAAACTCACCCCTAGCGAGCGGGGCGAGCAACATCCCCTACACATTTCAAATCAGCCATAATGATCCTCCGTTCCCAATCATTCTTCATGCCCCACTCAACAGTAAAGATCATCGCTCCTATACAGCCATACTGAGCGAGTGAAGCGAGCGAGAAAACTAGGCCAGTGAAATATAAGCGGTAATAGAAAGTTATTTATTTCTCAAACGGTCGAAGTTAAAGTTCAATTTTTTCAACGATCTAAAACGTTAGGAGCGCATTATCTTGTGGTACCCTCCAGCCTCTTTTTTGAGCTGCAAACGAAAATTAAGGCTAAACGTCAGGGGTTTAGTTAGTATAACAAAACAAGTCACGAGGCCCGTACATCTCGACGAGGGCTAGACCAAACTAGACTTGAGATAACCTTAGCCACGGAGAATGACACTTTTGACAGCTAAACCAAAATGGCGTTCGATGTAATCTCACCACCTGCGTCCCTTTCGCATTGTTACTACAGCCTCAGGTAGAGCACAATCCGCCCTCGCCGTCTAAAACTATTTTCCAAGTTCAAATCGTATAACCTTTATACCTGCACATGCTCTTTGCTCCTCTTCAAATCTTTTTTTTTTTTTCCTCTCTCATCCACCATCTTTATCGGCTCTCCTCTTTCCTCCCGTACGCATCAACTTTTTCTTGTGTGGTATGTGTGACCTCCCCTTCGCCCTTCCCATAACTTATGCCAACTCTTGCGGACAGGTGGTCCACCTACCGAAAAACTTACCTGACTCGAACAAAAGCCTTCTTCACCCCCTTGGACCTCCGTTTAATTCTCTAGCTGACAATCCAACATATTTCTACCATTTTTTCCCCCTTTCTCATCCCTTTAGCAATCAAAAGGTATCCTTCCATTACGAAAATAGTGTAGCCCTGTAGTTATTTTCCGTTTTTTCTTCCATCAATTTAACGGGAGCAGACTCCAGGAGCGTTTACCCTCACGCAAACTTTTGAAACGGTAGCAGGAGGTGCCAAAGGGAACGTTTTCCTTTCTTGAAACTGTTAATTTCCCCATCAGCTTTGTAAAGTTTTTTACCTTACTACTCTTTTAAACTGTTAATACTGTACCTACGCGCTTGATATACAGATGCGATCATAGAATCCTTCTATCCCTCAACATCTGCACTGATTCATAAATCATCGTTATAGATGACTTGATATATTTAGGTATATTCTCATAAAACGACTTGAAGAAATTATAAAGCTGTACTTCGAACCTAGCTAACATATTCATGGCTTAGAATTATGGTGTTCGGATTATAGGAGAGTCACATGTATAAGACTTTAAATTTACGTATTATAAAATATAAAGTTTCATTATTGAAAAAGACAAGCTAAAAGCCCCAGTTGAGCAATACGACGTTACATCAACATTTTTTGTATATCTAGGTAATATTGAAATTTTATGTCTTTACTTTGGCACATGAACGAAAAAAGCGTTAAAAAAAGCGTTACGGTTGGTTTTCTGATGATTTCCGCTTACAAAAGCAGTGGGGTAGCCAGTACTGAGCAATACGACGTTACATCAGATGTGAAAAGGTGATAAGAGCCAGTAAAAGTGGTAGACATTTTTTGTATATCTACGTAATATTGACATTTTATGTCTTTACTTTGGCACATAAATGAAAAAAGCGTTACGGTTGGTTTTCTGATGATTTCCGCTTACAACCGAGTCGTTGCTAGGGAAATGGTACTTCGTAGTTTTTCATCCCACATAATTCGTTGACCGTTCGTTCGATAGCTCTCGATTTATCCAACCATATTATGTTAACTACTGCGAAGTGCGTGGCCGACAAGTTAGTTATAAGCATAGTTATTTGAATAATTGTTTACACACAGGTGATCATTCTCAATAATTGATACTGTGAACATGATTGCAACCGCTTGTTAATTTCTGATGATTTCATTGAGCTGGTGTTTCGATGATTTGATTCATAGCAGGTGATCCGAATATTGCGAGAACGGCTTGATTTGTGAAGCGGTGGTTAAATAAGTAATTTCTATACTTTACACTTTAGGAAGCTGTAGTTCCGTATGTAGCCTCTTTAGGACATTTACTTGACGATGCCCAGGTTCCGGATCAGCTGAGTGGCTCTTAGAGCTTGCATACGAGTCTGCAACACATAAGAGTCTGCAACTAAAGACAAAATGTCCCAATGCGTTGCAGACTCGTATGCAAGCGTTTCTACAACGGTTTATTTCACTGAGATTATAAATACATTTTTGGATCATAATTCTCAACACTAAGTATAATATAGGGCTAGCAACAATGATCAAATGAGCGAATTTCTTATGATAAAATGTTTTTAAATTTGAGCAGTTTGAGTGCAAAGAAATACGTTACAATAACAATATTCTGTTATCCAAACAATGTTTTTGGATTTTAAACATTTTTTGCAGTTTATCGATTTTTTATCGAGCCTGGACTGACATTATATTCATGTAAACTCCAGGAATCATTTCAGAATGTCTCAAACCGGACTGCAATGAAGAAAATTTCGGAACAATTTAATTTTGAATTTTTCCTCCTTAATGTAGGTAATAGCTTAATTTTCTACGGAAATCTGAATGTTCCAATGTTCGAAACAATTTCATTCCAACCCCTACGGATTTAGGGGACTTTTAGAACAGATTTTATGAAAAAGGTGGGTAATTTTCCCGGTAACTTTTGGGTAATGGACTCACATTAAAGAATCTAATTTTGAAAAATATAAAATATAAATGAAAGAAGTCCTTTTTATTCACGACAAGAAATGCTGAAATGGGGGAAGTGGGTATGGCGCTGTTCTCATTGTACAGGTAAGTTCGTAGGTTCTCTACGAAGGCATTAATCCTCAAAAGGTAGACCTTTTTGTAGTTGTTTGCAGGTTGCAGCGTTTTTTATACTGCACTATTTTTGTTTCTCTACTTATATTCAATTTGAATACCAATTGGCTTCTATTTAGTACATTGGTAACTACCGACCTATTGTGATGGATATGTGTAGATATAGTGAAATAATTAGCAAAGTTGAAAATACAGTATTGAAAAGCTAATACGTGATTTAGATGCTTGTTTTAAGATTGTCTTTGAAACGAAGCATAACTCGGAACAGTAACCAATTTTAGATTGGTTTATTTAGTTCTGTAAAACGGACAGTTTGTACTTCGATTATATATATATATATATATATATATATATATATATATATATATATATATATATATATATATATATATAATATATATATACTCGGCACTTCGCGCCTCGTTGGGGGGTTTCGCCCCCCTGGACCCCCCGGATCTTTTCTCTTTTGTACTGCGTAGAAAACGAGGATAATTTGCTATGCAATTCTTAGCCTGAAAACGTTCAAAAAATAAAGTCTTTTTTTCTAGTATGTTATATCACTCGCTTCAGCGAAAAACCACTTCAGCTTTTCAAGAGAGGATTTTTTTTTTTTTTTTTGCGTGGAGTAACCAGGTTATATAATGAGTCGTTTGCTATGGTTGGACGATTGGAAGCCATGTGATCTATAGCAACTACTCAACTACTCGGTTGTACGTGAAAATCATCGTTAATTTCGTTACGGACATTACAAAAAAAAAAAAAAAAAAAAAATGATTGGGGGTCGGCCTAAGAATTGCATAGCAATTAGAAGATTGCATAGCAATTAATATATATACCTATATATATATATATTTTTTTTCTTCAAGTTTTTATTGCACCCCGTAATCTCATTAACAATATAAATCTGACTTAGGTATATTACTACAATACACAATTCACTTCCTACCCAAGCTCATGTGGTTTCAAACGCCTAAGGCGTCGAGTTAGATCTTGACCATCCAGGAGCTTTACAGCTTCCTCATTTACATGGTATTTTAGTCTGGCAAGATGAGCCGTTGCTCGCTTTTTGATCACCTCATCCACACTGTCAACTTGAAGTTCACGGTGGAGTGCTCATTTCGAAAGTACCGCGGCGCATCAGTGATACATCGTAGTAAGAGTTTTGGAAACGTTGAATGATCTGTCTATTGGTGGGAGCTGTGCAGCCACACAACTGCGCTGCATACATCCAAACTGGCTTGAATACTTGATTCTAAAGAAGCAGCTTGTTACCAATGCTCATGGTGGATCGTCGGCCGATTACCCAATACATCCTTCTAAGTTATGGCGGGAGGGGGGTGGGCGCCACTTTTAATCCGCGTTTTAGAATTAAAATTTGATCGAGAACAATTCGTATGTCAGCGACAAAGTTACGTTTAAGAACCCGTAGAACAAGATAGTGCCGTCAAAATCGCTGAAAGATGCTGTCTTCCCGGAGAAATCAGCAAGAGAATGCTGGAAATGACGAAATAAAAATGTGTTCCGCTCTACGGTTTTTTCCGCCTTAATCGAGTAAATTTCGACGGTTTTTGGTCGGGTTGATCTTAAAATGTTTGTTGAAGTTCAATTTGATCCCAAGTGAGTTTCGAGACATGAAATTTTTTTTCCGATTGTAGTGAACGAAAATATAGACGAAAACGTTGGTTCTTATTCCGAGTCGCAACGTAATCTGATCTTTGCCTTCGAACCTCTTGATCTCTGGGAGGTCTCCCGTTTGCCCTACTACTCACATAAAATAATTGCCTACCTTTAGAAAAATAGAAAAATATCATACTTCTTTGATATTGATGCGAAACAAGCTTATTTTAAATGTTGTGTTTTATTGAAAACGATCCCATCACCTAAGAATTCGTCGATGGGGGCAAATGGCGGAGGTTATGTTAGTGCTCATTCTTTTTCCCGAGTGACTTGTTGCTGTTTTTTAAACAATGTTGAACTTATATGTTTAAAATCATTGAATATTATATTTTTGGTGAATAAAAAGTGGAAATTGAAGGCTCCGTACCCTCACAACTTAAAGTTAATCATCCGTTAACCTCTCAATTCCTTGAGGGTCGGGTAATGAGTTAATGAGCTTTGGTAATCAGATCGTCAAGTTTTGACGGACGAGTTAACCAACGACAGGTGTTGGTGAAAGAAAAATCGCTCTAACGTCTGATTAAGCGTAATTCGAATTTCCCCTTCTCCGCCTATAATCAGAGGTTTTGACGAGCTAAACAGTACTTTTACACATATAGAATTAACCTTAAAATGCGTAATTTCAAATTCAATTTGCTTTAGGTTAGTTTGTGTTGTTGATAAACTACTACATTGAAAACACTTATTTAAGAAATTTGAAATCGTTTTGTTTCATTATCATTTTTGTTTATTAACTCAAAAATCGAGGACGGCGGTGTTTACCGTTTTTCATCCATTTTTACAAATATTAGAACATAGCCTATACTGTACAAGCGGAAACTCTAACAACTGTGGAAACTGTAACAACTATTTAAATAATGTAAACAAAACACGAGTAATGGAGTCACAGGCACGCAACTGAGCAGTGTTCCCAAAACCAGCTCTGGAGCGAGTCTGCACAGTCCAGAATTGTTTAACATAGATTTTTTTTAAAGACTGCCAGGGCCGGCCTAAGGCTGTAATTGCAAGTGTGCTGTTATATGCCCCTGAAATTTTTTAAAACTGAAGGTCTAAAAACAAAGTTTTTGTGTACTTTTACGCCTTTTAGAACATTAAATGTATGTCTCTCAATTTGATTTATTATCGATTGACTTGATAGGTTCAATACTCTTTCTTGTACCTTGAACCATCATTATGTTAAATAAACTAATGTAAGCTTCTGGGTCACGTTACCATGATTTTTTCACTTATATTGCAAGTACTCTCTGAATAAATAGCTAATGCTGGAATCATGTCCGCCGGACCTAAGATAAAGTTCCACATCTCATGGGTAAAAGAAAATAAAACAACAGAACATAGTGAACCAATAATTGCATAGTTTTGGCGCACACACAACAAAAGTCTATGAACTATTAAGATAGGTACATAGTCTCTCTAATTATATATGTATACAAGGAATTTTCTTGCTTTAATATCGAAGAATGAATTAGCTATGTTCAAATAACCAATTGGCTCTGATAGCTCGTTTTCAGTAGATAAAACTGAAAGGCAGTGTTGACCTGAGGTAAGTAAATAGTAAATTCAGCTGTAATAGTTTTGAGACAAAGTCCCTTCTAGCTTAAATATTTCTGCAAAAATTTAAATAAATTTCTAAAAATCTTCCTTTTTTTTAAACCTAAATTGTGATGTCCCTCAAAAAGGCACGAGGGTGCGGCTGCATACGTGCACACCCCTCAGACTGGCCCTGGTTTCATCTATTCTTTATCTATACTCATATTATGCGTAAGAAATGTTGTATATTACCTATAGGTACTTCAGCTTTTGATTACCAGTTTTTAAATGTAATTGTACTTATGTGGGGTTATTTCATATCGTACACAAGGAGAGATCAAAAGTGATCCTAAATGTACCTACTTGAAGATTCATTTAACAAAATTAAAAGGTTCCAAAAAAATCATGATGTACCTATTAGAAATAGGTCAATAGGACAATTTTGCCTGACAAAAGGGCTTCTCAGTCAGCATTAACCTCGCGAAATTAATAGATGTGCAGTGTATATTTACAGTATAATTACATATGTTTTGCACATTAATTTTCATATCAAACAGGTACCTAACTTTTATTGTACGAATTGTGTGCGCATTTTGTAAGAAGGATTATCCGTTTGAAGTGCTATAACGACGATGAAAAGAGAAAGGGTTCGAGCAACACATCGGCCTGGTCAGGAGGCCCAATTTGTTTTAAAAACGTAGGACGTTAGCAGTGCCTAGGAAGGGGACAAATTTCACTCTTGTGATGCCGCCAGGTTCGCTGCACGGTGTCATTCTTTAAGATGTCAACCTATGGTTCCTCCTTTTCGATTCTTGCAACTGCCGCATCTTGGGTTAGTTCCTGGGCTTTTCAGCATTCAGGATACCCTCCGGGTGTAGCAGGTTAATCCTCCCTACCCTTAGAAGAGCCAACTACTCTATTTCCATCACCTCATTGTTTTACCCACATACGATCCACGGCCTGATCCAGTGCGCCACTCTGTTACACATTATATTTGCATCAATCAAAATACTCGCCGGTAGGCATGTAACGTGTCCCATTTTAAATCACTTTGTACGTAATGAACTAATCTTACCACTAATTATGTAATTTTTTCATCTTTCAGTCTCGAGTGAGCAAACAGAAGAAATACGGGAAAAGGTCGGGAGAAGGCAGCTTTTCAGACAGTTCTGGCAGCGCCGTTGTTAGACAGGTGAGTAACACTATAGATGGAAAATTTCAATAATATATATACGTAGTGGTATATATATAACTGGTCCTACTGATACCTAAGTGTTCCTACCTAACTGGTACCTAAGTGGTCTACACCAATATCATATTTCATGAAAGTTTCGAAAAAATACGATTTGGTTTATTATTTTCATCAATAATCCTTTGTAGTTCTCTTAGAAAACGGAGGGGAGCAAGGAAAAATTAATCCTCTCCCTCTCAAAATTTGTTGGCTTATGTCTCTAGGTAGATACGCAGTAAAAAAAAAAAAAAAAAAATTATATATATATTTGGAGTTCCCCCCCCCCCCCCAAACTTCGGGACAAAAGTTTACAAAATTTGGTTCAAATGTGCCTGACATCTTGGCATCACTTTCGATCAACTTTAATCGGTGAAATTCGAAAGTTGAAATAATGTGGAAACAACTATAGCTAAAAACAGTGAGGTATATTCATGTCACTCCGCGGGTGTAGTACGCCTTCTTCGATAAAATACGTATCATGTGTATCAGGATCAGGTGATCAAGATGAAACTCGCGATTGCTTTCGTCTGTTGATTTCACAGAGAGGCTCCTTATCGAATTTCTACTTCCTGGGGGAACATGAGAGAATTCACCCTATCAAGAGAGCAGGATGACGGCTGTAATTTCATTCATTTTTTTAATGTACCAGAGAGATTCTCTATATAATTTAACTTCATAGGGTGAAGAGAAGAGAAGTTAGCTCAACCAGCTGATCTCGATGAAGTCCGTATATGGAGGGAGTGAATGTGAACGGTGAGAAAGACATGGAACCATGTTATGCATCTTAACCCCTGAGAAATTTTTGATAGCAAGAGAACTCGAATTAATATTGTTAGTTTACTCTGTGCAATAAAAGGTTAAAAACAAAGTTTGGATCATCAGGCCTTTTCCTCATTATAAAAGCGCATCTTGGAAGAAAGCGATGATGGAAGAAATAGAAATTCATAGGTTTGTACGCACGCTTTAATTGTACATAGTAGTACAATACGTAGGTATATGAAGGAAGGTCTCGAAAAGTTTTCGTCGTCAGCCAGCAGTCAGGAAGTCAAGTCATGTGAAGCTAGCTAATTTTTCTTCACTCTTGGGGTCAAACGTACCTTATGTTATACGCGATACTCCGTAAAAACTCATGAACACCTTCGTCATCAGAGGATGGATGGATGGATGGATGGATGCATTTTTTCTTTGTAAGGGCCTAAACAAGGCAATACAAAAAAGTACACAAAATACAGAAATACAAAATAAATATAATAACAATACAAATACAGATAATTAAGTCATGACAGGAATAAAAATAGTTCGTGAATCTGTAGGTAACTCTTATATAGTGCTTCAATCAGGTACATATTTCCTCCACTTCACATAAAAAAAACTTGAGACTTCATAAAGTTCAATCCCAATCGAGGCCCGCTTCAAAGTACTTCTGAACTTTTTAACTGGAAGTGTCTGAATTTGTATCGGTAGGCAATTGAAAGCAATTGAAAAGGCGTTGTCGGAAGTCGAGCAGCAGGTTGGCGTAAATTATTATTACCTCTCGTGGGATATTGATGAACATCGTTGCCTCTCATGATTGAGTTGGTACGCTCCCGAACAAACAGAAGGGAATTCAGAACGTAGTAACTAGGAATTGTCAGAATCCCGAGGTCTCTAAAAAGACTACTGCAGCTCTGACCCCAATTCAGCCCCCTCAAAATTCGAACTGCACTTTTTTGAAGCTTAAAAACCTCGGCAGCATAGCATGACATCAGTTTCCCCAGAGTAAAATACAATGCCTAGCTCTACTGACGAAGCAGGCAAAATAAACGGAAAGGAGAGAGGGGTTGGAGGAGGGGCTGCCCGTCGTATCTGAGAAAAGACACGAGAAGACTGTGGAACTCTCTGCCTGTCCGCATTCGCTCTCTCTCTCTCTCTCATATAATCAAATTTAGGAACTCTTGCAAGAAATAAAACCTTATAATGAGCCTTCCTCTGCCCCTACTTAATTTTTTCATAATTTCATTTTACTTTGCATTTGCTTGTACAATTTTTTTTTTTTTTTTAAATTAATTTTTTCTATTCTATTAGAAATCTCGAGCGGCTGTAATTATTGACAAGTTATTACTTGTACATAATGGAAATAATATTTCTCCGTACAATAAAGTTTGATTTGATTTGATTTGAAGACAGATGAACGGGATAGTGAAACTAGGTAGGGACCTGACATTAGTTCTTGGAAGCGTTCGTTTAAACGCTGGTACCTACTTGGTCAGTTTCCCGTTGGCACACGGGCCCTCAAGTTTCAAGCGAATCAATTTGGTGCGTTCCCGGGAAACATCGAGCCGAATGTCCTCCATCATAATAATAATTAATAATTAGTTTTGTCCCCTACGACGACAAATATCTTCTCCCGCCATTTCTATTCAACTAAGAGTAGATACCTACGCTATTTTGTCTTGGTGATTTTTCTCCGTTTTTTTTTTTTTTTTTTTCCCGGGGATTTGTATTCCGTGAATCGCAAATCTTGACTATCCAGTGAGTTTACGAAACGTATTTATTCAAATTTGAACTTTACTACTAACTGAAATTTTGAACTTTTCGGTGCATAATAGGGATGCAAATTGATTATCGGTATTTTAATATTGATATTTATCTCCCGCGTCTTTTGGTTTATTATTTCCAGTAATAGGTAAGCCTTTGTAATCGTATAGGGAAAAAAAAAATTACTTTCACTCAAAATTTGTGACTTTTCGTTTCATGGTGCGTAGAATCCAAAACTGCAATGTCCGTCTGCCGTCCGCCGTCCAGGCCATAAGAGGCCTTTATCTTGATGAGAATAATACGCCCTTTCCCACATGGACTCTATTTGGGTTCTAGTTGGTCCTAGAATCTAGCCAGCCCGTTCGCTTCAGACGCATCAATGCTATGAACCAAAAACGGGCCAAAAAACGGGCTTTTTTTCCGCTTATTTTTCCTCATACATAGGTTTTTCTATTTCTATTGATTTTCACGTACCTACAACCCATGCGTTACTAGCGAGGTGCAACTCCCTTAGTTTCCATACCAGGAAAATCGAAAACTTTTTGAATGCTCTCATTTTATCACAACATCTCATGATCTCTATCATGTGTAGTGTCAAGGAATGCTGATTTATTACGCTGCTATAAACTAATATTGCTGAGTAACCATAATGAACTAATAGTGTAAAAACAAGGCACTAGGTACATGGTAGGTATGCTATTGAGTAGTAGGTACATGTAAGCAGTAGGTACTAAACTATTGCATTTATTGGGTCTTTTCTAATCAGCTGAGTGAGCTCCTGTTTATCCTAGGAAGTTGAGATTTGATAGGGAGACTCTGTCGGACACTAAGAGACTATTGCAATTATTGGCTCTTTCCCAATCAGCAGAGTGAGCAAAATTCTATCCTGTTATCCTTAGGAAGTTGAAATTTGATAGGGAGACTCCCTGGGACATTAACAGACGATTGAAATGACTGGTTCATTCCTAATCTGCTGAGTAAGGTACATTCTCTCCTGTTCATCCTAGGAAGTTTAAATGTGATGTGGTGACTCTCAGGGACACTAAGAGACGATTAAATTGACTGGGTCTTTTCTGATCAGCTGACTTAGCTCTTTTAATTGAGACGTTTTTAACTTGAGATACAAAACACATATTTCACAGGGGGCATATCCATGTACCGATGTATCTGTAGTGTAGATTTTTCTTTTGTTTCTTTTGGTAGGTGACATCGTCCAGTTATAATTCGATAATGCACCTTAGACTCAGTTTGGTAGGTAATTTTTTTTTTTGGGACCAGTGTTCTGCGGTGATGAGCTATCTAATACAGGTTTACTATGTACGAGGCTTAATAATAATTCATAGATATCATCCCAAAGAATCGAAAGAAACCACCCTGGTAGCTGTAACTTCATTGGTTTGCTTTCCTCCCTAATGGCCAGAACTTTAACAGGGAAAAAAATCAACATGGGATGTATCTATGTAACAGGTGAAACGTAGTAAAAATTACCTAATAAACTATGACGATCGTATCAGCTGATATAATTCCAAAGGAATTCAGATTATTGTATATTTTGTCACTTATAAGTGGAGCTACGAAGCGTAGTTATGTGATTTATTTTATATCATTAATTTTCAGTCGGTGGGTAAGCTTGTGTTAAATTCAAAAGACTAGTAAAATGTAGGTGTTTTTAATTTAATTTCTCCTCGGTAGGCGTCTATGCCACTGCAGATATATTTAGATAGAGAATAATAAACTTTTAATTAAAGGGTTATCTGATACATAAATAATAAACCTTTGTGTAATAATTTGCAGCATTTTTATTTATTTTTTAATAATTTTTTTTTTTTTTACTATTGCTCCTCAGTGATCCGCACTCCAGCCTCCTTTGTTTTTGCTTGCTTCGCCCGTGCGTTCGTTTTCTGTCAGTTTTCTTTCAGCATCTTGATTATTTTTTTCCAACGTTATAGATATCTAATTAAGTAAGCAGTTATAATTCAACTGTTGCATGCTGCAATTTGCCAATATTAGAGTAGGTATTATAGTCGTATAAATTATAATAAAATTTGGCACAAAATGTAACACTGATTGGTTATCTACAATAATAAGCTCTTGGAAAAACGTTATACGATATACCGATTATTTAGGACCAACATATCGGTATAATCGATAGTGGGCTTCCTATGTGTATTATTTGATAGCAATATCGATATTTTGCTTTCGATATTGCATCCCTAGTGCGTAAGTAGGTTAGTTGAACATTCCAAGAGTTTGCGTGTACTCAAAATGTACAGTTGGAAAGTAGTCATTGGCGCGTGGTGGACGTTCCACGTGACCTGTCAACAACGGCTATTCGGGAATGTCAGACTCTTCCCTCGTTGATGGGTGATCTGACAATCAGAAGGTTGAAAAGCAGGTTCGCATTTGAGCCGCTGTTTCCGGATCGTAATACAACTTATTTAAATTGATCGTAATTTTCCTAATTGGTATACATTATATCAAGTATTCAGAGCAGTGTAGCAGGTTACCTTAATAGTAGGTTTCCAGGTAGCTCCGGGATAAGCACGAGGGACGAAATTAACTGTGATCTGTTCAATTTGGATTATTGAAGAGCTCAGAATCTGAATCTACCAATTTATAAACACCGATTGACTTCGGAGGGATGCTAGTTGTTCATCATAATTATAGGTTTACTACGATAGTAGACGTTTTGAGCCATTTCAGAATATGTATATTACAGTAATACAATTCAGGTTGTTACATAAATTTTGAATTTTCTTTGCTTCATAGAAAAACTTCGGATACGTGGTTCATCTAACTTTGCACCTTCGATGGTTATTTGACAAAGACGGAACAGATATCACACCGGTTGAAATATATACAAGTGAGAATTCAACGGGTCGGGGAAACTCATAAGAGAAATGTAAGAGAAATTAGGTTATAAAAAAGTTTCAGTCGTGCAGCATGATTGTATGAACAAATTTTCATCAACCAAACAATTCGTTTCATCCCATTCTTCGTCCTCATCCTTCTGCAACTTTTCTTATCCCTAGAGCCGGAGTCGGGTAAACCTGGGCGTCCTCCCCACTTTTTTCTTTAATTCGTTTATTTTATAATATAATGGTGTAAAAAAAAAAAAAATAATAATAAAAAATAAATAAATAAATTAAAAACAAAATAATAATACTTAATAATTTAAAAAATGAATAAAAAATGATTAAAAAGTATGTAACTCGTGTACGCGATTGTGACCTTACGGTACGACATGAAAAAATTTCTATTTCTGGGTTGGGTTTCTATATCGAAGAGTATAGCTGCTGTTGAAAAATCTGCTTAAAATTATGATTTTTAGGGGGTTAAACAAATCAGAATAGGTGAAAAAACATCGTTGTCAGCACTTTGTTTGCCTTTTATCGAAAATGGCTTGAGGGATTTTGATTAAATTCACAGGAGTTATTCCTCATCTGGGTGGAAACGGTATTCCATAACCCTCATACCTGGGAAAATACTCTAAGAGGAGTATTAACGCCGTTTTTTAGCACTTTTTTGTTCCAATAAAAACGACCCATCATAATAGCATCCATCTGTAATAAATACAAGTAGGGAAAGTAGTGTGAACCCTCGAACCAGATGTTTTACTTTGGATAAGAAGTTTTTGGATCATTTTCTGTTCTCTGTCAATTGCCAAATAAAAATAAATTCCTGAAAAATACTTCAAATACTTATATTAGGTATTGTTAACGCCAACAAATAATCGTAGTCAGATTAGCAGTTGTAGTTCCTTTTTTTTTCTTTTGTTTTTGTTAGCCCAAAAATTAGCCGCATATCTCGAAAGGTGAAAGATATCTTTGATCATTGACCGAATTGTGAATTCGCGTAGGATAAGTGATCGTCGAGACTACTTGTGAACTGCTGAACTTCGAATCACCCGAAGAACATATGTGAACCTGAGCAACCCCTTCTACCTTCAATCCCCCGACGCCTCTAATTCACAGTAAGCTGGCGAATTGGCACCTCCGTTTAAGTCTTCCTGTTATTTTTGAACCGATAGCGCTAATCTTCGCTCAACAACCTCTGGACAGGTCATCAGTATCCAGCCATTTTGTTCCTCAAATTCACATTGGGTCTCAGTATCCCATTGAAACGCCAGTATTCTTTCATCCCTTTTTTCTGTTTTAATCAAGGCTGAATTCATCGCTACCATTCCATACTACAGCTATAAACGTAAGTAAATAACATCCAAATGCAACCGTTTGCTAATTCCCAGCTCTTCTTTGCTGCGTCGTGCTTACAGGACTTTTAATGTAATTTTTCAGTCTTGGACACACGCACAGCACCGTATGTACTCGGCAGAACTTTGAAGGATGCATCCTTCGAATAGACTGGCCAGGATCTTCCTATCTAATTAATTGCATCTGGATGAAGAACATCCCTGGACGGCTCCGCACGTGGGAAATTCACCATTCACTTCTGCTCCGAACTTCGCGTCGCCGCAGGTGTCCCAATTACAATCAACTCACGGTCAAAAATTTTTTATCCAATTTCACTAGGATTCGCGGTTATAACAGACTTTATCAATCAATGTACTATAATTACGCAAGATCAAAAATATATCCATGGCAAAGGAGCTCCTTATTTCTTGTATTTTACTTTACCTAGAATTTTCAGTCTGCAACCGAAACATTATTTTGAATCCGGAAATAACCAAGATTATTGTCAAGGTTATTTGGTTTGTTTTGACTATTTATTTTAAACATCCCACCTTTGGGCAAACAGGTTTTATTATAAGAATATGATAATAAGAATTTGCGATTTTTGCTCATTTGGTTATGCTATGCCACATAACTGTAACTTTTATTTATCTACCGATCATTTTGATTTCTTCGTAGTCACCCCGATAATGCTCCCGGGAGAAAAAAATCTCCGGTTTCAACCAGCGGATAGTTGTCCGGCCGTGATTTAAATTTGGGCCGCGTCAACGGGCCTCCATGCGAGCGTGTGTGAACGGGGAGATGCCAATGCTCTCAGAACCAAATCAGGCGAGTCTTCTCAACTGGTTCAATTGCGCGGCAAGTGAAGGGGGCACATTGCTCGACAAGGACCCCCCCCCCCCCCCCCTCACCACCCTCGTTCTGGACAGGCTCAAATACACTACGACAACAGTTTCGTCTCATTGTCCCGCACTTAACTCCACAATAGTTGCTACTGTCGTAAAGGTTATTGCGTAAACTGCCGCTTCCTTTTTAATTCTTTCATTTATAGGCTACGAACCTCCTGCACGTTCGTGAATACCTTTCATCTATCAACAGGTTCAAAATATTGCTGGGTATCTTCCTGAAGTTATAGTTCAGGGAAATATACACACAAAGGAATCAAGGGATTACTTTTCCTTGTAGACGCCAAAAACCCCAGATCAATCGGACAAAGTTCATATTAGCTGTGTTCCAAGTACCCGTCTGAGTTCATGTACTCAGACGAGTTCAGAAAACTTTTAGGTTCAAGAACCCGTCGCGTCGGTGGGAACACTATAGTTCACCTGACACTCAATGCACCAACCACCACTAGCGTCGTCTTTAGTAACGTGAAAACCTCGTCATCGAAATCCTTCGAGCCATTTTGAAGAAAAGGCCAAAAAGGTGAAAAAAAACGGCATTTTCAACTATTTTTGTAGGTTATTTGCTAAATGTCACCCTGAGACTATGGTATGAAGGCGTATGGGATATCATTCCTACCCAGAAGAGGAGTAACTCCTGTAAATTTCATCAAAATCCCTCGAGCCATTATTGAGAAAAGGCAAAAAAAGTGCTAAACACGACGTTTAGAAGAAAAACATTAGTTTGACTTAGCCTGCCAATTACCAACTACCATTAAACAAATGTTTTCTATCTATGTGTAGACAGCTGATAAAAGAAAACTGACGGTTGTGATAATTATTAGATGAAGCAAATTGAAAAAGAGATGTGAAAAACGAAAACACAACAAGCATCAAGCAGGCTAATGACAAGCATTTAGCGTGAGGGTCGTGGTGAAATGAGATTTTTGGAAGGTTCAGAAAGCTTTCCTTGAGTTCGAGTTCTCAACCCTATCCTCGAGCAAGTCTGAAAAGTTCATGAACTCACTGAACTCAGTTCATGAACCTGACGCGGTGGGAACACCTTAGCGAGTGTTGAGTTCCTGAACTGAAAACCCTTGGAACAAGATTCACATGCGCATAAGGTTCGACGCCGAACCAGTTCCGAAAAGTTCATGAACTCGTGGTGCTTGGAACACAGCTATTATATCCCATGATTAGGTACCTACCTATTGGAGATGGGAAGCACCCTATTCTTTTTGTTTTTTCTAAAACACCGAGGAAGACCAGCGATATCAAGCTCCGACATGAGCCAAATCAGAGTGGACCGCTCTTCTTCGTATTTATCAGCTTAAATCCGAGAACGGAATAGGATATCGCAATTATGGCTTCACCATCGTGTTCAGCACTAAAAAATCGTTAAAATAAGGCGTCACTCGGCAAAAAATGGAATTTTTTTTTTCTAAAAACTTATCCATAAGCCTACTCTAACTTTACCTCTCCTAATACCTCTCAATCCTACACATGTCAAGGGCACGCAGAATGTCAGTCACGAATGTGAGTATACCAGTTGATCTGTAAGCAGTGCAGAGATGTGTGTGGTGTGTTGATCAGCAGGGAAGCTTCTATGTTGGGAAAGCAACTCAAGCAAATTTGAGAATAAACCACCATAGAGCTTCCTTAAACCAAGATAAGCCCCTGCCATTAAAGCTGCATGTGACTGTGACTTAATCCTACAGTGACATTTAACAAATGCTTCTGAAGCAGATGCCACAACCAACGAACGACAGACTGCTACAGCCGTCTGTAGATTGCTAAAAATGCTTAGATTCCATCCTGTTTTGGGTCATGTCGGAGCTTGCTATCGCTGGTCTTTCTTAGTGTTTGAGAAAAAACAAAAAGAACAGGCTGCATCCCATCTCCACTAGGTACCTAATCATGAGATATAATGGGAACTTTGTCCGATTGATCTGGGGTCTTTGAGGTCTACAAGAAAAAGTGATCCCTTAATTCTTTTGAGGTGTGTATTTTAGAATTTCGTCAATTAAGTACCTACTGGTTATTTTATGATCATTTTGTAAACGTCGGATTAAAACCAAGGTTCATTACTAACTAGCAATGTTCGTTAATACTCGTAATGCAAAGTTTAGATTTATATATGACCTAACGCGATGTAAAGGTGCTGAGTGAAGTGTCCTATGCGTCTACCCGTCTGCGTCATGTAAACTACCCTTCTGCTGATCCGTCAGTTGGAAAGAGACTCAGTGTTTGTAAAATACATAAGCTGTGCTCTATATATATATATATATATATATATATATATATATATATATATATATATATATATATATATAATTAGCGTGAAACACGATTTTACCGACACCTGTTACTTATAATTGATTGATTTTTCTTTTAAGTAGATTAGTGTTTCACAAGTAATCACGAAATAAGAATTTCGGAGGGACGTCCAACACTTGAGCAGAGCAGCGTTATTATTACTAAAATATTTTTATAAGGATCTTAATTCGTATTAGTATAGGTAATCAGCTGATTCGGGTGGTTCGGCAAGTGAAAATCATATTCTACCTGTGTCAAAAAGGCTACGTTTCAAATTGTCAGCTTCTTAGGATTATTAGCATAGTAATTCATGTTAAGAGCTCACTCAGCAGATTGGGGTGGTTCGCCAAGTTGAAATCCTGTTTTCACTGTCTCTCAGAGGTACCGTTCCGAATTTCGGCGTTGTGGGATATTGCATAAAAATTAGCGTTTGTTACGAGCTCACTAAGCTGATTGGGGTGGTTGGGAAAGTTGAAATTCTATCCTACCTGGCTCACAGAGGCTCCGTTCCAAATTTCAGGTTCGTAGGATAAATGCCACAGAAATTGGATTTTTTAAATGAAGAAATCAGCTCAAGCTGCTAATTATCAATGACAATTTCTACAACCATTTATTTTGAACGACTAGCTTAGATGATCATTTTGCGATCCATCACGTCAATTTCGGTCCAGCCGTTCCCGAGTTAAAGTACTTTTACGAGGATAAACAAGCGCATCTTATATACCAACAAAAAAAAAAACTCGGCACTCCGCGCCTCGCCAGGGGGCAAGCCCCCTGGACCCCCGGTTACCTCTATTCACATACTTTGGACGAAATTATTGAAACACAGAATGTGTTTTAGCTCACGTGTATACATCACCGAAGGATGGTTCCGCGAACAACTGGAACTCCAACGATTTTCGTATATAAAATGACTCACAAACGGGTCTGTCGCGACTACTATAAATGGATGTAAAAACCAGGCGTTCAAGGTCGAGTAATGTGTAATCAAAAGTGATATGTAACAAAATATCGCATAGGTTACACCAGGTTACACGATCCTTAGTTCCGTATCATCAAAACATATGATCAACGGTGTCATTGGTTAACTTCCTCCCACTAAATCAGAATTTCGCTACTTTCCTCCCACTAAATCAGAATCTTATATAATCACCGCGTCATAACAAAATATCGCATAGGTTACACGATCCTTGGTTCCGTATCATCGGTATCCATGTTGTCATCCCAGATTTTGTTACGAAATTTCGTTAGCTTTTTTGGCTAGTTAGTCCACGGCTAAAACACATTCTGTGTTATAAAAACGAAGTATAATGTCAGTTAGTACGGTCGTTCTATCCGGTCGATTTTTTTTTTGGAAAGATATTAGTGCATAGATTTGTCATCGAGCATTAAAAATAAGATAACTCAAATTTTTATAGCTTTGTCCTTTGATATCTCAGGTTCTAATTGAGATAAATTGTTCGTTTTGGTCTAAGATTCATTTTGGTCTAAGAACACTCAGTGAATCATGCCCTTTCATTTGGTTGAGTTCATACCTAATTGATTGAATTTGAAAAGATTGATGCGCGGAAAACCTATTCTGTTATAGCCCAATCATTCTATACAATAATAAAACTGCACAATGAGAATGATGACGACGATGAGGATCAAAAAGATCGCCATTTCGGCTCAACAGAACCCTAAAATATTGGTACTCAAATTCAAGCTCTGAATCTCCTTTCTAATGTGTAAAAACCTTAGTTTTCCGAAATTTCGAACCATGTTCGTTAAAATTGCGAAAGTCTGTCAAAAAACGTGGCTAGATCAAAAATCTAAGGGTGGCCTCCTTTGTTTGAAGAGACGGATTTTCGCGACCTTCTCCGCCCGCCTCCTACTTCCAAGGTGCCTGTTTGCCTGCGCTCCCGCCGCAACCTCCGGCCCGTCAGTCTGTAATGCTCGGGGTTCCTATATAGGCAAGGGTAGTTTTCTATATAGGCAAGGATAGGTTTCTATATAGGCAAGGATAGGTTTCCATCTAAAGAAAAAGCGCTAACAAGAGACTATTTTTCGAGACCAAAATGTGTCACTAAAGTAGCAGAAAATCAGTCGCTACCTAAACCTTTCCGAAAATCAAAGCATTTGGTTAGGAGCCTCCCTGGTACATCAAGGGGTGAAAGAAATGACGGGCTCTATTCTGATCAGCCAGTAAGCTAAATCCTTTTCTTTTCACTCTAGGAATGTGGAAATGATAGGGAGCCCCTCGGGGACAACAAAAGTAGAATGAAATGATGGACTCCATCCTGATCAGCTGAGTAAATTTAGTTTTTTCACCCTAGCATGTTGAAATTTGTCAGGGAACCTGTTCCTCCTACACCAGTGGTAAATGAATGTTCCACCTTCTTCAATGTTTTGCCCTGTTTACTTCTAGGTGGAAACAAAGGTCCCCTTCAGGCGTTTTGCTTCCTCACTACTAGCTTTGCGTTCGCGCAAGAATTAAAAAAAAAAAAAATTATGTCCTCCAAAATCAAAATTTCGACTTGCTTTTTACGTTTAAGAGCTTACCTACCGATCGATTTTGGTCTTGTTTCTGTCTGTCCGTCTGATGCATGTATGTAGTAAATCTTTGTCACTCCCAAAACTATACCAAGCATTCGTCCGATTTTGATTAAATTTTAAGAGATTGTGCGAGTTAGCTCGTAGACCGCCCCCTATAAATTTCAATAGTAGCCTATGCGCATGCGCAATCATGAATTTCTCATATAACCCCGATATTCCATTATCTATTGGTTCGATTTCGTTCAAACTCGGGGAGTAGTTGGGTATATGTTCCAGGAAAATTCCTTATTCGTATGTAGGAACTATTGTGCATGCGCAGAACTAAAATTGATTGGTACAGACAAAACTGCGAGATTAATAGACCAATTTGTATAAAGTTTTCAGAAGTTGTTGGGTTTAGCCCCTAGATGGTCCTCTATAAATTTCATTGCCATTGGAAATAGTAGACTAAGCGCATGAGGAAGCTATGCTGCCTGCCCAACTTTTCATGTATTAAGATGCGAACCATTAACCTCATCATTGTGTATGCGTCATTTGCATTGGAAAGGACATTCCGAGTCCAATATTTTCACTAAGCAAAGCCAAATACTCGACAGCGATTTCGTGATGATGACAGTACAGGAGTAAGCCAAATCACCTTGAAAAACTTCAGTGCAAGTGAATCTCGTTATTTGATTTTTCAAGGTAACTATAATACATGTGACCAAGTAAAATTTAAAAAAAAAAAAAAAAATTAATTAAATCGTGGGAGAAAAATCTAATCCTTGAAACACTTAGTCCAAGTCTGCCAATTCTGTGCCCTTGTTGATTTAATTGCATTTTTACAAAATAGTTACTAGCTTCGTTCTCAGTGTGCCTTCTGCAAGTTCGGAACGGTTCTGGGCAAGCGCAGTCGAATTTTGTCATTCGCAGTGCCAGAACGTCCAGTTCCGGAACGCCAAGAAATCGGAGTTCGGCGTTCGCAGTGTTTTGAGAACCCAGTTCCGAACGGTGCTGACAGTCCCTTTTTTTCCGGAACTGTCAGAATTTGAATGCATGGACGTAGTTAACGCATGCTCATTTCATAGTTTTTCGGATCTCGAGTAGTAAACAACTTTCTTCTCCATCGCAATCATACTTTAGTCTCTATATTTTAGTATAAATATGGACCTATTCTATGAGAAGTAACTAGCTCGTCAAGTTCGGAAAGCGATAGTTCCTACGATGGTGTTTGCTTTATAGACGATGAGGACGAGATTGAAGTTATAGTTGTATCTCGTCTACATCCACGAAACTCAAATTTTTTCGAGTATAGTCCGCAGCCATCGTGGATTTTTTTTTTTTTTTTTATTGCCGTGGGGTAATAGTTAAGTAATATTCACGGATATAATAAGTAATATATTCACGGGCATTAAAAATATTCTGAAAAGGAGCACCAGAAGATAACACGAGTTGAGTGAGGTTACAAACAACACAGGTTATTCCACTTCCAAGTTCTGAAATCGTTCGCAGTGCAGAACGCGTTCCACAAGTTCCGGAACGCCCCGGGATTTCCCGTCCAGTTCTCATGAGTTCGAGCATTGTCAGAACGCGCACTGAGAACGAATCTACTATTGAATTGGTTATATGAAATGTATATCTAGCTTGTTTCAATAAAATTACCGTTCCGGGAATACGAAATAAACACCGACAAATCGAACTAAAGAGGAGTCAAATGTCGAGACGGGAGTGATGAGCACCCAAACAGATTGAGCATTCAGCTGCTGTACGTGGGCAGCAAGAGTAATTTTATTTGGATTGCTCGGCATAAATCTCTTTAAGCTTTGCCCGCCACACAGCAATTTCCCCTTGTACGTAATCATCTCCAATTACGTTTAATAATAGAGCTCCCCTCCCGTCCCCCTGGCATCCAGAAGGTTTCGGATCATTCCTTCTCTTTGTGGGGTATCTAGTCTTGTAGGCCCCTTCCCTTCAATTTCTTCTAATGAACGGCAGGGACAAACTGCTTATATTTTTAGGTCGGATATGTCGCGGTTGGTGCCACGTGTATCCCAACAATAATCGGACGTTCTCATCCCTTTTTTTTCCCTTGGTCTTAGATTTATGATTGTGGAGTAGTTCTTGTCAAATCTTAAATTAACAATTTACGATTTGACAACACATTTTTTAGTACCACAAGAATATGAACGTAATCAATAGCAAATGTAAAGAGCTAAATTTAACCAAAAACAATAGATAAAACTACTTTGAACCAAATATACAATTAAATGTATATAGTCTTAAGAACAAAAAATTAAGGAAAATTTTATATTAAGAAAAAGTCCAGTCATGCAGCATGACCCCATGAGCGAATTTTTGAAGAAATCTTCGACATTTCAGTCGCTATTGATCGTGTCGAGAAATTTTAGTTTATGATTTTGATAGACAAACATGGAATCAAATTATTAACACATGCACAAAGTAAACTCATCAGTTGTGATTACATTTTTGGTTTATTATTTCCAATAATAAGCCTATGTGATCGGGTAGCAAAAAATTTTTATAACCCCCCCTCAAACTTTGTCACTTTACGTTTCAAGGTGCGTAGAATCCAAATTTGAAATGTCCGTCCGCCGTTCGCCGTCCGCCGTCCGCCGTCCGCCGTCCGCCGTTCGCCGTTCGCCGTCCGCCGTCCGGGCCATAAAAGGCCTAAGAATTGACTTAAAAAACCCGTTCTTTCGCACATAGACTCCATTTGGGGTCTAGTTGGTCCTAACGTTTAACCATCCCGATCGCTTTACTCGCATAGATGCTATGGGCCAAAAACGGGCAAAAAAGTGTAATTTTCGACGCGAGCACGCCTGGCACGCTTGGCAGGGGGTCACGGTGGGTGGAGAGGGGGGGGGGGGCGAGCGGGGGGTGGAGTGAGAGGAGGCGCCGGCGCCGCGGCTTGTGGTGGGTACGGCGCCTGCGTTCGTTCGAGGTATGAATATGTTTTTTTCAAGGTCATATTTGTGTGTTAATACCAAAGCTTTTCCTACGCATATTTAATAACATATCCTCTCGACTTTTCGTACGTACTTAGATAATGATATTATTAAGGCAATAACTATTTGAATAGATAGGAGCTCAAATCGAGAAATATAAACATGCGTATATAATTATAGAAGTATAGGTTGTGGCAACTCGAAGTAGGACACGCCGAGGCGTCTGGACAGGCCTTATGACGTACGCTAGCCAACTAAAACTACGATCATAGTCAATTGAAAAAATAATAAACCTTTGTGAAATAATTTGCAGCGTTTTTTAAACAAGCACCTACTACCTACGTTTTAAACAGCATTGTTCTAGGATTGGTTATACAGGGATACTTCCATAAGGGTAGTTCAATCTGAATTTGGACAATGTTTCATGCAAATATTACCGATTTTTACAACTAGCGAACGGCATTATTTCGATTTTTGACTGATTTTTCAACTTTGAAATTTTTGAAAACTTGATACATATTCTTATAGGAAATTTTACGCTGATTCCGAATATACCACATGTTAGTATGCTAAAACAATTATTTCGCACAACAAATCGCAAAAAACAGGCTATTTTGAAATTTTTGACTACATTTTTGAAAATTTCAACCCGAAGATGTAATCCGATCATGCTGGCCAACGAACTTGAACTTTCGTTTTGTGTCCTTAACATTTTAAAATTTGTTTGAAGTTTCTAGCACAATTCTACGGACAGTTATCGTCTGGAATGACACATACATACATATATATATACATACATATATACATACATACATAAAAAATGCGTTAAACTTCAGAATATGATTCAGAATAGTCTGAAACGGATTTCTGCATAAAATTTTTTCAAAAATTCACATTCTACAAATTTTGAGGCGAGAGCAATAGCTTAATTTTCTTCGAAAATTCGCTAAAACGAATAACAAAGATCAATATTGTAAACTAATACTCAAAAATTTTGTAATAATTAATTTAGAATAAATCAAAAATAACAATCAAGCTGGACAGCTAACAGAAAATACCTCCTCGTTAAGTCCTCCCATTTTTCCAGAGCCGACCAACCCGGAACCAAACGTGCGATTGCTAAATATCCAAATTTTGCACCCAACGCAAAATTTCAAAAAGGAGGGCAAATTGCCAAATCGTAAATTGACAATTTACAATTGACAGTTCTACAGCTATTTCTTACTGTTGTAATCCAATAAACCTGCTTGGCAACCACATCCTCAAGCAATGTACCTAACGTCATTGTTGATAACTCCATCGATATGTTGCCTATACAGGATCAAATCTCCGACATGCAACATAAAGCCAATATCATCTGCCATGAGCAAGGCAGGGTGAGGTCACTGGCCTATGTAGTGTCCTTTAGGACTTGTGACGGGTGGACCCATACGTAACCCAACTTCCAAGGAGGGACCGAATAGTGGTCAACCGGTTTGCCACTGGACATAGCCGTGTTACAGACACCTGCATTCCTGCATAGTGCAGAAGCTCGAGATGTTGTGTGTGGGAGGTGCGGGGGTGATCTATCCATCCGCCTCTTCCTGCAGGACTGCCGGAACTGAACTGATGGAGTGGGTTGACGTTTTATCTGAACCCGACAAGGTCCAATCCTTCTTGTTATACCTGAGAGGCGCTGAGCTCCTCTACGGACTGTTATATCCGATCTTTGATATATTTATGTACAATCTAGTCATAGTTTTTATTTCACTTTGCTCAATAAGTGTACATTGTAAAATGTATTTAGTTATAAGCCTATTATTCATCGAGTGTTAGTTGTATCATTTTATTTTTGGTTTTACTCGCTTTAGAGGTTAAACAGTGGTCATCTCTGTAGCCCTCCTTTTTCCGCCCTCCGATTTGCCAGTGGAGACCTTGATGGTACTTTGTTTGGTGACGTAGGGTGGCGGCATTACGCCCCTTAAAATCGTGCCACATGCAGTGTCCCATCAGACATCTTGTTAAATGCCGCTAATGACCCTTCTGGTTAAGGGGCGGTTTAAACCACTAAAGTATATAGTATAGATTTCTCCAAAATCATGTATGTCTGACCGTTTGCGGTGCTCGTACACAACGCAAATAAATTGAACAACTGCGACTCGTCAGGGCCAAGTAAGACGCGGTACATCGGCGCCAGCGCCTGCTGGCTGACTGCCCCTAAAATAAACACGGGAATCGAAATTAATTTCATGGAGGTAATGGGGCCATTATCGCCCATAGAATCTGGCAAGACGTTTCGCCCTCTCTCGGCCCGTCCGACGATTCGTGGCTATTGTTTCGAATGAAAAACGGGCTCCTCCTTCTATTCGAACACATCTCGGGATCTTATCCGTCGGTGCCGGCCTTTTTAATGCGCTATTTCGTGTTTTACTTGCCTCCTTCTCATAACTACTCTATGCGTCCACTTTGGGTAATCTGACGATCGGAAATTCGCAGATAGGACCCACTTTGGTTCTGTTTGTAACGCACTTTTCGTTCCTTCAAAAATCAAAGGTTACTCCTTCGTTTGTTTTGTATTACTTATAGCGTTCCCCCCGCGCGCGTTGCTGCGCCCAAATTAAATTTTAAACTGTTATTAAGTCAATCGTGGGATCATTACGGGAAAAACTGGATTCTAGATCCACTCAGCTGATCTGGGATCGGTCAGTTGTGTTCAGAAGTCCCTCAAGGGCCCACATACCAAATCTCAGAATCGTGGGATCATTAGGGAAAAAACTGGATTCTAGAGCCACTCAGCTGATCTGGGATCGGTCAGTTGTGTTCAGAAGTCCCTCAAGGGCCCACATACCAAATCTCAGAATCGTGGGATCATTAGGGAAAAAACTGGATTCTAGAGCCACTCAGCTGATCTGGGATCGGTCAGTTGTGTTCAGAAGTCCCTCAAGGGCCCACATACCAAATCTCAGAATCGTGGAATCATTAGGGAAAAAACTGGATTCTAGAGCCACTCAGCTGATCTGGGATCGGTCAGTTGTGTTCAGAAGTCCCTCAAGGGGCTACATACCAAATCTCAGAATCGTGGGATCATTAGGGAAAAAACTGGTTTCTAGAGCTACTCAGCTGATCTTGGATCGGTCAGTTGTGTTCAGAAGTCCCTCAAGGGGCTACATACCAAATCTCAGAATCGTGGGATCATTAGGGAAAAAACTGGATTCTAGAGCCACTCAGCTGATCTGGGATCGGTCAGTTGTGTTCAGAAGTCCCTCAAGGGCCCACATACCAAATCTCAGAATCGTGGATCATTAGGGAAAAAACTGGATTCTAGAGCCACTCAGCTGATCTGGGATCGGTCAGTTGTGTTCAGAAGTCCCTCAAGGGCCCACATACCAAATCTCAGAATCGTGGAATCATTAGGGAAAAAACTGGATTCTAGAGCCACTCAGCTGATCTGGGATCGGTCAGTTGTGTTCAGAAGTCCCTCAAGGGGCTACATACCAAATCTCAGAATCGTGGGATCATTAGGGAAAAAACTGGTTTCTAGAGCTACTCAGCTGATCTGGGATCGGTCAGTTGTGTTCAGAAGTCCCTCAAGGGGCTACATACCAAATCTCAGAATCGTGGGATCATTAGGGAAAAAACTGGATTCTAGAGCCACTCAGCTGATCTGGGATCGGTCAGTTGTGTTCAGAAGTCCCTCAAGGGGCTACATACCAAATGTCAGAATCGTGGGATCATTAGGGAATCTCCGCGTAACGCTCACCGCGTGACGCTCCCCGCGTGACGCTCCCCGCGTGACGCTTTTTCATTTATGTGCCATAGTAAAGACATAAAATGTCAAAAAAAATGTAGTAGGCCGTCAAGAAGGTACCAGTACTTTCTGTTCAACTATTTCTTTCTACAACCAAACTTTACAGGAACAATCCTTGAATCATGCCTAATAATACCTGAAAGTTTCATTACAATCTGTCGAGCGGTTTTGGAGTCTATAGGCAATATACATATATACATACATCCTCTTTTATAGATATAGATTATTTTCAGCAGTAATTACCTATCCTTTATAACTCAGAGGAAATACAAATTGTGCCCAATCCCACTGTCCTAAGCTTTTCTTCGAAACTATTTGATCAAAGCTTACATAAATCGACTCAAAAATCACACATCGGCAAGGGATGAGCCCGAAATCTTGGCTTTTCTTTCAATCAATCCCAAGAGATCAAATCAAAGGTTGAAGTAAAAAATCTAAATACATCTCTAATAAATAAAAATAAATAAATTTCAAAAATGATAATAGCATTAGTTTTATTTAGATCAAACTCAGTTTAATGAATTGAATGAGATCACCTACAGCACCTAACAACCTACCGTTCAAGTTAAAAAAAAAAAAAAAAAAATCGCAACCTATCTTCAACCTAGAAAACAAAAATGTACAGTTTTGAAGTTTTGAAAATAAGTAACTCCTAAGCAGTGTTGGGCATAATCGTATCGTCGAATACGAATACGAGTGTAATCGTGATAATTATTCGTTGATTCTGAGTCAACTGCGATTATATTCGTATTCGTGTAATCGTATTCGTCTGTCGGCGATTACACGAATACAACCCATAAAAATGCGTCACGGTCATCAATTTCAATAGGGCGTCCCTCCTATAATATGCGAAGCCTTGCTAATATTACCTAGCTTCAGAGGGACGTCCTATTGAAATAGATTTGAGTCAAATAGGCTTGGGCTCTAATCGTTGAATTCGCTTTAAGGACTTCTCTCCGAAGCTAGGTAATATTAGCAAGGCTTCGCATATTATAGGAGGAACGCCCTATTGAAATTGATGATCGTGACGCATTATTATGGGTTGTATTCCCAATGCTGCCCAGAAGAGCCCCCTCCCTCTATACGGGCGTGGTGAAGAGTGACACAAACTGGTCCCAAAAGCCTGAACGCAAAATGCTAGTGGCAATGTGGGGATTTTCTTGAATAAAAATGGTCTTACTTCGAAAATTTTCACCAAGCTTCTCATTTCTGGTTCCCTCGGATCTCGGATACAACATCACCTTCATTAAATTCCTTAATTAAAATGGCTGCTCATCACAGCATCTTCGCACGAGCCCAATCCAATTGCATTATGAAAAATTAAACTGCCTACCTGAGCACTTGAGATATAAATATCCGCGGGTGAAGTTGAGCGTTGCGGTGAACCGAAATCAACCACCCACGAATAAATTATCGGGACCGCCCGAAGGGGCGCCTTCAAAACCGTTTTCTCTGAATTATTGCTCATCCGTCCCTCATCTCAGATCTCGACCCGAAAGCCTCCGCGACGACGAAACTTATAAAACGTTTACCGATAACGGGAAAACTCGGTAGGTAATAATAATTTTCTGCACCCAAGTTTCCCCGCCCCAACGAAAAATGTAATATCCGTTCCTGGGCAATTGCGGATATTGCTTGTAAGCGATGCCGGTGGAATTCACATTTTTCACCTCACTTGACAAATTTTCAATCCGTCTCCGTCTGCGGAGGTGGTGCCGGTTGAGGCATCAGAGAAGTCTAAAATGTTGGGAGGCTAACACCTACCTTAGCTGCCATTTCAATCGTTCTTAATGCTTTATAATGTACTTCATCATAGTTGGGATGGGAGCCAGGCTGAAGAGCAGAAAATTCTTCTCGAGCCTTCGTTGTGAACGCTACTGGCGCCCAGTTTTTTCTCTCAAGTTGTATTTTTTAACTTGGGCGCAGCTGTGCCGGAAACCTCACTAATTAAATAATAGAATAAGCAGGGCTGGATTTACCGCGTGGGCAACGTGGGCACGTGCCCATGCCGGCAAATTTTAGAGGAAAAAAATTTTTGGAGAGTTTTTGGGTCTTTTCTGTTATATCCCCGCATTTACAAACTATTTTCTATAGAAGGGGATTGATCGGATTGATGATCCCCAATCATTTTTACGTCCACTGTGGTAAAATAGATCAGAATGCTGTGTATAGTTTAATGGTCTGAATGCTCGCAAGCTCGCATCTATAAAATACATTACATCAAGAAATCAACCCCTTAGTAAAAATTCAGATTAGTTGGATATGTAGGTAAGGATGCTGTGTATAGTTTGGTAGTCTGGATGCTCGCAAGCTCGCATCTCAAAAATACATAACATCAAGTAGTCAATCCCTTAGTAAAAATACAGATTAGTTGGACATACAGGTCAGAATGAATGAATAGTAGAGAATTGACGGAAATATGCGGGGATATAACAGAAAAGGCCCGAGTTTTTCAATTTGGAAATTCGAAACCGCCTAACTTCAGAAAAAATCGCTCTTCTTCCTGGTTCATAAGCTCCAATCCGAGAACGGAATAAGATATCGCAATTTTTGGTTTCACCCAATACATCCCCCTTTGGGTAGTCCAAAAACATTTGGAATTTTTTTTTTTTTTTTTTCCTGTTCTATGGATTTTTTCTTTCTATATTCTCTATATGTTTGAAAATTAAAGTATATTCTATCTAAAATGGACCTTGAACCTTTTAAAAACTGCTCAGTTACATGATGCTGCCTTAGAGAATGAAATTTGACTCCCAGAGCTCCAAAACTAACATCTATACATGCATGTGGGCCAAGTATATAATGTATCCGTGTATGTACGTGTGGGCGTATGTGCATGCGAAAGAGAGAGAAGTGGAATTTCTTTTAAATATCAAACTGAATGTTCTAGTTTTTGTCTGCAAAATGAAAATCAGATTGATGCGCACGTATATAGACATGATCAAATTCTCAAAAATGCTTATGCGCGGTGCGAATATTTATTTATTTATACCCACGTCCTTTGAATCTGGTCCAGTATTGGAGTCGACGAAAGGTCAACAACATTCAAGACCCAAGGTACGCTACAAGATTATTGGAAACTGTAGTAGATTTTTCGTCAAAAGATATTTGATAGAAATTTTCTATGTTTGAAACTTGTTTATTCTTAAGATTAATGTTAAAAACAATAAAAGAATCGATTCAAATAAAAGTTGAATTTTTGTATCACCGCGTATCAATGTGATTTTCATTCTCCAGAAAACCTCTCTCTCTTTCTCATGCACATTAGCCGACACATACACACACGAATACATTATATACTTGGCTCACATGCATGCATAGAAGTTAACAAAAGTTCTGGAGCTCTGGGAGTGAAATTTCATTCTGTAAGGCAGCACCATGTAACTGAGAAGTTTTTAAAAGGTTCAAGGTGCATTTTAGATTGAATATACTTTAATTTTCAAACATATAGAGAATATAGAAAGAAGAAATCTATAGATTTAGACGTAAGATTTACCCCTTTGCTGAAAATGGCCAATATCGAGGGCAATCATGAACATAAAGTATTAGGATTTCGGCGATCACAGGATTTTTTGTTCAAGTGTTTCCCCAAATGCTGACATATCACAAATTTTTCGGCACCGTAGCCAAACCTATTTTCCATTCCAGACACCCGTGTGGATTAAAGACTCTCTTGGTTGATGCATATTGAAGTACTGTCGTCAAAAACTTTCTACGTATAATTTTAAGCTTTTTTGTTTATCGAGGGTTTTGTCTCCTGGTGCCCTTCTTATGATTTCTTGTGCTTGTTTCGAGAGTAGAATATCCTACTGCGTGTTGCTCTGGGGCAACTCGAGCCATAGTGAGACGATCTTCCGACTTCATAAGAAAGGTAACCGCTTAATGCAAGGACTGCGATGGAATTAGTTTTGCCGGGGTCATTTTAATCATATAAATTTGTTGACACTACCAACATTGTTTACTTACAATTGTTTGGTCTTCGTGATGAACGATTTGGGATCTATAGGAAGAGGATCAGACCACCACTCATATCTCACCAGAAGATGCCGAGATTTGTAGCCCTCACGTCATCGATCGAAGAAGTGCAACCCCATCCAGACAGGTGCTCGTCTTTTTAACTTTCTTCCACCGAGTGTGCAATCTCTTCCGGTCACGGAGTATTCAAGAAGAATCAATCCTCATCCTGATTGATTAAGAACCGCATCACATTTCGGATTTTTCAAGCTTTGACTTTCAAAATTTTCTGGACTATCTTGTTTTGTTATATTTTTTTATTTTGTTGTACCTATATATTAGGCTATTTTTTTTATTGACCTTTGTACTACAATTAATTTGGTTTTCTACAAATAAAAAATTTCTGATTTCTGAAAAGGCCGTTTCGCCCCAGCGTGCGGCCGTTGGAGTTGACTCCACCCTAGGAGCCAGCGGGAGGTGTGGAGTATTTATAAAGTAAAGGGCTCATTAATTGTGAATGCTCGCAGTACGAGCGGCGGTGTCCGGAAATAGCTGTACCCGTCCTGCCGCGTACCACGTGCGATTCCCACCACACTCAACGAACTTGACAATGAGACCAAGAGAGAATTCTATTTCGCGAACTAACTTCACTTGAATCTGAAGACTACAGAATGAGCCGTCTCAGTGTGTCTGATGAAATTCCCAAAATTGCACATCTTGGCAGCAGACATTTTGAGGTATCGTTTAGTGGAAAATTAGCACTCTTTTATTTATTTTTTCACGGCATACGCCAATTATATACGTTGTTGTTCAACAGAACTTGGTAATAATAGAAACAAAAAGCAGTTCACAGCATTGGTATACGAGAAACAATAAATTAAGACATGTAACAAATGAGTATAGAATAGAATAAAATGAACACTTCTGGTTTCATATGCTGTCATCAAGATCGAAGTCTTGAGTTGACGCTTCAGACAAGTCAGATTAACCGACAAGAGGTCACAATTGGTGGTTTGACATGAGTGAGCCATGTCCAAGCGCGGCATAAGAGGACGATTCAATTGGTAGTTGAAAGCAGCAAAGGGAACGTGAATCAATGGTCTATGTGGGGTAGCTTTGAATATTTTAGTGGACCTTGGACAGCAAATTGGGCCACTGAAGGCTGCCATTGGCTAATTTATTAAAAAATACCACATCGGCCATAACAAGCCGGTCCTCCAGCTTGGGAATGTTGTAGGTTGCACGCAGTATTTCGTAATCTATCTGGTCAACAAGCACGTGTAACTTGTACCCCAGTTACCTCAAGAACCACACACCCTCCGAACGGTCTTTATGCGCATTGTAGAATGGGGACTATAGGGGCATAGCGACTTGTATACTCTCACAATGGAAGCAGGTGAAGTGAAATCACGCGTACATCTCTTGAGAAAGCCCAAACGTTCGCTGAATGACAGTTTAGAATCCAATAGCATACCAAGATCCCGAGTACATACCATTCGTGCCAATGGAAGACCATCAATTGGACAAGAAACCACTTTTGGAACCTGAAAACGATTGTAAGATGTAACTGTGCATTTGTTCCGGTTCAGAGCAAGGTTGTTGGTTTGAACATTGTAAACAAACATTTCATCTGATGGATTTTATATTTCTTCCTCCATTCGCAATCTATTTGAGAACATGGATACTTCATGGATACTCCATGGGAACATGTCCATAGAGTATCAATTGTTTTAGACGAATAGATTCCTGTGAAACAATGATCAACACGGCACGCCTCGCCAGTAGGTCAGAAATAGTTGAGATATAATTCAGAAAAACCGCCCTCCTCAAAACCAGCGTTTCCAACGTTTTTTTCCCTTCCGGTACACTTTTCTCGGAAACTACTCAACCGATTTCAATTCTTATTATTTTTTATTCTGTTCGTATTGTTTGGAGTATAATTTTGTTCATTTTAGTTTTCCCGATAATCAAATACGATGGTCGTTAAAAAAACATTTAAAAAATGGATATTTCAGGAGACGATGCAAAGTGTTATATGAAGATTGATAAAAAACTGGCATGACAAGATTTTAGTGCTTGACAAGACGAAGATAATGAAGAAAAAAAAGTCATCCCGAATTGTCGAGTATTAAAAAAACGGGTTAGTGAAAAAACGTTGTCTATTTCCACGAAAAATAAAGTTACAATGTTAAATCGATTTCGACGGTTAGGCCATCATCAGTAACAAACAATATGATGACGGCCTAACCGTCTAAATCGATTTAACATAGTAATTCTTTATTTTTCGTGGACATAGGCAACGTTTTTTCACTAACTTCCGTTTTGAAATGAGTTTCAACAACTTCGTCGTGAGTGATTTAGTTCTTTGTCGCGTATTAACCGAGATAGGTGTACCCGAAGTGGTTAGGAAAATGATAGCGTGACACACTCCCCTTCACAACTAATTTCCAACAAATGTTGTCTCCTAGCAATTTTTTTTCAACAAGCTTAAAAAAAGTAATTCAAATTTCAAGATTTTACCGCGTGATTTTGACCTTACGTTACCTAATTGATATTGATAACTCCCTCAATTAGCGTGTAAATTCAAATTTGAGGGTACATTCCGTTGGTAAGAGCGTTACTTTCCCATCTTCCAAATACCAAATAATTTTTTCCAGCTGGTTCTACGGAAGAAAAATTGACCCGGAAAGTGAATTACCTCAATTCTGGTTTGTTGTTTATACCAGGGGCTATCAAGGAGATGTAGTTATCAGCTAATAAAAACTGCATGAAGTCTTATTTCTACAGACGGTCTTCTCATCGTTTGAACGTTCCAAAGAAATCACACAATATACTTTTCCAATCTCTCTCTTGTTAGTTTTCTGCGCAGTACAAGTGTACCGACTACCAATAGTTGCTTTGCCAGTACATAATTGGTTATTTTCTTCCTTAGTTGAGTGTTGACCCATCCAAACACAAGTGGAAAGGGCGGTTGACTAAAAGCAACAAAGACTGGTCCGCCAACCTGTATATTTATGTATTTAGGTACGCTTCGAACGATAACATTGCAAGAATACAATTGTTATTAGCATTTATCAGTTTGTTTTCCCTCAGCATCAAATAACATTGCAAGAAGGGAAGTTTTGTAACAAGGTAGTGTTGGATTTGATGAAAGCATTGTTAAAAAACTCGGAAAATATTGATAGTATAACGATTCCACATCTGGAACAATGGTGAAAAAACATTTCTAGTATATTTTGCATTTAACGTGTTATTTTTCTACACAATGACGAACATGTTATAATATTATAATCAAGGATATGGGAACGGTAGGTAATCCGTTATTTCAACGACATTTTGTTCAAGGGATATTTATAAATTCAGACATTTTTTATGCCATGAATGAAGGCGCAAAACGTTCTGTTTGATCTGTTGTAGAACGTTCAGTTGAACGATTTGTTTTTTGAGTCTCGAACCATGGAAATACCAATACACAGACAACAATAGTCCATTTCAAGTGGATTCATGATATTTGCGTTAAGAGCTCACTCAGCTGATGGGTGTGGTTCGGCAAATTAAAATCCTATCCTACTCATGAAGGATCCGTTCCAAATTTCAGCTTCGTAGGATAAATAGCATGGAAATAGGATTTTTCGACATGGATATATGTCTCCTAGCTTGGGGGTTTTGGAAAAATCGTGCGACTTTTTTCCAGCCCGAAGAAGTGTAACGGAAGTGTTATAGGTAATTTCAATGGTATTTATCGTATGCAACCGCACAATACCTTCCTTAGGACTTAACTTGAAGATGCATAGGTCCGTGATCAGCTGAGCGGCTACAAAACCGAATTTCTACCATATTAATCGTATGAAGCTGAACTTTGGCATGTAGCCTCCTTAGGAAGTAACCTTGAAAGTGCACAGGGTGCAGATCAGCTGAGTTGCTCCTAAAACTAATTTCTATGATCTTTATCGTACAAAGCTGTAATGTGGTATTTAGCCTCCCTGAGAAGTTACACTTGATGCATAATGAGGTTGTGATCAGCTGAGTAGCTCCCACAGCTGATTTTTATGCTATTCATGATAGTATGATACGACGCTGCAATTCGATATGTACCCTTCTTGGGACTTACATTTCAAGATACTTAGGCTCGGTATCAGCTGGAATCCTGACTCAAAGTGTGAAAGCAGATTCTGAAGCCCTAACAACAGATTTTGTCATACCAAAAGGTAGGATGATGGCTCATATATACAAACACGGACAAAGTGAATATAATAGCGCATTTTCCATGAACATGAACATGTTTTTTGGATGGCCGCAAAGTGAAAATTTGTGTAACGCCTGTTTTGCAACCACCATATAACAGCAACAGGTGCTGCATACAATTTAAGCTGTTTTCAGTCGGCACATCGGCCATTTACAGACTCATCAATATATTTTATATTTCAGTCATCATAGGCCTCTCTTGAATAAATTACTGCTCAATGAGTTCTTTTTTTTATATGTTATATTTTTCTTTCTTCCATTTTCGAAAACTGTAAAAAAATTGTCATCCTCCATGTTTATATTATAAGATAGAGAAAATTTCAACTCGATTTGTAGGGTATGTGGATATTGAAATGTAATTTACCATAAGAAAATTCAAGGTCAATAAGCAATAGTTATATTTTCCACCATGAAACAATGCCTCGATTCAGTATGACATAATTAGGACAGTAATAATTTCTGAACTAATTGAAATATACATACTTTTTTTGGATATAGGTATCTTTGATCCCCAAGAAAATTATATAATGCAACATAAACTGCCTTCATCGTTTCAAATTGGAAGCGCAGAACTCCTTGCAATCAAAGTCGCAATACAACATGTAATAAAAAAATTTGGAACAAATGAAGCAGTTATACTAACTGACTTCAGAACGTCATGCCTGATACTTGAACATATCCATTTCAGTAAGCCTACGAACTATATCGTTTACGACATTGCGAAAATCCGGGCGAACGCGACAAGCCCCATCACGATTTAGTGGATTCCATCGCACATTTACGTACCAGGAAACGACAGAGCAGATGAAGCGGCTAGAGTGGGAAGCACATTACGTTCCATTAATTAGAGAAGCTCCTTAGTCCCAATACCTGATACCCTAAAAGTAGCTGAAACTCTAATGATCAGCGATTATTGGCAGAGCACTTACGAAGAAGAGTCTCTTTATAAGGGAGACTTCCATTTTGAGATCATGGACAAAGTGACCCCAAGACCTAAATTATTAAGAATAAATTTGCCAAGAGGAGACCTTGTACAACTATTAAGAGCAAGAACAGGGCACGGACGGATTAATAGGAGCTTAGCGATGATAGAGGTAGCAGACAGTGCACTTTGCGAGTTCTTCGAAGGCCAGATTGAAGACCTAGAGCACAAAATGTCAATTTGTCCACTTTACGAGGAAGAGAGAGGCTGCTGACAAACTACCAGGACCTGTTAAATCTGTTGAAAACAGTGACCATCACAAATTATAAACAATAATTAGTGAAATTTATGACATATTGTGGAATAATTCGATAGAATATTCAACCACAAATGTACAAATGTACTGGTTATCTGCTTCAATAAATAAATAGGTAAAACACAACCAAAAAAAAAAAAAAAAAAAAAAAAAACCATTATTTTTTGTTTTTAAGAAATTGTGCTAAGTAGTAGATTACCCTGGCATTGCGAGTCCACGGCATTGTTAGTATACTTATGGCCGTATCACACTAGCATTTTTTCCGCATTTTTTCTGCGTTTTTAATGCCTGAACGTGAAGAAGAAGAAGTGCTTTTTTCCAAGGACAGCTTTTTCGACCATTGCGCATCCTGGCGGAGCGTTTTTAAACTCACTTGGGAAAATTAGAACACGTTCTAATTTTTACCTCGACGCAAAAAAAATACTAAACATAACCCTTGGGGAGGTAACGTTTCACTGGAAAACCGCGTTGTACCTTCCCGTTTTCATTCCAGTTCCAGTTCTCCTGTGCCAAAAATATTGTTCCCAGTTCCTTGCCGAAGTTTTCTTATTTTCTTAGTGCCGAATTTCTTTTCTTATTATTCTTATTTCAGTGCCGAACTTCTATTTTTATTACGTTTTTGTTTGTTCGCGCACCAATGCCTCACCTCGCATGACGTTGTAAGTAACAGCACCCCTCCGGTCACTAAAGAGACTGCACTAAACAAATGCCGAATCAGGTGAATGAACTGTAGAAGTGTAGTTTGTTGTTTGAGGATTATCGCCGTACACTCTTGCTTCTCTGTTGAGTTCAAATTACATGTACCTGTCTTCTTATATAAATATAATTTAAAATCGAATAATCATTTTTCGTTCTTGACCACGTCCCTAGGGGGAACAGGTTATTTTATTATTACGTTATTTTTATTATTATTGTGCGTCTTCATAGTATAATAACTTTGGAAGAACAAGAGTTGTCAAGACACTGTTTGAAAACACTAGGCACGTCAAACGTTACTTCAATATTTCAAGCCCTAACCTGACAGGCTTAATAAAATTGCATTCCGCCAGAATGCGCTGTTTTTGCAGTTATTCCTATTCAACATTCACTGCTGACCTTGAAATTACGCACTTTGCCTTCTTCACATTTCAGCGTTAAAAATGCGGAAAAAACGCAAGTGTGATACGGCCTTTAGTATATTAATCTAGATAGAGTTTATTATAGATAACTTTTGCTACCAACAGACATAAACATATCCATGTCAACATGATATTCATGACACACATATCACATTGATCACATTGATAACATGATATATCTATTAAACATCGTATTCCAAGATATTTCTTGTAAATTACTTGGAAATTATTTCAAATGTTCCTGAGCAGACCGTAGGGGAGAAACCGGTCGGACTATACCACAAAAATAAAAGATAACATTTCGAAGAACGCCTAATTTATTTCGTCCTCAAATGTCACCCAGGTTATTACCTATTTCTTTTCCAAGGAGTTGCTAAAACGATGGTGTAAACCTGCAAATTATTCCACAAGTTTTATTATTGCTGTATTAAGTAATCCTTCCACGAAGATCACTGACCCATAATTACTAAACGAAGTCTATGGCACATTATGCATCTAACTGTTCAGACCTAGACACCTACCCGGTAGAAATTAATGAAAGATAATAAAACACACACACATTATAGTCTCTCTTTACGTTACGTGAGATGATATTTAAGTAGTTATAATTACAGTAGGTACATCAGAATCTAAGTAAACCGACATAGATCCAGGCCCCCACCATCCAAAAATTAATGAGATAAAAGAAATCACACGTACACGCTTCACTGCCTACCTATAGATGACATCTTAGTATAATATGCATCATTAGTAGATGATGAGATCTACACAAAGCAAACATTTAACCAAAGGCCTAGAGGCTTCCTCCTCTTTGATTAAACGCAAAAGTCATCGTAAAGTACCGCAAGCCCTATTTGGTTTTCGTGCTTGGGACCTTTAAATCTCTTCCTGAGAGTTTTCATTTAGGTACCTACTCCTTTATCCACATGTATAATTCCCCTATTTTAGGGCGTCCCTCTGAAGTGTGTGTTTCGTGTGTGTATGTGGTGTGTGTGTGTGTGTGTGTGTGTGGTGTGTGTGTGTGTGTGTGTGTGTATGTGAGAGAGAGAGAGAGAGAGAGAGAGAGAGAGAGAGAGAGAGAGAGAGAGAGAGAGAGAGAGAGAGAGAGAGAG
Organism: Adelphocoris suturalis; assembly: GCA_030762985.1. Taxonomy (NCBI): domain Eukaryota; kingdom Metazoa; phylum Arthropoda; class Insecta; order Hemiptera; family Miridae; genus Adelphocoris; species Adelphocoris suturalis. Next base: position 46,409,326 of record CM061042.1, on the reverse strand, counting down.
AGAGAGAGAAAGAGTGTGTGTGTGACAAATTTCATGAACGTTTCCCAGGCGACAATTCTTAACCGATTTTCGTGATGATTTTTGTTTGGTCCTAACTTCAGTCTAAATGTGCAAAAAACCTATTTTTAATTTGATGAAGAAAGGGAGAAAACGGTGGGGATATGCTATAAAATTATTCATTCGATACATTTACTACTGCGGTTCTCAATTAATTTTTGTGATTCTTATTTTGTTCAATCCCAATTTTATTCTAATGGATTTACCGTCCAGAGATAGGGACGTCCCTGTCATGTATATGAATTACTTGTCAATACGTTTCACGATATTTCTTTAAAATGTTCAACTAAGCTAGATCCATTTTTTTGTAACACTGAATTTGTTTTAGCCCTGGCATCTCCAACCGAAAACGAAACGTTTATGTGTAACGAAAATGTGTTGCGTTTTTGTATAACGGAAATGTATTGCAACAATTTACCAATGATTTCCGCTCACAACCGAGACATTGCTAGGGAAATGGTACTACGTCATTTTTCATCCCACAAAATTGGTTTTTTATTTTATTATTTTTTTTAAACTGGTTCAATATTATGATAATTTTTACTACTGCATCCCGAGATAGGATCATCCCAGGGCTCCTATCTTTCCACTTTTCCTGCGAGTGGAGCTCAATCGTCACCGAACCGACTCCAAATATGGTCGAACCCCAACTCCCTTACAGGATGAGGTATAAAAAAGAGGACTTACATCTTTGCTGATTTTTGCAGTGGTCTTAGTTTCGAGAATAATATCAGCCTTCAAGCCCGTATTTGCGTATTTTCGGCTCCCGTCCAGGGAGAGTATTAATGAGATAAAAAAGTTGGTGTTTGTTGCGGAGTAGCCCACGGAGGTTGTCCTTGAGTGGATTTAAGGGAAGGCAGAGGGCGACGACCTATCGCTATGTATTCAATACGAATTCAAGAAACCAGTTCAACGGAGAATTATCTCGAGAACGGGATGGGAGCCTTCACAAAAAGTGCTTGCGAGAGAGCAAGTGGTGGCTACGCGAGGGGTGGAGGAGGGAGAGGGGGGTATCAGTGTGTTTCTTTTCTTTCTTTTTTGGTCCGGACAGTGAAATGCCCAAGATGTTTTGCTGGAGTCCCCTGAGCATTTATAGCCGAAAATGCGGGGCGCTGGACGGTCCGAATCGCTTTGACGGTGAAGCCATCCATTATTGGACTTGGAACTGAGAGCCTTTGTTGGGCTCCTAGACGGAGGGATGACGACAGGGTTGTCAGGTTATGGGGAAAAAAGTTCCAGTCCTGCAGCATGATCCTATGAGCGAATTTTCTCAATTTCCCTAACGTATTATAACATTTTGAATTGTATTGAAATTTGAGCAATTTGAGTAGAAAGAAATTTTTAAAAACCAATTTTATGAAGAAAAAAAAACTCATACTAGATAAAAGTCGGTGATTCAAACAAGATTTTGGATTTTCAATTTTTTTCTGTAGTTTTTATAGTTTTTTAGCAAATATTAACGGCATTTAAGTATGTGTTCAGTATAATTTTGAGTAAAACTTTTTAAATGTGCTAGTTAATCGTTGGCAATGTACTGTTAACTAAAATTTTGCTAAAAAATATAAATTTAACGATCTTTGGCCGTTTGGACCGTTTTTAAGAGTAAAACTAGCTAGTCGAGGTGTAAAACTTGGTATAACGGAGTTGGAAAGGTCTGAAAGTGTTACCATCCGTTTCAGTGTGAAAAAAGAAGTACCTAGAAACCTACCCTACACTCGTGTTTTCGTAGAAGGTCATTTTTCAAGAAAACCCTCGATTTAATTGAAGAAACAGTGTTTTCCAACATTAAAACACAATTTTCTCCCCTAATTAGCAAAGTAAAAGTAAAATGGGATACACTGTTGGAATATGCTGCCATAAATTCTGGTGTATACTCACAGAAAGTTTTCCTGAGCAGTTCCTCTCAAACGCAGTACATATTAGGAGCAGGACGACAGAAGGGGAAAAAGTTAATTCTGGAGAATTTTCACTTTGGCCTCTTTTCTTACGCATCAAATCTGCCAGAAAAACTCGTACTTTCTCTTTTGTGAGAGAAGAGCTATGAGCATTGAAAATGTCTCAGTAATTTCAATGTTTTTTATTGTTTTAAATAAAATAACAATTAGAAATCATAAAATAATTATTGACACACAATTACTGAATTTGCTGTAAGCCAGTCTCGACAATGCCCAATTCTTCCACGAATATAAATTCTCAGGTAGGTATTTTTCTGTTATGGTGCGCGTCACAATTACTATAACCAAGATTAACTTCTTAACCAAGTGACAACAAAACAAGCGGCATTGTTTACTATATCCGATTATAACATAAATAAATATAAAACTACGACATGAATAGAAGAACAAGCACGAAAGAAATGTGTGATAAATCGAGAGCTTTCCAACGAGTGGAGAACGATTTTTGTCCGGTGAAAATTAAAGAAGTTTCATCTCTCCAGCAACGGCTTGGTTGTACGTGGAAATCAAAAGAAAACGACACCTAACGTGTTTATAGGTTGCGTGACGTTTTTCTCTTTGCGTAACAAAATTTCCGGTTGACCCGTCGACTAAGACATTTTCAATGTCAAAAAAAAAAAAAAAAAAAAAAAAAAAAAAATCGTTTGTCACCGAAGGGATTGGAAATTTGTTGTTCTTTCTAACAATTTCCTTATTTTTGAGTTTACAGTGATTTTAGGAGGAGTTATTGCCGTTTAAATGTCAGGTGGTGTAATTTCAATGTTTTTTATTGTTTTAAATTTAAAAAAAAAAAAAAAAAAAAAAAAAAACGGACGGTAGACCTACGGTTCTTACAGTCAGATCATTTAATAGTGATTAATTTTACACATTATTAGTTCATTATGGTTACAGAGCAATATTAGTTTATAACTGAGCGTAATAAATCAGCTTTCCTTGACATTACAGAGGTTTAGGGATTATGAGATGCTGTGATAAAATGTGAGCATTCCAAAAAGTGGCTAACGATTTTCCTGCTATGAAAACTAAGGGAGTTACACTTCCCTAGTAATGCGTTGGTTGTACGTGAAAATCAATAGAAAACCCCACTGTGACGTGACGCTCGTGACGTGACGAAAACAAATGGAAACGTCCTGTTAATCATTATTAAATGATAATAATAATAATTAGAAAACATAAAATAATAAAAACGCTTGCATACGAGTCTGCAACGCATTGGGACATTTTCATGTGTTTACCTATTGCTTTTTACCTCACTGTAGGATTTTATAAACTACCCTCCGTTGTTGTCAGAATGTGAAACGAATCATTAACATAATAACTATCTATAGCTATTTGTTGTATTTTTCAAACCTCACAATGCGTTGCTGTTGTCTACTCTACTTAGCTTTTATCTCACTGGCTGTTTACCGAAATTATAGAACATCACATGTACCTATGTTGCCAAAGATTTGACAGAAGAGTGAAATGTCGGAAGACAAGTTGGACAATATGTCTTCGCTAAAAAGGAAAAATATAGAGCCGGATGGCGTACACTGTATTTGAAACATCCTCGCGATCGTTATTGTAAGGATCGTTTGTACAAGGATCGATGGTAAACTGCAGAGGCTACATACCAAATCTCAACTACCAACAGTTAATAGGAGAGGTAGGTACCATGTAAAGAGTTTGTAAACAAAATATGAGAACAGTTATGCCCATAGCTCCGCTATTCGTATAGTCAATATGTTATGGAGAACATGAAAATGTCCGTTAAATCGAGAGCTTTCCAACAAGTGGTGAACGATTTTTGTGGGTTAAAAAGTGTAGAAAATGAACAAACCTAACAACGGGGTCGTTGTCAGCGGAAATCATTATAAAGGCACTGTAACACAATTTCGTTACGTGACAGTTTTTTGTGCAATGTGCCAGGGCAAAGACATGAAAATGTCAATAATTTTGCCCGAACAGTGCTTCACATGAAACGTAGTAGTGACAACTCGTACTGATTTCACCAACCGAACATTATATGATTGACTGAATGTTGCGAAAACTACCATAACTACGCCTACTATCATAACAACATCTAACATGTTTATAGGTTGCGTGACGTTTATTTTTCTTTGTGTAACAAAATTTCCGTAACAAAATTTCCGGCGTGATGGAGCGGCGATGACAATGGGTTTGGGACCTTCATCTCGTACATAACAGGAAAGAAAAAGAAATGAACACAACTGAACAAGCCTAGCAGGGGAAGAAGAGGGGGAAAAAAGAAAAAAATTAACCGATCACCTAGTGCCTTAGCGAACTAAAAAGAAGACGTATGATCCCTTAACTTGTCTATAATCATCAAATAAAATATGTATTTAAAAAATAGTATACCTATCCGTTTCTGTTTCTCTACAAACTTGACTTATGTATTTTCCAATCCCCCCCATACGAGGCACAGTGGTCTGGGAACAGCAAAAATCTGGCCAAAAAAAAAAATCTTTGTTGGTTTGGATTGGAATTATAGCACAGATAGTAGGTGGCTGTAGCGCACCTGTCTAAACCCGTTGAATAGCAGCGATTGGCGCGTTCAAAGTTAAGTCAATCATAGAGGCGGTTTTGAACGTTCATTCAGTTGTACATCTTTCCAAGAGCATATTACCAATTTCCCAGCATATTCTCAACATCTTTCCAACAGCATATTCCTCTGTGCTATTCATGTTTTCTGTGAATGTTCAGATTTGTTGAGAGCACAGATCAAGTGGTGAGTGATTTTTTAAATAATTTTTCCTGTGGGGTTTTTGTGATCTCAAATTTCACTAGCTAATTTCAACTTCTAGGAGAGTTCTCTCCAGTATTGCTTTTTACTACCTTCTCGTTCTGGTCTCATGTTATAGGTATCTCAACCCTATAAAATATTGCAAAAATTGGCTGCGCCCATCTGCGGCCTTGGTGGTTTTTTGTCAAAAACTCACAGAACTGTAATTCGTTACTTACTCTTAGCCAACTGATTTTTTGTGTCTTTTCAGCTAAAAGTTTCCAAAACATTTTGGTATCTCACCAAGAGCTTCTCTGATGTTGTCAAAGACGTCTCTAGTGACAACACAGAAGAAAGGAAAAGGATTGTGTTATTACTTGTATGTGAAAAAAACAAAGAAAGACACACGAGAACATAGCGAATTGAACAGGGTGACATTATTTTTATCATATCTATACAGCCGATGGCAACAATGCAGTAGGAAACTCGACAGATTTTTGAAGTATTATGACCAGTGGCTAAATAGGGAAATTAACTTATCGTCTGAAATGCCTATTACATCAGGATCGCGAGGGCGACAGCGATTATTTTCTTTATGCGGTGAGCGAACGATAATATTAATGATTATAACAGTAGAAAGAGAAAAAAAAAAAAAAAATAAATAAATAAATAAATAAAACTACACTTATGTAAGCAAATGAAAGCTATCATGAAGTAACCAATAATCAACAGATTTTTTATTTTAAATTATGAAACCCGAGTTGTAATCAACAACCACAGACTAACAAACTAGTGTTGAACTACAAAATTGAAGCGGTTTCTAAGGTTTTAGGTATTTTTTAAAGCTTTGTTAACAATGAAATTGCATTATGAACAATTGTCAATCACTCGCCGTGTTTGAGACTAATATTTCTCGTGTTGAGACAACTTCTTAGGCACAATTTTAAATTATTACCACGGTAGTTTTCCTCAGTTATCCCACGGATTAACATAAAATCACGTTACGATTTTAGCCCCAGAGTGAAATATCGACGATTTGGCTTTGGAATCTTTATTAACTTAAACCCTCTAAGACTGTTAGAAAACCAAAATCGGACGCAATGCGATTCTTTTTCGATTTTCGGCCAAGTTTTCGTCACTCTCAGAGCACTGTGGGGTGGGGCGGTGGCTTTCATTGCTTGAACTTGTTTATTGAAACGTTGGAATACAGGATGGAGCACATTCAAATGAACTTGGCCAGCCTACCGGAGGAATCCGGCCCCTGAGCCTTCTGCCCGCAAGAGTACCAACATTTCGAAATCCAGGATGAGTCGCCACATTTCATTTGGGTTCAACTCGCACCAGGAAGAAGAGGAGAAGAGAAGTGATTTTTTAATTCGAACGGACAAGTGATTGATCGAGGCAACAACTATAATCGGCCTTTAGAAAAGAAGTACCACCTGCAAGCGAGGTCACAACTGGTTGAGGAGAATGCAGCCCACGGACGCGCGCCGCTCGCCGCTTACACGTGTATGACCCCTTCTTTTGGCTCCGTGTCAACTTCTTCAAGCTCTTCGGGCGTTAATTATCGAGTGAAGGCTTCCCCGGGCCAACTTAACAGTCCTTATAGTTTCTCTATTGAAGGCAGTCGGGTGTTGCAAGTTGTCTACTCGGTAAAGGACCCCCTGGGCAGTTCCCTAACTTCTTCCACGTCAGAGAACGTCTTCTTCCGCGGGGCGTTGAGCCCGTGAGAGCTGAGAGAGTGACAGCACGAGGAAGTGATGAACAAATCGCAGGCGACGGAAATCACGATGTACCCACAGGAACATTACTTACCTGTGTTATCACTCGAATTCTATAGATGATTTGGCTCCTGCTAATTTCACGTGCAAGCACACGCCTAAAAGTACTCAGTCACGCAGCATGACTAATAGAGCAAATTTCCAGAGAAAAGTTGTGAAAGTTGTTGCACTTAAATTCTGATCATTGAGGCCAACCATGTCCTGAATAAAATTGAAAGTACAGCCGTGTGACGAGATCGCAAAAAAAATTTTAAAACACGCATCCGAATTCGAAGATTTGGTCAATTATGGGCGTCTTCAACTGAAAATATATTATTCACACTTATTATTAATCTTGGAGATCTGGGAGTGGTCGCCTCAGCACAGAAAATTACTTCGACTGTGACACCCCACATGCCCTTTTGTAATGGCTTTCCCGGGCCAACTTAACCGTCAACTTAGTCAACTTGGGACAAAAAACACAAATTTCACAGGGGAAAAATAAGACTTATCTATTGAAGTTTTGGAGGCTTCATTTCATTGTAACTACAAGTTGAATCAATTTTTTACGTGTTGATGAAGTGAAAATTATGTTACCAAGTTTACCCTTCTATTTATTTTTTACATATGATTGGTTTCGTTTGAAATTCAATAAATGTTCCAAATTCACCGAGTCAAGTTCTTGTGTACACATTTTAACACAGAATGTGTTTTAGCCATGGACTAACTAGCCGAAAATGGAACGCGGGATGGTAACGAAATGTGTGACGGATGATTTTCACGTACAACCGAGTCGTTGCTAGGGATATGGTACTTTGTCGTTTTTCATCCCACAAAATTCGTTGACCATTCGTTCGAAAGCTCTCGATTTATCCAACAATATTATGTTAACTACTGCGAAGTGCGTGTCCAACAAACTGAGTTATGAGCATGGTTATATAAATAATTGTTTACACACAGGTGATCATTCTCAATAATTGATATTGTGAACATGATTGCAACCGCTTGTTAATTTCTGATGATTTCATTGAGCTTGTGTTTCGATGATTTGATTCATAGCAGGTGATCTGAGTATTACGAAAACGGTTTGATTTGTGAAGCGGAGGTTAAATAATTTGAATAGGTAATTTCTATACTTTACACTCTAGGAAGCTGTAATTTCGTTTGTAGCCTCTTTAGGACATTTACTTGACGATGCTCAGGGTCCAGGTCAGGTGTGTGGCTCTTAAAGCTAATTTCTATGCTTTACACTCTAGGAAGCTGTAATTTCGTATGTAGCCTCTTTAGGACATTTACTTGACGATGTCCAGGGTCCGGATCAGATGAGTGGCTTTTAAAGCTAATTTCTATACTTTACACTCTAGGAAGCTGTAATTTCGTATCTAGCCTCTTTAGGACATTTACTTGATAAATCGCTCTTGATTTATCACGAATTTATTTCGTTTTTTTTTTTCGTAGTTTCATACTATAACTATATAAATTGATGTTATAAATGAATAGTAAACAATGACGCTTGTTTGGTTGTCACTTGGTTGCGCGACAACGCAAACACATTCTGTGTTTCAATAATTTCGTCCGAAGTATGTAAATAGAGGTAACCGGGGGTCCAGGGGGCTTGCCCCCTGGCGAGGCGCGGAGCGCCGAGTTTTTTTACTTTAATACTCGTAGGTTATGAGCCCAGCACGCTGATCATGGTGGAGATGTTGAGACAGAAAGATCAACTTCTGGAGTTGTGGCTCTTTTGGAGGTGGAGCGCTGTCTTGGGTGAGCAAGAGACAAGCTCCAGTTGCGATCTCAACGACGGAAGCTGAGATTGTGGTAGCTAGTGAAGCAGGGAAGGAAGTCGTGTGGCTCAGCCGAAAACTTCAAGAAATGGGTAGTTTGAAAGAGGTTCCAACACTGTTTGTCGACAATGAAGCTGCTATTCGGCTTGCAAAAAATCCTGAGTTCCACAGACGAACAAAACATATCAGGACAAGGCATTTCTTCGTCAGGGAATCGGTCACCAGTGGGGAGCTGAACATCGAAAAAGTGGACACTAAAAACCAAATTGCAGACATATTTACAAAACCTTTGTCCAAGAGTAAATTTCAGTTGTTACGGTCGAAGCTTGGTTTGTCAACAGTCACCATGTAACATTGAGGGAAGGTATTGAAGTTTTGGAGGCTTCATTTCATTGTTACTTACTACAAGTTGAATCAATTTGTTAAGTGTTGATGAACTGAAAATTATTTTACCAAGTTTACCCTTCTATTTATGTTTTACATATGATTGGTTTCTTTTGAAATTCAACAAATGTTCCAAATTCACAGAGTCAAGTTCTTGTGTACTCATTTTTTTTAAACTTTAATATCCATGTACCCTGGGACTGAGAGACGATTAAAATTATTCCCAAGCAGCTGAGTAAGCTAAATTTTCTCCGTTTATCCTACCTAGGAAGTTGAAATTTGATAGGGACTATAAGAGACGATATAAAGGATAGGTTCATTCATAATCAGTTGAGTAAGCAAAATGCTCTCCTGTTCATCCTAGGAAGTTGACATTTGATAAGGAGACTCTCTGGGACACTTCGAGTCGATTGAAATTATTGGATCTTTTCTGATCAGGTGAATGACCTGATTTAATTGAGACATTTTCAACTTGGGACAAAAAACACAAATCTCACGGGGGAAAATAAGACGTATCCATGTATCAATGTATCTGCATGCAGGGTAGATACTCAGCATCAATTTACTGATTTACCTTTGTTATTTTGCTCTTTGTTTTTAATTTAATCATCTCAACCGCACTGTACAAGGTGTAAAAGGAGACTGCAAGGGGCGCGATTCCAAGGAGAGCTGTGGGTGCTCTCACTCAGACACTCGGGTTCTTCGCAAGCGGGCAACACATTTCTGTCTTTGTTCCGCTTCTTAGTTTCAATCAAGCATCCCCGTTCCTTAATCAATATAGTTTTAGTTACGTTAGAACTTTTCCCAAACAACATTGCTGCAGTTATTAAGGTCATTTTTAATATCAATTTTCGAAGATCTATCTTTAGGAATAAAAACTGCTTGGCTCCCCATTAAAATCGTTTTGGTATTGTTGAATTCGTTATGGAAAGTTTGTCACGGTTGAATCCCCTCCCCCCATCTAGTGAAAAGTTCGAAATTCGAATTGAAAAATCCCTTCAAACAACCAATTTCGGCTAGAAACAACACCAAAACCACGAAAAAGTTATATTCAGGTTCAGGGAATAGGTGTCTGACAAACACTTTGCAGGGCTTAAGTGACTAAAAATTCGTGTAGCGCGCTGTTTGCGCTTACTTTCATTTCCGACTCCAATTAAATCATAATTCAGATAACATCATCCAAACACCACATCCCGAAGGTTTTATATTTTACCCAGTTTATGATATTAATTTCCACGTGTTACTTGTAAATTATTGTATATGTGTATCACTTTCATAACCTTAGAATAGTAACCACAAATCGCTTACCTTCTTCTTATTCCTGTTGTAGTTATTGATTGCCTACCAGCAGGAACGTATTTCAGAAACATACCTGCTCACATCGAGCTGTCATGCGTAATTTTCATGTTCCTTGCTCACTGAATTTTTCATGAAGGGGGGGGGGGGTCCACCCTATTATGTGCTTCCTTGACAATTTAATTAATTATTTCTGGTTTAGTCTAGTTTTCTGTGGACTCAAATTTTGTGTGATCAGAGACCCTTTTTTTACCATCTGTGCTAAAACTGCAATGCTTCCGTCTTGAACTTGAAGAGAGCTGAGAGCAGCCATTTCTACCTCTAAAAATCATCCTGTTTTCAACCTCTCTTTTGCTGTCTACTTTTTTAACCATCTTATAATCCAGAATAATCAACAGTTATTACTGGCCATCAGGACCAGAGATATTGGTATATTGTTACATCAAACTCCTGTGCTACCTTTTGAGAAGTTGGTGGTTGGAAATAAACTTTTCTCAGTGCAACTTCCCACGATAACATGGACCAGGGTTGGATGTGCACATGGGCTGTGTGGAAATAGGTCTATGATAATCGTTACTGGCCATTGTTCTACCTTCAATTTATATCTGGAGTGTTATTTCTGCTGCTACCTGGTAAATCTCTACCCTTGGTGACGATTTGGTGCCTTCTGGGACTTGGCTTGACAACCACAAGGATCAGAATCAAGACATCCTCTACATCTACAAAATTCAGATACGCCCTAGATAATAATAATAAGCAAGGCAACTGTGTGTTGAAAATAGGGATTTCATACTTGAACATGAACCATGTCATCATTTGAAGCACCCATATCTATTATTATTGCATTAATTTAACATATCTTATAGATCAAATTGATCTCGGTACATATCATGTAACCATCTGGGAGGTGCCAGGAGGTAGTTATTGTGGATATACAATTATCAGCTTACCTACCGAATTATCAACTATCTATGTATATTTTTTCTCTCGAGGGTGTACTTTGAGGTGGTCCTCCGAGTTCGCATTTGTACAGATCTTTGTAGTATTCGAAGCTACTATTCTATACAGGCGCTAAGGGTTAAATATAAGAAAAAGTATTGGGTACAGACCAAATGCTATACTACAGCTGTTATTGTCATCTCCACGCTCCTGTGTACTTCGATGCAGTATAGGAACTTGGCATCTGGCTTCTGATGCAAATGATTTTAAAATGAAACATATAATTCACAACTGATATTTATTAGCAGAAGTATTTATTCGTACATCACTACACGGTAATTAGGTAGTGCATTTGTACTTCCGATTTCGATTGGCCCAACTCCGCTATTCTGCAGCTACTATTTTGTATTCTACTTAAGTTTTATGTACCCGTACTGCAACTCATTCTTTCGAAGTTCGAAGTTGACGTGGTAGTAACCTTTATCTGGGGCGTGACTCGGGGTGAATCACGTACACGTGGCACAATCGGAGAAAAGGGTCACTGGGCGATCGGTACATGTAAATATATATTTATAAAGATGTGTTTGAGTAACACCGTGCCAAGAAGAACCCACGACGGGCGCCTCGCTTCGGCCAGTGCAAGAATACCGCCTCATTCTCACAGACCTAAACAATACAGTCCAACAATAACAACGTTCAATCTAATTATTTTTATTTTATTATGTCTAATTACAAGCATTGTAGCACTCGAAAAGAAAACCCTTTTTCTTTATTTTAAAGCTACAAATTTACGTTTCAATGTTAAACTATATGTTTGCTTTGGATGTTTCTCGAATCAAAAGATTGCAAATGTTTATCTCGTTTTTTTCTTTTTTTTACCGGATCACCTATAGTTTGTCATCATTATAACAGGGTAATTCAGAGCATTCAAACGCTTTCTAAATGATATTTTTCTGCATCAACATTCAATAGATAGTTATATTTTTTGCTTTTCTTTTAACATTTATGTTATTTATTTTTAATTTGAATACATTACAGTCTAAAATCATTGTAAATGTTATTGTGGTTTATCTTTTCTCACGTTATAATTATTGGTATGAAAATTGTTCATGAACAAAAATTTGACGTATAATGTTTGATAGTTGAACGTACAATATCCAGTCGTTTCACTGCGTTTAATAGAATTTTTTGCTCTTTGAATTTAGTGAGATACTCGAATGAAACTATTCTTGTTTTAAATTTCCCCCGGAGAGTTTTCTAAGCTCGAAAAAACGTCGTTCGTGACACCGACACATAAAGCAGACGTCATGAATTCGATTAATCATTGCCACCCAGTTGGCTCGCTGCCCCGAATTCCATAGCTCCTTGTGGTATTAGAGGTGACTACATGATAATTCCATAGTTAATTCTTAGCATATAAGCAGTATGAAGTTTGTGGTGAATCTGCGGCGACAACTCTTTTCGAAACCCAGACTTTGTTTTGGATTCAAGGACTGCGTGCGGTTTTTGTCGTCGCGGTAACTCGGCTACGCTTTTGATAAGTTCACTGCTCGGACCATTGGAGAATTTTGGAAGTTTTCACGATCTGCTGGAGCAAAGGTCTGGGACAGGAATTCGTGGCATGTATCTTAATAAACAGTTGTAACAAGTTGAGCTCATCTGTGCTTCGTACTAATGGTGAATGTAGTAACGAGCTTGAATGCTGTGAAGACCTCCATTAACTGATCAGATTGGAGCTGAAGACAAAGAAAAACAAAAATATTTACTGTTCGGAGCTGAGCCAGAATCTAGCAAATCTAGTGTGAGTGCGCCACCAGCTGGTAGAACCGACTGAAGGTGCGCCTACATTGAATCCGCTAGTCTCCCGATCCGAACAGATCGGATGACTCCCGACCAGTTCGATGGCAGGATGAGTTCGTTGGCCAGCAATTTTTGACCACATTAAATTAGACAAATTCCAAAAAATGAGCGCTAAAAATCACTAAAAATAGTTTAAAATGGCTAAAAATTGTTGAAGTTTAATTTTTTGCAGAATATTGCTAAATAAAGTTTATTGACTATAAAGTAGAACATTCAAAAATTGATGTACAAAATTATGTCGAAAAATGTTCTTGAAGTTCATTAAATATTGCTAAAAAATCGATGAAAACTGCAAAAAAAATCTATTTAGAATACGTTGCTTGCCATAAAATATGTAGTTAGTAATTTTCTTGCAGACAAAAAGCTCAAATTCCAAAACAATTGAACATTATACAATACGAAAATTTACGTAAATTCGCTCATACGATCATGCTGCATGACTGGATCTTTTGGGTTTATCGTGATTTTAAGTGAAGTTATTGCCGTTTCAATGTCTTAAGTTACAAAACACGAGAAAAAACCTAAAAAATTGAATGACTCGAAAACAAAGCGTTAAAAAACTCGGCTCTTCGGGCATCGCAAGGGGCTCCGCCAGGGGGGCTTTGCACCCCCGGACCCCCCCGGTTGCTTTCCGCTTTGAGCCTTGCTGAAATGCTAAAACATGGAACATGCTTTCTTCCCGCTTATTCGTAAATGTAAATAAATTTAAAACTTCGACGTAAATGCTTTACTAATCGAAGTTAGAAGGAAGTACCTAGGTAGGTAATTTTCTGTTACGGTGCGCGTCTACAAGTACTATAATCAAGGTCAACGTCTCAACCAAGTGACAACAGAACAAACAACATTGTTTACTATATCCATATATAACATAAATAATTATAAAACTACGACATGAGTGGAAGAACAAGTACGAAAGAAATGCGTGATAAATCGAGAGCTTTCCAACGAATGGAGATCGATTTTTGTCCGGTGAAAACTGCAGACGTTTCATTGCAACGGCTGGGTCGTACGTGAAAATCATGAGAAAATTTCATGACACTTCCGCGTAAGGTTTTCAGGCAGTAAGCTCAAGGCTAAAGATCGTTACATGCTAAAAAAATTTCTCGGAGAAACTTTCGATCAGAAATGAGCTCTATAATCGACTCCTGAAGGTTTTTACTAAGTGCACCACTATATTGCGCAGAGCCGAAAATTACCTGCACTTGATCTTATACAGGAAGGTAGATTTTGTAAGCCATAATTTACTGGTCATAACAATATTTTGCAGAGTTATTGGGTACCAGGCTGGCTTGACGCACTCCGCCCAACGAGCGTTATCGAACCTCGTTCCGTTTCTCCCAAGGTATAAATCACTATTAGGTGGTCTAAGTATTTATCCGAGGGGATTTCAGCTCACTAAAAACGAGGCGAAGTAAAGGTTGTTAGTGAGTTTTTCGGGGATGTAAATGGGAATAGCGGAGGTGCAGGGGGACGGAGTTAATATTTAAGACGAGAGGAGGCTTAAATATTAATCCGCGGGGAACACCGGATAATTTATGTTGATAACGTATGAATGCGATGTTGAGGCGAGATAGTAGAAGGAATGGAGCTAGTCCTACCCCCGCTTCATCCCCCTTTCCGCTGGTAAGAATAAAAACGCGTGAATAAAGATTCGAAAATGCGGACCCCCTTGGCCCCCCCTCCTGCCAGCGCATGGGCCTCTGGTTCCTTCCTAACTGTAAAGACGGGTCTGACGCAAGGAGGGCCCCCAAACCGAAAAGGTTTATTGAACTAATGGAAACGACTTTTTATAATTCTATTTGCATACACATATATATACCCACTCCCTTGCTTTAGCACGTTTACTCCGTGGGGACGGGAGAGGTTCGGGTGCCTGTAATCAAAAAGTGTCAAAAAATATTGCGTCGCCTATTTCAATGTAAATTATTCGCACTCTCGAACTTTTCGGCGGACCGTAAGATGAGCAAATAAAATGAGAGAAAAAAGTGTTTTTTTTTGTATAAAATAAAGTGCCAACGTACCGGGATGGGGTTAATTTACATTAATTCGATATTTACGAGGCAGGAAAGCTTTCAGCGGCGAGCGTTCTTAGTGAGCAAAACAACAATAACTTTACTTGAAAATACCGTCATTTTACGTTTCATAGAAAAATCGAATTCGTTGGAATTGCATTTCGCGAAAGGATGTTGGCATGGGTTGGAATTTCGTAGGCCACCTGGTGCCAATTTTCATGGCTGGAAAAAAAAAACTAAGCGTGGGAAATGCTTTGGTTCCTCTCAAATGCGTTTGGGGTGGAATGACGCAGGAACCTAAAAGCCTCCGAGTCAGTTTGGACCACTTCCCCGCATCGAATACCAAACACGAATATAATTAGACATAATAATTTAATAGCAGCTGAGAATAATTGCCTTGATTTATTTTTCAATAGTTTTTCCGTTTTTAAAAACTACACCATTTCTTATTGTTCTAAATTTTCAACCTAGTAAAAGGTACCTACTATTATTATCTTTTGTGCATTGATTTGATTTTTGTTTCAAACCCTTTATATCTGTAAAATTTATTTTCATTCGTTGTCTGTATTTTTAAATATGTCTGTATTTTCTATGTAAGTTTCCTTATTGTATATTGGGCTAACTAGCCCGTAAATAAATAAATAAATAAAATAAACACGTCGCATATTATCGAAAAATTCTCATTGCGAACATTCAACTGAAATATGTTTTTTAACGCTGTAAATTATTACACAAAGTTCTTTCTAATTTCTGTAATATAACACTTTTTCTATATCAATTTAATTTACTTCAATTTTATTGTATAACCCGTAGGTATTAGAATGAGTTCCTTAAATACATATTTGAAATAGCACATGATATCCTGCCTTCATTTCTGCCTCAAAAACGTTAGAATTTTACTTATGATGTATGAAATAATTACTTATATAGGTCTACATAATTTACGTATAATAAATTAGCACTGCATAGTTAACATAGATCACAATCAATAGTGCCTACACTCCACTGCCAAATTTAAATAATAATCCCGAGCCATTGCCAAAATTTACAAAGCGGTGTTGATGTTCGTTGTATCTTTTGTAGATTTTCATCTTCTTCTTGACCTGTTTTCTGGAAATGTTGGGAGGGGACGGAGGAGGAGTATTCAGATTAATCTCCACTTCTGACCCAGTAGATGTAAAATCCTCCAACATAATTCGTCCATAGTGAATGGCCCCTCTCAAATTCGTTTGGGGTGGAATGACGCAGGAACCTAGAAGTCACCGGCCAGTTAGGACCACTTCCCCTCATCGAATACCAAACACGTCGCATATCATTGAAAAATCCTCATGGAGAACATTCAACTGAACTATTTTTTTTTTAAAGCTGCAAATTATTACACAAATTTCTTTTTAATTTCTGTAATAGGTGTATACTTTTTCTATAGCTTCTCGAACTCATCAGAACTGGGACGGAAAATCCCGGGGCGTTCCGGAACTTGTGGAACCGCGTTCAGCACTGCGAACGATTTCAGAACTTGGAAGTGAAATAACCTGTGTTGTTGTTTGTAACCTCACTCAACTCGTGTTACCTTCTGATATTCCTTTTCAGAATATTTTTAGTTCCCGTGAATATATTACTTATTATGCCCGTGAATATTACTTAACGATTAGGCAATAAAAAAATAAAATGAAATAAAATAAATAAATAAATAAAAATATAAAAAATTCCACGATGACTGAGGAGTATACTCGAAAAAATTTGAGTTTCGTGGATGAAGATGAGATTTAACTATCACTTCAATCTCGTCTTCGTCATTTACAAACCAACAACATCATGGAAACTATCGCTTTGTGAACTTGACAAGCTAGTTGACATTTCAGTCATAGAATAGGTAGGTATTTATAATAACGTATAGAGACTAAAGTATGATTAATTATAATATTGATAAAGAGAGTTGTTTACTCCAGGAGATCCGAAAAATTGTGAAATGCGCATGTGTTAACTACGTCCTTGCGTTCGAGTTCTGACAGTTACGAAAAAAAAAAAAAAAAAAAACGGGGACTGTCAGAACCATTCGGAACTGAGTTCGCACAACACTGCTAACGCCGAACTCGGCGTTCTTGGCGTTCCGGAACTGGGCGTTCTGGCACTGCGAACGACAAAACTCGACTGCGCTTGCCCAGAACCGTTCCGAACTGGCAGAACGCACACTGAAAACGAAGCTTATATAATTTTATACAATTTCTATGTAGATAGAATTAGTAAATGAGGCGTCTTCTGTGGCCGAGTGGTCAGGAGACCTCGGGTTCAAAATTTACCAGGTCTGGGGGTCTAAATGCTATTAAGTGCTAGAATCAGTTTATAGTTAAAGAGGTACTTGAAAATTGAGATACCCTAAATGGGTTAGCTCAAGAAACAAAAATTAATTACTTAGTAATTGTAGCCAGAGGTAGGTACATGTACCTGCCAACTAAGCTAATATAGCTTAAATGTCCATGAATAGCTAACATCTAATTTACCTGTAACTATTAAAGCAAAATGGCTATAAGCTAAATTACCTATTAGTTAGAAAGTTAGCCAGCTAATATATTATTGAATTAATGCCAAACATTGTCTATAACACACAAAATTACTCTACAGTTATTCAGTTCTCCAACTATGCTTCATTTATTGATTCCGTAGTTGGCGTCCAATACTGCATCCGGCGGTGCATTGCTCCGTACCTATTATTTTAGCTGTACCTTTCAACTAATAGCTAATTTTGCTTAAATGTTCCTGAATAGGTAACAGCTAATTTACCTGTAACTATTAAAGCAAAATGGCTGAAAGCCATCTATTAGTTAGAAAATTAGCTAGCGATTAAACTTGTGAGCTAATGCCCAATGCTGCTTGTAACAGACAAAAGTACCTACTCTACAGTTATTCAGTTCTCCAACTAGGCTTCATAATGATGTTGATTCCGTTGTTGGCGTCCAATATTGCATCCGGCGGTGCATTGCTCCGCACCTAACATTTTAGCTGTACCTTTCAACTAACTGGTTATTTAGCTTAAATGTCCCTGAATAGCTAACAGCTAATTAACCTATAACTATTAAAGCAAAATGGCTATAAGGTAATTTATCTATTAGTTAGAAAATTAGCTAGCTAATAAATTAGTGAATTAATGCCCAAAATTCCCTATAACACAAAAGTACTTTATAGTTATTCAGTTCTCCAACTAGGCTTCATAATGATGTTGATTCCGTTGTTAGCGTCCAAGATTGCACCTGGCGGTTCATTAGTCCGCACCTAACATTTTTAGCTGCCTGTACCTTTCATATAACAGCTTATTTATCTGTAACTAAAGCAAAAGCAAAACAGCTGTAAGCTAATAATTTATCTATCAGTTAAAATTTAGCTAGCTAATGAACTGGTGAATTGATGCTCAACATTGCCTATAACACACAAAGTACCTACTCTACGGTTATTCAGTTCTCCAACTATGATTCATATGTTGATTCCGTTGTTAGCGTCCAAAATTGCATCCGGCGGTGCATTGCTCCGTACCTAACATTTCTAGCTGTTCCTATCAACTAACAGTTAATTTAGCTTAAATAGCCCTCAATAGCTAACAGTTAATTCATCTATAACTAATGCAAAAAAAAAACTATACGCTAATATATTACTGAATTATTGCCAAACATTGCCTATAACACACAAAAGTTCTCTACAGTTATTCAGTTCTCCAACTATGCTTCATATGTTGATTCCGTTGTTGGCGTCCATTATAGCATCCGGCGGTTCATCGCTCTTACAATGAGAAGCTAAATAGGTCCGCACTCGAACAAGAGCGGTCGGTATGTAAGGGGAGAAGTTTGTGGGAGCCGCTGGATCTGGGTCGTGACTCAAGAAGGTTATGTCCTATGCAGTTTGAGTCACTCGTGTTCGCCATTCAGGATGTGCAGCTCTGTGGGGCTCCCTCGTCTGAGTGCAGTTGAGGCCCCGTTAGAGTCGCCGGTTTATTCTTGCGACACCTTTGAACCGTTTTAAACTCCGCACATGCTCCCATCCATTTTGCGGGAGCGCGTATCCGCTCCGTGATAATCCAACGCCTTTTAGTACCTCATATAACCGGGTTACCTACCTCGGGCATAGACGCTGGCCTGACGACAAATGATGATATATTCACAATGCTGATCTCAATCTTGCAATGGAAATGGGATCGAATCGCTTGGCGAGCGAGTAATAGTATAAATTCAGCAATATATTAGCTAGCTAATTTTCTAACTAATAGATAAATTACCTTATAGCCATTTTCCTTTAATAGTTATAGGTAAATTAGCTGTTAGCTTCAAGGGACATTTAAGCTAAATCAGCTGTTAGTTAGCAGGTACAGCTAAAAGTGTATGTGCGGAGCAATGAACCGCCGCGCCGGAAGCTATAATGTACGCCAACAACGGAATCAATACATGAAGCATTGTTGGAGAACTGAATAACTGTAGAGTACTTTTGTGTGTTATAGGCAGCATTGGGCATTAGTTCACTAGTTTATAGCGAGCTAATTTTCTAACTAATAGATAATTTAGCTTATAGCCATTTTGCTTTAATAGTTATAGGTAAATTAGATGTTAGCAATTCAGGGGCATTTAAGCTAAATTAACTGTTAGTTGACAGGTACACCTAGAAATGTCAGGTGCGGAGCAATGAACCACCATACGCTATAATGGACACCAACAACGGAATCAACATTATGAAGTATAGCTGGAGAACTGAATAACTGTAGAGTACATTTGTGTGTTAAAAGCAGCATTGGGCACTAGCTCACTAGTTTTTTAGCGGGATAATTTTCTAACTAATAGATAGTTTAGCTTATAGCCTTTTTGCTTTAATAGTTATACGTAAATTAGCTGTTTGCTTTAAGGGACATTTAAGCTAAATCAGCTGTTAGTTGCCAGGTACAGCTAAAAGGTAGGTGCGGAGCAATGAACCGCCGGATGCTATAATGGACGCCAACAACGGAATCAACATACTCGTATGAAGTATAGTTGGAGAACTGAATAACAGACTGTAGAGTACTTTTGTGTGTAATAGGCAATGTTTGGCATTAATTTAGTAATATATTAGCCATCTAATTTTCTAACTAATAGATGAATTAGTTTTCAGCCATTTTGCTCTAATAGTTATAGGTAAATTAGCTGTTACCTATTCAGGGACATTTAAGCAAGATTAGCTGTTAATTGAAAGGTGCAGCTAAAAATGTTAATTGCGGAGCAATGAAACGTCGGATGCTATAATGGACGCCAACAACGGAATTAACATACCTATGAAGCATAGTTGGAGAACTGAATAACTGTAGAGTACTTGTGTGTGTTATAAGCAGCATTGGGTATTAGCTCACTAGTTTATTAGCTAGCTAATTTTCAAACTAATAGGTAAATTACCTTATAGCCATTTTGCTTTAATAGTTATAGGTAAATTAGCTGTTAGCTATTCAGGGACATTTAAGCTAAATTAGCTGTTAGTTGAAAAGTACAGCTAAAAATGTTAGCGCTTCGTGATAATCCAACGCCTCTTAGTACCTCATATAACCGGGTTTCCTACCTCGGGCATAGACGGTGGACAAATTTTGATATATTTGCAATGTTGATATTGCAATGTTGTATTTGCTCTTACATTGGATATGGGATCGAATCACTTGGCGAGCGAGAAATAGTGGCGACGTTTTCACTCACTTTTGGTGAATAAATAGAACGACCACGTGAGCTGCGCTTTTCCAAACCCGATGAAACATCAAAATCTTTATAAAATTGGTGATTCAGATAGAAATGTTCCAGTCGTGCTCCATTATAGTATGAGTGAATTTTCGTAAATTATCGTATTTTACAATGTTAAATTATTTTGAAATTTGAGCTTTTGTGTGCAAGGAAATTTTCAACTATTAACTATATGGAAAAAAAATCTTTCTAGATTTTTATTTTTAGCAGTTTTATCACGCATGAGTTGAAAACAATGAAATAGGTACGGGACTATCTACAACCTAAACCGCGAATTCGCTGATAATTTCGTCAAAATCGGATGAAAACTGTGGAAATTAAAGTCATTACAAGAATTTCATATTGGCGCATGCGCAGTAGCTATTAATGATACAATCGTGTTGAAATTGATATGAGGTAATCATGTCATCTTCATCCAACTATCGTCCAAATTTAAGCGAAATCGAACGACTAGAGTGTGAAAAAATGGAGCATAATGAAATTTACGTTGGCGCATGCGCAGAATGAAGTATTGATTTGGCAACAATGAAACTGATATGGGGACCATCTACAACCTAACCCGCGCAATCTCTGACAATTTCATCGAAAAATGAAACCAAAAATCGAGCTTCCCAAACGGAAGGATGAGTTCGTTGGCCAAACATTTTTGGGCACATTAAGTAAATTGGTAGAATTTCAAAAAATGTAATTACTTAAAAAAAAAAAAAAAAAAAAAAAAAAAAAAAAAAAAAAAAAAAAAATCACTAAAAATGGCAAACAACTGCCAAAAATTGTTGAATTTATAATTTTTAGAAGAATTTCTGTCTAAACAACATTACCGATAAACTAATTTTTCCACAAAATTATGATGAAAAGCATACTTAAATTTCATTAATATTAGCTGAAAAATCGAGAAAAACTGCAAAAAAAACCTAAAAATCCCCACAAAAAATTTGAATCACCGAATTTTATTTAGAACGAGTTTTTTGCCATTAAATTGGATTTCAACAATTTCTTCCTTCTGAAATGGCTCAAATTCCAATATAATTAAACATGTATACGATAGAGAATTTAGGAAAATTCGCTCATACGGTCATGCTGCATGACTGGAACTTTTTAGAGACATTTTAATGTGACATTTTTCACTTAAGTTAGGTCTAGTAAAAGCGTGTCCCACAATAAAAGCAACTCTCTCATTCATAGTTACATACTCATTTTACTAATTGATTATCTATAATTCACTCAATCTACTTATGCATTATCTATAATCCACTCAATCTACATGAATATCTACAATCTACCTGATTTCCTTATGGGTTATCTACAATCTTCTAACGCGGGAGGGAGGGAGGTGGGGATCCTGCTGATCCACATATTTATATCCTGGGACTCATAAAATCGGACCCTCCTTCACCTATTTACGTAACACTACTATGAGAAACTTGGCTTCTGGGAAATCGAAAACCAGTCACACAATATAGATTACACTGAGACTGAAACATGAAACGTATTTCCACCTAAATAGAACTTTTATCCCGACCAATTTTCTCTTATCGATTCCGAGATTGCTTAATTTGAAGTGGAAGTGCACTTGGTTCTGTTTGCCCCATCTTGTTGCGAGGGCGGTCGCTTTCCTCGGAATCGGTCACGCTTGAACGTGATCCCAGCTGCCAGGATTCTAATGGCCTCTTTCAGAAGCCTTATAGATGCCCTCTTATACGGAAGCAACTCCTACACAATTTCCCTCCACTTAATGTATTGTAGTCAATAGTAATAATATTGCCTTTTTTCATAGATCACTGGAGAGGTTGAGCTTCCTTCAGATTGTGACTAGTCAGTGGTGCGTGACGTCACCGCGCGATAGTAGCAGCATCAAGGCGGGTTTCGTCGAAACATTATTAGAGAGTTTTCGTTGTTCCCGTACGATTTTTCCCCGTTAACGCGTAGAGCAGCGTCTAGAGAAAGCAACTGCAGATGCTATCTCTTCGCGTATTTCTACACGTATTTTTACACGTATGTACACGAATAACCAAACGCTATCGTCACGCTATAGTCTCTATAGTATTTCAATATCAAAGATTCTCTTGAATTCGAGATCGAGTTGAAAAAGATTGAATTCATTTTACATTTACACGCTACTTTATCAGCTATCTTCACAGGTATTGAATAGTTAGGTTCGAGTACAGACCTACGACCTAAGAAAAAAATTGTATTCATCAACACCCTTTTGTCATTGAATACATAGGTTATCGTCTGATTCACTCAAGTTGAGCAACGTCAGGCTTGGTTAGTACGAGTACTTGGATGGGTGATCGTCCGGGAGTGCCGCAATTTCGGCATCTTTTTTATTTGTTGACTCACCATTCAATTTTCCATCTATCTACATCAAGTTTACTTATTCAGGCCTCGTGGAATAGTTCGTTTTGAGTGCCCTCCCTTCTTTATCAATTCGTCGGTTCCATGATCTGAGTGGGTACCTCGCCTGTTATTGAACTGACAACTTTTATACAAAATCGTAATATTTAAATACAAACCTGCTTGTTGTCTGATTCATTATGTTGGCAGATTCAACTTTGTTTTACGAAATGTACATGCAGATGCCTATACAGACCCTTCTAACCTACTTTGAAAGCGGAAAATTATCGACATCTGCATTCACTCCCAAGTAGGTGAACAGGATATCTGGCTGTTGGACTATGTAGGTAGGTACTTCGTTCATGTGATCAACCGAATTTGAATTAATAGTACAATTATATTCATCATATGTTATCCTTTAAATGAGAAAAGTTACTTAGGTTTGAAGGCAGTCAGAGGGAGAACCAATGCCTGATCTTAAAATTGTGGTCACCTTCGTGTCAGGTTATCATGGCTACGCGTAGGACGGGATTTCTACAAAAGCATTTTTCCCGCCAACGCGTTGATAGACCTCTTTCCTGTACACGCGTTGTTATAAGCGTTGACTCGAAGATTCGCGAATGTGCAGTTGGTGTTTCAGTCTTTTCGCGTACACGGGTATTAGAAAATCACGGGAAGAACAAAAACTATAATTTCTCCCCAACATTCCGCTTTTTAATCGATGTGATTTAAAAAAAAATGGCCTTTTTTTTGTTGGTAGCAAGCTTCCAAATTAGAATATTCCTTTAAAATTCAGTAGAAATTCATAACTAAGGAGGAAAAAAAAGGCCCCTGGACCCCCAGTTACCTCTATTCACATACTTCGGACGAAATTATTGAAACACAGAATGTGTTTTAACTTCTAATAGTGAGATAATGACTTAAAATATTAATAACTCATAAACCGCGTCATAACAAAATATCGCATAGGTAACACCAAGTTACACGATCCTTAGTTCCGTATCATCAGTTTCCATGTTGTCGTTCCAGATTTTGTTACGAAATTTCGTTAGCTTTTTTGGCTAGTTAGTCCATGGCTAAAACACATTCCATGGCTTTGGAATTCACTCAGCTGATCAGTGATCACCATTGCGTCTTCAGAATTTTCCCTTGACCCTCCCTCTCAAATTTCAGCTTCCTGCTTTGAATAGGAAAGAAAATGGCTTTGGAGCTCACTCAGTTGATCAGTGATCACCATTGCGTCTTCAGCATACTCCCTTGACCCTCCCTCTCAAATTTCAGCATCCTGCGTTGAATAGGAAAGAAAATGGTTTTGGAGCTCACTCAGCTGATCAGTGATCACCATGGCGTCTTCAGCATTCTCCCTTGAGCCTCCCTCCCAAATTTCAGCTTCCTGCGTTGAATAGGAGCTCACTCAGCTGATCAGTGATCACCCAGGCGTCTTCAGCATTTTCCCTTGAGCCTCCCTCCCAAATTTCAGCTTCGGTTACATAGGTTACACCAGGTTACACGATCCTTAGCTTATTTAACCACCGCTTCACAAATCAAACCGTTCTCGCAATATTCGGATCACCTGCTATGTATCAAATCATCGAAACACCAGCTCAATGAAATCATCAGAAATTAACTAGCGGTTGCAATCATGTTCACAATATCAATTATTGAGAATGATCACCTGATCAGTGATCACCCAGGGGTCTTCAGCATTCTCCCTTGACCCTCCCTCTCAAATTTCAGCTTCCTAACATAATATGGTTGGATAAATCGGGGGCTTTCGAACGAATGGTCAACGAATTTCGGGGGATGAAAAACGACGAAGTACCATTTCCCTAGCAACGACTCGGTTGTAACCGGAAATCATCAGAATGTTGTTGTCGCCAGATTTCGTCCCACATTTCGTTTGATTTCATTAGCTTTTTTGCCTAGTTAGTCCATGGCTAAAACACATTCTGTGATAAAAAAAGAAAAAAAAAGGAACTTGACATAGCCAACAAGGAAACCCGTCCAGTGATCCATGCATTTTAGTGAAGTATTTTTAGGTTGAAGTGGTAGGTACTTTTTCGATTGAAGCCTTACTAGTTATTCTAAATGAATCTTTCAAACGGAAAAATGAAACTACTTACATTTCCATTTGTTTTCGTCACGTCACGAGCGTCACGTCACGGTGGGGTTTTCTATTGGTTTTCACGTACAACCAATGCGTTTCTAAGTGTAACTCCCTTAGTTTTCATAGCAGGAAAATCTTTCGCCATTTTTTTGGAATGCTCCCATTTTATCACAACATTTCATGGTCCCTTAGCCTCTGTGGTGTCAAGGAAAGCTGATTTATTACGCTATGTTATAAAATAATATTGCTAAGTAACCATGATGAACTTATAATGTGTAAAATTAATCATTATTAAATGATCTGACTGTAGAACCGTAGGTCTACCGTCCGTTTTTTTGACATGACAAATATGATCCTTACCTTGACATGGCGAAATTAATGCTATAGTTAATCATTGATGAACTTCTTTTGACTAAAATTCTATTAAAGAATATAAATTTAACAAATTTTAGCATTTTTTGGAGTTTTTTTTTTTTTGGTAATACAATTTTTTTGAAATTTTACCAATTTAATGTGCTCAGAAATACTGACCAAGGGACTCATCTTTTGTTTGGAGAGCTCGACCTTGAGGAGTGTTATCGTCTGAAATGACACACGCACGCGCGCGCGCATTCACGGTCAAACGCACGCACGCACACACACGCGCATACACACACACACGCACACAGTAGGGCGTCAGGAAATGATGCTTAGTACAATTTACGTTTGCGCATGCGCAGAGTGAGGTATTGAGTCAAGAACGATGAAACTGATAGGGGTCCGTCTACCCCCTAGCCCGCACATCCCCTGAAAATGTCATCCAAGTCGGATGAAAACTGTGGCAAATAAGATTGTTATAAGGATTTGAGGACACACGACAAATAGACACACAGGCACGGAACCAAAGTTGTTCAGAATGGTCTAAAACGTAAAATGCGATTGGAAATTTTGATTTTGGAGACCACACATTTTTTTTCTCACGAAAGAGAAAACAATCCTTCCGCTACCTTTAATAGATTATCGTCATGGAAGGTTACATGTGTATGTGGAACTGTACTCGGCCTCCCTTGAGATACGAAAAGGATTTTCTCTAGAGTATCGCTACACACACTCTGGAATTCGTTCCAGTATATCTTAAAACCTATAATACTTTTTCATATTTTTCCAGTTATTTTTTGTCAAGCTTTTTTATAATTTAATAATGATTAACAGGACGTTTCCACTTGTTTTCGTCACGTCACGAGCGTCACGTCACGGGTGGGTTTTCTATTGGTTTTCACGTACAACCAATGCGTTACTAGGGAATTGTAACTCCCTTAGTTTTCATAGCAGGAAAATCGTTATCCACTTTTGGGAATGCTCTCATTTCATGACAGCATCTCATAATCCCTAAGACTCTGTAGTGTCAAGGAAAGCTGATTTATTAAGCCCAGTTATGAACCAATATTGTTAAGTAACCATAATGAACTAATAATGTGTAAAATTAATCATTATTAAATGATCTGACTGTAGAACAGTGGGTCTACCGTCCGTTTTAACACAGAATGTGTTTTTGCGATGACCTACCGAAAAAAAATCGTCACAAAAAACCGACAGAAAAAACCGTTATGCGCCTTTTATAATGATTTTCACGTACAACCAAGCCGTTGGTAGGGAAATGGAACTTCCGCAATTTTAATCGCACAGAAATCGTTCACCATTCGTTGGAAAGCTCCTGATTTATCCAACCATATTATGTTAACTACTGCGAAGTGCGTGGCCATCAACCTGAGTTATGAGCATGGTTATTTGAATCAATTGTTTACACACAGATGATCATTCTCAATAATTGATATTGTCAACATGATTGCAACCGCTTGTAAATTTTCTTATGATTTTCACGTACAACCGAGCCGTTGGTAGGGAAATGGAACTTCCGCAATTTTAATCGCACAGAAATCGTTCACCATTCGTTGGAAAGCTCTCAATTTATATAGTATTTTTCTTGTAGTTACATATTTATTTATATAATATTTATAGGGTTTTAGACCAAATTAAATGTCTAACAATTATTTATTTTATTATTGCCAAATATTGTTATTATTCACGTGCAACCAAGCCGTTGGTAAGGAAATAGAATCATCGCAAAAACACATTCTGTGTTCCTATGATTTCATACAGAGTATGGAAAAAGAAATAAACCGGGGGTGCAGGGGGGCGGAGCCCCCCGCCGAGGCGCAAAGCGCCGAGTTTTTAAATAGATATTTTCACAACTTGTTTATTGAATTGTCACTTTTTGAGAGAAACTTTAGCTTGAAGTGGAAATGTTGGTAGGTAACGAATATTGAGTGTTCAACATTAGCGGTGGTTGGCATTTGGATTTGAGAGCCCACCGCGCCTCCCACTCGAAAAACTCTGGTTGGTTCCGCGAAGTGCCCGATAAAAACTCGATGGCCCGCTCTCGAGTATTAACTTTCTAAACTAGTAATCTAATAGGTACTAGAAAAAGGTTGAGGCGACAAAGAGGGGGACAGGAGGGCCTTCCTAAAGGTGGTCATCCCACACGGATAAAAAGACCAAAAGTTGAAGAAAAAAACAACAACACCCCACCCCGTCCTATTGCGGGGTCCCGAAGGCGGCCGAAAAAAAGATTGGGCAACTGTGAATAGCTACATGCATATGAATGTAAAGAGAATTTACTGTGGGGAGCGGCATTCCGTGTGGAACCAGTCCTCAGGATTGTTGCACAACCTTCGGGCTACCACGCGAGCAGGGCGGGAGGGTTTCGGGCGTTTCCGCCCATCTTCGCCTACCTTCGGGCATCCTAGCGAGAAAATATACTCGATAAGATCATTATCAGGGAAGGGTACGCGTAATTAATACATTTATGCGAAGATAATAACGTTTGGCTTATCATTTGTGATCATTGAACCTTCGGAGTCATGTAAACCCCCCTTGTCACTATCTCTCAATGTTTGGTAAATAAACTTCCTCATATATTACTGTAGTCATAATTATTAAAAAAAAAAAAAAAAAAAAAAAAAAAAGGCCACACACGATTACACTAAGGTTTGTTATTGACATTTTGTCTTTACTTTGGGACATAAACGAAAAAAGCGTTAACAAACGCTTGCATACGAGTCTGCAACACATTGGGACATTTTATGTCTTTAGTTGCAGACTCGTATGTGTTGCAGACTCGTATGCAAGCTCTAAGAGCCACTCAGCTGATCCGGACCCTGGGCAATTACCTATTAAAATTATTTAACCACCTCTTCACAAATCAAACCGTTCTCGTAATATTCGGATCTCCTGCTATGAATCAAATCATCGAAACACTAGCCTGTCTATACACGGTATTCCGCTCTTGGTGTTGGAGTAAAAAAAAAAAAAAAAAAAAAAAGTTTTGGGTTAAACTAGACCGAAAATGGAGCAAAACGCTGCCAACGGTCCTTTTCTATCTCTAGTAGAGGTGGGCGGATTTTGAATCTCCATGACTGAATGTTAACGGTTTAGGAAGTTTAAGCACCAGTTCCAGTTTTGGTTAAAAGTTTCTTATTGGCGACGTTTCGGACTCTGACTGTAACAACAAGAGTTTACAATGTTTACATGGTATACTTATAGTGGGCATGGTCTGGTATTATCTAGGTAGTTTTTAACCAAGGAATGAATGAACTGTTTCTAGTATACTAATAGTCGTATAAGGTAGTTTTTGACATGAGTTGACTTATGTATCTAATTTACTTACCAAATTATATGGACAGATACTACACACGTATGCATACCTAATAGGAATGCATCTCTTGGTTAGCCATTTTGTTTTTGAAGAATGATAGTTATTTGTATGGAGAACATGAAATGAAGTGGGTAACGAGGAATGGACAAGACTTTCTTCAACTTTTTAAATTTTTCAAGGTCTATGGCATACTTTGCTCAAGTTGTTAGTATCCTGTTTGTGGTTCATAGCCGTTTCTTTCTTTTTTAATATGAATGCCACTTCCTTAATTTGGTGTTTTCGTAGGTTTTTTTCCTGGCAATAGATATTCCAAGCATCAAATCTATTTCTATTATCTATCTAAATCTATTATCTAATTCTATCTCAACCGGGTCCTGAGATATGGTTCGTTGAAGTTTTTTCTCGAGAAAACCTTGGTTTTTAACATAAAAACCCTTCTTACTCCTCTTTAAATCAACTTTTCCCAACTTATGACCACGCTTTCGGAATTAACGTACAATTTCCTTCGATAACAAGATTTTAATATTTATTAAACACCATTCAGACTCATTTATTATATAACAAACGTTAGATCTTTTAAAAATTTGGAATTTTCAAAACATGTTTATAATTTAGCCACTCCCCCAAAAATAATTTTGGAAACTTACAACTTCCACAAAAACCACTCCTTTGATAAGTTTTCCAACAGTATAATAAATTTGACACTTTGCTAATAAATTAGAGGACAAAGTTATGTTTTATTGTTGAAAATGTTCCAGTCATGCAGCATGATCGTATGAGCGAATTTTCGAAATTATCATATTTCATAACTTCAAATGTTCTGCTGTCAATCAAAGAAGTAGTGTGCTTTCAATACATCTACGTAATCAAATTCAACCGCACACTATCATGACACCACTTCGCCAATCCTACCTTTTTACAGTTCAGGGTATGCGACCCATAGAAAATGGCACCACATCCGTCACAGTTACTTGGTAGACCAAGAGGTGTTCGACCATATCTAGTGGTGAGTGTATCCCTGAACTGATTGGTTGACAGGTCATATTTGATTTCGAAGGATACGCGTTTTCAGATATTCTTAATACATGTGGAGTGTTTCTGTGAGTGGTTCTAGAATCACGTAGAAACACAGAATGAAATCCTACCCGAAATTATTCACAATTCACTATATGTTGTACCCAATCCTTGAAAATCTATTGAAATGCGCTCATGGCTTGGGATGGGCATTTACTTTTGCTCATTCCCAGAAGTGAGGAAATTAAAGATGCTTAATCCTAGGGATTGTTGTCTTGAATTGCCCACCGCTACTCCGTCAGTATTTTTAAAAGTATAAGGCTGGTAACTGCTAACTTGCTTATCAATAATCTTCATTATCTGTTTTCATCATTGAATCGTTTGTTTGGGTTTTAATTTTCTGTTTTGTGTGATACTTTTTGTTGCATCTTAGAGTTACTCGTAACTAGTGCTGTTCACAGTACAAGAAATCATGTGAGAAATGCTCCGGGAATATATGTCAAGAATTTCCATAAGTGGAAAAGGTGGATTATACTGCAGGACCCATCCAGTGTAGAACAAATCTTGATATTATTTGAATTGTTACGCTATAAAGCATTGTATAGACTTATGTGCTGTTGCTGTTGACTACGACAACGCATTATTATTAGTTTATAGAAGTTTATTATGATTGTAGATTTCAGTTTTTTTTCCATTTCCAAGAATAAAATGAAACCTTAATCAAGAAGAAAGAAGAGGTGGTGGCTTAAAACGAGATTGGCCTTTTCAATATTGCGCTCTACCTCTATGCGACGAGTTACTTACTAGGATTTCTCGATGGAACGGGGCTGAGATGCGGACTGAGCCAAGATTAGTCTTTTAGACTTAAGATAACACTGAATGATCTCACAAAATTTCGGATTTGGAAGATACCTTGGATGATACCATAGAAAATAAAGTTTATAAGTACCGTAAAATAAAAGTAGTATTGTTGTGAATTTCGAAGTGTTTATTAGGTACTTCAACCTTGACTTTTTCAGATATCGGTTACAGCATACCTAATATAAATAGGTAATATAATACAGCCTGCCGCGCAAGGCCCGCTGTTAAATCGTCGTCTCAAACGAAATATGGGGGGTCTCAGATGCCTCAATGGACTCGCCCGAGTTAATGAAGTCAAAACTCGAGCTTCCAACCAATCATCGGAAAGCTATCATTCCACCGGCCTCCGTTTTTCCGTTATTATACTCCTAGGTTCGCCTTCGCCCAAAACGTTTCGAGCGGGAGAAACCTTTTTCTCCTCTTTTTGGAAAATCGGGCAGTTAGTTGGTCCGAAAGGTCTTTTATTATGTTTGCAGTGGCCGCAATTAAGTCGGCTTGTTGAGGTTTTTTCCCTTCTCTCTCGCTATCGATTTCCAAATTAAATGCGTTTTCTAGAAGCGGTATTTTACTCCGAACGCTGCAGTTATCGGTTATTAGCTGGTCAATCGGCATCAATGGAACCCGCTCCTCAACATTTGGTCTTCTGATGTAAGCGTGAGGTCGTATTGTTATAGGAGATGCCGTCAAAATAAATAACATGAAATTAAACTCGCGTAATAAATAATGGAAACACGCAAACAGTGGACTATAAGCAGTCTCGAACGATGTGGACAGGGGTGGATCGGAAGAGGCCTTGTGAGCATTACATGGGCAATCTTGCGGCAATCTTTGTTGGGGCGCCTGAAGCTTTCATTATCTAGTGAGTTGAGTTTTTATTTAGGTATTATTTTCAATAATGAACCAGTACAATAGTTTATCAAAAAATAAATCATATTGTTAGGGTGGAAGTAACAGTGTTTGACAAGGACCCAGTGATTGACATCTCACCAAATAGTTTAAATAATAAGGCAAATAATTAATAATTAATGTTTTAATAATAATAAACATGATTAATAATCAGTTTTAATAATAATGTTTCACGGGCTTGATCCTTTTAAATTTAGAGACAAAATACCTTCTCAGTGAATTATAAAGGCGGGAAAAGGATTCAGGCGGGTTTTGTGAAATCTGGAGAAGGTTACCCAACAAAACCTCGTGTTGTCATTTCTTTGGTGCTGTTTCTTGTGATTTTCTAGCGATGTAAGTATTTGATATTGCTTCACCATGTCCTCCACATTTACATCGATTGTACCCATGGTTTTTATCAATCAGTTTTTTGTGTAGATAGCATTTATACTATCATTTCTTGGAAATAATCAAAGATAACATGTGAAAATGCAAATGTCAATTACTAGTCACCAAACTGATGCTACCCTCAGTGATTGACAGTGCTGTCAATATGGATCTCTATTCGTTCTTGTCGTTTGTTCTTTATATTTATATAAGTACATAGCAACTCACAAAGCTGCTAGTGCAAGTTTACCATTAGAAGCGGATTGTACCTATGGTATTGAGAAAACATTGTACCTATTTTGTGATGAAACATCTGGTGATATTTTCACATTTGTCTTTATAAATACTCGTATTAATTTCATTTTTAGGTTAATAAAACTAAGATCAAATGCTCAATTTATTTATAAAATTTTGAGATAAATGTTTTGTTGATACAAGGAATCATTCATTGCAGAAGAATTCCTGTGTCAATCATAGGGGGTCAATAACAGGAGCAACCAAAAATTTGGGTGTCAAATACCAGGTCAAAAAATTGATTTAAAAAAAAAACCAAATTTATGATGTTTTGTGGCTTGAATTAGTAATTTTTCCAATACTGAGCAGTTTGAGGACATCCTGATGCAGCAAAAGATGAAAGATTAGGTTTGAACAAACGAAAAAACATAAATTAATTGCTTGTCAAAGCCAAAATTTCTCCCAAGGTATCAAACACTGGCCCCTCCACCCTAAGTCTTATCTTGGATTTTAAGTCTTTCTTCTGTTAAGTCTTATTACTCTTAAGGCTTATCTCGGATAAAAATTACTATGGAGAGACCATGTGACCCAACTTGTTGGAAAAATAAGACTCAGAAAAAGACAACTAAATGGCTTACTGAACGCAAATTCCCCTCTTGACATATCCAAGAAACGACTAATATCTGATACGTCCGATCTGGATGTATTCGTGCGGTATATGTGGTTCCACAGCAAGCATTCACAAAGCGGCTACAAACTTCTAAATTCACTGAATTCTAAATACACTGCCAAGGAAATGGCACATGAGCTTCCTCGTACGTCACCATTAAATTCCAGAAAACTAGAAACGACCGGTTCTGGCATCAGGGAATTAATAAGGTGGGAAGTTGGAAGCTGAATGGTACATATTATAATAAATGAAATTAATAAGGAAATTTTTGATTTTAATATGGGACTATCCAGGATGTAGTCCGCATGTTCCCTGAAAATTTCGTCTAAATCGGATCAAAACTGAAGGAGTTTTTAATTGATTTACAGGATCCCTGAAAATCTGACCGAAATCCGTTCACAATTGCCTGAGTTATGACCGAAACAAGAAAATTTTGATTGCGCCTGCGCAGAGGCTACCGTTGATTCGATCATGACGGAACTGATAGGGGACCATGTAGAGCTATACCCGCACGATCCCTAAAAATTTGAAGAAAATCGCATCAAAATTGTGGAAATTACGGCTGTTGCAAGAACTGTAACAAGAATATTTCGTTCACGCATGCGCAGAGCGTACCGCTAATGAAATTATGATGGTTGTCTTATGGGACCTCCAGGGACTTTACCAACATCATCCCTGAAAATTTGACCGAGTTATGACCTTCACAAGGAATTCACGTTAGCGCCTGCGCAGAATCTACCGTTGATTCGATCATGATGAAGTTGATAGGGGACCATCTAGAGCTTAAACCGCACGATCCCTGAAAATTTGGTTAAAATCGGATCGAAATTGTGGAAGTTATGGCTGTTACGAGGAAATGTGGACGGACAGACAGACAGACAGACAGACACGGAACCAAATTTGTTCAGGAGGCTCTGAAACGCAAAATGCGAGAGGAAATTTTGATTTTGGAGCAAACAATTTTTTTTTCATTTCGAAAGTGAAAACAACACGGGCCCACCATGTTACGTCCGTAACTCAACCTTACATGCCGGCATGGATGCCCCAGAAGTACAGGTTATTCTACGACAGTCATACGAAAACTTGTATTCTTCGATGAGAAACCACCAACTACACTGCTAACGTCGCCATTAAACAACACTCCTCCTCCGCGAAACCAAAGACGGTTGAAAGGGAAAATCCTCCAAGATTTTCTTTCCAATGACTGAACTGTTCTACCTGTTGCCATGTTTCATTATATTCGAAGTTTATACTGTTATTTAGTTTGTATTTAACGTAAGATCACGCAACATGTTAATTAGGTCTACAGGCCTGTTATATTATTTATGCTAACATAGTTGCCATGTTATATTGATAACTATAAAGTTTACATTATTAATTAAAATATAAAAAAATTGTTAAATAATGCATGCATTACAGCCGGGACGTCCCAATAAATGGAGTCTATATAATTTTGGTGAGAATTAAAATAAGAGAGAAATTGAAAAATAATATGATTTCTCGGAATAATCCTTCCCATCTCATTACCCTCTCCACCGACAGTAAATTTTGAGCTTCTAAGGTTACATAAGTGGACTAAAATCTGGATAGAACAAATAATAAAAAATGCCATGAAATTAAATGAATACAGTAAAAATATCAAGATTTATCGTTCACCTCTATTCACCTACTTCCTTAATGAAATTTGGATCTCCTGACATATTTTCCAACTCTGGACCAAATTTCTAGAGCAAAAAAAGAGTCACGAAAATCTGACGAGAATAGTTCAAACATTGAGATTTTCACTATTACTCGCTCCATCACCCCCTTCCATAATGAAATTCGCAACTCCTGATACCTTCGTTCCAAAACTAGATCAACTTCATAGTTGGAAAAAAAAATCACGAAAACCGGACGAGAATAGTTGAAACATCGTGATTTACCAGTATTACCCCCTCCATTCACCTCCGCCCATGATGAAATTTGATACTTCTAACATACATTAGAAAACTATATGGAATTTGTAGTGGAACCAAATAAGAATCAGGAAATTGTTGGAGATTTGTAGCTTAGGCTTGTGGCTTGTAAGAGTCGGTCATTTTTCCGTCGACCCCCAAGGAAATATGGGAAAGAATAGGCAAAATCAATTCGAAATATTACCTCTTTCATGTCAATTTAATTTCAATTGTGAGAGCCCGATCCAGTCCGGAGGACCAATGAGTTACGTCTTTGCCTGATAAGGCCCATGCCCTATATTTAACATGTCAAAATAGCAGGAATTTAAGATGAAATGGATTATAAAAATATTAGTTAGCAGAAGGGAATAAATAATAAACTTTTCTCAACAATTACTCCAACATGATGGCTGAGCACTCACTTAGAACATTGAAAAAAGTAGACAACAAGGTTCTTCGAACCATAGCTACTGATTGGTTGAAAAAGTCAATTTATTCTAGGACACTGAGCAAGGACGAGATTCGCCTCTCTTGGCAGTCTCACAGGTAGTCGATGGTATATGTAGATAATTAGTCGTTGAAAAAGGCGTCCAGAATAGCTAGGCGGATCTAG
The DNA here is from genome assembly GCA_030762985.1 of Adelphocoris suturalis. Lineage (NCBI taxonomy): Eukaryota > Metazoa > Arthropoda > Insecta > Hemiptera > Miridae > Adelphocoris > Adelphocoris suturalis. The sequence goes on along the minus strand of CM061042.1, from coordinate 46,374,089 downwards.
AGCCCAGACGAGGGACCAGGAAATTAATTTGGTAATAACAAGAAGGGTGAGTCAATCAGTCCCAACAACAACTTGTGGAAAAAACCAAATCAGCCACTCGTCTGCGATTTTCCATTTCATGGGGTTCAGTTCTCGTTCATGGTAGTTTAATCCACCAACTCCTGGGGGATATGGAGTTCAAGTGCCACTATCCGGTGGCTGAACGTGGCACTTGTAATGGTGGTTCCATATCACCGAAGCATATTGCAGGCTTGGTTTAAATAATGCCCCGTAAAGCGCTAAAATCGCAGGTATCTGATCAAAATCTCTAGGGCTGCGTTTCATGAAGCCCTACAACCTCATAGCTCTTCAAGATATCATGGTTATGTGGTCCGAGAAGGTGAGCTGATGGCCCAAAAGCACTTCAAGATCTCGCAAGGTAGAAACTCTGTTCAACAAAGAGTTGCCAATTTTATAGTTGATATTCTCGAGAATTCGACATTAGTGCACTCTTACATCGAGGCAAAGCTAAAAACCTAATTTTCGAAGTTATTTCACCTTGCTGTGATGGTTACGAGTAAACTATACGAAAAAGCGCCATTAAGAGTCACCACCTACATACCTACTTTCTTACGGTTCAGTATTTACCTAGTTCAGTATATTTTATTATGCCAGGTAATAAATTTTATGCGAAATATATAATGTTGTAATCCGGCAATAACCTGAAACGTTGTGAACGCAAGATTAGTTTGTGCGGTCTAGATCCCATTGAAATTTGTGCTGGGAAGGTGACGAACGAGTGTTATAAGTTCCAGACATCAGCTGCGAAAATGTTGTGGATTATTCAGTTTTCAGAACCGTTCTTTGAATCAATTAAGAAACTAGAAATATAAATCTTTAGAGTCCTTTGAAAGTGGTCATGTAAAAGGACGTTCCATGAGAGCTCTGCCAGAAGGGAATATTAGGAAGCTTATCGCCTTTGGAAAGGCAAGTACATAGAGAGGTATACGCTACCTACTTTCCGTAAATTATTACTTGTTATTCATCAAGTACTTCCATAGGCAAAATTGAAGTAGGTACCAACTTAATCAACTTTTTTCCACCATAAATTCGCGTAACTGCAAAAGTCAAGTGATAACTGCACTGGCAATGCTCGTCTTTCAACGCCCGTCTTTATGAAGTCTAACCTTCAGAACAATTGATTTCAAGGTTTTTTCCTTACAGCTGGTTTATAATTCATGTCGTTTATTTCGTATTGTTGTACTGATTCGATATTCGACAAATTTGTTGATAAGCAGTAGAAAATCGTAGGCAGAGCAACAATCTACCTACTTAGTTTACTTTCAACCAACAGTGAATTTGGTTGGCAATACTTACCTAAAAAGTTTCGTTTGCTGGTGGAGCACTAACCTGCCTTGTTCACTTCGACAAACTACCAAATATATCCTTTCATTCATTCAATAAAACAAGTAAAGCTGCCTCAGTTATAGTAATAAGAACATGTCTAATACGCTGATGAAACTGCCAGAGCAATGGCTATGTAGTACCTACACGGCAGTATAGAGATCTGAGGAATTTTCAATTATTTTTTCTCCATCATTTTTCAGGTTATTTATTTTCAGTCTAAACGAATGAAGTTCTTTAGTTTTCGGACAATGATTTCCTATAATAGTTAGTCCCTAGTCCAAATAAAAACTCGTTCACTACTAGATCGCTATCGTTGTATACAACCAATAATCGCGCTGGCAGGCATGATTACTGGGACCATTTAGTTGAATTGAAACTTTACATTACTACAATATTACTTTCGCAAAACAAAACTGTTGAAAATTGTCATTAAAACAACGTATTAGGTTGACAACGACGGCAAACTTCTAGTGAAATATAGGTTGGTTGAGTTGCGATTTAGTAACATTTACCACGCCATGGCGACCTTGGAAGAAACTCAAACCATCTCCCGGCGTGACGTCACGAAAATATTGGCTATAGTTTAATATGAATTGTCACAATATGCGGCGAAAGGACAAAATGGTGCACTTTGAAGTGTTTAGAATAAGGCCATTTGATGAGCACCATATAACGAATGAATCCAAATCTGCAAATCAAAACAGTGGCAAGCAGACTGTACTATGCGGTAAAGTTATTATCAATTTCTGTTTAAAACTTGCACTTTGTGACTAATCAATTTACAAGGGTAATACCATGTTCACCGCAGCCAGCACGCTCAGTGCTAATCCATATCCAGGAATTGAAAGGCGGTGCTGTGTAATTGCTTTACCCAGAACGATGGTAGACTCACGGGTAACCACTGTCGGTTACTTAACGCGAAAATTGCCGGACTCGGGTGATTCATCAAGTCCGCGTTAAAAGACCGGCGGTGGTGAGTGCGCAGCAGACGAGAGTCGCTCACTTCACTTGGTCAATGCAAAGTGAGTAATTGGGCTTCTTAGAAACGGGAGGGAGTTGCGGATTGCTTGCATGTGTGGCCTCAGGGGGACAGCAAGTAATGACTCGAGTATGTGAATATTTTACAGAGAAAAGTGGGGTCCGACCGCCTCTCACAAACTCGATTCATGGACGTGTCAATGAGATGCTGACCAGAAAAGCAAATATGACCAACGTGATTGAGGGAGGCACTGGGCACAGGGAAGACACTGATTTATAGCCTTGTATGGCTGAAAATATCAAACTCTGACTACATTACGCTTGAAAGTTAAGACTCCAGGAAAATGTGTAGATTATTTTAGTACTATGCGGGTTCGAAAAAAAAACTTTTTTCTTAAAAATATTCAAATTTTTTAAAAATGAATCCCTAGAATCAGAGGAACATTTAACAAAAATCGACCAGGACTGCACTTATCTTAGTCATTTCCACACAGCACGAAGCGTACTAAAATGCAGTTTCGGTTTATTTTTTTCAATAATAAACCTTTGTAATCGAAAAAAAAAAAAAAAAAAAACCAACACCCCCTGAAAATTTTTTGGTTTACTTTTCATCATGCTTAGAATCCAAAAATCAAATTAAAAAAATCCTCTGTCAGTCCGCCGTCCACGGCTTTTCTCTGAAAATACTGGACCAAACTGTAATATATAAAACTTCTATTAAAAATCACATTTAGGGTCTAGATGGTCCAACAAGCTCGGCATCAATTTTTATCAACCCTAAAGGGTTGTATTAAAGGGCTAAAAAAATTTAAAAAATCGAGAATTCGAAAACTTTCTAAGTAACAGTTATAATTTCTTGCTTGTCAATGATAAATGTAATTCCAAAAAATCGATTAAAACCACCCGCAACGCTTAGGTTGAATAGTTCGCTTTCCCTAAGGGCTTGAACATCGAAAAAAAAAAACCTTCGAATTTCTAAGCACGAGAAGATAGAAAAATCACGCGCTGCTAGCGGATCTATTGAAAATTGAATAGACGATCAAGCTCAAAATTCCATCAAAAATCGCAAGATAGTGGATATAAAATCGCATGATATCTTGTAAATATGTGATTTTTAGTGAATTTTACTTTAGCAGAGTTAGTTATTTTTATAAGTGAAATTAGCACAACTATCTTTGATAGATTTTAGAGGCGAAGTGATTTTATTTGTTGACAACACAACATAATAATCAACATGTGAATATAACACATTTAACTAAATAAATTTATATTGGAGTGTCAGTTTGTATAAACAACACGTCCCCTCAAACTGGCAACTCCAAGTTCACTTGTGAAAACATGATGTTTTGCTCCAGGCAACCCTTTTGTCAACACATCAGCAATCATAGATTCCGTTGGTAGGTATTGAATGTCAATAGTATTTTCTTCAACACATTGCCTCAGGAAATGATGTCGGATGTCTATATGTTTTGTTCTCGAGTGCTGAGTTGGGTTCTTGGCAAGACAGTGAGCTCCTTGATTGTCATTGTAAATAGTTACAGATGACTGAAGTTTTCCGTAGTTTAGCTCAGAGAGAAATGTTTTTAAGAAAATTGCTTCTTTCGCAGATTCAGCTAGAGCCATGTACTCTGCTTCTACAGTCGACAATGCTACGGTTTTTTGTTTTTTGCTTTCCCAAGTGACTGCTGCTCCTCCCAAGAGAAATGCGAATCCAGTGTAAGATCGCCGATCATCTGGACACGCACCCCAGTCAGCATCAGCGTAACCAATGAGTCCTTTGCCAGTCTTATGAAATTTAATCGCGTAATCAGACGTGCCTTTGAGATAACGCAGGATTCTTTTTGCCGCTGCCCAATGGTCATTAGTGTATGCATTGTTGAATTGACTCAACATATTCACTGCGAATGCTATATCAGGTCGTGTGCAAACGGAAAGGTAAAGTAAGGAGCCTATGAGTTGCTGATATGGCAGTTTCTTCATCTCTTTTTCAGAAGGAATCATATCCGGTTTTTTCAGTTTCATCCCAGGTTCCAGTGGTGTCGCTACAGGTTTTGCATCCTCCAAGCCGAACCTTTTCAGAAGTTCAGCTATATACTTCTTCTGGCTCATCGAGATCGTCCCCTCGTCGATGTCTTGATGAAACTCTATTCCCAGGCCGTAGTGAATGTTACCTAGGTCTTTCATTTTAAATGATTTTTTCAGTTCTCTTTTTACTTCATTTATCCATTTGATGCTACTTGATGATATCCATAGATCGTCAACATAAAATGCAACAAAGATAACGTCGTCTCCCCGCTTTGCATGGAAAAAACATGGATCCGAATTTGATGGTACCAAGAATTTTCGTAGACATTGGTCCAACTTTTTGTACCATTGCCTCGGAGCCTGCTTGAGTCCGTACAAAGCCTTTTTTAAACGACATAATCGTTTCCCTTCTTCATAGTTTTTCAGTAACTTCTCACTTTTTTGTTTCAGATTTGTATCTCCTCTTTTTATTATCTTGGTCAATGCTTCTTCAAACATATCAGGTAATTCCATGTGAATGGTCTCTTCCAGGTCTCCATTCAGAAAGGCTGTAACGACATCCATTTGATGAACTTCCAATCTAAGTTCTACAGACAATGCCATGAGCAATCTTACTGAGCCCATTCTGACCACAGGGGCATAAGTTTCTCTGAAATCAACTCCATACCGTTGATTGAAACCCTTAGCCACCAAACGGGCTTTTCGCCTTTCTAGAGAACCATCCGCTTTCAATTTTTCTTTTAGAATGAATCTGCTGCCAATCTTGTTAATGTTGAAAATAAAAATAATAGAACAAGGGGATGCTAGAATAGATAATAGTTGGAATTTAGAGGCAATGACAGCGAGGGGTAATAATAATTATAGACTACATTCTTCTAAAGGTGAAGAAAACTATCAAAATAGATTACATACAGAAAAACGACAAAACCACGAAAAACAAATCGATAACCGAAATTGCCCGTACTGTAGTAGGCGAGGTCATAAACCATCTTCCTGCTATTACAGACCAAAGGCAAGAAAAGTAGAAGAAAGGGACAACAGCTTATTCACTGAAGAATTCGCTTTGAAAACCAACTCCAGAGTATGGTGCTTGGACAGTGGATGCAGCTCCCACATGTGCAACGAGGATGAAGCGTTCACGTCTCGAGAACCCATTTCTGATGGAAAAGTAAACCTCGCAAATAATGAATCGACAATAATTCAAAGTAAGTTATTTCTCTGGTGGTAAACGAATGTTCACGGAAACATAAAAATTTTCAGTTTAGATACTCAAAACGAATCTCTCGAAAACCAAAGAACATAATAATAGTGCAAGGAGTTCAACACCAATATGGCTAGGACTGATGAGAAAAACCTGAGGTGCCTGTTTCCGAAGAGCGTAAAAACAACTATACAACAACTCCAGCTTCTGAAAGGTATCACGAAGAAAAAACTGGACAAATTAGTGAGCTGCGTGTATGATGTTGACTTCTTGTTTTCTTCTGATTATGATGACGTTTTCCTTTTTTCAAAGACGTCAACACAGGTCTGGACACATACTCTGGAGTTGGTTTTCAAAGCGAATTCTTCAGTGAATAAGCTGTTGTCCCTTTCTTCTACTTTTCTTGCCTTTGGTCTGTAATAGCAGGAAGATGGTTTATGACCTCGCCTACTACAGTACGGGCAATTTCGGTTATCGATTTGTTTTTCGTGGTTTTGTCGTTTTTCTGTATGTAATCTATTTTGATAGTTTTCTTCACCTTTAGAAGAATGTAGTCTATAATTATTATTACCCCTCGCTGTCATTGCCTCTAAATTCCAACTATTATCTATTCTAGCATCCCCTTGTTCTATTATTTTTATTTTCAATATTTCAGGATCTGGCAGTTCATCTCGCGATTCAATGGCGCATCTGAAGTTGTTATAACTATCTGGGAGGCTATAAAGAAGTATTACAGATAACATATCAGGGTGTATTGTAACTTCCATCATTTTTAATTTATCTACTGCGTCAAAAAACTTTGCAAGATGATCCCTAACGTTGCCATCCTCTTTCATTCGATATAAAATTAATTGCTTCAATAAGGTGGCTTTCCTAGCAGGACCTTTGGATTGGTAAATACTTTCTAATTTCAACCATAATTCTCTAGATGTTATACAATCTTTTACTTGTTTAATCTCCGAAGGTGATATTGCTAAAATGATGTCCGCTCGTGCCTTCAAGTCGGTGTCATCCCATTCTTCTGCTGCTTTGATGGTATCAAGATTTCCTTCAATGACGACTGGACGTTTTTTCCTTCCATTGACATATCCGAGTACATCATTCTTGACAAGCAGGGCTTCCATTTGGACTTTCCAAGTGTCAAAGTTGTCTTTATTTAGCGTTTCAATTTTTACGCTCATGGTTGGTACTTGATTTATATTTGTACCTATTTATTTTTTACTACTTTTCAGTGGAAGCTCGCTAGGAGCATAACCTCTTGTAAATATGTGATTTTTAGTGAATTTTACTTTAGCAGAGTTAGTTATTTTTATAAGTGAAATTAGCACAACTATCTTTGATAGATTTTAGAGGCGAAGTGATTTTATTTGTTGACAACACAACATAATAATCAACATGTGAATATAACACATTTAACTAAATAAATTTATATTGGAGTGTCAGTTTGTATAAACAACATGATACTGGAATACTTAAAAATAAAATTGCCTTGTAAATATCAGCTGATATAATGCCAATGTTGGAATTATCAGGTGGGTATAGTTTCAATGGAATTTATTATAACGTTGTGAAATCGAGTTTATTAACTATTTTCCGTGCGATGTACGGACTAGTGAAGTATTGGTACGTAAATGCTGAATTCATCTCCTCAATTGCTCCCAAGTGTACCTATAAGCAGCATTTTTTTTTTTACTTTCTAAGGGTTTAAAAGTTGTGATTTCCACTAAAATCAAACGGCTGTTTTTTGAAAAGTGGTAAATTTTCTACTCGAATTTTACGTTTTGAACTATTCTGAACAGCTTTCGTTCAGTGTCTTTCTCTCTCTATCTCTGTGTGTGTTTCTGTGTGTATGTTCGCAAATCCTTGTAACTAGCTTAATTTCCAAAATATTCAACCGGTTCTAATGAAATTTTCATGGTATGTGCGGGTTAGGGTGAAGATGGTCCCCTATGAGTTTCTTTGTTTCCAAATCAATACTTCACTCGAAGGATGCGCAAACGTAAATTCCGTCAACCATCATTTTCTCACGCCCCCGTTGTCCGATCTCGCTCGATTTTGGAGGCTAGGTTGAAGAAGTTAATTATAGCATTCCCTAGCAATTTCAACATAATCCTATCAATAATAGACCTTGCGCATGCGCAAATATGTATTCCTTTTTAAACGAGCTTAATTTCAACAGTTTTCATCTGATTTTGATGAAATTTTCAGGGAATGTGCGGTTTAGGCTGTAAATGGTCCACTAATAATTCCATACTTCTCAAATCATTACTCCGTTTCGCGCATGCGCAAACGTTAATCCCTTGAAGCAACAGTTTTTTTCCCCCTAGTCGTCCAATCCCGCTCCAATTTGGTGCATAGTTGGGGAACAATGGTTTAATTATTTCATGCTAATTTCAACCTGATTGCATCATCATTAGCTCTGCGCATGCGGAAAGTCTACTCCGAGAACAAGGTCTAGTTTTCATCAGATTTGATTACATATTCTGGGAATTTGTGGGATAGGCTGCAGATTGTACCCTACCAATTCATTTTTCTCAAATCATTGCTCCATTCTGCGCATGCGCTAACGTAAATTACCCAAGCATCATTTTCTCGTTTTTAAACATCTCTACTGTGAAGGAAAAAATTGCGGAGTCTAGGAACTGTAAAAGTATGAACCCTTCTCAAAGACACGATGCGCCATATTCTGATCATTTATTACATACGGGGTTGAATAATTATAGACCAATGATCTGGTCTTCTGGTATAAGGGCTATTATCACAGTAATAAGTAGCCATTGTGTAATTATTCTCAGCGTTTTTTTAGGTGTTTTTCCAAGTTGGAGTAGCAAATATCATTACAAGGTTTAGCCCGAAAAAATACACCAAAATCATGTATCACAAGTGGCAATTGAATATCTTCAAAACCTCTGTAGGTATTTCACAATTTTAGCACTTTTAGAGCGGAATCGCGCCCGTTTACGCGCACTCGAAAAATCGGGCGATGGATCATTTCTTTATGAAATTTCACGTAGGATTGGAATCTGTAATAGAAAAAATTCGGGTTCAATTTGAAAAAATGAAGTTAGTGTCAATTGCGCGAAATTGCGCTCAAGTGTCGCGCGCGAAAGTATTTTTCCTGAGTTACTCAGAGAAAAATATAAAGAATTTTGGCCTACTTTTTTACGCAATTAAATAAGGAAATGCGGGAGGGTGGACCATAACTTTTGAAACACCCGGTATACATACGACGTTGAAATCTAGGATTGCGTTCTTTGATGTATGAAACGGATTTGTTGGGGGTCCTTCCTTACCCACTTTTAAAATTTCGATGCAATCTAAATAGCTCATTTCTTCTTTGAAAATTCACTAAAACGCATTATTGCAATAACGTCACACAATTTCAGCGACGTCCAGGACTCCGTACTTAGCAATATAAAAAGTTTCTGGAATTATGTTAACTATAAGGACGGTGGGAACGGTTTACCGAGTGATATGTTTCTCGGCAGCAATCATGGTTCAGGTCCTCAGGAGGCCGCAGATCTCTTTCGACAGCACTTTGCTTCTGTATTTGAGCCACCTGTTTCACAAAGTCCTGAATATCCAGCTCTGGACATAGTCTCTATTGGATCCATGCAGGTTTCGGAGGGCGACGTTTGTCGGGAGCTTAAGGGTTTGAACATCCAGAAAGGTATGGGCCCCGATGGTGTCCCGCCAATACTCCTTAGAGAATGTGTTTCTGGCCTGTCTTACCCGCTATCGTGCTTGTTTAACAAATCGCTTGCTTCTGGCCGATTCCCCCAGAAGTGGAAATGCTCATATGTGACACCAATTCATAGGAGTGGAGACAAGAGCTCTGTGTCCAACTATCGTCCTGTCTGCTCCTTGTCTGCCACTCCGAAGATACTTGAGAAGCTTGTAGTCACACAGTTATCTACCAAGTTTTCGTCCTATTTTGCGGTCGAGCAACATGGATTCTTGAAAGGAAGGTCTACAGTTACGAACCTGATTGAGTTCCAGAATTTCATCGTGGATGGGTTTCGGCAGGGCTACCAGACCGACGTAATCTCAACTGACTATGCCAAAGCCTTTGATAAGCTCTCTCACCGCCATCTTCTGTCACTGTTGGAATCGTTGGGAGTTTTTGGTTCATTCTTGAACTGGATGTCCAGCTATCTCGTTGGGCGTCAGCTCGTGGTCCGGGTCAGGGGTGCCCTGTCGTCTCCCTTCACAGCTTCGTCTGGGATCCCCCAGGGAAGCCATATTGGCCCACTATGCTTTTTGCTCATGATTAACAGTGTGGTCAACTGTTTCACTCCTGACATCCACTGCTTGCTTTTCGCTGACGATCTCAAACTGTTCTCTCGTGTGAGTTCTCCATCTGATTGTGCTGACCTGCAGTGAGCGGTCTTTCGTCTGGAGAGCTGGTGCTCTCATAATAACCTATTTCTCAACACATCTAAATGTTCGGTGGTCACTTTTCACCGCTGCACCCAGCCTCTCGAGTTCGATTATGTACTGCAGGGGGACCAGCTTTGGAGACTCACAGAAATAATTGATTTGGGAGTACTTTGTGACGGGCGATTGACATTTTCAAAACACATAGAGGACCTATCGAGTAGAGCAATGCGGGTCTTGGGGTTCGTAAAGCGCAACACTCGAGAGTTTACGAGTATTCCAGCCATTGTGTTGCTTTATAAGGCCCTGGTGCTCCCGATCTTGGAGTACGCCTCTCCTGTTTGGTCACCCGGATACGCCGTTCATCAGTACACCCTGGAGAGAGTGCAGAATAAGTGTCTGCGATATCTTGCATTCAAGTTGGGCATTCCCTCCAGTGAGGTATGTTATGCCAGTCTTCTTGATACTTGTGGTATGTTGCCTCTGGAGAGGCGTCGCTCTATGGCAGACCTCGCTCTTCTGCACAAGCTATTAAATGACCAACTCAATTGCCCAGTCTTGCTCTCCATGATCAGTCTCCGGGTGCCTCGTCTGTCGGCCCGCTCTCCTCTCCTCTTCCACGTCCCTTTCTCATCAACGAACTACGTACGGAACAGTCCTCTGCAGCGGCTGCCTCGTTCCGCTAATCTACTTATTGGTTTACACCTTGAATTTGACTTTTTTCATAATTCTCTAGCTTCTCTCAAAAAGCTGATTGCCTCCTCCCCGTTGAGCTTTTCTTAATATATTTTATTGTTGGTAGCCGGAACTGTTATTTTCCATAAGTACCTACCTTAATTTACCTGGTTTCACTTGTTGTTAATTTCCTCTTTATATTCTGAATTATTATTTTAGTATTGTGTTCTTTATTGTATTTCTTGTATGTTCTTTGGTTTTTTGTTTCTATGTGTAATTGGGCTTGCCCGTAAATAAATAAATAAATAACTTTTTTTAAAAATTAGTCAGAGTTCAAGATTTAACATGTACGTAAAAGTGTAATTTACACGGCGAGAGTGTTCTGGTTGAAGTGCGGCTTAACGGCTTAAACCTAAAATTAAAAAAAAAAAAAAAAAAAAAAAAAAAAAAAAAAAAAAAAAAAAAAAAAAAAAAAAAAAAAAAAAAAAAAAAAACGGCGAGCGATTTAGATTCTGAATATTTTTATTGAAAAATGTGTACATGACTAGGGCAGTGTAGCCCTCTCTACCAGCAGGCACACGAACATGATATATGCTTAAAAATACTACGTCACCTAAGCTAATTACAATTTAATGAAAAATTAAAAATATTAATGCTCCTCTAGGTTCCACTGTAATAAAAATTCATAAAATTGTTGCGATGAACATCTTGCTAGCAGCATATCATATAATGTTTTCTTAAACGTTGCGACGGACAGAGATAAATTGAACAATTCAATATTGTCGTTGTGAAATTTCGCACCTTGGACAACGAACGACTTTTCATAAAAGGATGCTTTACACGCCGGGACATGAAGACAATTGGAAGCATGCCTAGTACTAACATCGTGCATGTCGCTTCTCATCCGAAAATGAGTTACAAGGTAAGCGGGAACACCAAACTTCAATAACTTGAAAACTGCTACACCTACCGAGTGCGCAAACCTCTCTGCTACCTACTTTTAACTAGTTCAATTGTAAATAGTATCTACTTGGTCACTAGCTCATCCGGTTTAACACTAAGATTAAACCTAATTGCTGCGTTCTGCGCTATTTGCAACCGATGTTTTCTACCGGCGGTCAGACCGCAGTATGCTAATTTTGCATATCAATGAATTGCATTATCAAAGGTTGTACCAATTTTGCACCAATATGTGATGGGAACTCTCCTGCAACAGCTCTCTGTTAAGAATGCACAATAAAATACTTAGAGTATGTAAGTGATCCATAGTAGGGGGTTGTTCCATACTGACTAGCCAATATCGTGTTACTAGAAGAAGAAGAAATTTGTGTTCCCTCCTTCAGTTTAGGATAGCAGAAAAAGTAATCAAAGTACAGAGTGTTAAGCTTGATTCGAGAAGTTGTGTCCTATATTTTCTTATAAAAGTTGCTCTTCATTTGAACACTGCTTTCAATAATTAAACGATTCCCTTAAAACTCTCAGTTTATACAAACCAGCATAGATTTGGTTACAAACCTTAGAGGCTTGGTACACCCAATTTAGAAATGAGTCAATAAAAGAGAGAGAGAGAGTGGAGAGAGAGAGAGAGAGAGAGAGAGAGAGAGAGAGAGAGAGAGAGAGAGAGAGAGAGAGAGAGAGAGAGAGAGAGAGAGAGAGAGAGAGAGAGAGATTGATATCGCTTTATTTAACAAATCTGGCAAGATTTGGTCGCACACGACCATTCTTCCACCTAACCAGACTTACACCTAAATACAGAGTTTATACATGTCTGCGTATTAAGTTGTGTTAGTGAATATAAACAAATGAGAACGATTAAACGAAATGTGAGTGCGTGAAAGGCTATGATATAATGATTATAAAAAAAGGTAAAAATAAATCTTCAAAGTGCAGTGCAAAACAAATTGAGATTCTAATATTTCTAAATTGAAGAATTATTTGCTTTTGAATGCCACATAGTTTTTCATCTCTTTCAATTCGAGAGAGAAAGAGAGAGAGAGAGAGAGAGAAAGATAGTGTGAGGGAGTGAGAAGGGGATTGAGGGAGGGTGAAAAGGGGAGCGAGAGAAGAGGAGGCGGAAATGAAGTCAGAGGCCCACAAAGTGTTTTTGAAAATGCATCGCGGTTCCCCTCGATCCGTTTCCTCCCGTTGAGCGCTTCTGCCGTCCCTCGGCGCATCGCATCAACCAGCAGGAGCGCGTGAGGTGCAGGGGGCGCTATCGAGGTCACAGGGGAGGCGAGGAGCTCGTTGCAACTGTTTACTCAGGAAGTGCAACGAGGGGGAGTCGCCGGCGGTGGGACCGCGGCGGACGGGCTCGAGGGGGGAAAGTTCCCCACCAAGTGCAGTAGGACAGTAGGTCTCAGATGTGACTCAGGTGGAGCCTTCGATCGAGAATGCACTTTCTTTTTTCTTTTACTTTGTGACAGGGGCGGGGGGGCTGCACTCTTCCCCTCAGTCCCTTGCACTCTCCCCTGTCGGCCTGCACCGTCACTGCGACCTCCTGCACCGCCCCTCCTTCACTCCTGCATCACCCCCTCGCACTCCTGATTCCTTTCACGGATCCTCTCGCTTGTTCTGCTGCTTTTTATTTTCTTCAAGGGGGACAAAAACGCGAGGGTTGCATTTGCTTGGGTTCCGTGAGCGAAGTAGGTGAGGGTCGTGACCGCCAAGAAATCCCGACTGACACACATCCGAATTTCCGAATTTCTCATTAAAATTTTCTTACCAATTAAATTGAATAATTGAGATGATTTATGTTGATTGCCTTATAACAAACGGCAAAATATTGCCTTGCTAGAAGAAAATAAGTTAAATGTGTCACATAGCTTCTTATTGTCCATTACACGAATGTATGGATCAATGAAATTATAAATCATCTTATATAGCATTTTCGAGTCAACTTCACTCTTTACAAGTCAAATTCACCCTTTTACAAACCAATTTTACCATTTTACAAGTCAAATTCACCCTTTAACTAACCAATGTCACCCTTTTACAAATCATATTCACCCTTTTACAAACCAATTTCACCATTTTAAAAGTCAAATTCACCCTTTAACTAACCAATTTCACCATTTTATAAGCCAAATTCACCCTCTTACAAACCAATTTCACCATTTTACAAGTAAATTCACCCTTTAACTAACAATTTCACCCTTTTACAAATCATATTCACCCTTTTACAAACCAATTTCACCATTTTACAAGTCAAATTCACCCTTTAACTAACCAATTTCTCCCTTTTACAAATCACATTCACCCTTTTACAAATCAACTTCACGCTCTTTTGGTGATGCAAGAAATGTGTTGAAAGGCGAAAAAAGGAACTGAAAACATTGAATACGACAAAATAGGTGTAGTAATACAATTATGTTAGGTAGTAGGATTGCAAATATTGCAAATCGGAATTTAACCATAATCTTCAAAACCGTGAAATTCAGAATTTGATTCGGGTTTTCTGAAACGAATTTATATGGTAAAACTTTAAAAAAAAAAGTTGCTTCAAAAATGTTAGGGCCCATCGCAACAGCCTCTGTTTTTGGATAATCTGCTGAAAGTTCGCACAACTGTTTGACCAAACTGTTCGATATATTTTTTTGTTCATTTTTTTTATTAAGGTTTAAGCCGCATCTCAACCAGAAGGGTCATTAGCGGCCTTGAACACGGTGTCTTAAGGGACAAGGAGTGTCATCATGGACTCCACTGGAAACTGGGAGGGGGGAAAAAATGAGGGTTTTTTTGAGTGATGACCACTGTTTAGCCCCAAAAGTGGATTTAAAAAAACCCAAAAATGAAATGATACAACTAAGACTTATATGTAAAATGGGCTAATAACTATATACATGCTATTATATACAATAAGCGAAGTGAAATAAAACTATGACTAGATGTACATAAATATATCACAGATCAGATATCACAGTTAGTAATAAAGCTCAGCGGCTCGCAGGTACAACAACAGGGATCGGACCTCGTCTGGTCTGGATAGAACATCAACCCACAGAGGGGGCTGATGCTGGACTCGGAGGTCCACAAGAGCTGGGCAGTCCTCCAGAAAGTGGTAGGGTGACTACTTCATGCAGGGGGTGCCCTGGGAAATAGCACAATTGTTCTGCATAGCGAAGTGCTAGCAGATTTCGCCGAATTTTTAGTGGCTATGCCCAAGCACCTGAAGGGAGGCTGTTCGATATAAATTCGCTAAACAGTGGTCATCATTGTAACACTAATTTATTCCCCCTCCGATTCGCCAGTGGAGTTCAGGATGGCGCTCATATTTCGTCAAGGATGGCAAAATGGCTCCCCTTAGAATTGTGCCACTTGCAGTGTTCCTTTAGATACCTTGTTCAATGCCGCTATCGACCCTTCTGGTAGCATGAGGCTAAAACCTTAAAAAAAATAAAAAATAAACAAAAATATATAAAAAAATAAATAAATAAAATAAAATAAACTGGCTTGATATAGTAATATAATATATTATTACATCTATTTTGTCGGAATCAATGTATGGCAGTTCTTTTTTTACGCCCTTCACCACATTTCTCGCATTGCTCAAAAGGGTGAATTTGATATGACTTATCGTCTGGAAATACACTCTATATAAATACATCC
The DNA here is from genome assembly GCA_030762985.1 of Adelphocoris suturalis. NCBI lineage: Eukaryota > Metazoa > Arthropoda > Insecta > Hemiptera > Miridae > Adelphocoris > Adelphocoris suturalis. Next base: position 46,358,842 of record CM061042.1, on the reverse strand, counting down.
CTATATCCTTACATATACATATTTACAGGGTGCCCCCCCCCCCCCATAAATCGTTAATAATGCCTGATATAGTAATATAATATATTATTACATCTATTTTATCGGAATCAATGTATGGCAGTTCTTTTTTTACGCCCTTCACCACATTTCTCGCATTGCTCAAAAGGGTGGATTTGATATGACTTATCGTCTGGAAATACACTATATAAATACATCCCTATATCCTTATGTATACATATTTACAGGGTGCCCCCCCCCCCCCCCATAAATCGTGAATAATGCCTGATATAGTAATATAATATATTATTACATCTATTTTGTCGGAACCCCCCCCCCCCCCCCATAAATCGTTAATAATGGGTCAACAAATTTTTTTTTTGCGATCTCGATTTTTTTTTGTGACCTCAAAAATTACAAAATCGCGCATAGTACACGTGCGCAAACGTGCGCAATTGACACCAACTTCGTTATTTTAAATAGTAACCCCTATTTTTTGAAATCTATGAATAAATCACCCATCTCTCGATTTTTTAAGTGCGCCCAGCCGGGCGCAATTCCCCTCTAAAAGTGCAACAAATGTGAAATATTGAGTTTTTGAAGATACTCGCCACTTGTAATAGGTACATGATTTTGGAGTAATTTTCCGTCGCTCAACCTTGTAAAGCTGTTCATTTATTGATATTTGCAATACCAATTTGGGAAAATACCGAAAAATTGGCCTTAATTCCACTTTTCTTACAAATTTCCACATAGCACATAGCGTACTAAAATGTAGGTTTTTCGGTGTTTTCCCAAGTTGGTGTTGCAAATATCGTACAACAAATGAACCGCTAACCGTTTGCAATTTGCTCGCTTGCGCTATGCTGCATTTCTAATCGTAGCTCTTCCCACTCAACTACGATTCAGCGCTGCGAAACTCTCCAATAACTTCATATCCTTGGGCAACTAGCTAAAACATCTTGTCACAACAGAATTGTTAGCGGAAAGGTGACTACGATGAATTTTTTCCCTTTACACGCCACGCGGGACTTTTAAACTGCGAAGACTACAGCAATAAAGCTCTAGAGCACAAAGATAGACAATTTGTGGAATTGCCAAGAACACGTCCTGATTTTTCGTGGGTCGTTTAGCCCGTAACAAAGGGGGAGTTACTTCATCACTGCGGCCTCTCAATCTTCATTATTTCTTCTCAACCCCGATTGCACTGATTCCCTCGTAGGCTCTGATCTTTTGTTTTCGCGTCAAGGGACTGAAATAGTACTGCGTAGGCACTTGGTAATAGTGACGAAGAAATTCTTTCTATGGGCCGGTGTCACCCAAAATCCCTAACCCTGGTTGTATTAGATTATTATTTTATTAAGGTTTAAGCCACACCTCAACCAGAAGGGTCATTAGCGGCATTGAAGTAGATTATTGTTTTACGGAACCCAGGTTTTGAATGTTGATTTATAACAAACGGGTTTCACCTATGTAACAGCTATCGAAAACTGTTACTGTGATTCGTTCAATGGAAAGGCATGCCGGTTGGTACCCCCAACGTGCCCGGGTACGCTTGCTCTTATTCGTTGTTCAATCTTCAGAACGGTAAGTCTACTCTCTTTCACTTGCGTTAATAGCAATTAATATTATATAAACTCCTATTGTTTATACTAATGCCTAATCCATTGCTATCCCGCATACCTCTCTCTTCCCTGTGGTATTTCTTTCATCTTTAAAAGAAGTGAACATAAGAAACTAATCAACTGACAGGTTAGATAGAAAACCCCCCTGATTATCTTTCCTTTGGAGCGTCATAAAGAAAAGCGTAATAAATTAACACAGTATTGAAATCATGTTCTACTTATTTCACCTGAGTCCCAAAATTACATCAAAAGATTGAAATATATTATAGAAACCCAAGAATTTCGATCACGACAATCGGTAGATTGTCACACCTAGGTATCTAATCAATGATTACAAGAATTGCGATCGCACAGAACCTGGCGGGATAGATATGTAGGTGAGCGTTCGGTGTCGAATCGAATCCCCCAGCATCGATGTAACCGTTATCGGATCAAACTACCGGTTTCGCCCTGATTTATAACTGCTAATTTATTTACTATTCAACACATAATACTAATCTTTATGTCTTACTAATCTGAATTTACTAAGGAATTGATTGCTTGATGTCAAGTATTTTTGACCACCAAACTATACACATCAAACGGAAAAGGTCCAAAATAGGTTAGTTGTTCCTATTTGTTTATTGAAATAGTCCAATCGTTTATTTAAATTGCAGTAAAATTGAGAATAGCCTCCTTCAGGTTCGTAGTTGTCCATGACTGTCTCTTTTACGAGCCAGAATAGTCGGCAAAACATTTCCTTGTTGTAGGTAATATTCGAATGGGATCTTTTGGTCACATCAAACATGTACTTAACTACCGTTTAGGTACCTACCTACTCTCATGTGCCCCTGTTTTTGAATAAACTCCGAACAAAAACAATTTATGCTCTACTATATTGAGAGTACCTATACCTACGTGAAAATAATAATAAATGTCATGACTTAACGCACTTAAGTGACGTCCTGCCGTCACTCAGGATATTGTACCGTTGAGCTGAGGGCGACACTCACCTCAACGCCGTTTTTTGTTGTGAATCCCGTTGAGTGTGCACTCAGGGTGGCCCTCAAATCACACCTACGAATCGCGCTGGGTGTATGATTTCCCTTACCAGTACACTCAGGGGTCCACTCAGACTCAATTCTCGTCCATGAATTCCGCCCTAAGTGACGAATGAAATGACGGATTCCATCCTGATCAGCTGAGAAAGTTAAATTCTTTCATGTTCAACCTAGGAATTTTAAATTTAGCAGGGAGTCTCTCTGGGATATCAAGAGGCGAACATACTGAGGGGCTCTTTCCTAATCGGCTGAGTGAACAATACTCTCCTGTTCCCTATAGGAAACTTAAATTTGACTGGATGCTTCCCTGGTAAATATACAGGGTGGAAGCGGATAAGCGACGAAATTTTTTTTTTTTTTTTTTTTTGCGTTACCTAGTCTGCATCACAAATGTAGTCAAATGCCGCCAACCGCATAGTTTTATCTCAATCCGTACTGGGGATATGATTTTTTAAAGGTTTTTCCAGGAAAACCGTGTTTTTAACTATTAAACTCAAAATTCTCCACTTTGCCTCATTTAATTTCAACTTTTGACCTCATTTTCGAAATCAGTGTGGAATTTCCTATAAGAATAGTGTACTTGGGTTCTTAAAAAGTGCCATTCGAAGACCTTCAAATCAGCTCAAACATACAAAATGTCGAAAAAAATAAATTTCTGAAAATCCTTAAAACTTTACTACTCTTCAAAAAAAAAAAAAAAAAAAAAAAATCCTGGAAACTGGCAAATCTCATGAAAACTGCTTCATCCAATACTTTTTCCAACGGTATAGTCAATTCTACTTTTACCTCGTTATTTAGGGGAGAAAATCATGATTTAATGTTGATAAATGCTTCAATGAAATTGTTGGTTTTCTCGAAAAATGACCCTCTATGAACCTTAAAGGTATGGGGTCGGTTTCTACGTATTTTTTCATGCTGAGTCAAATGGTAACGCTTGCAGAGCTCTCCAGCTACGTTATAATCGAGTTTTACACTTTAGCTAACTATTTTTACCCCATAACACACATAGATTTAAGCGTAGCAAACAAACTAAAAATTGTGAGTTTAAGTGTAAATCTCGGTTATAACGGAGTTGGAGAGATCTACAAAGGTTACCATTCGATTCAGCGTGGAAAAATACGTAGAAACCGACCTCATATTCTGTAGGTTCTTGGAGGGTCATTTTTCGAGAAAACCATCGATTTGATGAAAAAAACCACATTCTTCAACATTAAAACATAATTTTCTCCCCTAAATAACTAAGTAAAAGTAAAATTGACCATACCGTTGGAAATAGTATTAGATGAAGTAGTTTTCGTGGGATTTGCCAGTGTCCGGAATTTTTTTTTTTTAAGGGTAGTAAAGTTTTAAAGATTTTCAGAAATCTTATTTTTTCAAAATTGTCTATGTTTGAGCTGATTTGAAGGTCTTCGAATGGCACTTTATAAAATCCAAGTACACTAATCTTATAGGAAATTCAACACCAATTTCGAAAATGAGGTCAAAAGTTGAAAACAAATGGGACAAAGTGGAAAAATGTGATTTTAACAGGAAAAACTCCAGTACGGATTGAGATAAAAATATGCGGTTGGAGGCATTTGAGTACATTTAAGATGCAGACTAACGCAAAAAAATTTTCGTCACTTATCCGCTACCACCCAGTATAATAAAAAACGAAAATAGGGATTCTGTTAACAAGGCACCAAAGTCAAAAAAATTGGAACTCTTAGTTTTAGAATTCAATAGTTCCTCTTCAATCCATTTTCCATATGATTTGGGCGTTCCTGAAAGATATGTGGATACCACCATCGGTTTCAAGGTACTTGAGAAGTATAAGTTACATTTCCTCGGTAATGTAAGTAGCTTGACAAATTCCCCACTAAAAACTAATAGAATCTAGTTTAAGCGGCCCTCGACGACCTTTCAACTAAGCAAAGCTTAGCTCTTATCACCAGTGCGGCCAACCCGTTTCAGCAAAAAATCCCCTAAGTCCCCAGGAAGAACCAGAAAATCCCCCAACTTTAAGGTGCCGTTAAAAGCAATTTCGAACACAATATTGATCACAAATTGAATTATTAAGTAGGTAATAAAAGGTCATATAACAAGGAAAACAATGTAAAAGTAATTAAAGAACTCTGTTACCAACAGTAGTCAGGTACTTATGTTGAATCATGTTGTCAATAAAAGAAAAACTTGATGGGTAACTTTCACACGAGTAATAAATTTGAATAGGTTAACATCAACATAACATGGATCACCAAAAAAATTTAAACCAACAAGTATGACTAGTAAGTAAAATAGGAAAAAATACAAGTACACCCACTGTACATGATGTAGAAAGATGCATTTATTTTTCCTCCAACATTTTGGAGAAAATAATTTTTCTTGGGGTTCAAACTCCTTCCCTCTCCTACATCATCACTTACTCTCGTCTGATTTGATTTGGCAAACTGACGTTCGTGCCTGACATTGTCCGTTCGTGTCATTTGTCGTTGTTTTGAGAACGATCACTAGATAGGAAGGATCATGTTTTCATTTGTATTTATGATGAAACTCACCTTTGATTCATATGTAAGCCAGTAAAAAATAGTAAAAATCAAGGAAGGTCAAAAATCCTCCAGAAATCCCCTCCTATGTTTCATCAACCTAGGGCTCTGCGAGCCCTCAAAAATCCCCCACGTGGGGATAAATCCCCCGCGTTGGCAGCACTGCTTATCACAAACTATGAGCGCCGTTTAAGAATTTGTACCCCTGGCATAAACTACATTCTCCGTTCAAACAGCAGTTTAAACGTTGAGTGAGGTTTAAACTGGTTTTATGCCCATGAATCAATCCGTACTACAAGCGGGTGAGCCACAGTTGAGAATAAGGCCACGCATCGCTCACCAGATTTCTTGACGGCTACGTGCTGCAATGCGCGTTCCACGAGCGACAACTCGCAAACTCGGAACACCTGAGAACCCGCGAGAAGGCGGTACGTGGGCGCTTATTATTCCCCGCTTAGCTCCGCTCGCTCGCCGTGTTAGTCAATCATACTTTCGAATACATTACACCTCCCAAAACATTGATACGGGGCCAATAAATTGATTCAGCATAGTTATGAAGTACCTACATCGGCCTCATTTGAATGTTAGATTAGAAATCCTGATGTATTCAAACGCTCTTTGAGCGGACAAAAAGACAAAGGCGGGAATTCTCATCTCCGATCCACATAGCGACGTTTAGTAACGACTTCATGGAAACGAATTTACCTGTCGTCGTTTTCCGATATGGCAAATTTTCTTGTATCGACTCGGGTGAGGTAAGTACCTGCCGAGAGATCTCACTGTATTTACTTGTTGAGGGATCCCATTCGTTGCTACAACGATACTTTCGTCATCAACCTTCAACGCTACGATAATTCTCAGCAACACGTGTTTATTCTACGAACTAAATCACTTGTGGAAACCCATTTCAAAACGGAATTTTGTGAAAAAAAACGTTGTCTATTTCTAAATAAAGAGTAACAATGTTAAATCGAAATCGACGGTTAGGTCATCATCAGTAACATACAATAAAATAAGTACAATAAGTTACAACACAACAATGACAATAACCATAACAATAAGTTATTGTTTGTTACTGATGATGACCTAACCGCCGATTTCGATTAAACACTGTAACTCTATTTTTCGTGGAAATAGACAACCTTTTTTCACTAACTTCCGTTTTGTTTATTCTTGTTTTTAATTTGTTTATTCCTACAACATCAGATCTAAAGCGCTGCAAATTATTGCACAATAGTTTATTATTTCTATGTTAGATAGCCCTTCTACTCAGATCAATGGTCTATAATTATTAAACCCCGGATGTAATGTATGATCAGAACATGGCGCATCGTGCCTCCGAGAAGGGTTCACACTTTTATAGTTCCGAGACCCCGCAATTTTTCGCTTCACAGTGGAGAGGTTTAAAAAAACGGGAAAATGATGCTTGAAGTAATTTACGTTAGCGCATGTGCAGAATTGAGCAATGATTTGAGAAAAATGAAATTGGTAGGGTACAATCTGCAGCCTAACCTACAAATTCCCAGAATATGTAATAAAAATCTGATGAAAACTAGACCTTATTCTCGGAGTACACATTCACGCATGCGCATAGCTAATAATGATGCAATTATGTTGAAATTAACACGGAATGATTAAACCATTGTCCCACAACTATGCACCAAATTGGAGCGGGATCGGACGGCTGGGGCGTAAAAAATTATGCTTATAGGAATTTACGTTTGCGCATGCGAGAAACGGTGTAATAATTTGAGAGACATAAAATTGATAGGTAGTGGACCATTTACAGCCTAACCCACATATTTCCTGAAAATTTCATCAAAATCAGATGAAAACTGTTGACATTAGGCTCATTTAAAAATAAATACATATTCGTGCATGCGCCAGAGCTACTAATGATTGGATTATGTTGAATTTGCTTGGGAATTCCCAAATTAACCTCTTCCACCTAGCTCCCAAATTTGTGCGAGATCTGAAAACGGGGGCGTGAGAAAATGATGGTTGATGGAATTTACGTTTGCGCATGCGCCGAATGAAGTATTGATTTGGGAACTACGAAACTCATAGGGGACCATCTTCACCCTAAACCACACATTCCATGAATATTGCATAAGAACCGGTTGAGTATTGTGGAAATACAGCTTGTTACAAGGATTTGCGGACACACACAGAGATAGAGAGAGAAAGACACTGAACGAAAGTTGTTCAGAATAGTCTAAAACGTAAAATGCGAGTGGAAATTTTACCACTGTAAAAAAACAGCAGCCGTTAGAATTTAGTGGAGACCACAATTTTAAAATCTCTCGAACGTGAAAACCTCGAAACTTCAGCTACCTAACATTCTATTCAATAGATCCGCTAGCAGCGCGTGATTTCTCTATCTTCTCGCGCTTAGAAATTCGAAGTTTTTTTTCTATTTTCTACTATTCAACGTACAGCGTTGCGGGTGGTTTCAATCAATTCTTCGGGATTACATTCATCATTGACAAGCAATAAATTATAGTGTTACTTAGAAAGTTTTCGAGATCTCGATTTTTTGAAAATGTTTAGCCCTTTAATACAACCCTTTAGGGTTGATAAAAATTGATGCCGAGCTTCTAGGACCATCTAGACCCCAAATGTGATTTTTAACACAAGTTTCGAATAGTTTGGTCCTGTATTTTTTTAGAAAAACCGCGGACGGCGGACGGACTGATTTTTTTCTTCAAATTCTATTTTTGGATTCTACGCATCTTGAAACGTAATCCAAAAAATTTTCAGGAGGTGTTAAAATGTTTTTCTTTCTTGGTCGATTAAAAAGGTTCATTATTGAAAATAATTAACCAAAAATAGATTCTGCTTCTTTTCAAAATTCACATATGCTCAACGCACCCACTAGTTTCATTTGTACTTTGTTTTCATATTATATAATTATATATATAGCACGTCTTCTGTATCGATCTATTTTTATCATCTCCTTGATCAATGCCAAAGTTAACTGAATTACCATCTGATTTGACCACAGGCTCATCAGCTCTTGGAGAGTATTGTTTCATAAAACTCTCTCGGTTCACATTCTAACCTTTAAATTCAAGTTTGTCAAAATTAAGGAGGTATCACACATCCGTATGGTTTTTACCATACCGTTAAAATTAGGATTAATTCAAGAAATTAGGAATTCTTCAAAGTTTTGAGCGCCTTTTCAAAGCACTAGATTTTGGGTCCAATCGCTGGAGTGAGTATACCAACACCCAGCGGGGTGTGTTGTTGGGGTCAATGTCAGGCTCAAATTCTAATATTTACATGTTACTTTTCACCAATAAACGGTCACAAGCCTGTCTAACCTGCTTGAGCAGACGAGAAGTCCATTGGAGCCACCAAGAGCCAACTAATCGTCAGTCCAAATTTTGGGGGAGGGGGGGGGGGGTGCCTTATGGGTACATCGTCTGTATATTATATACGAAACGAAGCCGACTGGGCTGGACTAGCCAGCAGTATTCTCAACCCAACTTTTCGACTTGATTATTCCTCACTAGTCACCTGAGCATTCCATTCTTTTCCTACGCAGTTTCGCACTCCGGGCTTTGCTGCTCAACAGGATGCCGAATTCAGGGGTAAATTTCCTATCCTCTGATCGACAGGACCATGGTACCAAGTCAGACCATCCTATGTGCTCCACGGAGCTTCGTGTTCCGGTGCAACAGTCTTTCAACATACAAAAGGGAGAAAGCACCGGGATGTCATCCTGAATTTTACTTAACCGGATTCCGAATTGTTCGGTAAAATTCAGCTCTCCATCCTTCCATCATCTAAAGTTCAATTAGGGTATTATTAGCTAAGGTTCGAAACATTCAGTAAAGTCAGATTCAATTTCGATTTTAAATTCGCTAGACTCACTTAGCTCAACACACTTTTCCATCACGATGGTCAAAGTGCCTCGTGGAATACCCTTATGCATTCTACTTTTGAATAGATCCAGGTAAAAATTATTTGTGTTATCTGTATGGGTTACTTTTCCTTGATCCATTGGTTAATTAATGAGAAGGTAATGATTTGGTAGTGAATGGTTTTTGTCAAGTTTTACAAAATGGACATATAGTTTCCTGTTATGGATTAGTTCTTCCAAGACCAAAGGTGTACTGCCTAAATTATAACTTGGAGCAGAATGTGTGATAATTATTCTCGTGAGCGAAACGTTTGAACATATCAGGCGCTGGCGTTGTGAACGATTCCGGACCAGCAACTCCTCAAAATCAATCAAAGAGTTGCCCGTAGGATTAGCCCGAGAAACGCGTCGGTGAAAGGAAGTTTTGATCATCCACCCGGTGTATTTAGTCGAAAGTGTTGTTTTACTCAGACCTAAGAGAATGTTAGATTCAGCTGGTTAGAGACGCCTTTGCGCCCTTCTTCAAGCTCTATGAGAAGACTTAGACCCTTAACATATGTTCAGCCAACCCCCTTTCCACTTTGCCTACCCTATGCCCCCCTTAACCGAGTCCCTCACAACGTCTCTAACGCGTGATTAATGAACTATAAAATCCACCTTAATTCCCTTAACCGGGGTCTACTCCGGTTACGGAGACCCCTTCAGAAGATTCTGTTACACGCCGACTAGTGCGGAAAGTTTTTCTAACAGGATTAGAATGCGAGGGCTCGTGAGGGCGGCCTGAGCTTTAACCTGCGGGAATTTTGATGAGGTGGAACATCAAAGGGACCCAACCTATGAGAATCCAGAAAAAATGTAAGCGCAGTTACTTGTCTCTTCTTTTGCTGACATCCGACTACTTTCATGCCTTTAAAATCATTTTACTTATATTTGGATAGTTATATATCATATCTACAGTTTTCATATGTACCACAGAAGTGAACTACGGAATGTTCAATAATTCTGTTTTCGTGTTTTAGGTTGTATACCTATTTGTATAGAAAAAAAAAAAAAAAAAACGGAAGTTAGTGAAAAAACGTTGTCTACTTCGACGAAAATAAAGAGTTACAATGTTGAATCGATTTCGACGGTTAGGCCATCATCAGTAACAAACAATAACTGAACACATATTAGAAAGAACACAGCTTATATAGTCACAGTTGAAGGGAGATTGAATCCCATTGGTCGAGAGAAATGGGGGGGGGCTCTCTCCAGTACAACCAATTAAGTGCAAGCAAAGTGAAGGGGGATTATAGCTAATCAGATGAAGTGAAAGGAGGGGAAGAATTACGCAAAATTGGTTCAACAGTTTGAAGAGATTATTCCAACCTTCATAGAAATGGACTTGTCAGAGGTGAAATATATTGAGGGATATCCTCATTTAAACATTTACCAGATCTATCACTTTTGATAATTTCGAATTTTCCAAGTCCGAAGTGTCAAGTCCAAAGGTTGGTATGTTGAATATACTTGAAAAATTCGAAATTGTCCCATTTCAGCAGTGAGACCAGCACTTCTGCCTGGCACCGATAGTGGTGCCAACTCCACACCATTTTTCAGGTTTTTTCCTTTCTTTATATGTCCCAAATCATTACATTTCGAGGATTTCGATCAACCTAAAATTGAAGAGAATCAAATTTCCCACAACTTTAGACCCCATGACTTTTTTTGATGGACGAATAGGTAGTTTCCGAAAGGTACAGCCGTTCAAAGTTTCCGGAATGAGAAAATTGGTCGTTTAGCGTCAGTTTATTATGTGCATGTCTACATCATACTAGGTGGTTAGCTGCTTCACTAGTTATGATGACGTAGATAGATGATAGAGAATAGATGATAGATTACATAGCATGTGACCACCACACCGCTATGTCCTACCTTGCATTCTTGTGATATTATTCTAGAAACTCAGTGTAACACTCATTCCACAACACGGGCGACATTCAAGAGGAAATTTAATAGTAACGTAGGTATCATTTAATATAATTATGCATATATTATACCTATCTTCGATGCTTTCAAATGTCAAGAAATATAATTTGTGTTCTATCTGTTGCAGGTGAGTGGTTGACAACAACATGCGTTAACTCGGGTTAGTAAATTTATTATTATTTACCTAGTTAAACAATTATTTCAAAATCTTCACCCGAACGTAGCGAGGTTCGATTTTGATTAATCTGAACTTGTTCGATTATTTGTCTGTCAGTTGCCAGTCTGCTATTTATGCTTGGTCGTCCGTCGTCTGTCTGCTGTCCGTTTTTAGCACGTCCCCCTACCTATTGGAATTTATAAAAAAATAAATAACAGCATGAAATCCGTTTCAGATCATTTCAAGACACTTTTTGTCGACGCTTCCCAAGCCAGAATTGTCAAACCGATTTTGGAGATTATTTCTTTGTTTGATTCCAATTTCAGTCTAGTTGTGCAACTAATCTAGGAAATTTTTAATTTCAAGATGGAAAAGGGGAATGGAGAGGGTAAAGCCGAAAAAACGTGTTTTTCGGTAAGTTTTGTCGTCGCAACCCAGGCTAATTTCTCAACCGATTCCAATTTTAGTCTAAATGTGCAACAATCCTTGGAAATTTCGGATTCACTTTAGAGGTGGCGGGGTGGAGGGGATGATCTTGACCGATTTTAGTGATTTTATCTTGTTCAATTATGCATTTGATATAGTATTGGAACGTATGTCAGGACTTTCAAATTTCATCATGGGAGGGGGAGAATGGCGTGGGTGATACTGATAAATCATGATGTTTTAACAATTATTCTCGTCCGATTTTAGTGATTTTTTTTCAACTATGAATTTGATCTTCCTTTGGACCGTAAATCAGGAGCTATAAATTTCATTATAGAAAAGGGAGAATGGAGGGGGTAATACTGATAAATCATGATGTTTTAACTATTCGCGTTGTTTGATCCAGGTTTTTGTCCAATTTCGCAACCTTGGAATTTTTAGATTTACTGTCAGTGAAGGGGTTTATTGTGGGGGGGTTACTTCCGACTAATAGTCATATTTTTGTTTTTTCTCTTATTTTAATTCCCAACTCAATTCCTCAATTAAATAAAATCCCTATTTAGGGACGTCCCTGTAATGCATGCATTTTACTTACCACACGCAAGGTTTTGCTTCCGAGTCTACCTAAAGGTAGCGGAAGCATTGTTTTCACTTTTGGGAATAAAGATTAAGATGTCCATTAATATTATGATAAGTGCTTGCTCTAACATCTTGCATATTTTATTAATTTTAAAACTAAAATTAAACCCCCCTACCTTCAACATCATGTTAAAAGGTATAGCAGCAACAAATTTACAACTAAGACAAGAGGATGGGTCCTCCGAACCACTGACATCAACAAAAAGACTTATATAGAGCTCTGACGAGGCCAATAAAGCCCACTACCCCACATATCAGTTTCATCGTTCTTGACGCAATACCTCACTCTGCTCATGCGCAAATGTAAATTCTACCAAGCATCATTTTCTCACGCCCTAGTCGTCCGATCTCGCTCAAATTTGGATGATAGTTGTTGAAGGATGACAATTTGATCATCTTATATCAATTTCAGCATCGTTTTATCATTAATAGCTACTGCGCATGCGCCAATATGAAATCCTTGTAACAAACTTATTTTCCACAGTTTTTATCCAATGTGGATGCAATTTTCAGGAAATGTGCCAGCTAGGGGTTAAACGGTCCCCTATCAGTTCCATCTTTCTTGACGGAATACCCCACTCTGCGCATGCGTAAACGTAAATTCTACCAAGCATAATTTTTTCACGCTCTAGTCGTCCGATCTCGCTCATATTTGGATGATAGTAGAAAGGTGACAATTTGATCATCCTATATCTATCCATTTCAACATGATTGTATCATCAATAGCCACTGCGCATGCGCCAATATGAAATCCTTGTAACAAGCTTATTTTTCTCAATTTTCATCCGATCTGGATGAAATTTTCAGGGAATGTGCGGTCTAGGGGTAGACGGTCACCTGGCAGTTTCATTATTGCCAAATCATTACTTCACTCTGCGCATGCGTAAACGTAAATTTCATTATGCTCCATTTTTTCACGCCCTTGTCGTCCGATCTCGCTCAAATTTGGATGATAGTTGGTGGATGACGATTTGATCATCCCATATCAATTTCAACATGATTGTATCATTAATAGCTAGTGCGCATGCGCCAATATGAAATCCTTGAAACGACGTTAATTTCCTCAGTTTTCATCCGATTTTGATGAAAGCGAATACGCGGTTTAGGTTGTACATGGTCCTGTACCTATTTCATTGTTTTCAACTCATCAGTTCATTATGCGCCTGCAGAAACTCCAAAATTACATTGAGTATCATTTTTCGTTTCTTAATTTACCAACTATGACATTTAACGCTACTTCTTGATTTACCCTTTCCCGCTTTGGAATATTTCAAGATCATTTAAAACTTTTCAATGATCTATACATTCATGATTGGTAATCGAGGAAGCCATGTGCCACACCCAACTTGGTAGACGTTTTTTGTCTTTTTGTGCGTAGTACATGTTTTTGATCGAATTTACATCACTCCCTGTGGAACTAATTTCAGATAATTCTTATTTGAATGAAGCACGTACCACTTGCTTATGAGCTGAGCGCAACGAGTTCGGTCCAACAAGTAAAAAAGAAAGTTATTAGAATTTGTAGAGAGGCGTTGCCTAATAATAATCGCGCTGTTGAGATGAAGAAGTAGGTTGGCCCCTTTCGAAATTAGCGGAAGCTTCGGACGCCTAAAAAATAATTTGTACCTACAGCGTTTTGATTGAGGGGATAAATGTAGTCACACATCGATTCCTACCTAAACGGGTTTTACAACTCCTTGCTGAGTTTCAATAGCGCAAAACGTTTCTTCCGTAGTTTCAGGTTTCAGGTCTATCAAGAGAATTGCGTTAGTCATTCGAGATTTGAGACTTCACAAAATCTCCAGTTTCAATGGGTAGTCAATAAGCTCTTATGACATGTTTCATGTCTTTAAGATGGCCATTGATTCGCTGGACCGCAGGACCACATTTTGACTTGTCTCATGTCTTCAGGATGCGAGACGTTCTCGAACAATCAAGTCGAGTCACGAGATTCTAGACCCTGACCAACTGATCTGAATTTTTACTAAGGGGTTGAATTTTTGTATGTTATATATTTTTGAGATGCGAGCGTAGCGAGCATCCAGATCTCTGATCTAAGCAACAAAACTGATCTATGTAAAATCTCCATGGCGACTGGAGCGCTGGGAGTGCCACGCGGTGCTTAGTCGAACTAGAGAGCAAGTCAGGATCTAGAGTTTCGTGACTCGAGTTGATTGTCTTCAGGATGGATCGTGAATTTTTGCAGGACCGCGAGACGAGCAAACTTAGTTATGGTAGTAACATGTGGGTAGTTAATATCATGTGGAGGAAAGACTATCAAATAATTACCTTTTGAACATAGGATGTTGAAATCTGACAGGAGGCCTCTCTGGCTCTCTGGGATAACAACAAACGATTGAAATGATCAGCTCTTTCATGATTTCTTTAGGATGTCCCGTGGTTTGAATTTTTGCAGGACCGAATTTTTTGCAGGTCCACGAGTCGAATAAATTTAGTACCAACCACGTACTCCAAGTACTCACCACGCTCGACGTTGCTCAACTTCGCTAATCGCATGAGAAACGGTTCATTGCAACGCCTAACCCGTACGGCTCATGCCGATTTGATTCAAATCAATCAGGCAAACTCCAATTCATAAAATATTTAGTTAATCTATGATGACAACATAATGGTCGGTTCCACATTTCTTTAAAGTAGTATCGATTTGCTCATTCTGGTTTGTCAATGTTTATTCATTCAACGGCTCCGCAAATTCGAAATGAATTTAATCCACGTGCGTTAATTGATGTTAACTCGTAAAACAGTTGAGGGTTTTGTTTCGAACCCATTTGCGGCTCACATTGGCTTACGTCAAGTTGTTTTAGTGAGACCAAAAATAATGGAGTGCGTGTGATTCCTTAGTTGCCTTGTAAATTGCCGAAGAGTTACTTGTAAATGCTTTCCAACGGGATATACTATAAGTGGCTGTGATGCGAAATCTACTATTTCCATTATAAATTTTCAATCAATAAAATATAAAACGTAAGTAATGCATGCATTACAGGGGCATCCTGTCCTGTCACAAACCAAGATGAATCGGGAAATCAGTATGTAGAGATCGCATAAAATCAAAGAGCGACCAGCACTTTCAGCTGTGGTGTTTATAAATCCTTTCCATTTATTTTAGGCTCTTTCGGGTTCGCAGTTGTCCATGATTGGTCTCTTTCCCGAATCGAAATAGTTTACGAAATATTTCATGGTTGATTGTATAACATTCGAATGGGATCTGTTGGTCACATCGAACATGTACCAAACTACCGTTTAGGTGCAGCCTACCTAATCATATGTTCCGCTGTTTTTGAATAATCTCCGAACAAAATAAACGACTTATGCTCTACTATATTACCAGCATCTATAGATACCTACGTGAAAATAATACCTAATAAAAGTAATCAGTTGACGCACTTGAGTGACATCCTGCCGTCACTCAGGATATTGCACCGTTGAGCTGAGGGTGTAACTCACCTCAACGCCATTTTTCGTTTATGAATCCCGTTAAGTGTACATTTGGGTTTAACACTCAGTGCACCCTCAGGGTCGCCCTCAAATCACGTCTATAGATGAGTGCATGAATTCCCTTATCGAAACACTTAGAGGCCCACTCAGACTCAATTCCCGTATATGAATTCCGCCCATAATGTTCTTTCCAACGCCAACGGTACAATTTTCCCTTTACTCAGTCAATTAGTGAAGTTATGGTCGTTTTAGTGAGGCAGAGTCGAACACACGAAAAAAATCTGAAAAAATTATTATCCCGAGAACAAAGCGTTAAAAAACCTTCAAGAGGAACTTTCGATTAGCAATGAGCTTTAAAATCAATCCCTGAAGTTTTGATGTTTCTTTCCGGACTCCCTATCCATCTAGCGTTCAAACTTCTCGACTCGAACTATGTTCTTCAATTAAACGTTTTTCAGTTAATTCCGTTTTTTCATTAGTACGCAGTTTTGAGGACTTTATAAAGAATACATTACTTGTGGAAAGTGAGAAAATATTGTCCTAATGTTCTTCTATCCAGGAATATTCCCACGGGAATGTCCTCGGTACTCATCAGCGAGATGACCCCACGATTGAGCTTTAGGGGAGAAAAAATCATAAACTGTGTCGCGAATGGTTTGAGTGCTGCGGTTTTGGAGGGATTGGTAGGAGTGAGGTGACACTCAGGTAATGGTTGGTACCTGAGAGGCTGCTTTAGTTACTTTTAGTGGGATGACTTTGAAAGGGAAGGCATTCCGCACCGTCACGCTTTGACTTAGGAGGCTGCGGGAAAGAGATGAAGAGGTACAATCTCTCTGCATTATGCACTCCGCTTCAAGACCTATTCGTCAGAAATATTTAGTAAGACTATAATATTTGTATTATTTATCCGGACCAGACAAGGTCCGATCTCAGTTGTTGTACCTGAGTGAGCTCTACTACGAACTGTGATATCTGATCTGTGATATATTTATATACATCTAGTCGTAGTTTTATTTCACTTAACTGATTTTATATAATAGCATGTATATTGTTATTGGCCTATTTTACATCCAGTCTTAGTTGTATTACTTTATTTTTGGATTTTTTTTAAATCCACTTTGGGGACTAAACAGTGGTTATCACTGTACCCCTCATTTTTTCCCCCTCCGAGTTGCCTGTGGAGTCCATGATGGCGCTCCTTTTTAGTCAAGGATGGCCTGTAGCGCCCAATAATAGTGTCAAACTTATTTGTTATCATTATAGACTGTTTAAAAATCAAAAGTAAGAAATTGAATAAAAACAATTATTTCTTCAATATTGATATTACATATATAAACTAAAAGAAATTTTTTTTGCTCCTACCACTCCCAATTTAATCAACCATTCAACATTTTTTTTAAGCGCTAATCGAGAACACAAAAGTGAAAATTTCAGTGGTTGGTGGGGGGGGGGGGGGGGGGGGGGGGTCAACAGCTCGGTAAACAATGTAAATAATATAGTTGGGACTTCTTGGGGTGAGTGAGAGAGTAGGCTTTGGTGGAACAACATTTCCTAGTGATATAAACCGTGTATCGTTCACTTCAATTTTATTGTATAACCGCAGGTATTACAAGGAGTTCTCCGAATACATTTTAAAAATAGCACATATCTTGTCTTCATTTCTGCCTCAACAAACAATGTTAGACTTTTACGTATGATGTATCAAAAAATTACTTGTGCATGTCTTCATAATTTACGTATAATAAATGAGCACTGCACAGTTAACATAGATCACAATCAATAATGCCTTCACTCCACTACCAAATTTTAATAATAATCCCGAGTCATTGCCAAAATTTCCAAAGCGGTGTTGATGTTCGTTCTATCTCTTGTAGATTTTAATGTTCTTCTTGAACCATCTTGGGCAAGAGTTGCTTCGTAAATTCTCGTGTTCGTCAGTCGTAGAACTCTGATGTATTAAATTGGGATCCCTTGAACTTGTAAATGTTCTGGCGTAGGTACTTCAGATTTAGGGAAATTATTAGCAAAATGAATGTTAACTGGTCTACTTCTAGAAGGTTGGATGGTGCCTAAACGCCTTACAGCTATAACTTCATAATCTTCAAGAACGCAATTTAATTCCGTTCTAAAAATGTCCATCACCTTCCTCTTGAGAATATTCATGTTTTGTTTCCCTTCTAGAACGTTATGACGAATAAGATCGTTTCTGTTGTCCGTGTGCCGGTTCTGTGTATCGTAAACTGTGTATCGTAATGGTGTGGCTGACCATCTAGAACTATATTAAGATTTCCATAGAATGGAAGAAGCAGAGATTTCAAAAATAGTTGTCTCTGGGAGAAAACTTTAAATTCACTTGAATGCATTTAGATTGGAGTTAAAACGCCTCTTTCCCGAATTGGGTAATTAGACTTTAGTTTATAGATCTATAACAAGTAGAATATGGTGATAGAACGAAGAGTTATAATAGGAACGAAGAGCTGGGATTTTAGCGAATTTTGGAAGAAAATAAAGCTATTGCAATAGCTCCAAAAATTTTAAATCGAAATTTTCGAAAATTCCTTTTGTTAAAATACGTTTTGAGGCATTATGAAACGAATCCTAGAGTAGAACAGTTTTTCATAGACTATAACTCACCCAACGATTGGGGTAAAAAAAAAATCCGTTCCTGCGCCAAAAAATCAAGCTTTTAAAAAAAGGATGAGTTTTTTAGCCATCACCTTTTGAGAACATTAAATTTGTGTATAAAAACGGATGAATATCAATAAATTTGTATTTTTCAGAAGAATTTTACTAAAATGAAGTTTATCAACGTTGAAGTATAACATTGCAAAATTCATCCACAAAATTATGCAGAAAAACTAATTCCATTAATATTAGCTAAAAAAATTTGTTAATACTTGCTGAAAAATCGATAAAAACTGCTTCGCGTGTAATTAGTGGCGTCGCACATTGGGCCAGAAACAGATTTTAGGCGGACAAAATTATATTATGAGCTATTCTTATTCTAATTCCGAATATATTCTTACCGGCTGTTCGACACTACCAATTATTTTGAGTTGGGAATTATGTGATTTGTAGCGATTCACTATGTACCATCGAGGCGATTAGGGACTTATATTCTGATGATCCCCCAATAAAAAGCCAACGTGGATCGCTACACCAAGCCACGACATTGGGCTCAACTATAACTTTTATGTGGGTACCGAGCCATGTGGGTATTCTTGGCAATGAGTGTGCAGATGCTCTTGCAAGGAGAATCATTGGTGATAACTCCTTATACATGTTGCCTATACGAATAGAGGATCAAATCTCCTACATGCAACATAAAGCCAATTCCATCAGGCATGAGCAATGGCAGGGTGAGGTCACTGGTCTGCGTGGTTTCCTTCAGGACTTGATCCTGGTGGGTCCTTTCTTAACCCCACTTACAAGGAGGGATCGAATAGTGGTCAACATGGTTACCACTGGCCATACCCGTCTTACTCATAGACACCTGCTTAGTGCAGAAGCTCGAGATGTAGTTTGTGGAAGGTGTGGGGGTGATCGGTCCATCCGCCACTATCTGAAGGACTGCCCAGCCCTTGTGGACCTCCGAGTCCAGCATCAGCCCCCTCAGTGGGTTGACGTTTCATCCGGACCAGACAAGGTCCGATACCTGTTGTACCTGAGAGCCGCTGACCTCTACTACGAACTGTGATATGTGATCTGTGAAATATTTATATACATCTAGTCGTAGTTTTATTTCACTGTGCTGATTGAATATAGTAGCATGTATATAGTTATTAGCATATTTTACATCTAGTCTTAGTTGTATTACTTTATTTTTGGTTTTTTTTTTTAGTATCCACTTTGGGGGCTGAACAATGGTCATCACTGTACCCCTCATTTTCCCCCCCCCCCCCTCCGAGTTGGCGGTGGAGTCCATGATGACACTTCTTTTTAGTCAAGGATGGCAACATGTCTCCCCTTAGAATCGTTCGACTTCCAGTGTCCCTTTAGACACCTTGTTCAATGCCGCTAATGACCCTTCTGGTTGAGGTGCGGCTTGAACCTTAATAAAAAAATATATATTTATTCCTACCCCTATGCCATGTCCCTGCACCTATAATAGCTTCTTCGACCCATAAAATTGATTTTGTCAATTTTTTCACTTTTTGACCTTTTGAACTGACCTACATTTTTTCGTACGAAAGAAAAGTTGTAGGGAAGAATGGGGTAATACTGCCAGGTAATACCATAAGCATATTTGTCTATCACAGCCCAGGTTTGAACTCAGGAGCTTCAGATTTTGAAGGAAATTATAAAAAAAACATCTCCAGTAGTGAATTACAACGTTTTTGTGTAGCAACTTTATATTAGTGAACAACAATATTTACGAGACCCTTGTAAATGGCGGTATTACCCCAGCTAGCTGGGGAAATACGACCATGGGGTTAGGGTAATACTGCCATATGAAATCAAGGAGGAAATGAACAGTCTCATCAGAACATCGGAATAACGATTAATTGAATTTCAAAAACTCTTCCTGGCTAGTTTCTCACCATATTGGGAACTTAGTTGGCAAGAAAAGGATTCACAAAAGCTTGACAAAAAATTTCCATATCCGAATAGTAAAATTGGAACAAAATAATTACTGGTAAAATAATGTTGGTTCTTCACTGAATTATTGTAAACTTTCAACGCTGAACTCGTTAAAAAAGAAAGATTATATAGCATTCCAGATTTTAAAGTTTTAAATTTGTGCTCTTCTCCAGGTCGCAGCAAAATTCACAAGATAAATTAAATTCAAATTAAAAAATTCACAAAAAAAACCAAAATCAAAACGGTAGCAAGAAGAGTGGAATCTTACAAAGATTATGTTAATTTAGGAAGGCAGTAACCTAGTGTACAATTATTCAGTAGACAGGTAGGTAAACGTCTAGTAAATCACGATGAGGTGCTTATAGAGATAAGCTATCATAATATAATTCTCATTGTAAATATTAATTTACATTTTAATTACTCAGAATCAATAGAAATAAGTGATTATTACCACAAAAAACTTCCAACAAGTCTGATGATTGGAGCATTGGGGCAATACCGCCATGGCGGGATTGCCCTAGATTCGGTGTGACGGTATTACCCCAATACACTTTTCGAGATAAAAATCATTAAAAACTACAGTTTTCGTAAAAAAATCATGAAGTAATGGGTTGAAATGATTTTTCTACGTCATCATGCTCAACAATTTACATAAACGTAAGAAAAACTATTACTTACCACGCAAACTCGACAACAGTAAAACTAGAACGCCAACCTTCTAAAACTGTGAACTCGCTTATCTTTGATGAAAACAAATTAATGACCCCAAACCAAATTTTCCAACATTACTGCTGATCTAAAGATGCCGATATTTGGCTACAAGATTTGTCACTCAGATGGTTAAATAATTATATGGGGTGGCGATATTCCCCGACTTGGCGGTATTACTCCCCTCTCCCTTAGAAGAAGAAATTCTACATAGAATGAGACTCCCACGAGCTCTCTAACTCTTTTCCTCGATTTTTGGCGATTTTTCAAAGTTTTCGTGGCCTGTCGTTCACTAACCACTTTTATGGAAATTCGAGACAAGTAAGCTTGTGAAAATTTCCTATAATAAGCTACTCCACTGGAGTTTTTGATTTGCATTCGTGCAAATGGGAATATTTTTAATGCCGAAACAGTGGTGTAGCTAGGTCATTCCTCATGGTGGGGCAACAGTAAAAAATTTTGTTTTATTTTATAGATTTAGTATTCATTTCTAGTACTTGCTGGATATACGGAGTCTGTATAATAAACAGTATGTAAGTAGGTAGATTTCCAATGGTTTTTTTGTGATGATTTGAAATCACGTGCGCTTTCATATTCACAAACCTACCTATGGATTATTAAAGCATACCTAATACCATTTAGAAAAATATTATCCAATCAACTAATAATCAGAACGTTGAAAACTACGATAAATACGAATACCTACGGATGAACTGAGGAGCACTAGGCTTATATAGACTATTGAACTAGACTTACTACTTGCAAAATCATATATTTAGGTGCGTATGTGGTCGTTTCCCTTTCACAGGTTCATACTCAATTGTTACTTCAGCGCAATAAACACTTTTTCTGGGCAATATCACACAATTGAATTGTATAAGTATGCGGAATAAAAAATGGGACAAGAAACCGAGAACGACAAACAACAAAATGTAAATAAAACAAACTCAAATCAGCAAATGATAGGTTAGGATAGAAATATTGCTACAATATTTTATTATTTTAACCTTTGCTATCAAACTATTTCAATCACCACAGAAGGCTTCTATTTATTGTTTCTTTTCCTTTCTCTCTTTATTTTTACTGTGATTTAGTTCGTAAATGGTACAGAGAAACGATATAGGTACCTACCAACAATCGAAAATTAATAAAGGAATACGGGAAACAACCAAGCTTGATCAAGTAGGGGAAGTTCGTAAGGGAATTTGGTGGACACTGAACAATGGATATTTTTCTAGGGAAAAATTGCATATGGGATAGCCCAAGAAGGTAGTGGGAAACGACTTGATTTGAGTTTGCAGTATCCACATTTCCGTTTCGTTGACTGGTGATTATACTCCTCTCCGAGGGGCTGAACAATAGAGAGTTCCTAAAGCGATAGGGAGATAGAAATGAGACGCCTTATCGTGAACGGAAAACACTACTGCGCATGTGTGGGCTGATGAGGCGCCTCATCTCCAATAAAGGCCGTATCACACTTGCATTTTTTTAGCTTATTTCTCGCATTTTAAATGTTCGAAGGTGAAGAAGGCAAGGAGCTTTTTCCAAGGTCAGCTTTTTCGACCACTGCGCATCCTGGCGGAGCATTTTTAAACTCATCTGGGAAAATTAAAATGCTAAAACTTAACCCTTGGGAAGGTAACAATTCAATGGAAAACCCCTAGAAGCCCTAACCTGACAGACTTAATAAAACTGCATTCCGCCAGAATGTGCTGTTTTTTCACTTATTCCTCTTCAACATCCACAGCTGACCTTGGAAAAAGCACTTTGCCTTCTTCACGTTCGAGCATTAAAAATGCGAGAAAAAAGCTGAAAAAATGCAAGTGTGATACGGCCTTAAGACAAATTTATTTCACCTAAACATAAGATGCTTTATGCCGAACCAACCTATCTCATCTCTTCCTCCCTATCGCCAAGTAACCTTACACATCGATAACAGTGATATTCATTTCTTGTTGGTATTCATGATTAATGAAAATTATATTCATTTTCTTGTTCATAAATTTTCAAAACCTGCCATTGAGAAACCTTTTCGTGAATAAGAAAAGAACTAGGAAACTTAGAAATGCTGGAAACTGAACACACGGGATATGCGGGAAATTCCCTTGGTGGTTCAGCGTTACTTGAAGATTACTAGCGTCACTCTAAGATGAAATACTAATTCAACCCTCTTGACTTTATCAGGTTAGCATATGCTATGGCTCGCCTCAGATGATAAAATTACCAAGCACCTTATCCCAATATCCATGCCATTCTGCCCTAACACAAACGAACCTAATAAGAAGTTATTTATTTCTAAGAGCGTCTAAATTTGGTAGGCAACCGGATCCTTATAATTATAATAGTAATTGCGTTTTACTAATTACCTACATTCTCCAATTGAAGGTGTTATGTACCTACTGAAGTTACCCTGCACCTCCTCAAACCACGCCACTGTGCCGAAAAGTCTGTTTTTTTTTTACTCTTCCACAAAGTATAAGTACCTACATAGTTAGGACACATTGAAAATATAACTCAGTTTGTTGGACACGCACTTCGCCGTAGTTAACATAATATTGTTGGATAAATCGAGAGCTTTCGAACGAATGGTCAACGAATTTTGTGGGATGAAAAACGACGAAGTACCATTTACCTAGCAACGACTCGGTTGTAGGCGGAATTATCACTGTAACACTATATGTTTCGTGCGCGGAAAAAAATTGACTCGCAAAAATTGCTAGGACTCCTGGGCTAAAACATGATACATGTTAATATCTCAATAATATAGCCAGTAAATTAGCCACATCAAATAATATTCTTGTACCAATAGATTCACTGCGTAGTTAGTAATGATCACTATTCGCTAACTATGACTAATAATTTCATCATTAGTAGTAATAAAAACTAACGGTAGTCTATTGTAATTTCCCTCCCGGATTTCTTAACCCAAGTTGATTAGTTTACGTTTATTCAGGTGAAAAAAACGGATAGTAACAGGGGAAAGAACATTCGGAGTCATAGCATTAAAACTCTCATCAACTTGTTTACTCCTTAAAAATACCTTTTAGACGACTTAATGACGGGTCCATGAAGGCTAATTATATTATCTGTCTGACAATATTAATACGTTCATTAGGAGGCAATTGCGTTTTAATGAACCTCTTGCAGGTTCATGAGGTCATTGGAAACAGTTACATGAGGTGACCGATTGGAATTCAAGAAATTAGGGAATCGCCCGACGTCTGGCGCTTAATATTTTTGGGTTTGGATGGAAGAAAAGGTTCCTCGGACGAAGATGGCCGGCGAATGCCGAACTCGAACGGATGAATGAGGGTTTATTTGTGTGGAAAACCCAATGGGGTGTCATTAGGTGAATATGGAAAGTCAGACATAGCAAACAGCTAAGCATATTTTGCAATATGAAAATAAAGAAAATCTTGCTTAAATGCTATTATTTCAACATTGCAAAATGATTTACGATTATAAAAAAGTTCCAGTCATGCAGCATGATCATATGAGCAAATTTTCGTAAAGTACCGTATTATATCGTATTAATTTATTTTGAAATTTAAGCTCAATTCGGGTTACGTCTGAGTGCCTCAGTGTCAATATCTCTCATCAATTCTGTCTGTGGTAAATCCTTATCAAGCCCAAAATTATACGTAGTTTTAGTAGGATTTAGAGGAAATTTTGAGCGATTATGCGAGTTAGCTACTGGACGGTCACCTATAACTTGATTGTCATAGAATCTACAGCAGCTCTTGCGCATGAGCAAATGTGAATATTTTAACGTCGATTTCTCATAATCTATGGTACGATGGTACGATTTCGTTCAAAGTCTCATTGGGTAAGTAGATCTTTTAGAAAGGCCCTATGTTGCAATTCCTTAAATATTAACTATTGCGCATGTGCAAAACTAAATTTGATTGACACAGACAATACTCCACTCAACTTGGCAAACATTTCGGATGTCTGTTACTAAGAAAGCGTTTTGACTCTGGAAAAGGGATAGCAGACCAGTTAAAAGTGTACACGTTAACAAGTACAGGTACTTGTAATGCACAGTAAACTAGAACAAGTGTTTCATCAAAACAAAGAGAAATTTACAATTGTGTTACAAGTGTAACAAAAAAGAAAAATGGCTTGATGGGACAAACAAAATGAACAACGTCAAGTGGGATGCCGAAATTGAAGTTTTGCAGCGAATCATAATATAAAAACGTTGTTAAGTACACGATAGGATGTTTATCGTTCATGACAATGTGTAATGATTGGAATACATGCTAATTATAAACTGGAAAGTGTGTATTTGATTTCAACTTATTCTGATGGCTGGCATAATCGGATTTTTCTCTTTCATTCAGCGGAAATGATTAATCAGTAATCAAGTCGTAATGCTGCTGGGGTAGGATTGTCATGTGTAACTTGGAAATTATATTCACTTTGTTCTTCAATGAAGGGGAGATCCTCAATACCCGATCAGGAAAAATTGCACAGGGTCACGCACCATTTAAATCTTTCAAGGGTCTCGGAAGACATCCTAAATCTCTCGTTAAACTCAAAAATACCCACGAAATGAGCGTTTATTCGTGGCCGACAAAATCTTGGGTGTCTTCTACGCTGAATGCTTCTTACTTGTCTGTATTCTTCAGCAGAAGATGATTCCCACACATTAAACACCGAAAAATTGTCAACTCACAATGCTGGAAAATAACAAGTTTACAGGTGAACGGACGTAGGTTAAAAATCGGCCATTTTTTACAACTGTAAAACAGTGACTTGTTCAAAATGATGGGGAAACACTTGTAACTTGTCTAAATTCGCCTGTACACTTGTTAATTTTCACAGTGCATTACAAGTCTACACTTTTACCTGTATGAAACGCTTGCACACGATATCGCCAATCGATTGAAATTTTCTACAAGGAGAATGTTCAAGTTCAAGATTATTTTGGAAACTAACGCCAATATCAACGAATTTCGACGCAAAAAATAGGCGAAAAATTGTCAACTGGTTTAGGTGTCATTCGCCTGTCATTTTCACAGATAGCAGGTCAGGCTTAGAAAACAAACAAGGTTCTTCCCATTCTATAACCTTTGTTAAACTTTTAGAAACGACGGTTTGCCCAAGTACGGAGGCCCTCCTGATTGCCTCGTCACGTTATTTTCCAACCACTGCAACGACTGTATGAATCGGAAATCACGTTTCGTGGAAAGTAGATCGGGACAAAGCGCATTAAACGAAAAAAAAAAAAAAAAAACGCTTTGGTTAGCCGGATAGTTAAATGGAAGGTTAAAGCCGCAGAGTGGCATTCCTGAATAGTGTTTATAAAGGTTCTTCCCAAAGAGCAAACCGGAGAGTTTGGGATGGGAGAGAATTGGTGGTGGGACGAATTGGAGGGGGGGGGGGGGGGGGGGGTCCACTCGATGGAGTAAAGCGATGCAGACGGATTCTCTGGCTTCAATTGGCACGTAGGATAAAAATTTAAGGTGACCGGAGCCCCGAAAAACTCGTTTCCGGAGCGCATGGACGAAACCAGTTTAGTTTTATAGCAACTGCCGAGCACTGGAGCCAGTGGTGGCTGTGGTGGTAGTGGTGGTAAGGGGGGGGGGGGGGGGGGCGCACTAGCCCTCCGGGTTTTTTGGACCCCCGAGCTCTCGGCCTTCGAAATTTGTCGCAGCTTCTCCGCCTCTGCTAGGGAGACCGAATGGTTCGGGCAGATGGTGACAAAACCTCGAGTTATCAGATTATAGCTCTTGTTTCAATGTCGTGTTTTTATTTGTTGCGGAAGTTTCTTTCTCTTGAAATCGTTGAAAAACAGTAACAAAGAGATTCGAAGTGAGTTTTGGTTTAAACCCCGATTCAGAAACATAAATAATAAATTGTGAGCCGCGTTCCATCTGGATATTGCCATCTTTATTAACAGAAAGATCGGTATGTGAATCTGTTTGAATACGCTCACCATTACTTCTTTTTGGAATATTAGCAATATACTCCCGGATATTTGGTAGTGCCAACATTCATAGGTGGTGAATTGTTTGGTGAAGTAGTAGTGACGCAAAAAAGCGGCACCGAGTAGGTTCAACATATTCGTGGAACGTAGCATCGTTGCATATTCGGAGAATCATTGCGCAGGATGCCCAAGATATTAATCAATACTGAACGAAAACTGTTGGTGTTATGTTACGATTTTACATTTGTACATGCAAGAGAATACCATTGATCCGGAAGTGATGCAGAGAGGCGGACCTGCAACACAATTTAAATGTTATTATGAAGATCTACTGCGTCAGACATTATAAGGTAGTAGGAAAATAAAACGCAGGTGTAACGAAGTTGTTGTGGGCTTTTAATGCTAACTTAACGTCATTCCTTGCGAAAGGCTCAAGAGATGATTTTTATTTAATAATCATATTTATTCAAATTCTTACAATTGTTACGAACTTAGATCGCCCCAGAGGTGCAATGGGGCCTAAATCCGCACTCATAGAGAGAGGGGTGTGTGACAGTACCATAAGAGATACAACTCGTACTAATTGCATATGTGCTATGTTCGGAGAAGATGATTCTCCGGTTCTCGGATCCTCATCTATCGCCAACCACAGCATTTCAAGAACTTCCTGGCGCGGGAGCGATGGACGCACATTCTCTTGGATCTCACGGGGTTTTGCGAGAGCTTTCGGGGAATGCTGTGCCCCCTCTCTCAGGCTCTGTAATTTATTAACCGGTATGAATGAATACAATTGTAAATTTCAAAAAACGTGTATCACGTTCAAACAAAAATCTCAAAACATCAACCCTAGTAGGTAGATAATTTCTCAACAAAATCTGCTCCACAAAAACAATAAAAAACAACTGAAAAATCTAATAACAATGGGTCAAATCAACAGATATAATAAAATAACAAATCAAACTTACAACAATCAACAGAAAGCTACGTCCTTCCTACTCCCAATCCATTCTGTCCTCCAACATGGCACTCCCAGACCACCCAAACCTTGCTTGTTAGAAGGATTAGAGGACACATTAGAGACACTCCCAGACCACCCAAACCTTGCTTGTTAGAAGGATTAGAGGACACATTAATGAATGGGTGGCTAGAAAAACGATGCCTGTAGCTTTTTTCGCCAAATCGGTTTTTGATGGAAAAATGTTCTATGTTGTTTGCCTGATCGAATCCAACCTTCAAGTAGTTGGTTTTTACACCACTTGATAATTGAAATTGTGTTAGAAAATTGGAAATGACTCTCGTGTTTCGTGCAAAAACCTTCCATGTTGTCGCGCGTTTGCCTAGCAATTAACGCTGCAACGCTACGATGTATTGCTTGTTGTGTGGTTTTGGAACTTGAAAATTGAATAGGTACTGTAAAGTTGTAAACCTTGTTCCCACCATGGATATTTCTACTGGCGGCTTAGAAATCGTGTATAATCGTAAACGCGTTATCACTTCGTTGAGTGAAATGATTAGAAGCGTAAAAGTTTAAGAGACAGTGAAAAATTATAGACAGCCAATCGCGGAAAGAGTGATGTGGTCCTTGAAAAGGTTCCACCTTCCGATCCTTGAGGTTGTTAGCAACGCGTGAGAAACAGGGATGCTTCTTAGTCTTGGGTGTGTACGAGTACAAAGGTTATTTCGTCAGTTTTACGATTCAACATACAATGAACAGTATGTTGTCAAAAATTATCAGGATTAGGGTCAAAACGAATAAAAGTCCTTATCGCCGAGCTTTCGGTTTATATAAAACCATCATCAGGGCTCAAGGAAATAGGACTCAAAAACTAAAGGCTAAAATTGAAAATATGTAAGGAAATTTTTTTTTTCTTAAATTTTTCAATTTTAGCCTTTAGTTTTTGAGTCCTATTTCTGTGTCAACCGTTGTTATACTCCAACTGCAACCAGTTCTTGTTTTTGTTATGACGCTTAAACTCGCGATCCATGACCGCGTTCCATATTTTGACACCACAGAAAATCCTTGAGCCCTGATGATGGTTCTATATAAACCGAAAGCTCGGCGATTAGGACTTTTTTTTGTTTTGACCATTATCCTGATAATTTTTGACATCATTCTCTTTTACTACTCAAATTCATCAAACTACCAACGGGAAACGCGGAAATGGCGTTGCTCAGGTAAATCAGATTCTACCTCAACACGACAGCCGTCTTTTGATTATAGTTTGAATTATTACCCCCACTCCCTCCCTCCCTCCCTCCCCATATACCATATCGGTTTCAGAACACCAAAACCTGAATGATCATAGGTAACAATGATGTTTGCAAACCAATCGTACGCTTTTGCAACACTGATGTGTGGAAAAACGTTGAATGTTGGTTTTCCGATGGCCAGCTGCTGTTTCAATATTACTCTTCACATTAATCGCTGGCGTGTAAAATTGAACTTCTGCTACATTCAACGTTTTTCCAGCCACCCTGAAAAAGGGACGAGGAATAGATCTGGGGAACGAGCAGAAATTCTGGGAGTCCGATGACCCACTTATACGACACCGATTTCATGATCACCCAGTAATCTGTAATTATTCTATGGTAGGAGTTATTGTTAACAACCAGGGTTGCCAGTCCGATGACCCACTTATGCGACACAAATTTCATGATCACCCAGTAATCTGTAATTATTTTATGGTAGGAGTTATTGTTAATAACCAGCGTTGCCAGTCCGATGACCCACTTACACGACACCGATTTCATGATCACCCAGTAATCTGTAATTATTCTATGATAGGAGTTATTGTTAACAACCAGGGTTGCCAGTCCGATGACCCACTTATGCGACACAAATTTCATGATCACCCAGTAATCTGTAATTATTTTATGGTAGGAGTTATTGTTAATAACCAGCGTTGCCAGTCCGATGACCCACTTATACGACACCGATTTCATGGCCACCCAGTAATCTGTAATTATTCTATGATAGGAGTTATTGTTAACAACCAGGGTTGTCAAGTGTCCGGTTTTGGCCCGGGCAGTCCGCTTTTTTAACAAGCAGTCCGGGCGAAAATCACTCTGAAAACCGAATGTCCGGTTTTCCTAGGAAGAGCGGCACATTTCCAGTTGTGGATCCTATCCATGGTTGCAATTCTACGAACTCAGCCGTGACTTCTAGAGGACCTACCGATCGATTTATCTTTTGAAAATCGACCATAGAAAGCTACCTAAACGTCCATTATCGTAAACATTTGTACACTTATGATATTGTTTCATACGAAGAAACCCTCGATCTCTTCCATTAGCCATTAATTGTGCATTCGCTCTTTCAGTTTTAGACGGAGGTGAATAATCTTGAAACTAGACTTAATATCGTGATTTTTGTAGCTAAAATGTAGAGTTGTCGGCTATCTATTGATTCGAACGTTTTCTGCCATTCTAGTAGGTATGCAACCTACATAAATATGATTTTATAAACGTTCTTAAATACCATCACTAATTAGTATTGTTTACTGTTGTTTATTTATCGCAGTATTTACTCTCATCCAGTCTTCCTGACTTTTAGACTCAATGAATCAATAAAACCAAAAATTAATCATTTCCAGCTGTTTATCATGTAATTATGTAAAAACTCGGAAACGAGCATAAATGTCAACCTCTGTATGTTCTTCTAACATATAATTTGGCTATAATGTTCAAGTCGTTAAATTTGTAAGCCTTTAGTGGTTTCTAAGCAAATGGTGGGTAGTACCTAATTATTATGTTGTCGGTTATTCTTCAGTCTTCTTAACGCGTGTGATACGTGTCCTTCCATTATCATAATAGGGATGAATAAAGGGGTACTTGACGGTTGTAATTATCGGTACACAAATATGTATTTAAAATATCACATAGAACATAAATGACTCCAATTTAAGAAAATATATTTAGTTTTTATTAATGTATTTTAGCAAATCAGAAAGGTAATTCATATCAACTGTCAATCATATACACATCAATAAATTATTGAGCTGCATACGTCGAGCTTATAACTGTATATTTTTTGACATTTTATGTCTTTACTTTGGCACATAAACGAAAAAAGCGTTAAGTAAAAAGTACCTAACTAAGCAATTCGTAAACGAGTTCCACTATCTGCTTTACAAGCAGATACCATGTTACATGGATATGTCTTTGATTGGGGATTTCATAACGGTTGTCCTCGAGAGTTGTAAACAAATCCTTTAACTTTAAACAAATCCCTGGGCCGCATCCCGACTAATTCCAACAAAACAA
Source organism: Adelphocoris suturalis (assembly GCA_030762985.1). NCBI lineage: Eukaryota > Metazoa > Arthropoda > Insecta > Hemiptera > Miridae > Adelphocoris > Adelphocoris suturalis. The sequence goes on along the minus strand of CM061042.1, from coordinate 46,327,660 downwards.
CGGTTTACTTATAGAAATGTTGAAAATAACTGTGGTACTGTGGAGAGAAGCCACTACAATGAGTTGTTGTTAACAGTCGACTGTTGTCAAGAGGATGAAAATGTTTCCTATGGAGTGGAGTAAATGATGCTATTGCTTTACGTTAAGAATATTGTAACCGGCTTATTGAAATTGTTTATAGTCCAATCAACTTAGTTTAGGAAAGTAGCCAGGTACGTAAGGAGGGGGAAATTGGTAGCTTGAGATGTGAACATTTATCACATAAATCAAGCGCTTTCCAACGAGTGGCAAACGATTTCTGTGCGATGAAAACTGCGGAAGTTCCATTCCCCTAGCAGCGGCTGGGTTGTACGTGAAAAACACTGAAATTGTGACACAAATTTTGCGTGACGGAAATATTTGGTTGACCCCCCAGAGCAAAAACATATCCATGTCTAAAGCGTTACGGTTACCTAGTTTTCTGATGATTTCCGCTTATAACCGAGTCGTTGCTAGGGAAATGGTACTTCGTCGTTTTTCGTCCCACAAAATTCGTTGACCATTCATTCGAAAGCTCTCGATTTATCCAACCATATTATGTTAACTACTGCGAAGGGCGTGGCCAACAAGCTGAGTTATGAGCATGGTTATAGTGAACATGATTGCAACCGCTTTTAATTTCTGATGATTTCATTGAGCTGGTGTTTCGATGATTTGATTCATAGCAGGTGATCCGAATATTGCGAGAACAGTTTGATTTGTGAAGTGGCTGTTAAATCATTTCAATAGGTAATTTCTATACTTTACTCTCTAGGAGAAACTGTAATTTCGTATGTAGCCTCTTCAGGATATTTACTTGACGATCCCAGGGTCCGGATCAGCTGAGTGGCTCTTAGAGCTTGCATACGAGTCTGCAACTAAAGACATAAAATTTCCCAATGTGTTGCAGACTCGTATGCAAGCGTTTTATTTTTTGAACAGTTTTTGGAATCTCTCGACTTACAGCGTCCGGTTTTTTCCTCGTACCACCTGGTAACCCTGTTTACAACCGTAAGAACTGTGAAACTAGAAGGGACTCGATGCGAAATGTAAGCAAATAAATGCATATTATCGCTTAAAGTACAGTTCAATGGTGGAATTAATCCGACTTTTGAGCCTGCGTATTTTGATGATGGTGGCTGTCGATACTCGTTAAGGGGATTCAACACTTCCTACTAATTCAACCCCTAATGCATCGATTTCGATTTTTGTTGTTGTTGTTGTTGTTGTTGTTGCTGTTCATTCAATGAACTGATATGCTACGAATTGATATAGCTTCATTATCGTATGTGGGTTTTAATAGTTCGGGTAAGCCGTAGAAAATACCCTTTTTTGGAAATAAGATGTTACCACCGTTTCCATAATGACCCAGTTCGATCGAATAATAGTCCTAATCAATACGAACAATATTTTGAAAAAAATCATCGGAATCGGTTCAGTAGTTATTGAGAAAAATGCCCTTATATCTTTGAAAACGTCGTTTTTCAAAAAGCCGATAAAAACAGGAAATAACTACCGCGAGAATCTGTCGCAGTGAAACTCACCTCCTCTGCTCTGTGAAACACCAAAAGCTCTCACTCCAGTCTTATTTATTACCTGACCACACCCTAAAATTTCCTCAATTACACAAGAAAATTTTACAACAATGAGAAAGAAGAAGATGATGTTAAAAATGTTGCTAAAGCAGTTTGTAGAAATCCATGTCAACATTCCCGGTTTTGAAATTTTCCTTACGTTCCGTGTCTCTTTTTAGTTTCATTTTTCAACAAATTTTATAATTTTATTCCTCAATGTTTTTTTCATTTGGTCAGAGTAGTGGTAGGTAATGGGACCATATTCTAACAAAAAGAAGGAATCGGTGGAAGTGAAAAGAATTTATTCCCGTTCTGGCAAAAATCATCCCTCATCCAGTTTTCAGTATAACTCACATAAGTAACCAATTTTCTGAAGTTGTTTATCTTGTGTTGTTTGGAATCTAATCCAGCGGTTCGAGATATAATGATGTTTTAATTCTAATAGAGTAGTTACCTGCTAGTTTGAATTTGGTTACCTGGAAAGTAAATTGTCACTAGTAGCTGCATCGGAAGCAGTAGACAACTTTAAAAGTCGAGCGAAACAGCAGACCACACCCTCTAAAGTGGTCAACATTGAAAGTGATTATTGGCGCTTTCCATCATCCTAATAATGGATTATTATATACCAAAATGTTCGAAATTGAGTGGAGAATTCAAAGCGCCAATAGAAAAGAAAAGAGTTTTCGGACGATTTTATAGGTATTGACGCCTCGTTAATAGAGAGTTCCTGGTTACTATGTGTTCTAATATGGTGAACGTGAATTTAGGGAAAATCAAAATTTCGCCAACGCGGTAGCTGTTACTACGGTGCAAGCTCGGTGTTTTACGCGTCTTCACACGTCGTCCCTTATCAAATGTATTGTAACTTGACGCTGATTCCGACATCTTGTATTTCTCCGACTCTATTTTCCTTCAACCTGATCCCAGTTTCCATCAACCATCATTGTGTTGTTTTATTTTGTTTTCAATTCGTAGTGATATTTGTAAAGTGAACCTTTGTAATCGGCCAAGAAATTTTTTTATCCCCTCTCTCAAAATTTGTTGGTTACGTGTCAAGGTACGTAGATTTCAAAAATCAAATCAGTCGTCCGTTCGTCCGGCGTTTTATTTGTGCTATGAAATTCAGCGAGAAGTATTAGACTTCGTAGGCTTATAATTATAATATCAGGCTAGTTAATTCAGCAGAAATGAGCTCGTCGATACGTTCCAGGTTTATCTTGAAGACACATCCGACAGCAACACTTGCGATCGTTCAAGTAAGTTCTCGCTCAACTTTGTTAGTAGTAATATTGTGGTGTATTTAGATATAGAGGTTGGTATAAGAGATTTTATGTATTTTGTAGGGAAACTCAATAAAATAATACATGTTGGTATCTTAGTAGTTTCATGTTTGCATCTTGAGGAAGGTAGATATGATTGGAATGAAAAGATTTTATCCGTTTTTCGGCTAACCTTTATCCTCCGCTTTGTTGACTGTTGTTTTTGGGCACTCGATGATTGGACTGCTTTGAGTGAAAATAAAACGAATTTAAATAAAATTAGTATATCTTAATATAATCATATATTTAATTCATATTTTAAATAGTATAGCTAATATGTTTAGTATAAAAATATGAACTGAACACGCTTATCACAGAAACCTTCCTCGGGGTTATACATTTACGGGCGTAGTGTTGAAGACGTGGTAACGAGGACCTACTCTCCTACTCACGTCTCGCGATTGTAGTAATTTGTCAGCTGTCGATTGTTACCAGATCAGCTGATCATGCTTCACGTGCACAGTATGATCTGTAACCGCAGTAACCAGGAACTCTTTATTAGCTAAAGGCTTGGGAACTGTGAAAGTAGAAGGGACTCGTGGCAAAATTTGAGCTAACAAGTGCGTATTATCGCTTAGAGTGCAGTTAAATGGTGGAATTAATCTGACTTTTGAGCCAGTCATTGTCCGTACACTGAGTAAAGCCTGCGTATTTTGTCGATGAGGGCTGTCGATACTCGTTAATATACTCGTACAAATCAGGCAGAATATCAGAGGGTGAGGGAGGAGCAGCCGCAATAATGAAGTGACTCCCGCGGGCGTCCAGTTTTTGTCGTCCTTCCTCCATCCCTTCCTAATGGAGAGGTTCACTCTATTAAATCCTTTTTGCTGCCACCTCCTCCCCACCACCACCACTCATCTCTACCCTCGTAAACGGTCAGTGACACGCGAGTTTGGCTCAAGATCACCCTTTGCGGTTTTTGTACCCCAACCTTCATCCCCGTTTTCTGCTCGTTGTCGGTTTCAGGCTTCCTGAGATTCAGTCACAGATTCAATATAAACCAAAATTTAGGTTTTCACACAGTTTAATATGGTTGAATATGCAGGAGGGGAGGCCGCCATGGTGGGGCGGGTCCGGGCTCGGCTGGGAACCGTCTTATGTGCGGAATAATACGGTACGAATTATTGACGCCGGCAATATATTCCATTCTTTGATACAGTTATTTTTTTCAACAATATTTAGCGGATTTTCTTGAAAAAAAAGAAAAGAAAAAAGTGTGCTATTGTATTCACTTTATTCGTTTATATATGTATGTAAGGTTGTATGTATGTATGTATGTGAATCCTCGTAAAAGCGCTTTAACTCGAGGACGACTAGACCGTATTTCACGGGATGGGTCCCAAAATGTAGGAAGAAGTTTATTGTAGTTTATTATATTTTGGGAAGAATGTTATATTGGGGGTATATTTTAGGAATCTCAGTTTGTATTGCATACAGCTTATTATATATCGTAAATTCATCTTTCCTTTTGTCATCAATATTAAATATATTATAAACAAGGGGCTCTGCCCATTGACCCCGCTGGCGGAGACCCCAGTCCCCCCTGATGTTATTACTTAGAGCCCGTGGCTAAAAGTCAAGAAATATGGAACATACCTGGCAGAAGTGACCAAGTCACAAAAACCAACATTTTTAAGAGCTTCATACGACAAATAGAATCGAAATTAGAACAGAGTACCTAGGTAAGTACCTAATTTTCTGTTATGGCGCGCGTCTGCAATTACTAAAACCAAGATTAACTTCTCAACCAAGAGACAATAAAACAAGCGGCATCGTTTACTATATCCATTTATAACATAAATAAATATAAAACTACAACATGAATAGAAGAACAAGTATGAAAGAAATGCGAGAACAATTTTCGTCCCATAAACACTAAAGAAGTTTTCCCTGGCAACGGCTTGGTTGTACGTGAAAATTATAAGAAAACTCGGCCCTTTGGGCGTTGCAAGGGGCTCCGCCCTCTGGACCCTCCGGTTGCTTTCCGCTTTTGAGCCTACGGCTAAAATGCTAAAACATGGAACATGCTTTCTTCCGGCTAATTCGTAAATGTAAATAAATTTAAAACTACGACATAAGTGTTTTACTAATCGAAATTAGAACAGAGTACCTAGGTAGGTAATTTTCTGTTATGGTGCGCGTCTACAATTGCTTTAACCAAGATTAACTTCTCAACCAAGTGACAACAAAACAAGCGGCATTGTTTACTATATTCATTTATGACACAAATTTATTTCCCCAGCAACGGCTTGGTTGTACGTGAAACTCATAAGAAAACATTTCGTGACACATCGCCGTCTCCAAACCGCGTCTTCCAAAAAACTTGACACTTTTCGCCCGTTAGGCTAAACATGTTCCACGCTTAAAAAAAAAAAACCTTCACTTTTACAGAATGGATCAAATAAAATAGTAACATCAATTAACTCGTTATCACAAATTTTCGTATAAAATTCAGCTGTTGTAAATGATTTTGGGATTTCTTAACATTTTATATGGAAAAATGTTGTTTCAAGGCAAGCTGAGTTACCCATCTTCGTAATACTTGATATTCTTAAAAAATTATATGAAACGAAATAGTCGCATAGGAATAAAATTAACATAAAAATTATTGTTTCATCAATTAAACAAAAGATAAACAAAATCGGGTGGCTGGGAAACCAAGTAATTTTAAGAATATGATGAATTACAAAGATGGTAATTCAGCTTGCCTTGAAGCAGTACCTATTTTTGTGTATTTAAAATGTTGAAAAATCCCAAACCCTTCACAGCAGCTGAATTTTGTTAAAATTTATTATAATACGAGTTATTTGATATGGTAAGTCATTTTTAGCAAATTTTCGTAGAAAATAAAATGAAATGAATCCGATAATATTTTTTTTGTGTATAGATTTTGTTTATAGCATGTGGGACATTCTCATCTATACTGATGTCGGCAAATTAGATTCATGCGTGCGGCCTAGGAATTGTATTTGGTTACAAATGAAGACGGAATTAGACTAAGAATGGTGTCCAAGCGTCCGATATAAGATGATCGAATCGATATTTCCCAATTATCATCCAAATTTGAGCGAGATCGGACGACTAGGGGGTGAGAAAATGATGCTTGGTAGAATTTACGTTAGCGCATGCGCAGAGTGAGGTATTGAGTCAAGAACGGAGAAACTGATTGGGAACCGTCTACCCTATAGCTTGCCCATCCCTTGAGGGTTTCACCCAAATCGGATGAAAACTGTGGAAAATAAGCTTGTTACAAGGATTTGCGGACACACGCAGACATAAGACAGACAGACACCAAACCAAAGTTGTTAGAATGGTCTAAAACATAAAATGCGAGAGGAAATTTTGATTTCTGAAACCAAAAATTTTTTTTCTCCCGAAGTGAAAAAATGCTTTCGATACCTTTAGGTAGACTCGGATGCAAAAAATAAAATGAATCCGATAATATAGGTACGTTTTTTGTGTACCTATAGATTTTGTTGATAGCATGTGGGAAATTTTCACCTATACTGATTTCGTCAAATTAGATTCATGCGTGCAGGCTTGGAATTGGATTGGGTTACAAATGAAGACCGAATTAGACTAAGAATGGTGTCCAAGCGTCCGGAGATGGTAAGTGCCCTGGCGTAATACGTGTGGGCACACGTGTGGCCCCCCCCCCCCCCCCCCCATCTTCCCTTCTTGCTCCATCAACAGAAAATCTTCGCTCTCTCCACCTCCCGGTTCCATAAATACACCGAGACAGAAATGAGGAGTGCGTACTGCCGCTGGCCACGAGTGGTTTATACGCTCAAGGGGATTATATAGGCTGGGAGTTCACTTGGCAGAGTGGCCCCTCGTCCCCCCCAGTTAACCCCCCCAGTTATCCCTCCCGTACACAGAAATAGTTTCCCTTGGTTCAAGGAACCCTTCGTCAAAACACGCGTGCCCTACAACTCTTGCCCGGTAAGTTCGTATTCACGATATCTAGTTAATAATAGGAAGGCCTCCCTCTGGGCACAGCCGTATCAGGATATCAACCGCCGCGCCTTGCAGCTCCTCCTCCTATTGCCTGGCAGCGTAATCGGGAGAGCCTCAGCTCAGTGCAGCTTCCACAATACTGCAACATTCAAAATAAAATAAAACTATATACATAATAATGAATAAATTAATAAAATAAGTAAGTAAATTAAAAATATATTGGTAAGTAATGAATGCATAACAGAGACGTCCATATTTTTTTTATATATATTTTTTTTTTATTGGCTTGAAAAACAAGTTTATACAGCCGAAATAACAAGTAAAAATATATAAATCAAAATAACGTACTAATAATTGAAATCATATTGTTCGCTAATGTAAATAGTAACTTAAACTGAAATGTGCACTTTTTGCATAAACTCATATAATCGTATGTAGATGTCCGCGTCGTTTTCAGCAAGGATGGTGTCCAAATTAAACGGACTGGGGATTTTCGCATGTAGCTTTCGCAAAAGAGTGAGTCGGGCATCATGAATAGGGCACTCAAGAATCATGTGTTCGGGGGTTTCATCTGATTGGGAGCAAAATCGGCAAAGAGGAGAGTCGGTGTTCCCGATCAAATAGGTACTGGAACACATTGGTATTCCAATGACCATTGCGAAGTCTGCAGATAGTTCTATAAAATGGCCTAGGCTTAACGCCTGCGACTAGGTCAAACCATGTTGCTTTCTTGGGTGTTGGAAAAAGCACCTTGTAGCGGTTGCCAGAAGGGTAGGCCCGGTGTTGCTCTTGTAGCGATTGCCACAAGGGTAGGCCCGGTGTCGCTCCCTCTAGCTTCTCAGCATCTTGGCCTCGACTGAAGGAGTTAAATCCTTTAATATGCAGAAAATGGCCTTCTTCCCCCCGGTTCTCATTTGGTGGATCTAAATAGCTATGGCTGCTTCTATGTGGTTGAGGTGAGAGGAGACCTTTAGGTCTCTTACGTCCCTATGAATGGACTTTATACAATTTAGGTGAGAGTTGGATTGAGAGAAAAAACATAAATATCATGACTTCTTTCCAGTAGCCCACTCCACCGACAGTAAATTTTCATCATAAACCATCCATTACGAAATTTAAAAGCCTGATATACGATCCAAAACTAGACCAAATTCATAGTTGAGCAAAAAAGAATCACGAAAATCGGACGATAAATGTTGAAACATCATGATTTATCAGTATTGCCTCCTCCATTCACCCCCTCTGATGATGAAATTTGAAACCGCTGACACACGTTAGAAACCATATCGAATTCGTAACGGAACAAAATAAGAATCACCGAAATCGGTCTAGATTTGAAGCTTGGGCAGCGCTTGAAAGAATCGGTAATTATCCCCCCTCCACCACCGCCACGACAGTAGATTCGAAACTCCCAAGGATCGTTGCACAACTAGACTATAATTGGAATCGAACCAAATAAGAACCACGAAATTTGGTTGAGAATTGAAACCTCGGTGGTGTCGACAAAATTTCTGTGAATAACCACGTTTTTCGGCTTTACACCCCCCTCCCCTCCCACAATCCCCCCTCTTCCGTCACGAAATTCAAAGTTATAATTTTTATATATAATATATTTTATATGTTACAATTTTCCTGTGATTACAGCAGTAGTAATCTTAATTTTTTGTGATTACTGCAATAATCTCAGTTTTTTCCAGTGAATACAATCGTAATCTCAGAACACTTGTAATCACAGGAAAAACTAGTAGTACGGGAGTAATCACCGAAAAGACTACGTTTACTGCTGTAATCACAGGAAAGATGATGATTGCGGTTGCAAACACAGGAAAAAATCTGAGGTAATGGACTTATTTATAGGGGCCATCGGTTGTTACGGGCAAAATCACAGAAAAATCTTAAGGTCACAGTCGTAATCGCAAAAAAATTTGTGACTACGAATATAATTACGGATGTGATTTCAAATGAAATCATAATCGTAATTTTTTTTTAAAATTAATTGTTTTATTTTGGCATTACAATTATGTTCACAGCCATGTGGTTAATATGTGTATTGATGTAAGTTGTTACATTATATTTTTATGTTAGAATTTCTTCAAAAATCGTACAATTCTCTGTAAATTAATAAATTCTTTGATGCTAGAATATATAGTGTTGTAATTTAAAATAATTGAGGTTCTTTTTGTCACTGCACTGAAAAATTTTGCTCTATTCCCGTCTTGCGTCGCACATTCCATTATCAAGTACTCAAGGGTTCCATGTGGATGCCCACATGCTCGGCATTTAGGTGACTAGTTGTTGGATCCGGTACAAATATTGTTCGCGAATTCCGTAGTCAACCGTTAATCTCCTTATTGTTCTTCCGAGACTTTTATTATAAGTGTAATATTTATCTTAATTATAGCATTTACAGATTTAATTCAACCTTTTACAGATTTATTTCAACCTTTTACAAATTCACTTAAACCTTTTTCAAATTCATTTAAACCTCTTACAACTTCAATTCAACCTTCTACAAATTCAATTCAACCTTTTACATATTCAATTCAACCTTTTAGGAATTCAATTCAACCTTTTACAAATTCATTTCAACTCTCCACCGGTAGGGGTTTTTTGTGACGCTACATGACGATGGATTTGCTGTCAAGGAAGCTGCATCAAAATCAGGCATCAAATTGAATACGGCAAAAAGCATACTTTCAAAGTACAAAGAGATTAGGTACTGTCAGGTTGTAAGGAGCAAAACCTCGGGGGCACAAACCAAAACTGCTTACTCCCAATGTCCTCCACAAAATAGAGGCAGTAGTTGAGAATGAGCCTGGCATTACTCTAAAAAACATTAGAGAGAAGTTGCTTCAACAGAATATAAATTTGAGCACATCCAATATTGACAATGCTTTACGAACCTTAAAAATTACGCTCAAAAGATCTTCAGTAGAGGTGGACCGCATGAACAGCGAGGCAACTATCTGTCTCAGAAAACAGTATGCAATGGACTTTAATCAGTCAGTCCCAAAAATGTGTTGTTCTACTTTCCTTACCATCCGTAGGGTAATAGGAAAGATGTTTTCATGAGATCAATTGAAGGTTTGGAATGAGTTAAATTTGTAAAAAGTTGAATTGAATTTGTAAAAAGTTGAATTGAATTTGTAAAAAGTTGAATTGAATTTGTAAAAGGTTTAAATGAATTTGTTAAAGGTTTAAATGAATTTGTAAAAGGTTTAAATGAATTTGTAAAATGTTGAAATAAATCTGTAAAAGGTTGAATTAAATCTGTAATTATGCTATATAAGTCTATTTATCTTAATTATAAGTGTAATCGTAATCATATCCCCAAGTTCTTGATCATAATCGCAATTGTAATCACAACTCTAAAACTCTATGATTACGATTACGCCCAACTCTGGATGACGGTCTGTTTAAATGTCCAAGTGCAGATAAAGACAAGCATTGGGGTGAGGGCTGGGCCTGTTCTTACCTCAACGGGCGCGACGTGAACCATCAACTTGATGTACCGGTAATGTCAAGTCCCGCGGCGGACGTTTATCAGGCGGTCCCGTGGAAGTGCGCGCATTTCAACTGAAATGAACGGGCGCTTCTGACGGCCGCAGCGCTCCCACGTTATCTCGTAGATTTCACTTCAGATTGCGGGTTGAGCCGTCGGTGAAGGAGTTACTTAGGTTGCGAGTCACGTGAGATAAGAGAACACTCGAACAGTAGCCGGCGGACAGCCGTCCTGCGGCACACGACCGAACCACAAACATAAACTAACCTCCTCAGTCTCCACATCAACATTATGATCTCTTGTCAAACAAATTGAAGACCTTCAGGTCCAAAGGGATTAACTGCCGAAAACTTCAAAAAAAGTTATCACAATTATAAGGTTTCATAATGTCAGAAGCGTTTTCACTATGCATTCAAAATTCCTGACAATTTTCCTAAGTTACCTTTGCTGTAAGCGCTTTTATTTCCCGCAGCCAGCACCTTCGCCGGACTTCTTTATGATTAATACAAAAATTATATTATTCTTGAAAAGCTCAAAAGGGCCAATGTGCCACCCCAGTTTCCCAGGAGCGTGTAAGTGCCATTAGTTTCTCTATCAATGACTGTTCCCAATCCTTCCATCCTAGGAAGTTGAAATTAGATATAGAGACTCTCTGGGACACTAAGAGAGAATTAAACTGATTGGGTCAATAGTTAACCTTTATAATTGACCAAGAAAACAATTTTAACACCCCTGACAACTTTTTGGTTTACGTTTCAAGATGCGTAGAATCCAAAAATCGAATTTGAAAAAATCCGTCCGTCCGCCGACCACCGCACAGTGGGCAAAATGACAGATCTAGGCGGACAAAAGTCAAGTCAACAAATCATGATTTCCAGTATTCGGATTTTTATGACCTGAAAGTGTAATTGAAGAGCAGAGCGAGCGCAGAAGTCATGTCTGAGCAAGAACCTTTTTTTCTACTCATTTGCATCGTGTCGGCCCGTGAGCCAACACCACTCCTAGGAAATGGACAATCTAGACACAGGTAAGACCTCACATTTCAGTGATTTTTGATTCAATAATTTTAGCATCAATGAGGTGTGAGGGCGAACAATTAAAGAAATTGTATTTTCAGGGGCCAACCCAAAATTTGAGTCGAGGAGTACGAATCGGTACGAAGAGGTTCCAAAGCGATTCTTTGGATTTAGACACCTAACTCCACATCGACTGAACGTAATCGTCTAGCTCCGTGAATCTCCTTAATTTATCCTTAGGATTGGCGTATCTTCCCCGAATAATCTTTGTGTCCGCGGAACTTTGAGAAATAGGGTGATGCTGAGAATAGAGAAGTGTGCTGAAGGATACGTGAAGATCTTCGATGCTGAATGTTTAACGTGAGATGTCGAAGCAGCATCAACTAAAAGCGTCAAGCCGTCAAAAAGGTGGATGTGAAATATACGATTTCCTCTACGACTAAAACTCTGTTGGGTAACAGCCGGGGTCGGCAGAGGGGACTTTGGGAGGACTAGCAATTGAAAAATACAGAGTCGATTCTGGGAAGGCATAAAAAGGCCAAGCTCATTCTCCTCATTAAAGTGCTCGTAAAAGCCCCTCAACTCGCTCAGGTTTGGGGCGCAAGGGTCGTATCTCCGGGGAACAAAAAATAAAAGTTGCCGAATATATCTTCCCACATGTTCTCTCCGACTTCCGCTGGACCCCAAGGGCCCCCTCCGCAGTTTACTTGGTCAAATGCGCGAATCGGAGTCGACATTGGTGGCTCAACATTACCAGACACTGAATACACAACATTTCTCGCTGTGCGCGCCCCTGCCAACCTGAATTTGAACTAGAGTTCAAATGGAAATAAGCACCCTTACAGGTGGCTAAGTTCTCTGTTTATTAAATCATTGCTAGAGTCCTTGTGGTGTAGTGTACCTACCTATATCAAAACAGATTGCGAAGTTGAGTGACCCGGATTCGATCCCATGTACGGACCAATATTTTTTTGCATTCGAATCCAACCTCCGAAACATGTATTTAAACTTTATTATTATAAATGTTTTAAATCATACTTTAAAGCGTCATTTTGACTTATTCGTCTATACGATCTTTATTTTACTTAGGGATTGACTACTTGATGTAATGTATATTTGAGAGGCGAGCATCCAGACCACGATACTATACAAATCATTCTGATCTATTCGTCCAACTAATCTGAACTTTAACTAAGGGATTGACTATTTGATGTTATGTATCTTTGAGATGCGAGCTTGCGAGCACCCAGACCACCAAACTACACAAATCATTCTGATCTATTTGTCCAACTAATCTATATTTTACCAGAGGACATAGATTAATAAAAATGGAGGCGCCATTTCATTCAACGAGTGACAGTTCCCGTCAGAAACCAAGAGAATGCGCTGCACGTCCGTCGCTTCGGCGCCAGGCGTCATTCTCACGTTGTTGAATCGCTGTGGTTGGCGATAGATGAGGATCCGAGAACCGGAAAATCATCATCTCCGAACATAGCACATATGCTATTAGTACGAGTTGTATCTCTTATGGTACTGTCACACCCTCCTCTCTCTATGAGTGCGGATTTAGGCTCTGGGGCATCCTAAGTTCGTTACAAACGTAACCTATTCGTGCAAAAAGACAATGGGGGAACATAGTTACAATTCAGATCGGTAGGGGAGCGCACAGCGGGAAATGTTGTGTAACCAACGTCAAGTCTTAACATTCATGTTATCACCAGTTGATGTGTTTAGATCGGAAACACGTAACTGATACTTATAATGATTCTTTATTTCTCAGTTCAAATTATATCAATACCTCACAAAGAAGACCCTTCTGTCCTTCAATTGTTTTTCATTATTATTTTATTATATTTTACTTCTCTATTAAACTCCAACGTTTCGCCCCAGGAACTGGGGCTTCTTCAGCGAGCCGAAAATTAAAAATTGTAAAATATCTACTTACTTATAGTTTTCTATTTGTGATAAAAATCGAATTTAAAGTTATGTGTTTATGAAAATCAAATTTAAAATTGTTTAAGTTCATTTATGTAACGGAAAAACATTGCTACCTACATAACAATGTAAACAACTGTAAATTAGACCTTGCTTGTTTGTGCGCACTCTGAAATTCAAGTGATGCGGGTCTTTTTTCTTCTGATTTTGTGTAGAATCCAAATCTGCAATTAAAAAAGTTCCAGTCGTGCAGCATGATTGTGTGAGCAAATTTTCGTAAATTATCATAATATATAACGTTAAATTTTTCTGAAATTTGAGCTTTTTGAGTGCGAAGAAATTATTAACTATTCATTTTATGGCCAAAAACGTAGGTGTTCTAAATAATAATCCGTAATTCAAAAAGTGATTTTGGGCTTTTTAGCTTTTTGGAATTTTTCAGCACATTTTAATGAAATGTATATACATTTTTCAGCATAATTTTGTACATCAATTTTTGAATATTCTACTTTACAGTTAATATACTTTAGTTGAGCAATATTCTGCAAAAAAATATAAATTTAACGATTTTAGGCCGTTTTTAGCCATTTTTAGGGGTTTTTTTAGCACATTTTTGAAATGTGACCAATTTAATGTGCTCAAATAATACTGGTCAACGAACTCATCCTTTCATTTGGAAAGCTTGGTTTTTTGGCTCAAGAACGGAATTTTTAACTTATTCCTAAGGAGAGTTATCGTCTGGAATGACACACACACACACGCGCGCACACACTCACATGCGCACATGCGCACACGCATACGCACACACACGAACACACACTTGTGAAAAAGCGCACACTTCAGGAGAATCTTTTCAGAATGCCTGAAAACGGATTTCAATGAAGAATTTTTTCAAAAATGTTGATTTTACAATTTTCTGAGCCATTGCAATTATAGCTTCACCTTCTTCGAAAATTCGCTAAATGTGTATTTGACTTGATCTTGTTTAGTTTCAAGTTATTATTATAGGTTTTTTGAAATATTTTTTCCATTTTGGCATAAGTATCGAAATTTAGCTTACTATGACTTACAGTCACACTAGAAAAATTAGGGAACCGCTAAGAAACGAAAAATATCACTACAATTAAACACTTTGAACTAAATTTATTGAAAGAACGAGTTAAATACAAACAATTAAATTGAAAAGTCAAGATCCGCGATATTTGAACACCAAACTCAGAGAAAAACCCGTAGATACTGATTTTTGAAATGTTGCTAACAACAAGCATGACTGCCGTATTAGACGGAGTCCAAAATATCCATAGCTATTAACGAATGTCTCGGTGAGTGAATTACAACATTCTCCCACCTTGATTTGAATACGAATACAAATCAACACTCCAGTGTTTTATAAATTGCCAATCACGAAATATAACAAAGTTCATTGAAACCTGAGAGGCAATTTCACTTTCCTACCACACCTAGTTTGAGTGTCACGAATTTTGAAAGAAGTCTTCTTTTTAGATCTGTTGTCTTGGGTCAGGATTGTATCTGGCCTATCTTCATCTTCGGTCTGATCGACCGTAGAATTTTGTTCCCGAATATCAGCTTCGTTCAAATTCTCTTCTCCAGGTGTGAATGAAAGTTCAAGTGGGAAAATTCTCTGAATAGGTCGGATTAGTCTGCCTTCAGCTGTTCGAACTTTGACCACACGAATTTTACCGTCTTTTCCACGATTGACTTCTTCTATCACAGCTAGCGGCCAGTTGACCCGTTTAGTTCCTTCGCTGCCAATCATTACCAACTCACCAATTTTAGGCTCTCGAGTATTTTTAAAAACAGACGTCAAAGTTAGCTGACCAAGATATTCAGCCCTGAAACGTTGCCGAAGCTCCTTTTGAATGGCTTGGCGATGTTTCAACCGGCGATTGAAGCTTTTGGCGTCAATCAGGTCGCAATCCGGCACCCCAACTTCAGTAATTTCCTGTAAGAACATTTGAGGAGTAATAGGTATAGGTTCTGAGGGATCCTCTGAAACATAAGTAATGGGCCGAGAATTGATGAGTGACTCACAGTCACAAAGCACTGTGTTAAGTTCTTCATAGTTCAACGAAGCTCGTCCGAGATTCTTCCTTAGGAGCGTTTTTAAGGTTCGAACCATCCTTTCCCAAAATCCGCCCCACCAGGCAGCAGCTGGAGGGCTGAAACGCCATTCTATTTTGTTAAGGTTTCCGTGGTCTAAAACTTTATCCCAATCTATGGTATCTAAGGCATTCTTCATCCCATGAAAATTGGTACCATTGTCGCTGTAGATCACACTGGGTCGCCCCCGTCGAGCCACAAATCGGCGAAAAGCAAGTATAAAGCAGTCAGTGCTTAATGATGTCACCAACTCAAGATGAATAGCCCTGTAGATAGCGCATGTAAAAAGACAAACCCAAACTTTGCTACCATCATTCAGGTAAAGTGGTCCAGCATAATCCGCTCCACTCACCTCAAATACATTTGCGTCACGTACTCTATCTTCAGGAAGAGCAGGAGATTCAGTCTGCAGGTTTCCAGCAGCAAACCGCTGACACACTTTGCAAGTTCCTACTATCCTCTTCACCGTACGACGCCCTTTCACTAGCCAAAACCGTTCCCTTAGAAAATTGAGAAGGTGTTGTCCAACAATATGACCGTTTCTGCAATGGACATGGTAAATTAATTTTTCAACTATATCATGGTTAGAAGGGAGGATGATTGGCGATCTAAAGTCCTCTGAGTCCTTGCGAGCCCATATTTTTGTTCTCACTCGCATGAGACCATCTTGTGTCTTCTGAGGTTTCAATTTCTTGATTTCCACGAGACCATCACCAATGAACACCTCATTTTGAACCATTCGAATGACCCATTTTTCAGCAGTTTCCATCTCCTGCAATGTCAGTCGACCTTGTATTTTAGTTGAACGACTCAGTGCGTTGTTTCTGAATCGTACAATCCAACCAACCACTTTCAAAATTGTCCAATATCGACTCATCTTTTCCGTGAAAACATGAGACGTAAAAGGCATATCGGTGCACGTCACAGACGCCCTTTTCTGCCTCTCTTTTAAAACTTCTGTAACATCCGGTTCAACACAGCTGGTAGGACATTCAGTCTCTGACGACCGTAACCAAAGTGGGCCCTCCCACCATTTTGACTCAACTAGAGCTTGAGGAGAGCATCCTCTACTCGGTAAATCAGCTGGATTGATATTTCCAGGCACATGGTTCCAAGAGTTTGAGTCAGACAATTTTCTTATTTCCTGTATCCGATTTCTAACAAACACTCCCCAAGGCTCTTCTTGCTTTATCCAGGCGAGTGTTGTGGATGAATCAGTCCAGTAATGGGAGGTTTCGATTCGTGGAAGAACTTGAAGAACATGGTGGGCTAATCTCGCTCCCACCGTGGCTGCTAGGAGTTCCAAACGAGGTATAGTGACCCTTTGAACTGGTGCTATTCTTGTATTAGCTGCCACTAACTGAACATTTACTCCCCCATGCCATTTGGTACGAAGGAATACTACAGCTGCGTATGCAATCTGGCTTGCATCACAGAAGGTATGAAGAGTGCGTGCAGAACCCTCCATATTACACCCAGAGACCCATCTGGGTACTCTGATTTCGTCCAACAAGTCGATCTCTCTGACCCATTCTTGAAATATCTTCATGGATTTCTCGTCAATTGGTGTTTCCCATTTTCCTCCAGCAATCCATGCATTCTGGATTGATTTCTTAGGAACTACTGAAACTGGCGTGGTAAAACCAATGGGATCAAAGAGACGATTATGTGCGGACATGAGATCTTTCTTGGTCACCTTGTATTGGTTGATATCCCTAAACTTTGGTAGTTTCACCTCATAACGACACGAATTCGAAATTCTCATATTTTCCAGGAAATGCTCCTTTGTGGCCTCGATTTTCTGCTCCCTAGTTTTCACTTGAACAGAATCCTCTATTCTATTTGTCTCTAACCGCGAAAGATCCTGTAATGAAAAATCCGCAGTAAACAAGTTGACTTGGGCCACGAACTTGGGGTCTGCACAAGAAATTTTCCCCATCAGAGTCCATCCCAGGAGGGTATGTAAAGCTACAAGACCGTTTTCCAAGTCAATCTTTCTGCCAGTAATGAGTTTACCTGCCACATCCGCCCCAATCAAAATGTCTATGGGACCGTCACTCACATCAGTCAACTTCAAGTCTTTATCTTGGAGGTCGCTCATTACACTGGTCATGGGAATTGACGGAACTGCCACACATATTGTATCAGTGTCCAGGACATCAAAGTTACAGGAATATCCTTGATCCATATCTTGAAGGCGAATTTTGTAACAGTTGTGTAACTTTGGTTGAGAAACTGCACCTCCAAATAATGCGTGTTCTAACTTCAACTCTCCAATTGAAACTATGTTCATTTTCTGAATCAGAGGCTTTGTCACGTACGAGCGTTGAGAACCAGTATCGAAGAGTACCCTGGCTGTTAAATTCGGTACTTCTTTGATGCGCACTCGGAGTGTTTGCATGAGCACCGGATTTTGGCTTACAGTGTGCAGGTTTTGTTCGAGCATGGCGTCCCTTTGTTCCGCTTTCGTAGCCTCCCTCTTAGCTGGTATTTTTCGGTCGACACACAATAAGGCAAAATGAGCGAAATTGCAGATAATACATCTTACAAAAATCTTACAAGACTGTACACTGTGTCCTCGTCTCAAGCACCGAAAGCAATGGCCCTTCTTTTTTAAAATTGAAACCAGCTCATCTCTAGACTTTTCTCTGGCTGGTACACAATCCTCTGACGCATGCTTTTGGCTATCACAGAAAACACAAGTGAAAGTCTTCTCAGAATTTCTGACAGTCACCAAACTAGCTGCAGAGTGAACTTTTGGTTTAGTTTCTTTAGCCCTCTCATGGACCGTGCCTTTCGATGCTCCTGACGATTTCTTGGTGTCAATAGTGTCAGAAAACGCGTTCCGGGCCAAGATCCTTCGTTCCTCACTTTCAACTTCATCTCTGAGGAAGGACAACAGTCTTTGAAGTTTGGCGTCTTGTGGTTTTGTTCTGGTGTCCTGAGTTGAGATTTGACCCATATTCACTTCAAGATCATGGCTGTCAGTCCGTTGATTTTTTGCTTCTCGCTCCCAATCCTTTAGAACTTTGGTCAGGAAGAGCTGACTCGATTAATGGGGTTAGTAAGTATGTATACTTATCACTGGCTACGCCTAAAGACTCGAGGGCCTTTATTTGAGTCTCTAACTGGTCATAAAGTTTCCGAAGGGGTAGGGTACCTTCGTCTCTAGCACGTAGCAATACCAGTGACAACAGTTCCCTAACGTACATCTCTATAAGGAGTTCATCTCTACCAAAACGAGCTTTCAACTGAGCGACAGCTTTGACATAATTCTTGTCCAGAGGTGGGAAACTTTCTACTAATTCCCTAGCTGGGGTGCCCTCTTTAGTGTACATCAACAGATATTGGAATTTTTCACTGTCATCGCATTCGTCCATCTCATGTATACGTTTGAACACAGACCAAAAGGAAATCCAATTCTTAAGTTGGCCATCGAATTGGTAAGGAACTATTTTTGGGAGCTTGAGAACAGACCTTCTTCCCCTCACATCCGAACTCATTGAAAACTTGTCATGCTCCTTCTGAGTATGTTGTTCCCACTTGGACACAATAGTTAAGTAGGTAATTTTCTCGATAATGCTCTGATAAATCATATTCTTCACTTATTACTTCTTCGTTAGTTTCAGTTGCAATAATAAGTGCACTAACAGAGTCTTCAACCTTCAACAGTCTCGTTGCTTCGTCTAAAAATTGGGAGTACAACGGGCTCAACTCGTCATGAGGGATGTCCGCGTCAAAAGCATCTTGTACTTTCTTCACAGCCATCGTAAAAAGTCGACGTAACTGCGTTCTTTCCTTCTTCAAAGTTTGTAGGTGATTCTTCAAATCTTCCGTCATGGTTTTCACGAGGCTAAAACTAAATTCAACGCGAAATTTACGGAATTCTAATTCTCAGCTCCCCACAAGGGATGCCACAATATGACTTACAGTCACACTAGAAAAATTAGGGAACCGCTAAGAAACGAAAATATCACTACAATTAAACACTTTGAACTAAATTTATTGAAAGAACGAGTTAAATACAAACAATTAAATTGAAAAGTCAAGATCCGCGATATTTGAACACCGAACTCAGAGAAAAACCCGTAGATACTAATTTTTGAAGTGTTGCTAACAACAAGCATGACTGCCGTATTAGACGGAGTCCAAAATATCCATAGCTATTAACGAATGTCTCGGTGAGTGAATTACAACACTTACCTTAGTGTTGAGGTGACCATAATTGTGCAAGTTGCTAGGTAGGTACTGTCAACATGGATACAGTCACACACGACTGTCATATGATTTAAAGATTGTTTCATCTACAAGATGCAGTCCATATTTGTGACCATTAGAGGAAGTCATTGCATATGAATAAAACTTAGGTAATACGACAATTTCAAGTTTGTTGAACCAAAATCAGAAAAGGAGCCAGTTTGGTGGGAAATTGCTGTTTCATGTCCTAAACTAGTGGCAACCACTAGCCACTTTGTGTCATAGGCAACCGTTGGTACTTGGCTATTACTTGGTTAACATTGGACATTTTCACGTATGAATAAAGCGATTGTTTGAAGAGGTTTTTATATTTTAAATCCAAATGTTAGGTAAAAAAAGAGAAAGATAGGATTATTTGGCGAACGTATGAACGAGGGTAGAGTTATACAAACCCCACCACCACAGATATCGGTCGTTTCGAGAACACCGCTCAGATGAACAAAAATACAAGGGGAAAATCATTCTCTAATTCTCTCATTTTATCCATTTACTCCGAGATACGCTTAACTCCGTTGGTTTCCCCTTTTCACATCACAAGAACCCCCCGCTTCGTCGCTGCCCCTCGGGAAAATACCAGCTTTCCACCTGGGGAGGCCCCGCGAGATTAAATATGTAGAATTGTTGGGGAGGAAAATGTTTGTTTGGCCATTTCTCTGTGACCACTCCGAGACAAGGATTTTCGGAAGCATTTACGCTTGGAAATGTTTCCCCGCCTCCCGCTAGAGGGTCGTTCTCGCCTGATTTGGTTCTTCGCCCCCTTTCCTCCTTGTTTTTCATTCCGGGGTGAACTCTACCGGAAGAATAGAGAGACAGAAGTAACCCGCAAGAGGTTACGCCCCCCGAAAAGGGTCGGTTTTTGGAGGGGCGGAGGGGGGGCGTACCGAAAATATCTGGACCCATCCATCGGGAAGGTATTGGCGAGGTGGGGCCTCGGGTTTCACACAATAATCCTTCGATTCACAGTCCGATTGGCATCGGTTTATCTTTTGTTGGACGAGTGTCGCCGTCTCTGGTGGATTATTTCATTTGCCGCCCTCCACTATTTACTCACAGTGGTTTGGTCACCGAATGATGCTTCTGAAGGGCTGCCGAGGTGGCGACAGGCCGGGGAGGGCCTTTGTTTCTAAAACGTTTCAACCCTTTTCCGACCCCGTGAACTCGTAAATCCAATCCACCTGAGGTAGAAGGGTTGAGCTATGGGTTTCTGCTAAGTAAACCGTACTTGAGCACAAATACACCGCCGTAGACATCAAAGGCATTTTCAGCTAGGAAAATGAAACACAAATCGTAAACAATTATACACACGAAAACACATTAAAGGAAACACTGGCGGGCGTTTTACTCTTGAACGAATTAGTCTGAAATTTCACCCGGTGGTTATGTTCTCGTCTCACTCCCCTAAACGTACCTATGTGATGTCAAGTGATACCTCAAGGTGGTTAGCATATTTTATCCATTGAACCCATTGTTAGTTGGTACGCCCTCAGCCCGAGCTCCTGTACACTCATTAATTCTGAATATAACATTTGAGTTGTTTGGAAGAGTTCAGCAGACCATAAATGAAAAGGTTATACAACGATATGATACGGTTATGATGAAAATTATGAAACGAAAAGACGTTTCTATTTGTTCCTCTTTTGCATTTCGTTAAACAAAGGTACAAATACCTTCTTTTTTACCGTTCTCTCAAATTTCTCTTCTTTTCGATTCGTAGGAGAAAGCTTTTGAGATAAAAGAGCGAATTCGTCAAAATCAAGTCCATTTTCAGGACTTCTCTCACTAATTTGGGTTTTGAACTTTGCGATATGATGACAATATCCAGTGAGTTTAACAGGCAAAATATAGAAATCCGTTTCAGAACACCTTGAAACCAAATCCGTGAAAAAATGTATGTGTATGAATTCTCCAAAGTATCACTTGAAGTGTTGATTGGAATTATAGTCTCTTTTACTGGGTGTATGACAGTTTCGCGCAGCTGAGGCACTTTTTCTGTATGTCAGTTCAGCGCAGAGAGTCAACGTTGAATCTGCCCATTGAATACGTTAAATTATATTCAATTCATTACTAGTTACGTCCCTGTAATGAATTACTTGAATTACATTACATACCAATACGTTGTTTTAGGGCATTAAAGGATAGCAGGAGCTTCCTATAAATATATGTGGTTCCTACCTGTTGAAAATGACTCGAGTTTATGCAAGTATCATTCTCGTGAAATGCTGTGTTGAATCAAATATACCTAACAACATTTTATGTCGAGTCATATGGGTATTCAATGCAATGAGTGTGCAGATGCCTTTGCAAGAAAAGTCATTGTAGATAACTCCATTGATATATTGCCTATAGGCATTGAGGATCAAATCTCCTACTTGCAACATAAAGCCAATTCCATCTGGCATGAGCAATGGCAGGGTGAAGTCACTGGTCTGCGTGGTGTCCTTCAGGACTTGAGCCCGGTGGGCCCATTCGTAACCCTACTTCCAAGGAAGGATCGAATAGTGGTCAACCGGGTTGCCACTGGCCATACCCATCTTATTCACAGACGGGTGTCTGTAAGCGGGTGCTTACTGTAGAAGCTTGAGATGCTGTGTATGGGAGGTGTGGGGGTGAGCTGTCCATCCGCCACTTCCTGGAGGACATCCCAGCTCTCGTGGACCTCCGAGTCCAGCATCAGCCCCCTCAGTGGGTTGACGTTTTATCCGGACCAGACAAGGTCCGGTCCGTGTCGTTGTATCTGATAGCCGCTGAGCTCTACTACGAACTGTGATATCTGATCTGTGATATATTTATATACATCTAGTAGTAGTTTTATTTCACTTTGCTGATTGTATATAATAGCATGTATATAGTTACTTCCCTATCTTACATATAGTCTTAGTTGTATTATTTTATTTTTTTTTTTTTTTTTAATCCGCTTTGGAGGCTAAACAGCGGTCATCACTGTACCCCTCATTTTTCCCCCTCCCAGTTGCCAGTGGAGTCCATGATTAGTCAAGGATGGCAACATGGCTCCCCTTAGAATCGTTCCACTTCCAGTGTCCCTTTAGACACCTTGTTCAATGCCGCTAATGACCCTTCTGGTTGAGATGCGGCTTAAACCTTAAAAAAAAAAAAAATAAATAAAATAAAATAAATAAAAATAAAACATTTTATGTACAATGTACTTATGTACATATAAATATGTTGCAATGTACTTCTATGTAGTGGAGGCACATCAGTTTAATAATGTTTGTTAAGTGTTCTTTCTTCAAAAATCACTCCGGTGAGGCAATGTTAGCAATTTGATGCAGTCATTACGTATAACGACTTCGTCTCGCGTTCTCGCCGAAAATTACTATTACGTTGCAACTATATCTTGAGTTGATGAAAAATAGTCGACAACCTTACAACGAATTTCTTACACGACTTCCACATGTTGGTCATCGTTCTACATTTTCGTTATTAGCCGGTCGATAACTAGGTAACGCACTAGAGTAGGACAGGTTTTCCAAAAGTGGCTTAGCGTTCGAAGTGCTCTCACTTATAACTGCATTTTAGTTGGACAGGTGCGCATTATTGCTGAGTGCACTCAGTGTCTGAGTACTCGTCAAGTCGAGCTCGTACGGGAGAACTATCCATAATTCAACGTTCCGGGTTCGATGGTGGTCTTAAATGGTCATTAGAAGGAATTTCTCTACCCGGTCTGCGGATCCTCATGATCCACTTTCGGCCTTTCGGCTTTAAAGGGATCTTGTTTATTACAGAATACCAGTAGCACAGATCATTCAGTAGGTACAATGCGGAACTTCCCTGATGGATGACCAAGATCAATAAATCAGAGCAATAGATACGTAAATATAACGCTGTTACGTAATGTGGAATTTCGATGGTAGTTCAATGAAAATTCAAAAATAAGGAACATAAATCGTATTAGTGTAGATCCAAGAACGTTCCAAATTAGGGAGAGTCATCGTACCACTTCAAATATTCGCTGAAGACGTTTACAAACAAACAGAAAATACAACCGTGGAGCTTAGACTCCTAAATGTGTTCAAATCGGAACGAATTTACGGAAATGAGAAAATCATAGACCAAAAAATTGAATCTAGCAAGTAGTGGTTCAACGGTTATTGAAGGAATCGATATTGTGAATTGTGAGTCTCCACCTGAACAGGGATTCAAAAATCATGCTGAATGACGCTTTACTGGTTCCTGAACTGCGTACGAATCTAATATCCGTATCAAAACGCTGCAAATTATTACGCAGAGATTTATTATTTCGGAATTGTATAGCTCTTCAACTCAGAGCACATGTCTATATCATTAAACGAAATATTAGGGAGGTATCTAATGTGTCTGCATAGGTGTTATCACCTGCTGAAAAGAAATTATTAAAATTGATAACAGACCTAAACTTCCCTTAACACCAGTAGATGATGCAGTGACGTGAATTTTCAAAATCGCGCTAGTGCCATGTGATGCCGCTAGCTTGCAGCAAGCCTAATACTATCTAGCGGTCGTGATGGAACTTAGCTTCTCCAAAAAATCATAGGTTGGCTGCTCCATTATAGCTTGTAGTGAGAGAACGGAAAATCGCACGGCTTTCCGGATGGTTTCATTTGATTTGTTGACAAAATACATGTAACTGACGACCAATAAAACATTACTGTTACCCTAAGAGTTTTCGAGATCTCGATTTTTCACTATTTCAGCCCTTAATTACTACCCTTTATGGTTGATCAAAATTGATGCCGCTGTAACTGGTACATCCCTCGATCAATGTACGAGTATAATTTTTCAGCCAAATTTGAATGTATTTTTATT
Organism: Adelphocoris suturalis; assembly: GCA_030762985.1. Taxonomy (NCBI): domain Eukaryota; kingdom Metazoa; phylum Arthropoda; class Insecta; order Hemiptera; family Miridae; genus Adelphocoris; species Adelphocoris suturalis. The sequence continues at coordinate 46,303,158 of CM061042.1, read as the reverse complement.
AATATGTACCTATGATGTTTTTTGATTTTCACGTTCAACCAATGCGTTGCTAGTGAAAATTAAGGCAAAATTACCATCCATTAGACCAAAATCACCTCGTTATTATTTTTAGCTAACTTCATCACTTCATCAGCCTCTAAATGATTTTTTCTTCTCCATCTATCTTATTTCTTTTAGCTTCCGCAATTATTTAGGGTCATAGAACCGCAATATTCATTATACTATCGATTTTCGTGGTTTCGGAATTTTTTCTACAAAACCCCCAGGATCGATACACTGTGCGCCACCAAGTATGTTTTTGTAGATGAAGGAACTTTGTACTGTGGGGAAACTGCGATGGTAGGTACCGGGGTCACTACTCTGTCACGGCCAATTTGCTTACCTATTCGTTTGAATTTTAGTAGGCCTACAAACTGTGTAGGGTGTCCATGGGGTATAAATCGGGGATTCACGCGGGTCGTGTCAGTGCAGGTTATTTGTCAGAATTTTTGTGGGTAAACTCGGAGATTTCCAGAAGTGCTTGAGGGAAAAATCATCAAAGCAGGTTGGCAACGGTGGTGTTGAGTCCGTGTCGTGCTGTCGTCCGTCGTCGCGTGAGTAGAAGAGCAGTAGAAACCAAACTTCAGGTTAAATACGAACAAGTTGTTTTTAGTGTTTGAGTTTAGCTCCATCATGAAACGAGCATGGAAGATAATATTATCTTTCTTCTTTAAAAAAAAAAAAAAAAAAAAAAACATGAGGCAGCAGGTAAGGAATACAATTTTTATGACAGGGATATGTTTGCGTTCATCAGTTTATTTAACAAGTTACGATAGGTACCTACTGCATTTGTCTCTCGTAAGAATACATAATCAGTACCTTGTTTCGACGAAGAATGATAGGAATCATGTTTTCTAAACTGATTGTAACCATTGATTTTCGATTGAAGTGAATTATTCTCTGTTTCACATTTAGTAGTAATACCTATATAAAAAATGTTTAACAAGGTAATATTTCATCTGTATTTTCATCTTTAGTCAAAAAAGTATTTTGTTCATTTAATTTTATCGTATTTTAGTATTAAATGTTTTTGTTTCTAAAGTAAATTGAAAAAATTATTGTTACAATATTAATGTAATTACTATATAATTATAATAGTTAATAATTGAGACGCGGCTTAAATTTAAAAAAAAAGTAATCATTATTACATTAATAATGATCGTTACACCATTTAATCCTGGAATTCCCAGAATATGACGTGGAAAGACTTGATCTATTAACTAATTTTTCAAGTAAAACCAACACGAATTTGGGCTATTACTCAATTTTATCATCTAGGAATGTTTCAATTTATAGAGAATTGTATAAGTTTATTTCAAATTGTGGTATTAATGTTTGAACAACGTATTATTTATTGATCGTGTATATTTTGAAAACTATAAATAACTCAACTGTGGCGTAATCAGATAATTTTAATGTTTATATTTGTATTTACATTACGTGATGTAATGCCAAATTAAAAAAAAAAAAAAAAAAAAATTGTAAAGATAATGAGTTTATTATTATTCAATCCTGTGTTCACAAAATAAATATATAATCTATAAATAATAATACGTCTGGAGGACTGGTTGTTATGTAGTATTGATTTATATCTACAGTGCTACATGTTTCATTCCCTGCATTTTTCGATATAATTTTGCCAAAAAATTACTCAACTATAATACTATCATTTATTTATTTTTCTTTTTTCTTTTTTTTTTCTTTTGTACATGGACGTTTGATAACCAAGCTAGTATTTGTGCAAATGGAAATTATGTTGTTCATGTTAAGTTGTAATTTCCCTGCATCTTTCAATATAATTTTGCCAAAAAATTACTTAACTATAATACTATCAATTATTTATTTTTTCTTTTGTACGTGGACGTTTGGTAACCAAGCTAGTACTTGTGCAAATGAAAATTATGTTTTTCATGTTAATTTGTACATAATAAATACACTCTTGGTCTAAAACCTCTAAAACTGATAGTTTTTCAAGGTATTTTAACAAAAAACTTCGGGGGGAGGGGGGGGGGGGGGTCCTCCCGGTAGAGGACTACCGCCCTCACCCACGAAATTCTATCAATCCTTCACTGCTTGGAACCAGGGACCTCTCTGTACAAGGAGGATGATGAAGTGAACAAGAAAAATACTTCGAATCAACTTGACACTGACCCGTCCTAGGCATCCGGCATTTATATATATATAATATATATATATATATATATACTATATATATATATATATATATATATATATATATATATATATATATATTTGCGACTGTTTACTTTTCAAGAATATATGATTTGTGTCATTGTGAACTATAGTGTTTGTATTTTGTAGTGTAGTTCAATAGTAGTTGTGCGTATATTACAATGGCGACGAGGATGGGATCTTTCTTGGTTTCTTTCTGTACAACTTCTTTAGAGAGAAATACATTGAAACAATCAGGACGCCCAGCTTTTATTGTAAGTGTTTTGTTTTCTTCTTCTTCTACAGGTAAACGTGACAAATGGTCTGCGTACGCAACGTCTCTTCCGTTCCTGAAACGTATGTCATACTGATAGGCATTCAAGGTCAATGCCCATCGGATCAGTCTGTTGCTTGTAACTTTGGATAAATCTCTCTTTTCGCCAAAAAATCTTTCCAATGGTTTATGGTCCGTTATTAACGTAAATTTCCTACCAAATATGTATTGGTGAAATTTGGACACAGCATACACCAGTGCAGCAGCTTCTCGATCGATCGGTGCATAATGTTTCTCCGCTTCCTTTAATGTTCGAGATGCATAGTAGATTGGTCTTTCACTTCCATCTGGGTATAAATGCAACAGTACTGAACCTAAGCCACTCTCAGATGCATCAGCCATCACAATAATTGGGAGAGTTTCGTCATAAGGGACTACTGTGTTACTACTACTCAATTTGTTTTTTGCTTCCTCAAACGCTTTTTGTTCATCTTCAGACCACTGCCAAGGTGTCTTCGTTCCTGTGAGTCTATGTAATATTGCACAGTCTGCATGAAGCCCTGGTACAAATTTTTCATAGAAGTTTATGGCTCCTAGAAATGCACGAAGTTGTGACACGTTTGTCGGTGCTGGGCAACTTTTAATGGCCTCTACTTTCTCCTCTGTAGGGTGAATACCAAACTTATCAATTTGGTGCCCCAAAAACGTGGTAGATTCCTTCAAAAATGAACACTTGTCTCTCTTCAATCTCAATCCAGCCAGTCGTAGTCTTTCCAATACTGTTCTTAACATTTCCATATGGTCCTTCCGGTTTGCTGCTGTCACAATTACATCATCAATATTCACTGCTACACCTTTCAACCCATGGAGCAACCCTTCCATGTACCTCTGAAATATTCCCGGACACGTTGAGACTCCAAAAGACTCCAAACCATGGGCCTCCTTACACGTCAAGTGAATTCAAACAGTTTGTGGAAGGATGTGGTATGACACATACTTTTTCACCACCATACCATCCAAAAAGCAATGGAACAGCAGAACGATTCATCAAGACTCTAAAATCGAGAATGAAAGCTACCAAACGTGAAGGGACTTCAACAACTGATGCACTGAATGAGGTCCTATTCTCTTATCGTAACACAGCACACGGGTCAACGGGAAGATCACCCGCGCACCTATTCTTAGGACGCCGACTTCCATCAATAATGGATAACATAAGACCGGATCCAAGGGAAGAAATGGAACGCAGGAAATGGTCTCAAAAAGAATATTATGATCGTGGAACACAGTTGCGAGAGTTTATTGGGGGAGAAGATGTATGGTGCAGGGACCGAACTAAAAAAATCTGGGTCCCTGGAATGATCGTGAAGAGACTAGGCTCGGCCCTCTACGAGGTAATGGCTGATGGAAGAATTACCAATAAACATGCGGACCATTTAAGAAAACGAACTGGAGCCTTGGACATCGACGAGCATGTCCAAGCAAGCATTGACGAAGATGTCTTGCCCCATGGAGACCACCATTTCCAAGGAGGGGAGTAGTGTAGTGGATAACAGTAACCCCATGGTTGCTAACCAACGGAATGTTGTTGATAGAAACATATACTGACGTGTTCTAAGATAATTCGATTAATGTTGTATTGCGAATGTTTACTTTTCAAGAATATATGATTTGTGTCATTGTGAACTATAGTGTTTGTATTTTGTAGTGTAGTTCAATAGTAGTTGTGCGTATATTACACTTAGGTCTACCGATCGTTTTTTTTTTTTTTTTTTTTTTTAAATATTATCGTGACTATAGTGAATATTATAACAATACATTTTATTGTTGTGCTTTGATTCATACATAAAACAGCTTAATATATGCATTTTTGTTACTGATAAAAAAAAAGGACGGTAAACCTACGGTTCTACAGTCAGTACAGTCAGATCATTTAATAATGATTAATTTCACACATCATTAGTTCATTATGGTTACTTAGCAATATTAGTTTATAACCTAGCGTAATTAGTCAGCTTTCCTCGACACTACAGAGACTTAGGGATCATGAGATGTTGTGATGAAATGAGAGCATTCCAAAAAGTGGCAAACGATTTTCCTGCTATGAAAACTAAAAGAGTTACGCTTCTCTAGTAACGCATTGGTTTTACGTGAAAATCAATACCAAATCTATATTTTCGCCTTGATATGACGGTCGGAAAAAATGGGTATGTCCTGTTTTTCATCAATTTTTATTAAATGATAAAATATTTATTCCGATTTATTCCGTTAGCGAGCCTTGAGGTAAATTAATAAAGGTTGGGTAAGGCTGCTCTAGAAAGAAAAGCTTATATAGCTTCCAACTATATATATATATATATATATATATATATATATATATATATATATATATATATATATATATATATATATATATATATATATATATTTTTTTTAGTTTTGTAATACGTCGTTGCTCACTTTTACGAGACCGAATAAAACAGTATACATTTAAATTGTCTGCATTTAAAAACATATCAACTTTAGATATGATCGTCTCTCTACTATAAAAGGTGTTATGCGCTGCTATAAGCGGTAAACCGCAATCCACGGTAGTTGAAGTTATTCTGAAAAAGCACATATATGTATAATAATTGAGTTTCGCATCCCGACACCGGAACATAAAGTCAACTGGAGTCATAGGCATCTACTTGGTTTTAATGGTCACGCCCGACGTGTTTACCGTTCCGAACGGGTTTTGGAAACTGCCTCACAACCAGCAAATACCAACTAACGAGTTCCTTTTTTTGTTCAAACTCCTTCCCACCGAGAACAAGATGCCATTTTCGGGGTGGGCAGCGTTTCTAGCTCGCGTGGCTTCCCTCTCAATGTATCACCCAGACAAAATAAATAATATTATACGACGGTGTATAATAGGTTTCTATAACGATGTGATGCTAGAGGAAAGCTTAGAATCCCTGGAGAATCTAAATAAAATACGAATGAATAAATATTAATAACAAAAGTAAAAAATAAGTTGTCCAAGCTGTATTCGTTATCTGCGTTACCTATGCGCACTGAGCTTCCGTTCTTACTGTTCGAAAGAACGTGTTCCTCCTCATTGCATTATATGCTGCGAAGAAAGGTACCATTGTCCATTCTTACCTAAATCAAAATTATTACATCTGAAGGGTTACTTCCGCTAGTAATACTAGTAAAATTACTATTTACATACCTTTCAGAAGGGTTCGTTTTTTTCACTAGCAAGTCGAGTACTGGGGGCGAGCGCTTTCGATGTAAAGACATCATCATCAGGCCATCCAATCAGCACTCTACTGAAACAGTGAAGCTTGCTGATCCATAAAAAGTTCCAGTTATGCAGCATGATCGTGTGAGCTAATTTCCATAGATTATTATTGTATTATATTATGTTATCATTATGTTGTATTTATCATTGTGTCAAATTATTTTATCATTATGTTAACTGCCAGTTTCATGGCCAAAAAACTCGTTGTAAATAATATACTGCGATTCAAAAAAGATTTTGGGTTTTAAGCCTTTATTGGAGTTTTTTCTTCTATTTTTTAGCAAATTATCAAAATTTAACTAGGGGCCACCCCTTGTAGGCTTTGCCTGCCAAACCCCACCATTGCGGCCTGACAGGCCGACCATTACGCTCTGAAGCGAATCAGTATCCAATAATGCTATTTAATAATCATCCAATTTATACTGCCCACCCCATTGGCGAGTTTATACTGCCCACCACATTGGCGAGATTTATTTATTCTGACAGAGCGCCTATTGCGGCCTGACGGGCAAGAGGTGGTGGCGTGAGCGCAGGCAAAAGCAGGAACCGCCCTCACCTTGGAAGTAGGAGGCGGTTGGAAAAGGTCGCAAAAATCTCTCTCTTCTAACGAAGGGGGCTACCCTTTGTTTTTTTATCTAGCCAAGTTTTTAGCGAATTTTCTTAGAAAATGAAGCTATTGCAATGGCTCTAAAAAATTAAAAATAAAAATTTTCAAAAATTTTCTTCATCGAAATCTGTTTTGAGGCATTCTGAAATGATTCCTGGATTTTAACGCTTTTTTATATGTATATATATATATGTATATATATGTATATATATATATATATATATATATATATGTATATATATATATATATATATATATATATATATATATATATATATATATATATGTATGTGTCATTCCAGACGATAACTCTCGATAGAATTGAGATAAAAACTTCGTTCTTTCACCAAAAAATCAAGCATTTCAAAAGAAAGGATGAGTTCGTTGGACAACAATTTTTGAGCACATTAAATTGGTCAAATTTCGAAAAATGTACCCAAAAAATCACTAAAAATGGCTAAAAACGGCCAAAAATCGTTAAATTTCTATTTTTTTGTAGAATTTTTGTCAAAACTAAATTTTCAACGATTTACTAGGACATTAAAAATTTTTGCTCAAAATTATGATGCAAAACGTACTTAAATGTCATTAAAATTTGCTAAAATATCTATAAAAACTGCAAAAAAAAAAATAATAAAAATAAAAATCAAAAATCCCTTCTGAATCAGTGGAATTTTATTTAGAATAAGTTTTTTTGCCATAAAATTGGTTTTTGACCATTTCTGTCAACTAAAATTGCTTCAATTTCAATGCAATTTAACATACTATAGTACGATAGATAGTTTATGAAAATTCGCTCATACGATCATGCTGCATGACTGGAACTTTTGACACACTTTCACAATTGAAAAGAATAGGTTTTCCGCGCATAAATGCTTTCAATCTCAACCAATTGAGTTGAAACTCAACCAAATGAAAGGACAGAATTCGCTGAGTGTTTGTAGACCTAAACGAACAATCTATCTCAATTAAAACCTGAGATATCAAAGGACAAAGCTATACAATTATAAGTTATCTGATTCTCAATGCTTGATGACAAATCTACGCATAAGCACCTTTCATCCAATAAAGCAAAGAAGGAAATCGGTCGGATGGAACGGCCGTACTAACTGCCATAAGGTTTCGTAAATTTGTTTAATACATAATATTACATTTTTCAGCATATTTTTGTACATAAATTGTTTAATGTTTCAGTTCATCATTTATGCACATCTTTTGACTAAAATCCTGTAAGAACATATCAATTTAACATCTTTCTGAAATTTTTGCAACTGTTAATGATTTTTTTAGCACATTTTTTGAAATTTGACCAATGTACTGAATGTGCCCAAAAAGTGCTAATAGGTACTTTAAGTAAGAAATTTTTTGAATCAAATCCATAGGGAAGTCCCAAAATGTGATGGGTGAGGGAGGCTTGCGTATATTCAAGTCAAACTATGCCACGAACTCTCCTCTCCGTTTATTTTGCCTGCTTCGTCAGTACAGCTACGTATTGTATTTTGCTCTGCCGAGGTTTTTATGCTTCAAAAAAGAGCTGTTCGAATTTTGAGGGGCTGAATCGAGGTCAGAGCTGCCGCAGTCACTTTAGAGACCTCGGAATTCTGACAATTCCAAGTTGCTACGTTCTGAATTCCCTTCTGTTTGTTCGGGAGCGTACCGTCTCAATCATGAGAGGCAACGATAATCATCAATATCCCACCAGAGGCAATCATAATTTACGCCCACCTGCTGCTCGCCTCACGACAACGTTGACAAGAGATCCGGTACAGATGGGGACTCGTCTTTTCAATTGCCTACTAGTACAAATTCAGACACTTCCAGTTAAAAAGTTCAGAAGGACTTTGAAGCGGGCCTTGATTGATATTAAACTTTATGAATTATCAAGTTTTCTTAATGTGAATTAGAGGAAATATGTACCTGATTGAAATACTATATAAGAGTTACCTACAGATTCCGGAACTATTTTTATTCCTGTCATGACTTAATTATCTGTATTTGTATTGTTATATTTATTTTGTATTGCCTCGTTTAGGCCCTTACGTAGAAACCAAATGATGTCAAGATCGACCCACTATGAGTAATGAGTGTCAACAATCGGGAATGGGGTCGGAACTAATAAAGCGCCTCTATCGCCGAGCTTTCGAAAAATATATTTTCTTCATCAGGGCCAATGAAGAAGAGTCTTAGTATAACATTACAACAACATATTAAAATAAAACTAGCCAACAACCAACAAGCATAACATTCAAATCACAAAATAGGTAGATAGCTAATCATAATTCTCCTCAACTGAGGCTCAATATCATAATATCAAGAAAATACAACACTTATTGGACAACAACAACTCACTCAAGGGCTCCTAGTGCTGATGAGAAGCGCCACTCCTCATCCTCACAGTCATAACAGAAGAAGGAAAACCGAAAAAAGAATAAACCACGCTAAAAGAAAACAACAACGCCTAGTTGCAATAAAATACTCAACAAAGAAACCAACTAGGTACTGATAAAAATGGTTAATATATATACGTGTATACACATTCCCCCCTAAGCCTAATATCGCAGTAGGTAACAAACCAAAACACTTACCTATTGCAGGTAATGTGAAAATGAAAATGAGCACCAGCTATCAACAACTACTGAATAAATATATATATATAACAACTATGATTTTAATTCAACCAACATATCATTAGGCACAGGCTTAAACAAATAAATCTATATACAGGGTGTCCCATCTAAACGGGCCCATCGGGACATTTACAGCCTTTTGGTGCGAGCTATCGACAAATTAAACTGGACCTTTTTTATAGTATTTCAACTCAGCTTCACGATGCAGAAGTCCGATTTTCATTTTTCCAAGTTTTAGGGTCTCAAATCATTGATTGAAACTGACGGTTTCTTCTTGACCCCCCTTTTTTATTGCTTTTTTCGATTTTAGGTTGAATTTGGAACAGAAAATGCCTCCATGAAATTTTCTTTTTGGGGCTTCGTTTCTCAGTTATTCCACTTTTTGCGAAATACAGAAAATCGCCGATTTCTTTTAGACATTACCAACACTTTCTTCAATTTTTGAGATGTTCACCACACTTTTGAAATCAGCATTAAACTATCTATCATCAGACTCCAGAGTCCATAGTCAACATTCACCATCAGGGGGATGACATAACACTTGAACCGCTTACGATTTAAAGAAAGTTTTCCAAATCGTCGTTTGAAAAAAAAAAAAAAAAAAAAAAAAACCCTCAAACTGTTCAGTACACACAGAATCACTGTTCAGGATACAGTTTAAAAAATGTACTACGAGGAGACTTCCAGTCAGTTGTGTTGTGATAAATCGAAAATGCCACCTGCTCCTTCTGCAGCCTCTGCTCGTTCTCGCTTCTCCTGCAAACTGTATTCAGGGGTCATGAAAACAAAAGCTTCTTGATACTTATTGTTCAGTCTACACTATGATCTTTATTATTTAAAGAACCTTACATTAGTCCAGAATACGGCGTCTCATACGTTCTTCTAATAAATGAGTAATAGTACTGAACAGTTTGAGGGTTTTTTTTTTTTTTTTTTTTTTTTTTTTCAAACGACGATTTGGAAAACTTTTTTTAAATCGTAAGCGGTTCAAGTGTAATGTCAGTGTGATGGTGATTGTTGATTATGGACGCTGGGATCTGATATAGATAGTTTAATGCTGATTTCAAAAGTGTGGTGAACATCTCAAAAATTGAAGATAAAAAGAAATCGGCGATTTTCTGTATTTCTCAAAAAGTGGAATAACTCAGAAACGAAGCCCCGAAAAGAAAATCTCATAGAAGAATTTTCTGTTCCAAATTCAACCTAGAATCGGAAAAAGCAATAAAAAGGGGGGTCAAGAAGAAACCGTAAGTTTCAATCAATGATTTGAGGCTCTAAAACATGGAAAAATGAAAATCGGACTTCTGCATCGTGAAGCTGAGTTGAAATACTATAAAAAAGGTCCAGTTTAATTTTTCGATAGCTCGCACCGTAAGGCTGTAATTTCCCGATGGGCCCGTTTAGATGGGACACCCTGTATATAAAAATCAATTGCTGTTAGTCTCACTAAAACTCGAGAATGGCAGGACGGATTTGGCTAATTTTGGTCTTAAATTATTTTTGGAAGTCCAGAGAAGGTTGAAAAGGTTTTAAATTTCAAATCTGCCCCATAGGGGGTGTTTTAGGGGAGGAGAGGGAATGAGGTATCTTTTTCATCACTGAACAAACTAGGATTTGATTGTCGAGTATGTTTGGATTACTCAAATTCAAGTCAAAGACTGCTTTTTTCAAATTTTTCAAATCTGACTCACAATGGTGGGAGAGTTGAAGCGTTTCGAACGTCACTGAACAAACTGGGGATCTGAGTTGTCAAATATGTGTGGTATATTCTAACTTAAATCACAGGCTGCCTGAAAATGTTTAAATCTAACCAATAGAAGGGGGTGTTTTATGGGAAGGGGGGGGGGGGGGGGAGAGAGAAATGGGGTATCTTTGTCATCACTGAACCAACTGGAGATCTGAGTGGGCGAATCTATCAGAATTACTTTAACTTGGGTCACAGGCTATTTGATAATGTCAACCTGTGCAACGCACGGGTGAACCAGCTAGTTTTAGAATATTCGCATCGGAGCCGCGGGATGTTTGGGCGTCTCTTCCACGAAATATTATTTGGGTGCGAGGCGGCTATTAGGGAAAGGGGGTGGCGCTGCGGGGGTGAAGGGGGGTGATGAGAGGTGAAGGGGTGCAGCACCTTCTCATAAATTGGGATTGTTGTCCGGTTGCCAAGGCGCCAGCGGGATCTCAGGGATGACGCAGCAGAACGTGCTCCTCCCGCGGCGACGGCTCTGCTGACGAGACGAACTGGGCAGCGCCTACGACCGCCCGCTGACCGGTGACGGAACCACCGCGGTGGCTCAGGGCTCGCGATGACAGCCCCCTTTCGTCTCGATTTCCTCCCTCGGCTACTCAGGCGTGAGGCTGTGTGCGGATCTTATGAAGCTTCGTTCTCATTGGCGTTTCTGACAGATTCAGGAACTCCTCAATACAGGGACGATTCATTATGGAACTATTAGAACCGTTTTCTGCACCTACGAACGATCTAAAGCTGCGTTTACACTAGCGAAACTTCCTCGCGAAACAGTTGCGCTAAACATCCTCGCGAAACTTCCTCGCTGCGAGAGAAGTTTCGCACCTCCCAAAACAGAGCGCAACTCAGAGCGAGATGTTGCGCGAGTAGGGTGAGCCGCCTTCGACAAGCCTCAGTTCTCGATGAGCTTCAAGCTATCCTCCTGGTTCATTTTACTCGCGAAACAATAAAGCCGCGTTTACACCAGCGAGTTTGTTTCGCGCGAAACACTTTGATGCGCGGACGAAAACCGACTGCCCTCCGGCTCACTGCGAGCGTCCTCACCCCGAAACGTTTCGCGAGTAGAGAGGCGTCTACACGGGCGAGTCTGCCTCGCGCAACGTCCTCGCGCAACTGTTTCGCGAGGAAGTTTCGCTAGTGTAAACGCGGCTTAAGAGCTCTATCGGGCAGCACAAAATGGGGATCCATATGATCATTTTCGGGTCGAAACCCCAAAAGCTATAGATATACAATTCCCAAGTCAAATTTAACCTTTTCCAAGTCAAATTCAACCTTCCAAATTCAACACCTCTCCCAAATTACGAACTGAATCACTCGCGACGAAGTTGTGGAGACCCATTTTCATCAAAAACAGAAGTTAAAGAAGAACGTTGTCTCACTGGTGAAGGTACATACGAACTAAATCACTCGCGACGAAGTTTTGGAAACCCATTTCAATGAAAAACAGAAGTTAAAGAAGAACGTTGTCTCACTGGTGAAGGTACCACCGCAATAGCTCAGGGCTCGCGATGACAGCCCCTCTTTTCGTCTCGATTTCCTCCCCCTGCTGCTCAGGCGTGAGGCTGTGTTCGTTTCTTAAGAAAAGCCTTTTTTATCGGCATTTCTGACGGAGTCAGATACTCTTCAAAACAGAGACGAATCATTATGGAACTTCTAGAACCGCTTCCTGCACCTATGTACGATCTAAGAACTCTATAGGGCTACACAAAGTGGGGTGTCATAATAATTTTCGGGTTGAAACACCAAAGAGCTGTAGATATACCATTTCATAGTCAAATTCAACCTTTCCCAAATTACGACCTAAATCACTCGCGACGAAGTTGTGGAAACCCATTTCAATCAAAAATAGAAGTTAAAGAAGAACGTTGTCTCACTGGTGACGGTTCCACCACAGTAGCTCAGGGGTCACAATGACAGCCCCCTTTCTTCTCGACCCCCCCCCCCCCCCCCGGCTACTCAGGCGTGAGGCTGTGTGCGGTCCTCATGAAGCCTCGTTCTCATTGGCGTTTCTTACGGATTCAAGAACTTTTCAAAAACCGGGACGAATCATTGAAGAACTATTAAAACTGCTTTCTGCACCTGCGAATGATCCAAAAACTCTATCGGGCTGCACAAAGTGGGGTGTCATATAACCATTTTCGAGTCAAAACCCCAAAGAGCTATAGATATACAATTCCCAAGTCAAATTTAACCTTTTCCAAGTCAAATTCAACCTTCCAAATTCAACACCTCTCCCAAATTACGAACTGAATCACTCGCGACGAAGTTGTGAAAACTCATTTCAATGAAAAACAGAATTTAAAGAAGAACGTTATCTCACTGGTGACGGAACCACCACGGTAGCTCACCGCGCCTTTCGTCTCGATTCCCTCTCCCAGGCTGCTCAGGCGAGAGGCTGTGTGCGGATCTTATGAAGCCTCGTTCTCATTGGCGTTTCTGACGGATTCAGGAACTTTTCAAAACTGGGACGAATCATCTCCGTGCTGGGACACAGTTTTAACTATCCAGCACAGTCATCAACTACAAATCACCTCACCTATTGATTTATATTTTAAGTACTAAGTATTATAAACATACAAGAAACAATTCATTCATTTATTTTTTATCATCTCTATGTACTTTTATTTGCACTGTTGATGATGACAGCAAACATTATTATAATATTATCATTATGGAACTTCTAGAACCGTTTTCTACACCTGCGAACGATCTAAGAACTGTACCTATCGGGCAGCATAAAGTGGGGTGTCATATAATCATTTTCGGGTCGAAACCCCAAAAGCTATAGATATACAATTCCCAAGTCAAATTTAACCTTTTCCAAGTCAAATTCAACCTTCCAAATTCAACACCTCTCCCAAATTACGAACTGAATCACTCGCGACGAAGTTGTGGAGACTCATTTCAATGAAAACCAGAAGTTGAAGAAGAACGTTGTCTCACTGGTGAAGGTACCACCGCGGCAGTTCAGGGCTCGCAATGACTTTCGTCTCGATTTCCTCCCTCGGCTACTCAGGCGTGAGGCTGTGTGCGGATCTTATGAAGCCTCGTTTTCATCGGCGTTTCTGACAGATTCAGGTACTCTTCAATACAGGAACGATTCATTATGGAACTATTAGAACCGTTTTCTGCACCTACGAACGATCTAAGAGCTCTATCGGGCAGCACAAAATGGGGTGCCATATGATCATTTTCGGCTCGAAACCCAAAAGAGCTATAGATATACAATTCCCAAGTCAAATTTAACCTTTTCCAAGTCAAATTCAACCTTCCAAATTCAACACCACTCCCAAATTACGAACTAAATCACTCGCGACAAAGTTGTGGAGACTCATTGCAATGAAAAACAGAAGTTAAAGACGAAAAGTCTCACCGGTGACGGCACGAATTCAATAACTTCTCAAAACTGGAACGAATGATTAAGCCGCTTATGCACTTGTAACAAATTTCCGTATCGTTCCTCCGAACCTAACTTATCCGAAGTTCGGGGCGGCGAAACGTCTGAAGAATTGAGGTTTGGAGGAACCGACACGGAGCAGATCCGCCTGTTGGTGGTTTTCCCGGGCGTATCCAAGGATGTTCGGAGCGGGGTGAGACTAGCGTGGACCATAGACCTATATACAGGGTGATTCCCTCGCAGATGCAAAAAAAATTGGGTAAAACTACATCACAAATGGAGTAAAATGCCGCTAACTGCATATTTTTATCTCAATCTGTTCTCGAGATATGATTTTTTAAAGGTTTTTTCAGGAATACCGTGTTTTTTCATTTTAAACTCAGATTTCTCCACTTTGCCTCATGCAATTTTAACTTTCAACCTCATTTTCGGTATCAGCATTAAATTTCCTATAAGAATAGTGTACTTGGGTTCTTAAAAAGTACCATCCGAAGGCCCTCACATCAGCTCAAACATTGACGATTTTGAAAAAAGAATATTTCTGAAAATCTTTAAAACTTTACTACTCTTCCAAAACAAATCCTGGAAACTGGCAAATCTCATGAAAACTGCTTCGTCTAATACTCTTTCCAACGGTATAATCAAGTTTACTTTTATTTTGTTATTTAGTGGAGAAAATTATGTTTTAATGTTAAAAAATGTGGGTTTTTCAATGAAATTGTTGGTTTTCTCGAAAGATGACCCTCCATGAACCTACGAGTATGGGGTCGGTTTCTATGTATTTTTTCACGATGTATCGAATGGTAACATTTGTAGATCTCTCCAACTCCGTTATAACCGAGTTTTACACTTAAAATCGCAAATGTTTAGTTTGTTTGTTACGATTAAATGTATGTGTGTTATGGGGTAAAACTAGTTAATTAAAGTGTAAAACTCGATTATAACGTATTTGAGAGGTATGCAAGAGTTTCCATTCGATCCAGCGAGAAAAAATACATAAAAACCGACCCCATACTTGTTGGTTCATGGAGGGTCATCTTTCGAGAAAACCAACAATTTTATTGAAAAACCCACATTTTTTAACATTAAAACATTATTTTCTCCCCTAAATAACAAAATAAAAGTAAACTTGATTATACCGTTGGAAAGCATATTAGATGAAGCAGTTTTCATGAGATTTGCCAGTTTCCAGGATTCTTTTTAAAAGAGTAGTAAAGTTTTAAAGATTTTCAGAAATATTATTTTTCCAAAATCGTCAATGTTTGAGCTGATGTGAGGGTCTTCGGATGGTACTTTTAAGAACCCAAGTACACTATTCTTATAGGAAATTTAATGCTGATACCGAAAATGAGGTTGAAAGTTAAAATTAAATGAGGCAAAGTGGAGAAATCCGAGTTTAAAATGAGAAAACACGGTATTCCTGAAAAAACCTTTAAAAAATCATATCTCGAGTACGGATTGAGATAAAAATATGCGGTTGGCGGCATTTTACTCCATTTTTGATGTAGTTTCACCCAAATTTTTTTTGCATCTGCGAGGGAATCACCCTGTATAATACCTATATATCACACAGGTTCTCAAAACAATAGTCATAACGGAGATCTTACTATTAAATCTATAGGGATTCTTTAGGGTTCTGAATACGAATCCGAATCTCGAGTATTATCATCTCAATAGAATTTGGGGATAATGGCACTTTTTCTGATTTTGAAAGCACACACAAAAAAAAAAAAAAAAAACACATTTTTTGGGCTTTAAAATGCTCCAGCTCCGCAACCATCAATTGTGGCGACCTACGGTTGATCTCATTCGATTCGGAGATTTAAAAATATTAGTAACCGACGCATCACACTCTTCAAATACCTACAACAACTGGGAAAATTGAACAAATCAGGCCGAAATTGGACAAAATTTTGACGAAATCTTAAAATCCTGATGAGATGAAAAAATGGACTTCGGATTTGAGTTCAGCACACTGAAGACCCCATAGATTCGATAATAAGAACTCCGTCACGAAACATGCATTTTCTTTGTAAACCTGTGTTATAGGTCTATGGTGTGGACGGGGTCAATGTGGCAACCTACTCGTATCACACCACCGCTCCGGTCTCGAGGTTTCTGTCATCACCACTGTCACAGTTCTGTGAATCATTTCCATTTCTTATTTCATCAATTCGGGCTTCGTGTTAGCGAATTTTCTTAGATAATGAAGCTATTGCAATGGCTCCAAAAATTTTAAAATAAAAATTTTCAAAACTTCTTTTCATCGAAATCTGTTTTGAGGCATTCTGAAATGATTCCTGGATTTTAACGCTTATATATATATACATACATATATATATATATATATATATATATATATATATATATATATGTGTGTGTGTGTGTGTGTGTGTCATTCCACATACATATATAAAATAAAAATGATAGAATTGAGATAAAAACTTCGTTATTTCGCCAAAAAATCAAGCATTTTAAAAGAAAGGATGAGTTCGTTAGACAACACTTTTTGACATTAAATTGGTCAAATTTCAAAAAATGTACTTAAAAAATCACTAAAAAAGGCAAAAAACCGCTAAAAATTAACAAATTTCTATTTTTTAGCAGAATGCTACTCGAAAAAAATTAATCGAACATGGACTAGGACATTTAAAAATTTAAGCACAAAATTGTACTGAAAAATGTACTTAAATTTCATTAAAATAAGCTAAAAATCGATAGGAACACTTGAGAAAATTGTAAAAATCCACAAAATCGTTCGTTCATTGGAATATTACTGACAAAAAGTTAGTTTGCTATAAAATGTATAATAAAATTTTTATTTGTCCCCAAAGTGCTCAAATTTCAACAGAATTTAACATAAATGTAATACGACCATTTATGAAAATTCGCTCATACGATCATGCTGCATGACTGGAACTTTTTTCGTATTAAAGTGGTATGGACGTTTGGTATTTGCTTCATGGAGTGGGTAAACTAGTTGAGGTCATCGACATGAATAGGGAGAGCACGAAGAGTTGTCGGACCCAAATCACCCCCTCTATTCCAATAGTAGGGGTATTAGTAGGGGTAGTGGTTGCGGTATTACAAATTTCGCATATATACCAACGCAGGTTCTTCTTCGTTTTTAGGACGTCCCTCTGAACCTATGTCTTATGGGCAAGGCTTCGTTAGCAAAATGGACGCCATATTGGAATTAATCCAGAGGGGTGGGGGACAACCAAAGCATGAGAAAAAAATAAAAAAATAAAAAAATAAATAACCGCATACAAATCCGTTTCAGACCATTCTAAGACCAAATCCGTGATAATAAGCATAGGGGGTATGTCTGTGTGTGTGTGTGTGTGTATGTGTGTGCGTGTCCTGTTTTTACTTGAACTGGTGGTCGTTTTATAGGGGCACTTCTTTTCATCCCATTCTTACTCCTCGTCCTGCAACTTCCCTTATCCCTAGAACCGCACTTTTCTTAATTTTATTTGTTTATTTTTCAATTTAATGGTGTGCCCCCCTCCGCCTTTGAGGGGAGTTTCGTAAAAAAAAAGTGTGTGTGTGTGTGTGTGTATGTGACAAAATTTGTCGACGCCGCCCAGGGCACAATCCTCAACCGATTTTCGTGACCCATTTGGTTCAATTCCAATTTTAGTCTAGTATCTCAATCACGAATTTGAGTTCATTTGGTGTTATGAATTTTATGTGTTTTTAGAGGTGAAACTAGTTAGTAGAAAAATATGAGATTTTGCCTATTTGACATAAATCCCTTCACAAGTTGATTTTTTACCCATCTGGACCCCAAAAATATTTTTTTTAAGGCACCAGGAAGATGGGAAATTTAACGTTCTTTCCAACGATGTCCTGATTTTTTATTTTACAGTGCGTTTTAAGGGAGTTATAGCAGTTTTAGTGTGGTAAAGTCGAAAACACGAAAAAAATCAGAATTGAAGTAACTCGGAAACGGAGAGTCTAAAAAAAAGTCTACATGGCACTTTTTGTGGAAAATTAATTGTAAAAACGACTCCTGAAGTCGGGCGGTCCGTAACGTGGGGTATATATAGGATGTATTACCAGATAACTTAAAATACGCCGTAAAAATGTCGTTCCAACACTGAAAAATCCATCTTGCCCAAAGCAGGTCAGTTCGTAGGCGCTCTACAATTCCAGGCTCAAATTTACAATTTCGTGGCCCAAAAAATGCTGAAAAATGGGTTATTTTACAGTAGGGCTTGTGGGGTAACACAGTCGAAGTATTTTTCAGCGCTGAGTCAATTGTGACCACCCCCAGATCTCTAAGATTCATAATGTGAAAAAAATCGATTTTCAAGTGAAAAATTCCCATATTTGTCTAAATTTCGACAATAGGTCGTGGGGGGGGGGGGGGGGGGTTGGTCACAGTTAAAGTATTTTTTAGCGCTAAGTCGATTTTGACCATTCCCAGATCTCTAAAATTCTTTAATTGGTGAGAAAAATAGATTTTTGTGTGAAAATGCCCATAATTGACCAAATTTTTTATTTCGGCTACGTGTCTTAAATTTTATTGCGATCTCGTCACACGGGTGTCTCCTCAGTTTTTAATTCTTTGAACATTCGCTCTATCAGCCATGCTGCATGACTGAGTTCATTTTGTGGAAAGAAATCTCAAGAAATTTATACATTGGCCCACAGTCAAAATACAAATCCATGCAAAATTCAAATCCAATTCATGCCAAGTTTCAGCCAGATGTTTGGTCTCCTTGCTAGTATTGAAGTAAGTTATCATCTCGTTTCTAGTTCTTCACCATGATGACTTACTTTGCCTGAAATTGGATCGCGTTTGGTGATGACCGCTGCTCAGGCTTTCGAAACAGCCTTGAGTTTCCTTATATGGAGCAAGTTGAAGTTCACGGCGCTGTTACGGAACATGATCCATTGGGAAATTGAATGAAAACGCAAGCAGCAGATGCAAATGACGGGCCTCCATCTCGCCCAGTGATGGAGAGCTCCAGGGAAATTGGGGAACTGCACACGTGGGCGCACGTGTTCACAGTTCTCGCCTATACAACCTGATGGCAGGAAGGCAACTACTTCTGGAGAGAAAAATAAAAAAAGGAGTAGGATTCCAAGCGCTGAACTGGTTTTTCGACGATATAACCATAGGATAACGGTAAGCACGGAGAAGAGATGGTCCCCCCGCGACCCCGCCATCCGGGAGTAATTACGTATTCCGCTCCGTAAAATATCAAGAAGTCCGTGGGGAAGAGGGTAGGGCCGATCGACGCTAAAACTTTCTTTAACTTCCGGCAGTTGGTTGAAAGAGACTTCGGAATTTAGGCCTTCCCTTTTCGGATTGTCCTGGTCGCTTTGCGTTATGGCCATAGAGTCCTACATTCCTGGGAATTTGCATTTAAATCTTGTTGAGGAGAAAATAGACCTATGTCTCGGAGATTGTATCTCCTGAGATGAATGGGAGAAATTGTTTGAATCAATAAAACGACGTCTACGGGGACTGGCTTTCCTAGTGAAAAAGGAAATTTAGACGATAATATTACCTATTCGTATATAGTATCTGATCAGACCAAGAACCCACAGCGACTATTAGATGACAATATGTAGATTCTGGCCTCATTTCATGATGTGCAACAGAACTTTGACATGACATCCGGAGTTTAAAATAAGAAACGACAAATACATTTACATTTCAACCTGATCTAGATTGACCCATGTATACTAAGCTCGACCTTAATGCTTTGCCCTAACTACCATGAAATTTTCAATAATTATAAACTGAGGTTGAAGAGTGAAGTTCTCTTCTCATCATGCCATGGGATGGTATTTGATTTCCTTTCACATTCGCCCATGATGCATAGCCTCAACTAGTATTTTCTTTTTCCAGCAATGTAGAATTCTTGGGATGGAGCCGTTTATGTGTATGCTTCAACTTGCGAAAAACTTGGAGGATCGGAAAACTCGCCATAGTGATATTTATGACAATATAAATATGAAATTTGAATAGAACTGATGCACAATAAAACATTAGCAATTAAAACTCATACGTTTCACCAGCAGAACACACACTTTAGGTAGCAAAATAGTGTGTGTCTGTGTGTGTGTCAATACCATCAGGTGTAGCTCTGGTTGTCGATTTTGTTAATATTTTTATCAAATTTATCCACATTTTCTTCTATTTATGTATTCTTAACTTCTGTCCATTTAAAACTCTCCTCATCATTCAATAAAAGTATTTTCTATATCTCGCATACAGTGTACATTTCTCGTATGTGTGTGTGTGTGTGTGTGCTTTCTCTAACATGATCGTAAGTGTAGAAGCATCTAACTCTAACATAATTTATATCTATCGAAATCGAAACTATGGAGTTAATTTCTTTGTTATTCAACCTATGAAGCTGCAATTAGAAATGGATGCCTCTTGGAACATCTGAAAATTAATAATAAGTTCTGAAGCCTTCCAGATCAGCTGTGTGAGCTCCGGAGCTAATTTTTTTAATTATTCAACAGATGATGCTAAAATTTGGAATGCTCCCTCTGATGCCTCTTAGAGCAGCTGAGTGAGATCCAAAAATCATGTTTTCGTTATTCATCCTATGAACAGCAAATTTTTACTTCGGAATCGCGAAAACGTATTCTACTATCATTACTCTTATTTAGCCTTCAGGCGGAAGGTGGTATTTTATTTATTCATATTTATTTAGTTTTTTGCAAAACCCAATTGATTAGGGTGGAGGGACCAGTGATTGACAGGGACCCAGTGATTGACATCTCACCAAGAAGCTTTAATAATAAGGTATTTAAAAGTGTTTTACGGCCTTGATCCATTTGAATATTGAGACAAAATACCTTCTCAGTAAAGTATAAAGGCAGGAAAAGGTTTCAGGAGGGTTTTTGTGAAACCTGAAGAAGTTTACAACACAGAATCTTGTGTTGTAATTACTTTGGTGCTGTTTCTTGGGATTTTGCTAAGGAGGTAAGCGTTTTATTTTGCTTCATCATGCCCTCCACATTTTCAAAGTCGACTGTTTCCATCGTTTTTCTCATTCAGTTTTTTTGTGATTACATTCATGCTATCATTTTTGGAAATAATCAAAGATAACATGGGAAAATGCAAATGTCAATTACTAGTTCCCAAAATGATGCTCCCCACAGTGATTGACAGTGTCAATATGGATCTCTATTTGTTCTTGTCATTCGTTCTTTATTTTTTATATTTATATAAATACATTGCAACTCACAAGCTGCTAGTTTACCATTAGAATCGTATTGTGCCTATAGTATCAAGAAAACATAACATAAATTATATCTATTGAAATGGAATCTATGGAGTTAATTTTTATGTTATTCAACCTATGAAGCTGCAATTAGAAATGGATGCCTCTTGGAACATTGTTCCTATTTTGTGATGAAACATTCGGTGATAGTTTCAACTTTGTCTTTATGAATACTCATATTAGTTTTATATTTAGATTAATAAAACTAAGTTAAAATGCTCAATTTATTTGTAAAATGTTGAAATAAAATGTTTTGTTGATACAAGGACTCATTTATTGCAGAATAACTGCTGTGTCAATCATAGGGTGTCAATCACGGTACAACAAAAAATGTGGCTGTCAAATACTGGGTCAAAAAATTGATTTCGAAAAGAATAATGATTTTTTGAGGACTGAATTAGTGATTTTTTCAATACCGAGCAGTTTGAGGACATCCAGTTGCAGCATAGATGTAAGCTTCAAGTTTGAACAAACGAAAAAACAAAACTTAATTGCTTCTCAAAGTCAAAATGCCTCTTAAGGTGTCAAACACTGGCCCCACCACCCTAGTTCATTAGATTGTTTCCTTCAACATATGAGTACAACAGTTTTTTTCTCTACTTTTTTGTCGAATGTTTTTGAGAGTGCATAGGTAGGTACTCGACTGGAAATTCATCTATAATTCCGGGGCTCATTGAGAAGGGAATGCCCAATTTCTGTAATAGTCGCTTAGGTTCCGTCCTCATCAAACCCCAACTTTCCACTAAATAGACAGTTTGCTGCTAAATACCAAGCCGACGTTTCACGGAAACGGGCCTCACTATTCGATTAAAAGGGGACTTGGCCACCCGACTCAGCGTTTAGGACAGGTTATGTGGTGAAACCCAGGTGAGCCTCTGGAAGCCCATCTCAATGCGTCTTGTTGCTCAACCTCCTGTTAATAGGTATGAACAAATTCAGTTTTACGGCTTAGGTCGTCGAACCCTCAAATATTCCGCCTTTCCCCTGCCGAGCGGCCCATCTTCCGGGCGTACACCGTTCACAATTCATTCATCCTTTTTGATTTATAATTTGGTTCTTTATTTTCAATAATAGAGAGTTTTTGTACTTTTCGTATTCATTTTCTCGTATACGAAAATTGACTTTCCGAAACGAGAAGAGAGATGTTTTCGTTACGTGGAAACACTTTTCGGAACGGAAAGAGTCAGCTTTACTCGTGCCCAGCTTTTTCAGAATCGTAATTACGGGAAGACAACATGACATTTCTCTAAGATAACACTCTAGAATAACTTAGCAACTATCATGCAGTTGGCATGGACACACACATACACACCTGACAAAATCACCTGTCTTTTCCCGCGCTGTCTTTTGTTGTTGGTTTACCTTTGTATTTGTCTTTCTTTCGTTTTTTCCCCGCACCTCAACCAGAAGGAGCATTAGCGGCATTTTGTTCTTGCTTCGACGTTTTATCGACGATTTCAGCTTTTTCAAAGTTCATTTTACACGTTTTAAAGATTCGTGTTCTTCTCGGCTTAAATTTGTTTTTATGTATGATGTAGAGGTATGTGATTGTTGTTTCTTACTTCATGTTATATTTTGGAAATCGTCTAATGTGACAATTGAGGTTTGAGCAGTGATTCAATACAAGAGTCACGTTAACGTCTCTAAAAGAGTTCTCTCTATCTCGGCTTACGAAAATGCTACGAGAAATCAATGCGAATAGGTTAGTATCATGCTCGCTCCAACAGCTTGTTTTCGTGTTTACGAGAAATACCAATACGAGAAATGAAAAAACTCCCCAATGAGCCTTTGTAATCGACCAACAGAAAAAAAGGAAAATAATTAACCCCCCCCCCCCTCCTCCTCCTCCTTAAAATTGGTTGGTTTACGTTTCAAGATCAGTAGAATCCAAAAATCAAATTAACCAAATCCGCCCTTCCACCGTTCCTCGTCCGTCCTATGCTGTCTCAAGCATTTCTTTGGAACTACCTACGAGACCAAACTTTATGAAATGTGGCTAAAAAATCGTACATCGTTGAAATGTGCTAATAACATCGGCGTACGTTTTTATCAACCCTAAAGTCTAGCATTTAAGGGCTGAAATATTCAAAAATCGAGATCTCGAAAACTTTCAAGGTAACAGTGATGGTTTTATGGTTATAACTGATGATTGTTGTCCCAAAGAATCGATCGGAACTATGTAGGTAAGTTAATTCGTTTTCTTCCCCTAAGGGTTGAAACTGAAAGATAAAGGTCTCCTACTTCTAAGCGCGACAACTTGGAGAAATCATGAACTAGTGGTGACATCTTTGAATTAACGAGTCAAACGCTATATTCCACGGCGTTGAAAGCTACGGCGATTTTGAGTATCTCTCCCTATGGCTAATCACATAAAAGCACTTGGAAATTTGGGAACTAGGGGTTATGTAATAAAAACCTACCTACGGTGGACTCGGAAGCGAAACGAGATTTAAAAGCAAAGACACTGCAGGTCTGGAAACGCTTGCATACGTCTCTGCAACACACTGGGTCATTTCATGTCTTTAGTTACAGACTCGTATCATCAAAATTTACCAAGCGGTTGCAATTATGTTCACAATATCAATAATTATTGAGAATGATCACCTGAGTGTACACAATTATTCAAATAACCATGCTCATAACTCAGCTTGTTGGCCACGCACTTCACAGTAGGTAACATAATATGGTTGGATAAATCAAGAGCTTTCGAACGAATGTTCAACGAATTTTGTGGGATGAAAAACGACGAAGTAACATTTCCCTAGCAACGACTCGGTTGTAAGCGGAAATGTTCAGAATATTTTCGTGAGCAATTTCCGTGACGTTTTTTTAGTTTATGTGCCATAGCGAAGACATGAAATGTCAAAACCAGGAAAAAGGAGTCGTAAAACGGAGCAAATATTGGGCTTTCAAGAATAACAAGCGGGAACAAAACGTATTCTAGTGGTTGTCAGGTGAACTAAAATATATCACATGGTTGCATAGCGAAAAGATAACGTGGATTTCTAATTCAGCGATGGAACGTAAGAGGTTGCGTGGCTCTGCTAGGTGTCTGAATCTAGCCACATAGCTACTTGGAAAAGGCGGATCTGGCTTAATCCATCCATTCAGCAGCCAACGTGTTAATACTGATAAATTTCCAAGTGTTTGTAAAATCGGAACACATAACATTTGCCGTGTATCCTTTGGAATGGAATCCTGACTTCACGAAACCGAGAATGTAACCGTTTTCCTTACGGGCGGACGAGTGAAGCGTTGGTAGCTTGTTGTTTTCTATTTTATGCCAACTATTTCTATAAATTATACTTAAATCACGTTATAATTAGAGCAGTGGGACTAGTAAAGTCTTGCTGTATAAATTATTTACATTCATTTTCCGTCTACAAGTGCCAATTTCTACGTAGACATATAAATGACAAAGTCAGCATTTTGCTCAATCACCATGAAATTGTACTGGGGCAAGTGAAGCTGATTTCTTTCTTAATCAACCTACGAATCTTAAATTTGAATTGAAGCCCATTAGGAATATCTAGAATACAATTACAAAGTATGGGGGGGGGGGGGGGGGGGCGTTCCGATCAGCTCTAGAGCCTCTGAAATCAATTTCTTTCCTAATCGACTTACTGTTGAAAATTTATATTGTAACGTTCTTTATTTGGACAGTTCAAATTATTGAAAAATATTAATAAAAAGGCCTGTCTCTCCTTAAATTCAGTTTTTTTTTAGCGCATTTTCTATCAAAAACGAATAAAATGAGGTATTGTATTCACCTTGTCCGTTGATGTATGTATGTATGTCCTCTTAAAATCGTTTTAAATGCCACTTTCTGACGTCCGATTTTGATGATACTTGGTATGGATATAATCTGTAACATGGCGAAGATAAAGATGTATCATGGGCCACTTACGCATGAGAGGTCATTGATCAGCGGAGTGAACTCCAAAGCCATCGTCTCCAATTCGACGCAGGAAGCTGAAATTTGAGAGGGAGGTTGAAGGGAGAATGCTGAATACGCATGAGAGATCATTGATCAGCTGAGTCAGCTCCAAACCCATTTTGTCTCCTATTCAACGTAGGAAGCGTCTATTCCCCGCGGATCTCCTTACAAGAAAATGTGCTATCACGTGACTCACTTCGTGAGCTCTGATCTACTTGTTTTTAAAACTTTTCTTCAACGTTTCTCCCCATAAACTGGGGCTTCTTCAGGGAGATGCTGCACGCATTTAGAAAATTAGAATATCTCTAAAAATATTTTCTTCATGTTGTTGGTGAAAAACACATTTAAAGTGGTCTTTTTGTTAAGATCAAATTAAATTTCGTTCGTTGAGCAAGCTATGTGCCACACGCAACTTGGTAGACATTTTTTCTTGTCGGCGGTAATAACAATGTCATGTCTGAGCAGTCTGGAACAGTCATGGTTTTTACTGCGGTTTGGCACCAATGGGTGCCCAGCCACTGTGGGATCCCAGGCAATGGAAGAGCTGATATGCGGGCCAAGCGAGCAAGTGAACTGCCCCCAGCTACTGAACCCATAACCTTTACACAAGGTGTTGCTGCCATAAAACAGATAGGTAGGGAAAAGCAAAAACAACTCAGAGAAGCCGCAGCACAGGGGAAAAAATCGAGCAGCACAAATTCCGCCCGAACTCCCACGGAAGGAATATGTGGCGAACTGGCCATGATTTTTCGCGGATGCATCCGAACAGATTAGGGGTTTTTGCATCCCCTTATGCCCATTATGCGACAAGCATTTGGATTAATGCCCCTAATTGACTCCCTACCTGGCAAAAACGGAGAATTTTATACTGGGCAGCACGGAAGGAGCTGGATTTGTTGCCTCCACCCGGCGAACGATTAAAAAAGAGGAAAAAGAAAAGGTTTTGTGGAAATCAATACCTCCTTACTTAATATACCTAACGACGGAGGTTAAAAAATAACTTATTATAAATTAGGTGGCAAATCCTGTGAAATTGTTGTAATTGTGATGTTGCTTGAATCGTGGAACTGACGTTCCCTTACAGGGGAAGAAAGGATCCAAGTTTTTTTCACCTTCCCTCCCCCTCACCCCTGCAGGGACGATTTAGCAGGATTTGCCACCTAATTTATAATAAGCAATACCTTCTTGTTCACAGTTACTCCTGAATATGAAATCATTGGGATAATTCTGAACAAAGCGTTTTGATTCACTTCAACCGTGATAATCTACGTATCGTATACTGTTACATAAAAATCTAATGGTGTCTGTGTGTGTGTTACTCAATCACGTAAAACCTACTGGACCCATTGAGCTGAAATTGTACATGAACATTCGTAGGGTCCCTGATTAACACATAGGCTATATTACAATCCTCCAGGCTTCTTCATCGAGAACTCAGCTTTCACTGAAGACGTCGCTCGGGTTGTATACTCGGGTTTTTCATTAATCACAAAGTTGTATACTTTGTGATTAATGAAAAACCTGATGCGTCGAACTTTTCACATCAAGTGCGGATGGGGTGGGTTCTCGCATAAAGAACTTTTGGTAGCAAATTCAACGATACCAAAACGATTTCGGTCGGTTGATCCAAGTAGTTTTTTTCGTTAAGATAGATAGATAGTTCTATTCAAAACTCCTTAATAGAGAGTTCCTAGAGATCCGTCGGTCTCAATACGGCTTGCAGTAAAGACATGCAAGTCCTTGACGGATCTAGTTGTAACGCGAAATCCATGGTAGGAGGAAATTATCCCTAGGAGGTTATTTGAGTCCATGGAAGGAGGTTATTTTAGCCGATTACGTTTTTTCCGGATTGCGATCCGTTAACGTATCTGTACGGAAGGATGCGTCACCGTAACTCATTGCGTCAGAGTTACGGCGCCGGATCGTCAATACCGCACGACGTATTGTGTTTTACGGATCTACTAGGAACTCTCTATACGAGACCTTCTCGAACGATCAAGTTTGTCCCCCACCCCGGCAACTACTTGGAACCGTTCCCTACAAGAAGAACTGTGAGTTCTTCAATTCCATGTAGGTCAGAATGAAGTGTATAGTTTGGTGGTCTGGATGCTCGCAAGCTCGCATCTCAAAAAATACATAACATCAAGTAGTCAATCCCTTAGTAAAAATGCAGATTAAATGGATATGTAGATCAGAATGAAGTGTATAGTTTGGTGGTCATAACACGATCACATAACAGTTTAGAAACGTAAAAGTGACTTTTCATTTGTGACTCATGAGCTGGTCGCGTTGAACGGAATTGAAGAACTCACAGTTCTTCTTGTAGGGAACGGTTCCAAGTAGTTGCCGGGGTGGGGGACAAACTTGATCGTTCGAGAAGGTCTACAACTCTGTATTAACTGCAGCTATGTTGGTCGGGAATAGTTTTAACGTAACTAAGGTTATATTGCGTTGGTTAGATTGTGGGGACGCTTAGTTAAAAAATGAATCGGCAACAACTTGAAACTCGATGGCTGAAGTTTGTATTGAAGCCTTTTGAGGGCTGCTGGGTAAAAATGACTCGTAAGATGTGAGTCCGTGCAACGCACTGGTAACCGACTAGTACTTATCTATAATTATTTTAAAAAATGAGAATGTAGAATAGCCTATATTCTATATTTTTACTTTTGAAATCCCATAAGTATCCGCAAATAATATATTCACAGCGTTATCCAGCATATACCACAAGGTATGTAGTCGCAGGGAATGTAATTGCACCAAGACCAAGATTAACGCTGTCAACACACAGTCCAAAATTTATTATGTATATCATTCACAGAGCGCTAGATAGTCGTATGAAAAGAGCTCAAAATTATATTAGACCAAACTAAAAAAATCAAATTTTTACGTGGCTTGTGATAAATGGGGCAGTGCATTACGAAATTAAGCTAAACAGCATTTTTGTATAATATTATAAAACAATAAATTTTTCTATAGAAAGTTGTTCTACTTATAGAAGGTAGGGACACCAAATAATACCATTGTAGTTATAATATTTAAGCTATGTGTAGATTATGTAGACGCATCTGTGATGTCATGTCAACGCGCCATGTTTGCAATTATGTGCCAATCGCCTAGACCTTAACCAACAGCACGGGTCAAGCCTGCCGTTGGAAAAGTAAGCTAGTCGAGCCGCCTAGTTCTACTTTTGTACTATCATCATACGTATGAGTCTCTATTGAAATAAATAGATAAATAAATTCCATGTCGTTTTAGCTTTAACACTACTAGGACGAACCGGCGAGTTTTTCAAATCGAGACGAAGGGAAGGCATCATCGACCTTAATATAGATTATACTCTTCGAAAATTGAGATGAGAACACGGAAAAGTGGTCGGCTAAGGGAAAAAGTGAAGGACAACTTTCGATTTGTCTCAATCTCCCATTAGAAATGGTTTGCCAAAGATAACGCGGACGGACCAGCAACGCCCAAACTGTCTTCGGTGACTGATGAAGGCCTAGCAATCGATGCCCCAGTAGTCCTGTCCCTTTTTCTCAACCCAACCGCAAAGTTCCCCTGGTTCCATTCTAATCGTTCCACCGCGAGATGCACCCAGGTCACGGATAATGCCACCGTATTCAATAAGAGCACGCAAGGAGCCCTTGCAATAGGCAGTAGGTTTCCTACCTTTACCTCACCAGCCCTCCCCTACATTATATTTATCCTCCTATACTACCTCCCTCATTCATCACGGTCTCAGTACCTCTTTCCCTTTCGCCCTTACACTCGGTTTCGCCCCCACAATTGTTGGAACCTTCTCCCTTCCTTTTGTACCCATTCGGTCAATTACGGCTTTTGTAAGGCCACTTTTTCTTCCGATAGTTCATTCTTGTTTCCTTTTTTTTCGGACGCCGTGCGTGTACTTTTACCCTAATTTTTTTTGTGCTCTATTTTTCTACCGAAAACGGGTAACAGTTCCGTAGCGTGTCCGTCCAGGTAGAGACTACCAGCATAAGATCTAAAGACCCGTCAGTAATCAAGATTCAGAACGCAAAGCGCCATCTGCTCTTCCCCTCTCGAGCGTAATGACGTATGTTTCGCCAGCCCTAATTCAATTATTCAGACTCGCAAGTTCTCCACCATTTGGCGAGCATGTTGTTCGCAATAAAACGCTTTTCCAAGGAAATGGATTGCATAGTAAATTACCCGTTGTAGTGTCGCTCTTTTCAATTCGTTCCGAGAACGATTCAAAACGCCTGGTGCACTCTGAACAATAGTTTCGCACAATAGCTATTATTCAGCGACATTATCCTGATGTAGGTGGAAATTTGAAAGTTTCTAAGAGAACGGGTTATGCTCATACATATCAATGGCCTCGCGTTCCTGGAATAGAATTTCCATAGCACATCTCTTTTCTACTGGTAATATCAGTAGATAAGTATTATGCAATGTAAATTTTTTATGATTATGCATAATAATCTCGAAAATATTTTCAACTATAAACGTGACGATATCACAAAATCGAGGATATACAGCTTCCCTAATTTTTGGGAGAGATTTAATTATATCGAGACTTCGAAAAAAGGGGGGAAAAATCTGTCGATTCTATGTTACAACCAATGAATAAAAAACATATATCATGTTTTCTCACGTCATAATGTTGCTCAATACTAAATTTCAGCTTCCTCCGTTTATAAGGAGAGAAATGAGAGGCGACGGCCAAAAGCGAATCGAATGAAACCTAATAAGAGTGAAACGGGCCTAATTGCCCACAACGACTGCAATGAACAACTAAAAGTTCCAGTCATGCAGCATGGTAGTTTGAGCAAATTTTATTGAATTAAATATTGTATTATAATGCGTTAAATTGTATTGAATTTTGAGCAATTTCAGTAGAAAGGAATTGCAAAAAAAAACTAATTTCATGGCAAAAAAACTCATAACTAAATAAAACTCGGTGTTTCAAAAAACATTTTGGATTTGTAGGTTTTTTTGCAGCATTTTTCGTAGATTCGTCAGCAAATATTAATGAAGTTTAAGTACATTTTTCAGCATAATTTTGAACACACATTTTTGAATGTCCTCCTAGTTAATTCTTGATAATTTTGTTTTGGCATAAAATCTGCTAAAAGTCATAAATTTAATTTTGTTTGGCCTTTTTTAGCCATTTTAAATTTTTTTTTGGTGCATTTTTTGGAATTTAACTAAGTAAATCTGCTCAAAAATTGTTGGCCATCGAACCCATCCTTTCGTTTTGAAAGCTTGATTTTTTTTGGCGCAAGAACGGAATTTTCAACCCAATCCTAAGGAGGGTTATCGTCTGGAATGACACACGCACACACACACACATATGATTTAAAAAAATTAGTTCCAGAATGCCTCAAAACGGATTTCTATGAAGCAATTTTTCATTCAAAAATTTTGATTTAAACATTTTCTCAGCCATTTCAATAGCTCCATTTTCTATGGAAATTTCCTAACAGATCCGAGATATTTCAAAACCAAGATATTTTTAGGGATTGGGCAATTGTGTGCAATATATTTACCCAAATGATAGAGTTTAGGTAACAAGCTTTTCCGAATTGGCTAGGACTGTCTAATGAATGAGACAAAGCTTGAAAATCATCAATTTATTTATTTATTCATTTTTAATTTTATTTACATATTTATTTGCCATCTTTTACATTGGTGCATATGCATGTTACAAGGTGATATAAATATCTCAATGTATCTTCAATAATTATATTACAAATTAGTTATACATTCTGAGTGTGACATTGTATATTATCTAAATATAATATTCATATTATTTCTATCTTCTATTAGACGGTTCTAGAAAGTGCCACACCTGCACTTACTCTCATGACAAGGAACAC
The DNA here is from genome assembly GCA_030762985.1 of Adelphocoris suturalis. Classification (NCBI taxonomy): domain Eukaryota; kingdom Metazoa; phylum Arthropoda; class Insecta; order Hemiptera; family Miridae; genus Adelphocoris; species Adelphocoris suturalis. The sequence goes on along the minus strand of CM061042.1, from coordinate 46,271,961 downwards.
TAAATACATGATATATATGGTTCACCGAGTGATCGATACTGATCTTAGAAACCACAGCTGTGTTCACGTCAAGTATACATAAGGAAAATATTTAATTGGTTGATAAAAAGTGGATATGTTGAAACAGAGAATATTATTTGCAGTTTGTATTATTAATTCTTTTTATAATTATGATTAGTTGTTTGATTTATAAAGTTTTTGTAAATTTATAAAGTGATACATGAGTTTTGTTGTTCTTTGACGAGCGGGTGTAAATGTGTTTAGACAATGCTCTTAGAGGGTGCTTCGGGCTTTTCGCCTACTTCCCTGTAATGATGTTATTTTTCCTACCGAATTCGTATGTACATTCAGTTGTTTGTTTGTATAACATGAATGAATAAATAAATAAATATAAGACACTGTCACACGAGACGTTCGTGAACAATTTGAGACACGAGACTCCAAACCCTGATCAGCTAATCTAAATTCTCACTAAGGGATTGACTATTTGATGTTACGTATTTTTGAGATGCTAGCGTAGCGAGCATCCAGACCACTCATCTAAGCAGAAAACTGATCTGTGTAAAGTCTCATGGCGTCTGGAGCGCTGGGAATGCCACGCAGGGGGTAGTCGAACTAAATAGCAAGTCAGGGTTTAGAGTCTCGTGTCTCAACTTGAATGTTCGCGAACGTCTCGTCACTGTTACCCAGCACGGAGTTGGAGTATTTCTGGTTCTTTTGTTTATTATATGCGGTTTATTTTATAATTATTCATTAGTACTCTTAATGATTGAATAGTTTAAATCTGTTGTTGGATTAAGTCGGGAGCTGAGTTTTTAGTATAGTACGGGCTAGTATACGGGCTATGAACCCATATTCTCGTGACGTCACGCCTGGAGAAGGTTTGCGTTCCAGCCAAAGTCGACCATGACTGCGCTAAGTCACTGAATCGCAACTCAACCAACCTATTTTTCACAAGAAATTGACCGTCTCACGTCAACCTAATTCGTGGTTATAAAGCCATTTTTCCACAGTTTTGCAAAAGTAATATTGTAGCAATACAAAGTTTCAATTCAACTAAATAGTGACAATAATCGTGCCTGCCAGCGCGATTATTGGTTGTAGGTTGTAGCCAACGTTACCAATCAAACGGAGAACGAGTTTTTATTTAAACTAGGAACCTATAGCAACTATTGTAGTTGATAATTGTCCGAAAACTGAACAACGTCATTCGTTAAGGCTTTGAGAATAATTAACCTGAAAAGTAGTGAAAAAAAAAATTATTGGAAATTCCTCACTTGTCTGTATCTACTGCAGTGTAGGAGCATGGCCATTGCTCAAGAAGCTTCATCATCGTTTTATTATGAGTTTGTAACACTATGCTTAACTGAGGAAGCTTTACTTGTTATATTGAATGAATAAAAGGAGAGATTTGATATTTTGTCAAAGTATACAAGACAGGTTGTTTGTTGCTACTCCAAGAAACGAAACTACTTAAATAGGTAGGTAGGTATGTACTCCTACCAGATTCGCTGTTGGTTAAAAGTGCCTAAACAAAGTAGGTAGGTTGTTTCTTTGCCGACGAATACAACTGCTGATTATCAAGTTTGTCAAATATCGAATCAGGAAATATGCAACATGAATTAAAAACCAGCTGTAAGGAAAAAACCTTGAAATGCATTCTTCTGAAGGTAAGATTTAATATAGACGGCCTTGGCAGTGCCGTTATTACGCGATTTTTGCAGTTACGCAAATTTTAGGGACCTAATATTCCCATCTAGCAGAGCTCTCATGGCACGTTCTTTCACATGACCACTTTCACAGTGCTCTAAAGACTTTTAGTCTCTTAATTGATTCAAAAGAACAGTTCTGAAAACTAGATAGGTAATCCACAACATCTTCGCGGCTGATTTCTGGAACAATCACACTTGTATGTTGTCTCCCCAACACACGTTTCATTTATGGATCTCGACCGCACAGATTAATCTTGCTTTCGTAGCGTTTGAGGTCATCACCTGATAATAACTTGATGTAATTTGCATAAAATCTATTACCTTGCATATTACAAATAATGAAAATGATGAGTAGGAACTAGGTAAGACTAGGTAGGTAAGGTAGAGTTTTTGTACTTCTCGTATTCATTTTCTCGTATACGAAAATGACCTTTCCGAAACGACAAGAGGTTTCGTAACGTGGAAACGCTTTTTGGAACGGAAAGAGTCAGCTTTACTCGTCCTCAGCTTTTTTGGAATCGTAATTACAAGACGACAACTTGACCTTTCTCTAGGATAACACTCTAGCATAACTTAGCAACTATCATGCAGTTGGCATGGACACACACATACACCCGACAAAATCGCCTGAATTTTCCCCGTGCCGTTTTTTGTTGTTAGTTTAACCTTTGCATTTGTATTTTTTTCGTGTTTTTTCCTCGCACCTCAACCAGAAGGGTCATTGGCGGCATTTTGTTCTTGCTTTCGACGTTTTATCGAAGATTTCAGCTTTTTCATTCTAAGATTTCGTTCATTTTACACGTTTTAAAGATTCGTGTTCTTCACGGCTGAATCGTTTTTATATAATGTAGAGGTAAGTGGTTGTTGTTTCTTAATTCATGTTATATTTTGGAAATTGTCTACTGCGATAATTGGAGTTTGAACAGTAATTCACTACAAGAGTCACATTAACGTCTCTATAAGAGTTCTCTTTCTCTCGGGCTTACGAAAGCGCTACTAGAAATTGATACTAAAAGGTTAATATTCATCTGCTCGCTCTATCAGCATGTTTTTGTGTTTAAGAGAAATTCCTATTTGAGAAATACAAAAATTCTTCGATGTTATGCAGTATGTACAGCCATGTCCACAAATTACATTTTTTCACATAGTTTGCTCGCCACCTTGAAAGTTGAAATAACTTCGACTTCGCCTTACCTCGATGTAAGGATGCGCTAGTATCGAAGTCTCGAGAATATCACATATAGGCACTCATAGTCGGTAGGTACTAATTTTGGAGGTGAAACGATTTCTAGGCTATCTAGGATGATTTGGCTACAATAAAATCAAACCACTCTAAATATGGTGGAACATCGGTGTTCATGAGGATACTAAGGAGCATCATTCAACAGACCCCGTATCTGGCTGGCAGGATGTGGGCGTTTCCTCGACACCTCGAGCCCAGAAATTGAACGGCTCATCACACAGGACGGCCGCGGCTGATCGGTCCTCGGAGCCACCGCCATCTCCGGCGTTCCACCCCGAGCGTCGGACCTATCAATCTATATTACCCCCGACAATAATATTCCTAAACCCGCTTTCCGTTGGCCCCTCTCTCCATACATCAACCCGCAAAGTAGCTGGAAGGGCTGGCTGGAAAGCTGGAAGGCCGCTCTAATAAAGTCCCAACACGATCCCGGCCTACGCCCTGCACCCCGGGGGCCTCCGGTCCTCGCAACAGGCATTAGCGCTAACTGTACCTGCCTCTAATGTATTCTGGTTTCTGAGTATCCGTAACGCGGGCTCGAATAAGTAAAGGGGATGCCGAGCTATCTTGCCAGTAACAGAAGATTGCTACTAACGAAGGCTCATCTTCATGCAGGGCCCCTATTTTAATCTGAATGAATGCGTACATCATTCAGGATTTACATAGCAAACCAGATTTCAGCCCAGTATTTTGAATCGAATCGATTACTTTGAAGTTATTCATACCTACCTATGCAGAGTGTTCCGAAAGTAACACTCTCCACCTTTTTCCACAATTTTAGAGATATCGAAATGAAACTCGGAAGCGGTTTAGGGGTGCCTGATACTAAGTTTTAACCAAATAAAAATAAGGAAAAAAAATCCAAAGTTTTTGGACTACCCTCAGGCGAAAAGTATTGGGTACTACGAAAAAAAAAAAGCAGGTCGCTCGTACTTTCTCTCTTATATGAGAGAAGAGCTATGAACATTGAAAATGTCTCAGTTATTTCAATGTTTTTTATTGTTTTAAATAGAATAACAATTGGAAAACATAAAATAATTACTGACACACAATTACTGAATTTGCTGTAAGCCAGTCTCGACGATGCCCAATTCTTCCACGAATATGAATTCTCAGTAATTTTTTTAATAACTGGTATTGTGAAGTATCCATTGACATCATATTGACAAAATACTTGCAACCATCTAGATCTTCAATATTAGTCTAACAGCAATAATAACATCTGTTTTTATTGCTAGTATACACAATCATAACAACAACTAACTTGTTTATTGGTTGCGTGACGTTTTTTTCTTTGCGTAACAAAATTTCTGTAACAAAATTTCCGGTTGACCCGTCGACTAAGACATTTTCAATGTCAAAAAGTCTGACAAGTTGGGTGAGCAGTATAGCTTCCTTAAGTATTGTAACATGGACGTGTAGAATTAATTGAAAAACAAAGCACGAGTCGGAATGATTGATAAATCAACAATATAATAAATTAATGTTTGCGCATGCGCACAGACTACTATTGATCCATTGGCAATGGAATTCATAGCGAAACGTCTAGGAGCAAAACCGCACAATCTTTGAAAATTTCATAAAAATCGGTCTATTAGTTTCGGAGTTTTGTCTTTGTCGATCAGTTTTAGTTTTGCTCATTCGCTACGTATATTTATTACTCCACCAATCGCGATATATTTCATAGGGAATTTTCCTGGAATATATACTCATCCAATCCCCGAGTTGTAACAAAGCGGACCTTTAGATGATAAGAAATCAAAGTTCTTATAAATTATCGTTTGCGCAAGCGCACTGACTCTATTTAAGTCGCACCTCAACCAGGAGGTCATTAGAGGCATTACATGGCGTCTAATCTTTTACTGCTAAGGGCACAGTTCTAAGGGGAGCCATGTTGCCCTCCGTTACTAAACCGAATCCCATCCTGGAGTCCACTGGCAGATTGGAGTCATCTTCTTCTTTGTTTTTGGTGTCGTCCTCTGGTGGTCAGAGGTTTAGCCTATTTAGCCTCTACAATTGTTAAAACACTAAGACAGGATTATTAATAGGCTTATGGCCAAATGTATTTCACTATATAATCAGTAAGGTGAATGACTAGATGCTCATAAATGTATCACCGATCAGATATCAGTCTCAAACATTTATTTATTTTCATACGGCATTGATTTTTTTACCTCATGCAGTCCCAATAGAATATTTTTCTTTTATTCAAGATATATTAAATGAGGATTGCTTTGGGATCTTTTCTTTCCATAAAATAGGGGCAGATTAGCCCTATATTCTCAAACTGTTTAACCGTCACCTTCCCTTATTACTTTATTGCTTTAGGGCCGCTTTCACCGAAAAGACGTGGACTCGGTTTATCAGAATTCAAGTTCAATGTAAACCATGAGTTGATCACATTTTGAATTCATTTCCTTTTTAACCAAATTCAACTAAGTTCCTAGGAACGAGTTTTTGACTGAACTCGGATCATTGAAAACTCAAGTTGAACCACCGTTGATCCAAGATTGCAAGTTGAACTTCCATTGACATCGAGAAGAGATACCTTATCTCGGGAGCCGAAAGGTTGGTGTTTTTTTGTCACTCTTCATTTGCATGGCCCAGTAAATGCATATTCGGTTTGTGCTTTTTGTGTTGATTGATAAGATTGTGTGATTACTTATAATTATTGATTACATCAAAGAAGACGCAAAAGGAAGCGGATTTTATAGAGACATCGGGACTCCATAACCCATCCAGAATTTGGTATACTCAGGCTGATGAAAAAGAGCTAATGTATAGAGAAGTGAATAAATCAAGATTCGAGCAAGTACAGTGCTCAACTTGAGGGGAGTTGAATCACTTGGAAAGTCGCGAGGTTTGTGCTTTTTACGATTCAAGTGGAATACCCAATTGATTCAATTTTACCACTTGCGCAAGATGGCATATTTCATTGCGTTGGTTGGCACACAAAGCAACAGCCAGATAGCATACAGGCATCAGCAGCCAGTATCTTTTCGGATAGAGAGGGAAATAATGATTTGATAAAAAAAATTTACAATAATTATATTCTACCTGGAGGCAGTTCCAAATTTCAGCTTCCTAATTATTTTGTGAATCGAAATCAAACGCTGCTGTTTGCAACCCTTTGTCACCTTGCGACCCATCCCGTCAAATCGGTCCACTTTAGTGCTCTTTGATACACATACATAGGTTAGATAAACGGAAAAAGGATGCATAAGTGCTTTGAGGTAGAATATTGCTTATACCATTTCATCCTGATAAAAATGATTACGTAGAGAAAATGTATACAAAAATCTATATGAGATTTTTTTAGGAGGATTTTTTAAATTGAATTATATCAATATGAAAAGTACAACAGCGTAGTATGAAGAAAACATTAGCTCTACATTAACAGATGCATGTATGTTTTCTGCATAGCATCTATGCTGTTGGTATTGTCCAATGAAAAAAATACAATACAAAGACGTAGATCGTGTATCAAAGGATATTCAATTTGAAAAATAGAGAAATAAATGAATAAATAGAAAAATAAAATAAAAAAATACCAAGTGCCTAAGCTGAAAGAGAAGATTTACTTACTTAACTAATAATAAAATTTGGTATTTCATAACTTTAAAAAAAAAAATGATTACAAAGCCTACGTGGATTACACCAAGCCACGACTGGGCTCAACTATAACTTTTATGTGGGTACCGAGCCATGTGGGTATTCATGGCAATGAGTGTGCAGATGCCTTTACAAGGAGAGTCATTGGTGATAACTCCATTGATAGTCGATAGAGGATCAAATCTCCTACATGCAACATAAAGCCAATTATCTGGCATGCAATGGCAGGGTGGGGTCACTGGTCTTTGGTGTCCTTCAGGACTTAGGCCCGGTGGGCCCTTTCGAACCCTACTTCCAAGGAGGAACGAATAGTGGTCTATTGGATACTCCTCATTTTTTTCCCCTCCGAAGTGGTGTCCATGAAGCAGGATGGCAACATGGCTCCACTTAGAATCGTGCCACTTCTAGTGTCCCCTTAGTCACCTTGTTAAATGCCGCTAATGACCTTTCTGGTTGAGGTGCGGCTTCATCCTTATATAAAACAACTAAAAAAATAGTATAAAAAGTGGAGTTTTAATTACATTGAGGGCCAACTATATTAGACCAACCACAACTACTTCAATTTGAGGAAAAGTTTTGAATCTCCATTTAACACTGTAGTTCGTTGATTGTAGTTGCTGGTTAACCCACTAATTTAGCTGGGGTTGTTAGTCGATAGCTGAAATAACTATTGCCCATCTTTGGTCTCAGCTGGTACAAAATTGATTTAAAAGAAGCTTGGTAAAGAAACGCTTGCATACGAGTCTGCAACACATTGGAACATTTTATGTCTTTAGTTGCAGACTCGTATGCAAGCTCTAAGAGCCACTCATCTGATCCGGACCCTAGGCATCGTCAAGTAAATGTCCTAAAGAGGCTACATACGAAATTACAGCTTCCTAGATTGTGAAGGATAGAAATCACCTATTAAAAAGATTTAACCACCGCTTCACAAATCAAACCGTTCTCGCAATATTCGGATCACCTGCAATGACTCAAATCGTCGAAATCATCAGAAATTAACAAGCCGTTGCAATCATGTTCACAATATCAATTATTGAGAATGATCACCTGAGTGTACACAATTATTCAAATAACCTTGCTCATAACTCAGCTTGTTGGCCACGCACTTCGCCGTAGTTAACATAATATGGTTGGATAAATCGAGAGCTTTCGAACGAATGGTCAACGAATTTTGTGGGATGAAAAACGACGAAGTACCATTTCCCTAGCAACGACTCGGTTGTAAGCGGAGATCATCAGAAAACCAACCGTAACGCTTTTTCTTAACGCTTTATGTTAACGCTTTTTTCGTTTATGTGCCAAAGTAAAGACATAAAATGTCAAAATAAATTTTGAAATCGAACTAGAGCGCAAAAAATTATGAGGTAAGGCGCCGGGTAACCAGGTTTGAGACTTGAGGGCTAACCATACACCAGTCAGCCTTCTTCCTCCTTCAGATGGAAACCGATCGCTAGAAAAAGAGCAGCACGCACGGATTCACACCCGTCATTAGTTGAATATACGTTCCCCAACAAATTGGAGGCTACCGCCCGCGACTCGGCGCAATCTTTTAGACGCCATTTAAACCGTTGTCCTTAATACCACCTCTGCCTTCTTTCCACCTGATTATTTATTCCATGCGACCCGAAATTGCGTTCTACACTGGGGCGAAGGCCTCCGTAAAAAAAAAAGGAATTCCGACTTAACTAATAATGGGACCGGAGGGATTTCTAAAAATCGTCTCAATGTTCCCAATTAAATTAAAGGTTCGGTCCGGTCTTTATTAAACTGCTTTATCGCGCTTTTCTTACATAAATTAATGTAATTACGAGTGTCTCTATAGTGGGGACCTCCGGGCAGCTGTCATACGCTTGATGTATGCCGAGGAAATTGGCGTTCAGAGAAGCGTGTCTGTCATTTCGTGGATTGACAGTCACTTTCAAAAAGTGAAACAATCAAATTGAAATGCAAAGCGTACCGTCGTACGATCAAAGATATTTCGGTTCATCCCTTCCAACGGTACGGATGTGAGTTAAGTTAGTTTCTTAAGCTTTGGAAAAACTCTATTTGGACATGGAAAATAGAATGCGGTTTGCTTGGTAATAATAATAGCTCCTATTGTTTAATTCTCTATTAAATTCGATTGTTCAAGTATTCAGTGATGTACCATCAAACCCCATATAGTCTAAGTACTTGGCTGGGGGCCTAACGCAATTGGCTCAATGTCAATGTCTCTCATTCACCTCACTCAGGTTGGACTCCTTGGGATAAAAGGGGGACGCTACAAGATGGGGTAACTCCGGAAAAATTCTTGATTCTATTATTTATGAATCTTCGTTCCTCTTGGCTCGCATAAATATCAGAGTTCATACGAGATCTGCAAGGAATCATACCCCTTTTCGCCCAAAGTACCGTGGAAAAAATTACGGAGGAAATTCTTCAATAGCACGCATGAAGAGGATAACGAGTGACGAATGCCTATGACGAAACGTTCGCGAACAATCAACTTGAGACACGAGACTCTAGACGACGCTCGAGACTTGCTCTTTAGTTTGACTACCCACTGCGAGGCATTCCCAGCGCTCCAGTCGCCATGAGACTTTACACAGATCAGTTTTCTGCTTAGATTAGTGGTCTGGATGCTCGCTATGCTCGCACCTCAAAAATACATATCATCCAGTAGTCAATCCCTTAGTAAGAATTTAGATTAGTTGGTCAGGGTTTAGAGTCTCGTGTCTCAAATCGATTGTTCGCGAACTTCTCTCATGCCTATGCATCTTCATTTGACGTATTATGGTCCGATACCTGCGAAACGGTCAAAAGAACAATGAAGCAGCAATTTGGAATTTTCATGGTGGCACAGATGGGGTGATTTAGGAAACTTAGTGAAATAAAGAAATATATATATTTTATTTCACGTCCGTATTTATATTATTCATTCAAAACTCGAAGGCTGTTAACCTAATTTATCAAACGTAAAGATCCCATTAATATATGATAAATGAATAATTCGTTCCGAGGACTAAGTTGTGAACAGATACGTATCTACCTACTTGATACGTCAATGCTGGAGCAGAAACTGCTGAAAATCAAGCTGCAGCGTCAAAGAACTTCGTTATAAAGTAACGAAGTTGGCGAGTTTTGGCAGACAATGAAGTTATTGTTCATATGGTTATGTCTAACCACTGGGGGTCATAAAAGTTCCACTATCTGCTTTACAAGCAGATACCATGTTACATGGATATGTCTTTCATTGGGGATTTCATAACGGTTGTCCCCGAGAGTTGTAAACAAACCAACCACCAACTTTAAACAAATCTCTGGGCCGCATCCCGACTAATTCCAACAAAACAACGGTTTACTTATAGAAATGTTGAAAATATCTGTGGAGAGAAGCCACTACAATGAGTTGTTGTTAACAGTCGACTGTAGTCAAGAGGATGAAAATGTTTCCTATGGAGTGGAGTAAATGATGCTATTGCTTTACGTTAAGAATATTGTAACCGGCTTATTAAAATTGTTTATAGTCCAATCAACTTAGTTTAGGAATGTAGCCAGGTACGTAAGGAGGGGGAAATTGGTAGCTTGAGATGTGAACATTTATCACATAAATCAAGCGCTTTCCAACGAGTGGCGAACGATTTATGTGCGATGAAAACTGCGGAAGTTCCATTCCCTTAGCAACGGCTGGGTTGTACGTGAAAAACACTGAAATTGTGACACAAATTTTGCATCACGGAAATTTTAGGTTGACCCCCCAGAGCAAAGACATATCCATGTCAAAATTTTGTTACCTAGACGGAAAAAAAATTTGTAACGCGATACCAATAAACGAATTCGGTAACTATACAGCAACGGTGATGCTGTGCTCTTCGGTTGCTGTGACAACATACTACTTGGCTTACACAATGCTAAGCAAGAAATACAAATTATAAATCATTAGAAGTCATACAATGAACTTCATAATATAATGAATATACCTTTATTCAGAAATGATTCAATAAAGGTACCTAAATGACTAGAATAAATACATTAATTTCTTTCCCAATACCCCTAGGAAGTTGAAATTCGATAAGGAGACGCTCTTGGACACTAAGAGCTGATGAAATGAGTGGCTCATTCCCAATCAGTTGAGTGAGCTACATTATCTCCTGTTCGTCCTAGGAGGTTGATATAAAGTTATAGCTAATTTAATAGGTATTTCTTCCATTATGAAAGAAAAAGAATACATTACACGTTAGGTAATTTATGACTCGGGCTTAATTATTCTGTTTTGGAGTAGTGTATACACGTTAGTGTGACTTTTGAATCGTTTCATTCAATCATACAACGAATCCCTATTCGCACGACTCAGCTGAACGACTCAGACTGAAAACTGCCAAAATTCCCTATTATGTGAACTTTGTCCGATTGATCTGTTATCTTTGGGGTCTACAAGGTAAAGCGATCTTTATATTCATTTGACGTGTGTATATATAATGATACGCTTTGATCTGAAATGCGCACATGCAGCAGAATATAGAAAGAACCTATGTAAATACATACATCTGATACCGTAGTGCATTTTCGGAAATCAACATTACCAAGTATATAAACGGTTGCTCGGAAAACATAATACTCGCCTCATTATAATATTCGATGCTTTCTTCGGCGTTCATAGCTGAAGGAACCACACTTTTGTATATAATTGGTCGCCCTGATATCGGATAACAGTGATTTATAAAGCTAATTCCATGCAAACGAGATTGCGTTAGTGGTAGAAAAAACGGGACCCGCTAATAGATCAACGGCTCGGGAGGAGGGTAGGGGCTAGATTTAAAATTAGTCGACTGGCGGTCGCGCTTCGTAATTCACTTTCAAAATGCGTAGCTCGCCCTAACTAGGAGAGTTCCCGTTAAAAGTAAACAATCCTTAGATTAATATTTAATTGCGTTTCTTTGACATTCCGCCGCATTCTATTATGTAGAGGGCTACGGAAGAAGGTTGTTGTACATTAGATAATTAACTAGAAATATGTCGTTTCCGAATTAAACAATGATGCTTAAAATAGTGAAGTTTTAGAGTAAGCATCATTGAGTGTAGGGTTTCATACTACTCATCCGGATAGATTATATGAAACAAACGAGAAAACATTTAGAAACGAAATTTGAGAGAGTTATTTGAGAGGGCCGGTTTATCAATCTCATTTATCCAATCGATAAAGTAGATTCTCTGACGGATAGCGTTATCCTCCAGATAACACAATTGGGGGTGTTTATCCATCCCCAGTTAAACCCTATCTGGAGTTTCAATTTATCTGGTCACCGGAAGGCTGGATAACAGGGTGTCTATGATTTTCCATTTGTGTAATTTTTAGGAACCACTTGAGACTGTTGTTTAAAATGGGTACCATCAAATTTTGGACATCCGCTTCTAATCGGACGTACGCACTGGGTGTACTAAGGGGAATACCTAAAAGCCATTTGAAAAATTTTACCTGGACTCTTTCTAGTGCAGGACAATATCTCAGGGCCCAGCTCTGCGCTCCGTAGAGAATAGTCGAACGGACAATGGAATTGAGCGCGATGTTTAAAGTAATGAACGTCAGAATGATATGAAGGACGTGGGGAAGGGAAATGGTACATACCGAATGGTAATCCATCCCCGATCCTAATGGATGTTCTTAAGTACACCTGCAATGCCCGAATTAATCCGCATCCAGGAAAAGTTAATTTTGAACGGACCTGAGACCCTAACAATGGGCGAAGACCTTGAGGTGATTTTTTTCCCTCCGCAATCCTTTAGTGGGGATCCCTCAACACTTTTTATTCTCACCAGTTTTTAGCAAACATCCATTCGTCTCGTTTCCCTCGATGTTCTGGGGAGTGGGAGAAAAAAAAAAACCGATTGCAAGTATTCAAATAAAAGAAAATTTTTTAAAAAACCTTGAATTGTTTTTAAACAAGACCCAACTGAGGCAAAATGAGGCACAAAATGTGACATGTTCCCAAAAATCAACGATATGTGGCATTTTACCGAAAAATGGAGCAAATGTGGCATTTTTTTGTGGTGCCGTGGCAATGTGACATTCGAAGGTCTCTGGTGATGAGCGTAGAATACGTTCTAGCGTTTTCAACGTAAAACTGTGCTATTCATAGGTTGAATAGCAAAGAAATTTGCGCTGGATCTTACTCAGGTGATCTGGAGGACTATTAATTATGATTCGTTTCCAGACGTCTCAAGAACTCTCCATTCCAAATTCTGGCATTAAATGTTGAATCTATATAAATAAAATCCACGCATTGGGACATTTTCATGTGTTTACCTATTGCTTTTTACCTCACTGTAGGATTTTATAAACTTTTAAGGATTTTACAAACTTGTAAAGAGTTTATTCATTTTATGTCTTTAGTTGCAGACTCGTATGTGTTACAGACTCGTCTATTAAAATGATTACCTATTAAAATGATTTGACCACCTCTTCACAAATCAAACCGTTCTCGCAATATTCGGATCACCTGCCATGAATCAAATCATCGAAACACCAGCTCAACGAAATCATCAGAAATTAACAAGCGGTTGCAATCATGTTCACAATATCGATTATTGAGAATGATCACCTGTGTGTAAACAATTATTCATATAACCATGCTCATAACTCAGCTTGTTGGCCAAGCACTTCGCAGTAGTTAACATAATATGGTTGGATAAATCAAGAGCTTTCGAACGAATGGTCAACGAATTTTGTGGGATGAAAAACGACGAAGTACCATTTCCCTAGCAACGACTCGGTTGTAAGCGGAAATCATCAGAAAACCAACCGTAACGTTACGTGACAGTGTTTTTGACATTTCATGTCTTTGCTATGGCACACAACCAAATTTTCGTTATGTTACGTTACGTAACGTGACATGCTCAATGATTTTCTGATGATTTCCGCTTACAACCGAGTCGTTGCTAGGGAAATGGTACTTCGTCGTTTTTCATCCCACAAAATTCGTTGACCATTCGTTCGAAAGCTCTCGATTTATCCAACCATATTATGTTAACTACTGCGAAGTGCGTGGCCAACAAGCTGAGTTATGAGCATGGTTATATATGAATAATTGTTTACACACAGGTGATCATTCTCAATTATTGATGTTGTGAACATGATTGCAACCGCTTGTTAATTTCTGATGATTTCATTGAGCTGGTGTTTCGATGATATGATTCATAGCAGGTGATCCGAATATTGCGAGAACGGTTTGATTTGTGAAGAGGTGGTTAAATCATTTAATAGGTAATCATTTTAATAGAATAAAATCCAAAGTATGTCTGTCTGTACATTGACTAGAATCTTGCTTCCGAGTCTACCTAAAGGTGGCGGAAGCATTGTTTCCACTTTCACAGTTTTTATCTAAATTCGTTGAATGTACGAAGAATGTGCGAGTCAAGCTGTAAATAATCCCATATCCGTTTCATTGTTCCCAAAGCACGCGCAAATGTAAATTCTACCAAGCGAATTTTTTTCACACCCTAGTCGTTTGATCTCGCTCACATTTGGATGATAGTTGGAGGAAGACGATTTGATCATTCCAAATCAATTTCAATATGATTGTATCATCAACAGATGTGTCACATGTGCCAATGTGTAATCCTAGTAACGACTTTAAATCCACGGTTTTGATTCGATTATGATGCGCGGGTTGGGTGTGTGTGTGTCTGCCGTCTGTGCGCAAATCCTTGTAACAAGCATATTTTACACAGTTTTCATCCGATTTTGATGAACCTTTCAGGGAACGTTCGGGCTAGAGGGCAGACGTTCCCCTATCAGTTTCATCGTTCTTGACTCAATACCTCACTCTGCGCATGCGCAAAGTAAATTCTACCAAACATACTCGTAATTTTCTCACGCCCTAATCGTTTGATCTCGCTCAAATTTGGATGATAGTTGGGAAATGAAAATTCGATCATCTCATATGAATTTCAACATGATTGTATCATTAGTAACTACTGCGCATGCGCCGATGTGAAATCCTTAAAATGACCTTAATTTTCACACTTTTCATCCGATTTCGATGAAATGGTCAGAGAATGCCCGGGTTAGGTTGTAGATCGTCCCCTATCAGTTTCATTGTTACCAAATCAATACTTCATTCTGCGCATGCGCAAACGTAAATTCCATCATGTTCCATCTTTTCACTCTCTAGTTGTTCGAGTTCGCTTAAACTTGGATGATAGCTGGAAGAAGATGATAGGTAATCGAGGAAGCTATGTGCCACACACCAACTTTGCGTTTTTTTCCGTTTCATGCTATTTGTAGACGATTAGTACCATTTTCTCATTTCTCTCTGTCTGTCTGCTTTTCTGTCCGTATGTATGTCCGCTTTTCACGGTTACAGGGGTCATTAGACAACTGAAATGAGTGGTGGGAAATGTCTGTATCAGTCCAACTTAAATTATAGGCTATTTTGGAGTTTTTAAAATTTGAGCCAGAGGGGTTCTTTTAGGGGAGGGGGAGGGGGTGAAATGGAGTATTGTCGATAAATTAGCTCCGAGGCTCACTCAGCTGATCTAGGGGGTTCCTGGCTCTATAATTCATTTCTAGAAGTTCCAAGAGTCCTTCATTTAAAATGTCAGATCCTAGGTTGAATAGCGAAGAGCTTTGCTCCGGATCTCACTCAGCTGATCTGGGGGCTCCAGAATTCATGATTCGTTTCTAGAAGTCCCAAGGGTTCTTCATTTTAAATTTTTTTATTCGGAAAAAAAAAAAAAAAACATGAAATGATCAAGACGATTGAGCTCTTGTGATATGATGATCTCCTAATAGAAACTCGCGATAAACATTGACTTTATTACAGAAATGATCACGACGATTGAGCTCTTGTGAGATGATGATCTCCTAATAGAAACTCGCGAGTAAACATTCACTTTAATATAGAAAGAGGTTAAAGAGGCTACACACAAAATTACAGCTTCCTATAGTGTAAAGTATAGAAATTACCTATTAAAATTATTTAACCACCGCTTCACAAATCAAACCGTTCTCGCAATATTCGGATCACCTGCTATGAATCACATAATCGAAACACCAGCTCAATGAAATCACCAGAAATAAACAAGCGGTTGCAATCATGTTCACAATATCAATAATTGAGAATGATCACCTGTGTGTAAACAATTATTCATATAACCATGCTCATAACTCAGCTTGTTGGCCACGCACTTCGCAGTAGTTAATATAGTATGGTTGGATAAATCGAGAGCTTTCGAACGAATGGTCAACGAATTTTGTGGGATGAAAAACGACGAAGTATCATATCCCTAGCAACGACTCGGTTGTAAGCGGAAATCATCACAATTATTGGCGCTACTTTCATCTCACTTTTCGGCGGGGGATCCATCGCTAAAACATGAATCCATGTTGAAAAAAACCATGATTTATAAATAGATTAAATAATCATTATGCTTGAATCACCTGAGTTTTATGTAGAAATTATCCGGTAATTTAAAAACTAAGTACGAGAATTGAATCAAATGATTCTGTATTCACCCCATTTTACAAACTATGTCATTTTCAAAAATATATTAACTTTAGGTACCGTAATTAATATTAGAGGGTGGCCGTACGACGCGCATTCTTCAGAGTTTGCTAAGGCCTCGGATGTGTTTCGACGATCCGATAAGAATTTTAGGTTTCCAAAGTTGAACATACTAACCAATTTCGAGTGTTTTCACGAGAACGTTGTGGGCTATCATTTACAGGAACCGGTCACAGTTGAAAAGCCGATCACACGATGCTAAATAACTTGGCACAAGGGGGGTTATCGGTGGGGTTCGGAACAGGTTGGGCTATAGGAGCGTTTCGGGGGAAAATGCCATGTTCAGATGCAGTGATCAAGATAGACATTCAGAGGAGATAGGAAGGACGAACGTCGAGCTGTGTCCACCTAATAAGGCGTCGCGTCGAGGCATCTCATGGAACAAGTTTCATAACCTCTCTGAATACACAAATAGATCCATCTCTTACACGTGGAGGCGTTAGCCCTAACTGTACCTCCTCTATAATAAACCATTTCGTAACCGGTGGGTCGCTCGCATAGCCGGATCGCATCGCCTCTCGGCTTGCGCCTCGAATAGTTTTATTACTTCCTCTTGCTTCAATATGTTGAAGTAAAAAAACCTTTTCACGCATTTGTTGGTAGGTATATCATTTTATAAACATTAGAATAAGCAGCCCAAACGAATTTCAGGAACTTGGAAAACATCTACTTTTCGGCTTCTGGTTGTACCTTTTGATTCAATTCGTATGTAACGGAATACACAAGTTTGTATGGGCTAGGTATGTTTCAAAATGATTTCCAATATAGGTACGTATGATGTCCCGTGTCAGGGTGGCCCCCAATTGGAAAAATCAGGAAAAAACCTGGAATTGTCAGGGAATTCTTCGCGTCGGAAAAAGTCAGGAAAATGTCAGGGGATTTTTCAAAAACCACCTAATGTCAGGGAATTTTTTAAATGAAAACTTGGTGTAATCATTTAGAGCGTTTTTAGGTATATCATAACTCCTAAACAATCAAACTTTAATAGCGTACTTTATCATGCAAGGTACATATTATTTCATAGGTGAGATATACTAATGAGAAAAATAATTATGAAGAGTTGTGGTTAAACTGTTTAAAAGTAACAACGCTACACGCACATAAAAAGTGAATGGATATGCCATTGGCTTTCCTGGTAACTACATCACCCAGAGTAAACCATTTGTGAGTATAACCAACTAACCAACCGATTAACCAACTGAGTATTGAACTAGAAAGAAAAAACCCAGCAGAGTAGTGGATTGATCCATAAAAGTCCCAAAACTAGTTTGATACATAAGCTAGGACTTCTCAGGAGGGTTAAGGATGGGGAAATTGGCCCGTTGGAATGTTTAGTCATGTGTTATAAATTCACAGAGAAACTTTCCAACGAACTTTTTTTGTGGGATTGGAAATCAGGAAGTTACACTCTCTCTCTCTGGCAACGATTGATCGTAGGTGAAAAAAAATCGTGACATTTTTTGCTGTCGGACCCATGTAAGGAAAAATGTACTTTAACAAAAAGTTTCGGATCCCGATTTGAGAGACCATAAAATATCGTATTAAATTTGGGTTAAATTATTACGATATTTGAGCATCAAAAATGGAATTGTTAAATATAAGTAGAGTATAATATACTTTGTATATATACTGGTACTTATATATATTATATACCTAAGTAGTATGTTTTTTCTTCTTTAAATTATACGATTTCCGTTTTAGAAGCATTAAAAGTACAATAAAATGACG
The DNA here is from genome assembly GCA_030762985.1 of Adelphocoris suturalis. Taxonomy (NCBI): domain Eukaryota; kingdom Metazoa; phylum Arthropoda; class Insecta; order Hemiptera; family Miridae; genus Adelphocoris; species Adelphocoris suturalis. The sequence goes on along the minus strand of CM061042.1, from coordinate 46,254,121 downwards.
AAAAAAAAAAAAAAATTGAATTTGATATTTTTTGTCGGTGAAATCTGAAGTTCGTTCAGGGAAAAGTCAGGGGAATTTCAGGGAAATTTAATGTTGTGTTACGAAGTTCTTTCAGTTGTGTAGGCAAAAAATTGAATCATAAATCATCAAAAATCCAGCATTTCCCAATAAAGACTTATATTTTCGAGGCTGTCAATTACGACATTTTACTTTTCCATCGATTTCCTATTACAACGGAGCCATTCCTAAGGAAATGTTAACTCGACAGTTTTCACAAGACTGAAGTGGTTTACCACTCGGAAAGATCTTAATTTATGCTTAAACGCTACGTTGCGTAAACCGTTCCGAAAATGAAGGCACATTAGCTACACTCATAGTCATTAATGGATTACAAACAATTCTATGCTGTCCGCATACATATTGCGAACTGAAAGACTTTGAAGCATTAAGAGACACTGTATGAAAATTTTGAGATGTTATGTTATTTTATAGGGAAGCTCTCTGGGTCATTAAGAGACGATTGAAATGATGGACTCTCCTTGAAATGATGGGGATGTCCCTTTAGAGCATGTATTACTCACCAATATATTTTACACATAGTCAGTAATGAAAAGTTGTCTTTGGAATGTATTAAAGGGACGTCCCTAACCCTCCACTACCCATTAACCATCTCCACCGACTGTGAATTCGAAACTTCCAAGGATCGAAAAAATAATAAAAACTGTCACGGAAACTAGAAGAATATAGTAAAAATATCTTGATTTATCGCTATTACCCTCTCCGCCACCCCCTTGCATCATGAAATTTGAAGCTCCTAACATATTTTCTAATACTAGAACAAATTAATAAATGAACAAAAAAATAACCACGAAAATGTGACGAGAATAGTTAGAACATCAAGATTTATCGATATTAGCCCTACATTCACCCCTTTCCATCATTTTTTCAGAACTCCTGACATATTTTCCGAAACTAGCTCTAATCCATAATTGAACAAAAAAGAATGACGTAAATCGAACGAAAATGGTTATAACATCATGATTAAAAGTATTACCCCCTCCATTCACCCCTCCCATGATGAATTTTGAAACTCCTGACTTGATGGAAGTAAATAAGAATCACAAAAATCGGTTGAGAATATTGTGGCCTGAGCAGTGTCGACAAAATTTGTCACACACACACACACACACCAGATCCTGCAGGAAGGAACTCTCATAACCAACATTATTGCCTACCTGTTCCCCCAGCCTCAATACTTCAGTCTTCAAGTCTGAAAGAAGGAAGGTGTAAGAAGAGGCTGTAAGAAGGTCACGGGGGAGGATTGCTGAATGGCGGGCTGTTGTCCCACGTCTGCCCCACTGCTATTTGCCAGGATTGCATCCTGGACTAGCTGCTTGTAGTGGGGCCTCAGGTGAAGAGATTGAATGGCAGAAAGCGTGTGCATGAGAAAACAGGCTTGCAAGAAAACATTTATATTGCTCATTGCTCAACATATTATGAGGCTCATTGTCTATTGGTTCCATAACGAGGGAGACGTAATTTAGAAGGGTCGGGAGACGCGTTGACACGAGCCTCCGCCCTAATCGCAATTGGGTCATTCTGCCACCCTCCAGTAAACTGGAGGGTGCCCGGGTTGCACGACGGGGACGTATGACCTTGACTTGGGTAGGGATATGAAGGAGCTCCGAACAGATAAAAACACCAACAGTTACCCTACCCCAGCAACACACACACACACTCATACACACACCCACACACACATCTTTTTTTTTTCTTTTTTTTTTCTTTTTTTTTTCTTACAAAACTCCCCTCAAAGGCGGAGGGGGCACACCATTAAATTGAAAAATAAACAAATAAAATAAAAAAGTGGGGAGGACGCCCAGGTTTACCCGACGCCGGCTCTAGGGATAAGGGAAGTTGCAGGACGAGGAGGAAGAATGGGATGAAAGGAAGTGCCCCTATAGAATGACCACCAGTTCAAGTAAGAACCCCTCAGGACGCGGGTGGTGATACCACGGAGTACTCCTGCAGAGATGCCCAACTCGAGTAACTCCGTGGCGCTTTTCCCGCACCACACCCCACGCCATGACAAGGTCGCAGCCATGACCTTGATGTTATTAGGTGCCACTCCTTTTAGCTCAGATATCGCCTGTCGCAGATCATTTCTATCATATTTACTTTTCTTAGCCCGCCAGGTCTGCTCCATGTTCACGCTGCCATTGACAACCTGGACATCCAGATTATGGCAGACCAATCGGGCTTGACGGCAACAGTATCCGGCTTCTTGCCCCGGTCACTCGGCATGTGATATAGTCTCTCTCTCTCAACAGCCCAACCGCTGGATGACAGAGCGCCTGCTATCTGCTTGGCAACCGCATCATGACGGAGAATGCGGCCACCGTGAGTACGAGGACACTGCTGCACTACATGATACAGGTTCTCATTTTTACCCCGACAGGCACGGCAAAGGGTATCCACTGTCCCGCGACTACACCTCGAACACCTCACCGAGGTGGCCAATGTGGCCACCCGGACGGCATGAAAATGGCGGTAGTCACGGGCCCCAATGCCCTCTGAAGCCCATTCCACCCACTGGGAAGAAATGGGGGATTCAGAGCACTGTCGGAGTTCTTTACCATCTACTGACTCATGCAGTGCAGCAGCGAACTCAGCAGATGAGCTGGGTTTGGGAGCAGTTGGTGTTGCTCGGTCGCACCACAACAACTGCTGCTTGACAAAGTCAAGGTCAGCAGCAGTGCGAGCGACCTCCCAGCTTGAGCCCCTAAGGGCGAGCAGGCGCTGGCGGCGTAAAGATGGTATACTAGCTGAGAGAGAGACAATACTGAGCCCACCCGCCTTGACCGGTGCATGGATATAGGCACTTGGGACACCAGGTGGAAAGCCTAGCCAAGAGCGCACAGCAGAGCGAACTTCACGATCTAACTCTAGCAGCCTCCCCACAGTAAGCCTACCAAAGACTAGCCCATAGGTCAGCTTTGGCAGTAAGTACGTGCGAAGGAGGCGCAGCTTCTGCTGTGGCTTCAATGGAGCCTTGGTGATACGAGCTAGTGCCCCACCAAGGTCCACACGGCTTGCGGCAGTGGTGGCCACACCCATGAAGTCAACTCCAAGGTACCGCCAAACATCCAGCAAGGATCGGGTGGGGATGGGTGACTGTCCTATGACAAAACACTCCTCATCCACCACCTTCACCTGATGCTGGCGACCCGACGGGACCAAGGAGACTGACCCACACTTATCTGGGTTAACCACCAAACCACACCTGGCTAGCTGCTCAGCAAAGGCATCGAGGGCGACCTGCAAGCCCTCACGGGTTTCGGCGAGTAGAATTACATCATCGGCAAAAGCCAGTGCACCTACTCGCACCCCAGGGGCGAGATCGAACCCTATTTCAGCTGGCAGCTTACCCAAGGCCGTGTCCACGACCAGGTTAAAGAGGAGTGGCGACAGAGGATCCCCCTGGCGTACCCCACGCCCAATGACAACATCCCCTGACATCTCACCTCGTGCCTCGAGGACCGTCACGCCTTCGTGGTACAGGCGAGCAACGTACTCAATTAAACGAGTAGGTGCCCCGACACCACGAAGACAATCGGTCAGGGCGAAATGGCTAACGGTGTCAAAGGCCTTAGCGACGTCCAGAGCGGCAAGATGGAGTTGCCGTTTCTTAATACGGGCCAGCGAAATGACAGTCTGGAGAACTGTAAGGTTCTCCGCTGTGCCATCCGCTGGCCGAAATGCTCTCTGGACGTCACCTATGACACGAGCAGCTTGGAGGCGAGATGCCAAAATCTTTTGGAAGTGGCGGAAGACTACAGACGATATAGATATCGGGCGGTAGCCTCCAGGCCCACTTAACCCTTTTTTTGGGATGAAAATTGTCCGGGCGCGGGCCAACGCTTTCGGGGGTCTTCCCGATAGAAGCAGCAGGTTGAGGATGAGCAGCTTAACTGTTTTTGGTGCTTTGTTCCACCGTCGGGCAGAAACACCATCAGGTCCAGCAGAGGTGGAGTTTTTGACACGGCACTTATGTGCCTCGTCATGAAGCACCGGTGTGCACATGATGCTGCGCAAGAAATCCCTGGTGGAAGCTGGGGGCACCACAGGCTCACCAGGGTTGTGGCTGGGAGCACTCAAGAGTGGCTCCCAATAGTCCACAAACTCCTTGAGAGGGGGCAGAACTTGCTCATCCCCAGCTCCCTCCAGCACCTCCGCAGCCACACGAGCCGGATGCTTCCTCCACAACTTCTGGACCCGCTGGTATTCCCGCCTTCTTGCTTGTTTTGCTGCTCTGCGACCTCCACGAGACACCGAAGTAGGAGAAACCTCTCCCTGATGCCTCGCCACGGTCGCTTCCTCAACCCGTGGGAATATCCTCCGTAAATAGGCTGCAACCTCGTCCTCCAAGCCTTCAGGCCTCTCAACAGCCCGCCTCGCCAGATCCTGCAGGTAGGCACTCTCATAACCAACAATATTGCCTACCTGCTCCCCAAGCCTCAATACTTCAGTCTTCAAGTCTTCAAGAAGACCGGAGGTCCCGGGGAGGATTGCTGAACGGCACTCTCTCGCAATGGGCACACTGGTGGGCATTCACTGGATAGTATGATGAGGAGGGATAGGATGATGAGGAAGAACAAGAGGGAGAGGAAGACCGACACCCCTGCCTGGGGCAGTGCGGTTATGAGGCTCATTGTCTATTGGTTCCATAACGAGGGAGACGTAATTTAGAAGGGTCGGGAGACCCGTTTACACGAGCCTCCCCCCTAATCACCATTGGATCATTCTGCCACCACCCTCCAGTGAACTGGAGGGTGCCCGGGTTTCACGACGGGGACGTATGACCTTGCCTTGGGTAGGGATATGAAGGAGCTCCGAAGAGATAAAAACACCAACAGTTACTCTACCCCAGCAACACACACACACTCTCACACACACACACACCCACACACACACACACACACACACACACACACACACACACACACACACACACACACACACACACACACAGTCATACACCAATTTTTTTTCGCGGATTCGGTCTTAGAATGGTCTGGAACGGATTTGTATGCGGTTATTTTTTTTCTCATGCTTGGGTTGTCCCCCACCCCCCTGGTTCAATTCCAATAGCTCGTCCCTCTTAAATAAGAAACCTTGCCTGTATGACCTAGCTTCTGATGGACGTCCTAAAACAGAAAAGAAAAAAAATTAAAGGCCAATTCATTAAGAGGTCGCCCATTGTTCCGCTCACTGGCATCCGGCTGAATACAAAATAATACGGTAATGAAGGGGAATTATTTCATAATCCCTTATAGGTACAGATGGTGTAAGTAGGTACGACTGCGCTATGAATGCCTAATAATAAAATCCCGCTACCGGATCATATTTCGACATTTCCTATTTGTAAGTGGGCTCGTTATTGCGTGAACAACACGTGACGGGTCCCTTTTCTGCCGCACCTCCTTCAAAGGGGACTTTTGGAACAAAAAGTTCCAATCATGCAGCATGATCTTATGAGCAAATTTTCGAAGATAATCGTACTATATTAAGTTACTTTATTTTAAAATTTGAGCACTTTGAGTGCAAACAAATTTTTAACCACAAATTTTATGACAAATTACCAAACTCGTTCTAAATCACATTCTACGTTTCAAAACAGATTTTGGATGTTTAGCGATTTTTCAGTGTTTTGAAATCGATTTTCCAGCTAATATTAATGAAATTTCAGTACTTATTTTACCATCACTTTGTGAATACATTTTTTAATGTTCTACTTCATCATTGATAAACTTTCTTTCAGTGGCGGCCGGTGGTCCGCAAAAGGAGTGGGACACAAAAATATTTACCTATTTGACAGTCAAGAAGAGTATTAAGGTTTTCTTTAATTTGTTTTACTTTCTGGGTGAATTAATTTTGATCTAAACACATGAAACATAAATCCCACTTGGGTCATGACAAATGGGCAACCGTTATGAAAGAATATGACTACTAAATAAGTCATGATCATCAAATATTGTTGATAAATTAAATATAAATAAATTAAATTAAAAATACTATCTTATAGGTACCTACTAACAAGCAAGTATCTAAAAAATTTAGAATGAACTGTATTATTATTAAAAGTTTTAAACGTTATCAAGGCTTCGCTTGTATTGCACTAGTGAACTACTTAGAAGAAATGGTTCTGAAGTAATATTAAAGAACTCAAATTAATTTACGATGAAATGATAGAAGTGTGACGTCAGACGTCAATAAAAAATTGGATATTTCAAAAGGCTATAGAAATGTTGTCTAACCCCACAACCACCACTCACTTATCAACACTACTATGATCTTACTTCTTAAACTTTAGAGGTTGTTGTAGTTTTCAACAGCAATGGAGCAAAGAGAACTGTTCGCATGGATGGTAGGGAAGTTATCACAGAGTAAACGAAGGCATGGAACTAGAAATGGATCCCCTCCTTGATCCAAGGAATGACCAGAAGTTTGGCTAGTGGAATAAACCGAAACCCCTGTAGCGGAAACCACTCATGACGTTATTTTCAATCTACGGTTTTTAAAAAAGTGGGAACACTGTCTTGGGGCAAGGCTCCGAATATCATAAGAAATATCCCTTATGACCTTTTTTCCCGTTCTTTGCCCTTTACTTCCCGTTCCTTGTCCTTTATTTCCCTGTACCTATCCCTTCACAGTCTAACCTGAATCGACGAAATTTCTCTTTCAATAGGTTGATATCGCAATCTACGTATTTTGTTCTTGGTAGATGGATCCTTGGCATAAACCTATTCCTTCTAGCATCCACCTTAGAGCCACAGCATGGAGCTAGACGCTGCCTTTTCGGTTCTAATTTGAAAAGATGAGTTACTTGTAAAGGCTTCATTCTAGTTTTTTTACTACCTATTTTCCCGAAAGTACTGAGGCAATGTCGTGATTCCCCCTTCACCGGCCACCCCTGGTTTTTTTTGTGGCTAAAATTCTGATTCAAATACAAATTTAACAATTTTTAGACGTTTTTGGTAATTTTTATTGATTTTTCCAGCACATTTTTTGAAATTCGACCAATTTAATGTGCTCAAAAAGTATTGTCCAATGAACCCTTCATTTGGAAAGCTTGATTCGATGGCGCAAGAACGGAATTTTTATCTTGATCCTAAGGAGTGTTATCTGTCTGGAATGACACACACACACTTTTTTTTTTTTTTTTTTTTTTTTTTTTTTTTTTTTTTTTTTTTTTTTTTTTTTTTTTTTTTTTTTTTTTTTTTTTTTTTTTTTTTACAAAACCCCCCTCAAAGGCGGAGGGGGCACACCATTAAATTGAAAAATAAACAAATAAAATAAAAAAGTGGGGAGGACGCCCAGGTTTACCCGACGCCGGCTCTAGGGATAAGGGAAGTTGCAGGACGAGGAGGAAGAATGGGATGAAAGGAAGTGCCCCTATAGAATGACCACCAGTTCAAGTAAGAACCCCTCAGGACGCGGGTGGTGATACCACGGAGTACTCCTGCAGAGATGCCCAACTCGAGTAACTCCGTGGCGCTTTTCCCGCACCACACCCCGCGCCATGACAAGGTCGCAGCCATGACCTTGATGTTATTAGATGCCACTCCTTTTAGCTCAGATATCGCTTGGCGCAGATCATTTCTATCATATTTACTTTTCTTAGCCGGCCAGGTCTGCTCCATGTCCATGCTGCCACTGACAACCTGTACATCCAGGATAATGGTAGACCCATTGGGCATGACAGCAACGATATCCAGCTTCTTGCCCCGGTCACTCGGCATATGATATAGTCTCTCTCTCTCAACAGCCCAACCGCTGGATGACAGAGCGCCTGCTATCTGCTTGGCAACCGCATCATGACGGAGAATGCGGCCACCGTGAGTACGAGGACACTGCTGCACTACATGATACAGGTTCTCATTTTTACCCCGACAGGCACAGCAAAGGGTATCCACTGTCCCGCGACTACTCCTCGAACACCTCACCGATAGTAGCAACAGGTTGAGGATGAGCAGCCTCATTCTTTGGAGCTTTATTCCAGCGTCGGGCGGAAATACCATCGGGCCCAGCAGAAGTGGAGTTTTTGACACGGCACTTTTGTGCCTCGTCATGAAGCACCGGAATGCACATGATGCCCCGCAAGGAATCCCTTGTGGAAGCTGGGGGTACCACCAGCTCACCAGAGTTGTGGCTGGGAGCACTTAAGTGTGGCTCCCAATAGTCCACAAACTCCTGAAGAGGGGGGCGAAACTTGCTCATCCCCAGCTCCTTCCAGTACCTCAGCAGCCACTTCCTCCACAACTTCTGGACACGCTGATATTCCCACCTTCTTGCTTGTTTTGCTGCTCTGCAACCTCCACGAGGCACCAAAGTAGGATGAACCGCTCTGTAATCCTCTGTATATAGGCTGCAACCTTGTCCTCCAAGCCTTCAGGCCTCTCAACAGCCCGCCTCGCCAGGTCCTGCAGGTAGGCACTCTCATAACTATCAATACGGCCTACCTGCTCCCCGAGCCTCAACACTTCGGTCTTCAAGTCTTCAAGAAGACCGGAGGTCCCGGGGGAGGATTGCTGAATGGCGGGCTGTTGCCCCACGCCTGTAGGAGATGCGGGAGAGGCCCCACCGCTATTTGCCAGGATCGCATCCTGGACAAGCTGCTTATAGTGGGGCCTCAGGCGAAGAGATTGGATGGCAGAAAGCGTGCGCATGGGAAAACGTTGTTGCAAAAATACATTTATATGACGTACCCCATTACGCACAGCCTCTGCCTCCTCTGCTGCCATTCGCCGCAAATCCTCAGAAGCATACCTGGGCCGCTCTCGCTCTATATCAATCGCAGCGTTGGCCTGTATAGGATGCTTCTGCCAGACGTGGGCACTGAGGCCACGCTTGGAACTGAAGGCTCTCTCACAGTGGGCACACTGGTGGACATTATTCAGGGCAGAGGAAGAGGATGAAGGGTAGGACGAAGAGGATGAAGATGAGGGGGAGGATGACCGACGCCCCTGCCTGGGGCGCCCCCGAGCGCCTCCCCTAGAACCCCGCGTGCCAATGGGCAGGCGGGGGTTATGAGGCTCGTTTGTGTTGGCTTCCATAACGGGGGAGACATAAAAAAGGGTCGGGAGACCCGTTGACACGAGCCTCCCCCCTAATCGCCAGCGGGTCATCTCGCCACCCTCTGTTCACCCCGGGTCGCACGACGGGGATGCATGACCTGGACTTGGGTAGGGATATGAAGGAGCTCCAAAGAGATAAAAACACCAACAGTTACCCTACCCCAGCAACCCCAACACATACACACACATACACACACACACACACACACACACACACACACACACACACACACACACACACACACACACACACACACACACACACACACACACACACACACACACACACACATATATATATATATATATATATATATATATATATATATACATTAGGGTGCATCAAAAAAAAATAAATTAAAAAAGTGCCCCCCTGAAAAATTTTCATTTATTCTGGAGAATAACAGAGTATTTTTAATTTATTTTTTATGACAACGGTAAGGTCTGCCACCATAAGAGATATTATAAGATATATTCCCACAAATTTGACAATTTTATGTATTTTTAGGTTAAGGTAGCAGACTAGCAGACCTTACCGTTGTCAAAAAAATAAATAAAAAATACTCTCTTATTCTCCAGAAAAAAAGAAAATTTTTCAGGGGGGGCACTTTTTTGATTCATTTTTTTCGATGCACCCCAATATACATATACATATGAAAATGCGTTAAACTCTAGAATTCGTTTCAGAATGTCTCACAACGGATTTCAATGAAGACATTTTAATTTTAATGTTTTTGAAGCCTTTGCAATACAATAGCTTCATTTTTTACAAAAATTCGCTGAAAGGAAAAAGAAAAAAAATTATCTTTTAACGAAGGTGCGCAATACCTACTAATGTTTATACGAACAACAGCTTCCTGAGCGCCACGTTCCCTAATAGTTTTATAATGATTCGTTAATTACTGAGGATACTAGCGTTCCAAGTCAACGGACTTCGGGGATTCCTGGTGACCAGGTTTTAAGAATTACCTACAAGATTTTGTTGTCTTTATTCATTTAAATCTACTCACCTTGAAAGAATTAAGAGATCACTTTTCCTTATAGATGCTAAAAACCCCAGATCAAATGGACAAAGTTCACATTATATCTCATGATTAGGTACCTAGTGGAGATGGGATGCACCCTGTTCTTTTTGTTTTATCTCAAACACTGAGAACTGCTTGTTATATCAAGCTCCGACGAGCCAAAACAGAATAAAAGTTCCTGGTTACTGCGGTTACGGATCACACGGTGCACGTGAAGCATGATCAGCTGATCTGGTAACAATCGACAGCTGACGAATCACTACAATCGCGCGACTTGAATAGGAGACCGCTTGATTGACAACGCAAGATCGAGTCTTAGTACGCCCTCGTTACCACGTCTTCAACACTAACTCGAGGAAGGTTTCAGTGATAAGCGTGTTAATTTCAAATTTTTTATACTCGTATTAAAATGTATACTAAATATAGGTATAAATTATATTATTTAAAAAAATAAAATAAATAAATAATTAAATTAAATAAATAATTATATTAAAATATACTATATTTATTTATATCCATTTTATTTTCACTCGAAGCAGTCCATTCATCGAATGCCCAAAACTACTAACTAACAAAACAGAGGATAAATGGTTGCCGAAAAACGGATAAAATCTGTTCATCTCAATCATATCTATCTTCTTCAAGATGCTAACATTAAACTACTAAGATACCAACATGTATTATTTCACTGAGTTTCTCTACAAAATCTGTATAAATATTTAAACACCTCTATATCTAAATACACCAATATTACTACTAACACAGTTGAGCTGTGTCTTCTAGATACACACAATATTTATAATTAGTTATCATAAAATTTCGTTACTATAGCAACAAAAAGTTCAGTTGTGAATAATCTAGAACTCCGTTCATCTATCTGTTATTGATAAACATTTCATCAGGTATCCAATTTTGATTCATATTTTGGGCGCCAACGCCACTGGAAACAATCTGAACATGACTTTAAAAAGTTTGGGATCCCCCACTCTTACCATTAATATTAAATCAATAATCTGTAAATGATGGAATCTTAAGCGTAGATAGAAGGATAATTTACATAAAAGTTGTAATGCCATGCTTGATGCGTTTTTGAATTGGGATGCTCGAGATACAAATTGTTCAGAGTCCGTTATGTTTATTCTAAATATATCCCATTCATCACGTTACCAGTATAAAAAAAAACTTGGACATTGTGAAGGCATCATCTTCATTCACGCCGCCGTGAGTTTTTCAATATTTCAACACAACTCCTCCCCAGTCCAACTTAGTTTAGCGTTGAATACATTCATGATCCGCCGAATTATTTATTCATAGAGTTGGAAGACTAAAAGCTCCTTTTCGAAACGATTCGACGGAAAAACGCTTCTTGCCAAATCATAAAAACCCCTAAAACCAAGTCCGCCAAGTAGACGCGGGATATTTCAAAGTTGTAACGGACAAGACGTTCAATACCGTTCCAGTAAGAGGATGTTGGGAGATGACAGCTTCAACACTTTTTCTTTCACTTCTCGGATTTTGAGGCTTTTCTCTTTTTTTTCTTTTGTGACGAAATAGAAAGTAATAAAAGTTGTAAACGAAGTGGCGTTTTCGGAGCAAAAGTGATCCGTTTGAGGCGAGACGATCTTTTGACCGGCAGATTGAGTTATTCCAGTCAGCTGCACATAAATAAGGCGGTTTTTCAAATTTCCACTTCATGAACGTTATAAAAATGGACTCCCTGACTTGAGAACTGCTGAACCTGTTATGTATAGGCCAAAAGTCATAAATGGCTTACTATCACGTATAGTAGTTTATTTATTGCTTTATTTTCTTTTAAGAATTACACTGGCAACCAGAACTTTTTCATGGATACTGGTGTCAAGCTGGAAGAAATTTTATATTTAATTTCATATGTAATTTCAATTTTAACTATACCTACAGAAATACTTGGGAATTCACTGGTGTAGACAGTGATGACACGGTAACTCGGTAACTATCTACAGATCCATCTCACAAGCGTTGGTACACCCTAGGTGATAGGCCTAGATGTCCAAAAACTGTTTCACCAGGTCCCTTGCTTTGTAACCAGCAAGTACGGCCCTTTATCCCCCATACATGTAGTGCTATAAATGCCTCAAATTTGGACATACTAGCCGAAGATGTAAGGCCGAGCATGAAATGTACCATCATGTTCTACAGGTCCAGAAACGTAACTTAGTCGCTGACATACGAAGTGCTCTCGATCAAATAACAGATATGTAATAATTTGCAGCATTTTAACAATTGCTTTGTACTCAAATTGCTCCAATTAAAATATAAATTAACATATAATATATTACGATGGGTAGTTTAACAAAATTCGCGATCATGGTGCATAACTGGAACTTTTTTTTTTGTATTTCAGAGCTAGTTGATCAATTTTGGACCCTTTTCCATCAGCCTAAACGTCTGTTCTGTATCTGTGTGTTTATGGAAATTCCTCGTCATGCCCAAAGTACTAAGTTCTACAACTTACACTTCTACAACTTACTAAGTTCTACATGCTACAAGGTACAAAGTCCTTTTTCGGTGTTGTCAGGAGTGAACCTGTGTAAGGTTGCGCATTGTTGATCCATTATTGTTCCATCTCCAATGCGAAGCCATTCTATAAATGGAAGCGGATTGGAGCCTTATTCAGGACGAAGCTACCTACGACAGCACCAATCAAACACATTGGTTGCATGTGTGAATCGGCCCACCTCGATTAAATTTGACCTCGAAATCCATATCTGTACATCCGCTATTTCGTGAATATTCGTATTTCACCACAAAAACGCAGCTTGCCAGGTGTCAAATATATCAACCTTCAGCTTAATCCCGTCAAATCGACAAAAGAAGAACACATCATTCGGTCCTATACAGGACGTACCGACATTGGCAACATGCTTTGATACTTTTGACAAGGAAATTGAACGAACCCACCTAATGAACAAAAAATGTATCAAATGAAAATAAAAGATCAAATTGCCCAAATCACCCTTTTCCATAATGAAGGGTTTGGCACTCTGGCGTTTTGAGCTGCCGCCTTCAATCCTATTCAAGGGTTTTGGTGCCTTTTATAGTTTTTCCTACTAAACGCAGGCCAGGGGCGGTCTGTCGTCTCCTAATTGGGGGTGTCGCGTGCTACGCGCCAGCTGGTACTCGATCTCTCTGAATAAAAGAAATAATTACGATACTTTTACGGCTCTCAACTGAATAATTAGTTTTCGTGAGTCTTTTTATTTTATTTTTTCAGTTTTCACGGTAACGGGCGAAAGCTAATTGTCAAACTGGAACTGTCATTAGGGCCACGTGCACGATTCAATGGCGTTTTGTCAGCCATTTTGAACCCGTTACACTGTACCTACACGACGTTTAGGGAGCATGAATCCTCACGGTATTAAAGCATGAAAGCTAAAAAAGCAGCGCTAACTTGAAAATGGTGTTGAGTCAATGACTCCATCCGCTCGCGCGAGCAGCGAATTGGCCTTCATGTAGCCATGTGAGACCGTCATGTATTCTTCTCAAAGCTTCGGGCCCGACCCGATACCGTACAAATCTGGCGTCTTCAAGAGCTCAGTACAGATCTGGAATCGGTAAGTTACTGTAGTCACTGTGTTTTATACGTACCTAGGTATTTACATAAATAGGTATTTCTATTTTTTCGATAGAAATCGTCAGAACTTTTCTTAAGGTGTGAAAGAAATATTCGCAGGAGAGGAATGGAGGGGGGTATGATGGCAATACTGAGGTTGATGGCAATACCTGATGATCGTCTCCTCAGAATTCAGGCCAAGGAGGTGATTCAAAGAGGTACGTCCTGGGACCAAACGGCCATTCAGTGCAGTGCTCCTAATAATCAAATTTCCTGGAAATGGGGAACGTAGGCTTTCTTTCAAAGTGCAGAGAGGCTTAGGCGTAATCGCCTTTTGTTTTTGTTGAGATAAGCGATGCTCTGTGAACCATCGCTCCGAATACGCGTGCCGATTCAATCAGTTGGTTCTATTTACTTGCACGGAGATGGACGTTCTCATTACTCATTAATTCGAAAGTCGGCGTGGCAAAAATTTAATAACTGTTGACAGTTTCGAAATGATCACCAACACTCACATTCTGACAAACATGTGAGCAATACACCTTCAACGCCCACTTTATTCCGTTTTTCCCACGGGCTCAAACCCCTTACGTTTTTCCTAATCAGAAGGGCCCGAACCCCTTGCGTTTTAATCCCAGCTGATCCCCTATCTGTAATTGGTAAGTTACTGTAGGCACTATGTTTATACGTACATATTTCCATTAATAGGGATTTCTATTTTTTCGATAGAAATTTTCAAAACATTTTTCAAGGTGTGAAAAAAAACATTTGAAGTGTAGAGGTGGTGGGGGGGGGGGGGGGGGGCTTCGTTATTTCAGGACGTCGACACGTGAGCGATAGGGTCGGATGGGGTGCGGGTGGGTGGTAGGGGGATGAGGTCGAGAGGGCGAAAAATTCTGGCTTGGGAAAACACCACCATCTTTCACCCCTCGGTCGAGGGGGTGCAGTGAGAGAAAGTGAGAGGGTAGGAAAGGGGTGGGGGAGCCCGGCAAGTTCCGTAAAAGCGGAAAAGCATGGGGGTTGAAAAAGGAGAGGCAAAGGGGTTGAATTCGGAGCGGGGGGGGGGGGTGAGGACGCGAGGGTAGCGGCTTTTCCGCTTGCCCGGCGTGGGAAAAAGGGAAAGGTTGTCCTGAGGAAAACACTGCACCCCTTCCTTCTACCCCGCGTCGCGAATAACGCTCCCGCACAAACACACGGACCCACCTTTACGGATGAAGGGGCGACTCGAATCGAATGGGGGGGAGAAACACTTCTGCCTCCGGTCTTTTTCCACCCCTATGCCGGACACTTATACGAAAGTTTGATTTGGGCAGACATCTGTCCGAGTTGGGTAGGAAAAGCCGAGAAAAGAGGAGGAGGAAAGGGGTTTCGGGGTCTGAAAAAAAAAAAGAAAAAAATATGTGGGTCCTTTCTAAACACAGAGGGATATTGACTTTTGATCAGTCATTGTGTTTTGGAACAAAAGTTTCGCAAGAAAGTCCCTCTTTTGCCCTCTTCCCTTCCTGGGGGTTGGAAAAGAGGGGTGATAAAGGGGGGGGGGGGAAGCGGGGTCGTGGCTTGAGCCTTTTCTGGGATCCCAGCTTGTTAGAGAGGTGGCATCCCTCTCCTCCACCTCCCACCCTTCCTTGATCCCCATTTACCCCATTTTTCCACCTAGCAAAGGGAGGATTTCCGCCGTTTACATTCAAAACACGCGGCGGATCAGTCGGATAAAATGTGAACACACTGGACTGACCCTCCCCCTTTACTTTACACTTGATGAACTCGCCAAGAGCTACGAGCTAATATTGTTCCAGAAAAAAGAGTTTTTGCGTTCCTCGATATGAACGGCAAGTGGCTCGATATGAAATGAAATGAAATGAACTTTATTTTCACAAAAATCTCTTAGTAAATATGGAGTATAATATACTTGAATATAGAAAAATAGTTCCTGTAATGGGCGATGCCCGTGCTAGGGGTAACGAGTCGCAATGAGCGCTTTCCGCGCTCAACATATTAAACAAAAAAACATATTATTTTCATTTATTTTCGTTGTTCATTTTCTTGTCTGCTGAAAGTTCACAACCGCATGCTACCTATGATTAGGTTCAAACTAGTTGGTGCCCTGCATATTAAGAAAATCGTCCTTCTGAATCCTTTTAGTTTTTTTTTTTTTTTTTTTTCCTTTTTCATATGTTTTCTACAAGTTTATTTTGTATTTGGTTTGGAAGGTAATTAAAAACTTTGATTCTAGTTCTAGTATATAAATACGTGTTATGTAGAGCAGATGTGTGGAACCGACATGTGACACAAAGTTTGAGTTTAACCCATATGAACCATTAGGGCCGGTTTCACCTAGTTTTTGATACGAGTTCAAGACGCGACTATTGAACGGATATCGTCCACAACATTGGATTTCACCATGGAAGTTCATGGCTGATCTCCGAACGCTGAACGCTCGATCTCTGCCGGTTACGGCGACATAAACTCGGATCATTTGTTGCTTGACTCCTCGCTTACCAAACCACCCCTCATAAAATTTTGGCCGAAATTCTCGTGACATGTCCTTTGTTTATATTATTATTATTATGTCATGAGATTAAAATTTATCAAGTGATAATGGCAAAAGCTCTTGCTCAGGTTTTTTTCATTATTAATTTCATCTTTTTTTAGCCACCTAATTCTACAGAAAGACAATATTAACAGCTTCACCTGATTTCCAAAGATGATAACAATGAATGTTGTAGTAAACTAGTTGAAAGAGAAGGTACATTCAACTTCACTCGCCTTTGATGTAAGACTTATCAAGTGCGTTGGCAAGAGCTCCTTTTTTTTTTTTTTTTTTTTTTTTTTTTTAAAGCCTTTTTCCATTTTGGTTTATTATTTCCAATAATAAGCCTATGTGATCGTGTAGCAAAAAATTTTTAAAACCCCCCCTCAAACTTTGTCACTTTACGTTTCCAGGTGCGTAGAATCCAAATTTGAAATGTCCGTCCGCCGTCCGCCGTTCGCCGTCCGCCGTCCGCCGTCCGGGCCATAAAAGGCCTAAGAATTGACTTAGAAAACCCGTTCTTTCGCACATAGACTCCATTTGGGGTCTAGTTGGTCCTAACGTTTAATCATCCCGATCGCTTTACACGCATAGATGCTATGGGCCAAAAACGGGCAAAAAAGTGTCTTTTTCGACGCGCGTACGCCTGGCACTCTTGGCAGGGGGTCACAGTGGGTGGAGAGGGGGGTGAGCGGGGGGATGGAGTGAGAGGAGGCGCCGGCGCCGCGGCACCTTGTGGTGGGTACGGCGCCGGCGTTCCTTCGAGGCATGAATATGTTTTTTTCAAGGTCATATTTGTGTGTTAATACCAAAGCTTTTCCTACGCATATTTAATAACATATCCTCTCGACTTTTCGTACGTACTTAGATAATGATATTATTAAGGCAATTACTATTTGAATAGATAGGAGCTCAAATCGAGAAATATAAACATGCGTATATAATTATAGAAGTATAGGTTGTGGCAACTCGAAGTAGGACACGCCGAGGAGTCTGGGCGGGCCTTATGACGTACGCTAGCCAACTAAAACTACGATCATACTCAATTGAAAAAATAATAAACCTTTGTGAAATAATTTGCAGCGTTTTTAGTGTGGACTAAATAGAAGTCTTTCTTTTTAGATTTGAGAATATACTAAAATGATTAAGTATGAAGTCTAGGAGGTGCTCTTTTTCCGAGTGGGAGAACGCCGGTTCCCCTATCCTTCTTCGATTACATCAATAAATAGAAATAATTGCACAGTCTCACCAATCAACACACAAATCACAAACCGAATATGCATTCGCGGGACCAAGCAAATGAGTGGGAGAAAACTCCGACTTTCCCGCTTCCGAGATAAGGCATCTCTTCTCGATGTCACCGGAAGTTAAACCCGATCTTGGATCAACGGTAGATCAACTGGAGTTTTCAATGATTCGAGTTTTTTCAAGAAGTCGTTCGCAGGACCTCAGTTCGATTTGGTGAAGTTGATGGACTGCATGAAAGACACCCCCCTCTGGTTCTATTTTAGGTACTCCTCGTCCCACCTTAGACCTTGTCTGGAATGCGTGTTGATCTTTGCTTGACAGGGTCGAAATAAAGAACAATACGCGTCAACACACATTCAGATGTTTTACTATTCATTGATGGGAATGGGTGAAAGCATATGGAGACTTGACATCAAATTCAACAGACCTCACAACCTTTTGCGTCTGTTTTCACAGCAGAGTTATGGGCTGTGACACTGGCTATTTGATATAGCCAGTTGCTGAGATTGGGAGTTGTGGGATCTGAAATGACTCCTTCAGTACCCTCCAACTCTGACGGTTCCCTAATACTAAGTTTCCATAAGTGCCAACTTTGGACAAAATAATAACTTTTATGTTCAACCCATTTGGGTTTCCTTAGTAATGAGTCTCCTAATGTTCTTGCAAGGAGATTCTTTAATGATAACTCCGTTGAAATAAAAAATGGAAGTAAAGAAGAACGTTTAATAATTCCTCGAAAATAAATAGTTACAATGTTAGGTCGATTTTGACGGTTAGGTCGTCATAAGTAACAAACAATAACTGAACATACGTTGTAAAGGACATCGCTTATATAGTCACAGGTGAGGGGAGATTGAATCCCGTAAGTCGAGAGAAAGCCTGTAATACGTAAACCAATTTACAGCTATAACAAGATACACATTACGCACCCAGTAATATTAGCTTGTTCGATTGTCGTACTTTATAAGGCGAGTTGAACTATGTTTACACATTCAAAATTCACATTCACGTTGATTTTACTATTTTCCTTCGATAGGTCTAGCTCTCCTGGAAAGCGACCGGATGAACTCACAATGTTTCGTGTGGTCTCATTAATTCATTAAATTAAAGTCTATAAAAAACGTCCATTTTTTTCTCGTTCAAACCTGAAAATTCACTTGAGTTTCACCAAAACAAATTAGATTTTTGGGCAAAATTGTGTGCCCTTACGTTCGTTACTCTTAAATGTTTTGGGATTCTCTATTTATCATTACCTAAATGATTTTTTAGTTAGTTTTTGGAATTCTACTATATTGAAACTGAATCCAACGAATTTTGGAGAGGTGTAAAAATTTTTCTTCCTCCGTCAGTTGCAGAGAATCTTTGAATACCTACTTATCTAAATATATAAAAATCAATTGCTGTTCGTTAGTCTCGCTAAAACTCGAGAACGGCTGGACCGACTTGGTTAATTTTGGTCTTAAATTATTTGTGGAAGTCCAGAGAAGGTTTAAAAGTTCAAATCTGCCCCATAGGGGGTGTTTTAGGGGGGGGGGGGGAGAGGTGGGTATGGGGTATCTTTGTCATCACTGAACAAACTGGGGATTTGATTGTCGAGTATGTTTGAATTACTTTAATTCAAGTCAAAGACTACTTTTTTCAAATTTTTCAAATCTGACCTACAATGGATGGGGAGGGGGTGGGGGAGTTAAAGCGTTTCGAACGTCACTGAACGAACTGGGGATCTGAGTGGGGGAATCTAACAGAATTACTTTAACTTGGGTCACAGGCTATTATTTGTTAGTGTTCAAGTCAACCTGTGCAACGCACGGGTGAACCAGCTAGTTGCATATAATAATCTAAAAGTAGTCATATCCTTGCGAGGAGTTTGCCGTAACTGTTTCTCTCTGTCATCGTGATCTTCGCTTTGCCTTTAAACCCTTCAGACTTCACCCAAGGACCGTCCGAAAAAAACACCCATAAAGGAGGCGTTAGGGCAGTATAGACCGGGTCGGTAGGCATGAGGGTGGAACGGTGAATGGGTGGGTGGTGGAGAGGTCCCCCTCTTCTCCAGAGGGGAAAAAGCTGCTCTATTATCGTGGCAGTATATCGCCTGATTTTATGTACTTTTTTATTTCTCCGAAGCTACTTTAATTCCGGAAGATTACGAGTTGGAAAAGAGACGGCGAGATGGCCGCTTTGGAATTGAAGATAGAGAGAGGCACATCTTCGCAAAGAGGGCGAAAATACGGTGCTTCCTTACGTCACTTCGCTGGCAGCCATTTTCGTTTGGCATTATTACATTATATTCGATGTAAACGGGGAAAAAAAAAATGTCTGCATTTCCAAAACATTTACGCCGATAAAACTTTATGAGAGTCATATTTCACGAGTAATGTACCCAGAGATTCCACTTTATCGTTGAAAACCTTTGAAGAAGAGAAAGCGCGGGGAGCGGGAACGTAAAAACTTCTCGATGTAATAAATAAAGAAATAAAAAACATGGACACCGAAAACTCGGGTTTATTTCATTCGTTTTAGGTGTAGGCTGCCATGCTAGTGGTCGGGCGAGTTGCGAAAGAAAGTTGATATTCGAACCCATATTCGTAATTCGTTGAAACTTTGAAATAATGTACGCGAAAAAATACTAATTTCTAATCTAATCTATTTATAATATTCAATCTATTGAACATAAAATATCAAAAGAAAAAAGTTCCAATCATGCAGCATGACTAAGTATATATCAATAATAATGGTAAGATAATAATAAGATTTATGGCCATCCTCGTAGTACATAGTACACCTCAAAGCAGAGTGGGGCATTATTTAACTAATTTTTTAGTTCATCCAACGGTGTTACTAATAACTGTTAGTTATTAGTTACCACCCATAACTTAATTTGATAACTTGATTTTTTGGTGTAACTAGCGTTGTAATTGGTAATTGTGACTTCAATTTATTAGTTACAGCTGAATTCACCTGAATTAGTTTCTAGTTACAACCCTTCAACTAATATATAATTTGGTGGAAATTGATTGAACTAATAGATAATTGGTGTTAAGTAATTAGAAACACGCAGGTGAAACTAATAACTAATTTATTATTAGTTACCTTTAATGAAACTTAGGTATAACTAATTTAGTTATACAAAATTTAGTTGCTACCGGTGACTAATAAGTAATTATTTTTTAGATATTATTCGCGCAAATAATGAGTAGACAGTTTTTATTTTTCATTGAAACCATCAAAATCAGAACCAGTCAAAAGGTAGTGGGAAATTTTCTTTATTTGCTAGTTTTTATGTTAAAAAACAATAATAATTAATGTTTGCATGTATTATGACCTGGAAAATTCGAATATGTTCACTATTTTGGCACATTTATAAGAAAAAAATAAACATTAAGAAATGCTCATATAATCATGTGTCCATCCGAGAGTGGAAACAATGCTTCCGCCATTTATAGATAATTACTCATGCAGGTAGATGTATATGTATAGAAAAACTCTCAGGGTGGGGTTATTTTGGGCTCCAAGCACGGAAGCCTGTACTGTACTTTTCTGAGAGTTTTGCGTTTAATTGAAGAGATTCAGCCCTCTGGTGAGGGATGTGAGTGTTGATTAATTGTTCGCTTCGAATAGACATTATTGGGGTTTGTGCCCCAAAGAGTTCAAATGATGGGCACTCGAAGATTATGTGGGATACTGTTTCGTCTGTCTTCTCGCATAGTCTGCACAGTTGAGTTTTGTGTGACCCCTATGCGGTGTAGGTGGAAACGTAGGGGTGCAAATCCAGTTATAAGGCCGAATATTGTTCTAAGTTCCCTACGGTTTTTCTGAGAAGTCCCTCAGTAAGTTTGGTGTTGGATTCGGCCACCATGAGCTTGCTGTGGACATGTCCCTCAATATTGGACCAACTTCCTGTGGTCTGTTAGTCAATCCACATGTTGATGATCCTACTGAAGGTAGTTTTTGGTAGGCCAACTGCTGACTTAGGCCCTACAGAACGGGTTTGGGAGCCCCTTCTTGCGAGCTCATCCGCCTTTTCATTACCAGTCATACTGCTAGATCATGCTGATTACCTTTTAACATCATCAAACGTTAATCTGAGTAATATTTGCAATCTAAGTTTGTTACGCTCACTCGATATGAATGGTCTCAAAGTAGAAGCCAAAGATCTTTCATCGTAATTAAAATTCGATTTTGCGGCTATTACCACATATGCAAGTGACGTGATTCAGAGAAAACATAATAGTGCCTAAGTAATGCATGCATTACAGGGACGTCCCCATGAATGGGTTGGATATAATTTTGATAAGAATCAAAATAAGTAAGAGAAAAAAAAAAATATATTTTCACGGAATCGGGAATTATACTCTCGATCCCCGGCTCGGCGGTGAATCCGAAATTCTCAAGGTTTGTTGCACTACTTGACTAAAATTGGAATCAAACAAAATAAGAATCACGAAATTCGGTTGATAATTGAAGCCTGGGTAGTGTTGACAGAATTTGTCGAAAAAACCACGTTTTTTCGGCTTCCCTCCCTCCATCTCCCCACTTCTGCCATGAAATTCCAAACTTTCGGGTTTTGTTGCACTTCCAGACTACAATAGGGATCGAAAAAAACGAATCTAGAAAATCAGTTGAGAATTGTGGCCTAGACAGCCACACACACACACTGAGACTCACATGTATGGTTTTTTCACGGATTCGGTCTTGGAATGGTCTGAAACGGATTTGTATGCGGTTACTTTTTTTCCTGATGCTTGCGTTGTCACACACACCCCTGGATCAATTCCAATAGGTCGTCCCATTATTGACGAAGCCTAGCTTCAGAGAGACGTTCTAGAAACAGAACCGTATAGTATTCAGGTTTCATAGTCATCAGATCATTAGTAGTATGTGCGTATGAGCAAACGTGGAATAAATGACACACCTAATACTCGTGATCTAATGGTCGACTCGTAGTCTAGGATGTTTTAGGGATTGAGACAGATATTAGCTAGAATTATCTATATGCATTCCGTCACCTTTGGACTATTCGCCCCCTTTGTCTATGTTAGGAACCTGTACTGCCCACCCAACTTGGAAGAATTTTTTGTCACGGTGTCGGATTTTGTGACACTGATACCTCTACCCGATCCTATCCATTCGACAGGCCTTACCTCCGGGGAAGGTATCCTCCACCTTGCATATTACTCGAGAACTGTTATTTGAACGATTGTTGACAGAGCTCTCGATCATCGACCTGAGAGCCCCATGAACGGCAGTCTTGTCCGCCATCGACGTAGGAAGGTTCATCTGCATAGAGCGAAGATATAGAAACAGATTAGCTCTCCTAGTTCAGTCGGGTCATAAATCAAGGCGTAAGTTGTGTAAATGGCCTAGATCCACTCGCCAGATGATGTTCCCCCTCCTCTTCAGTTTGAGAATGGGAGGCAGCGCGATTTCGTCTATCAATCACTAGATGGTAGCAGCGCTACAGTGGTGGCAGCGGTTGGATTGATCAATCACAGTCTTCTACTTGACTTTCCTGAAAGGCACGGATACTGGTGAACTGTTAGTCTATCGTTTCGAATCTAGCCAATCTTTCCACTCCATTCGACTTACTGTTATTTGAGCCTGGGCCGCGGATGTGATGTCGATCATGTTCCACTTTTCGATAGTTCAACACATTCTAAAAACATAAATTATCCGAACGACAACACATCCGAAAGACAATATATATAATGATTTATAATCTGAAAGTGAGCCTAAAAAACGAATAACCCAATTTAGCATACCTCTGAAATATTTATAGTTTCATAAAGTGTGGCATTCAAGTGATTCAAAGAATTTAAATGCGTTTTCATGTCTTGATTTGTATTGGCCTTCTCAGTCGTCCATTCAGAACATGTATGGAAACGCTTATAAAACTAAGTTATCTACCTACACATCTTCATTATGATTATTGTAAACTAGGTGTGCCCGCTCGCTTCGCTCGCTCATCCAAGACATGAATGTAATTCACAGTGTACCATAACTTTATTTTCAGATTAATTGTGTTAGTACTAATAAGAAAGTACAACCTACCGTATAGGATATACTTTCAACCACACTCACAGAGGCTCCGTTCCAAGGTTCAGCATTTATAGCAAAATTCAGTTACGTTCAGCTAAATTTGTTACCTCAAGTTGTAAAAAATTATGCTTTAACATACCCAGGAATACCCCGTTCAAAATTTTAGTATAGGTACCTACATCTGAAAAGCTGATTAGGAACAGAATAAGATAAAGAGCCCGCTCAGCTGATTAAAATGGATACCCGTTCCGAAGTTCAGCATCTTAAGTTGATTATGAACTAATTCAGTAATAAATATAATTATAGAAGAAACTGTACTCGTTTCTTCCGCACGTCCTATTGCATACCCACCATAATTATTATATGTTTGAACTGTGGTAGGCTTCCACGCAGATCATTGCTGTAATTTTGAACCCCGCATATAAAATACTAGCTGGCTCACCCATGCGTTGTCCAGGTTGACTTGAATATAGGCAAGCCCCCCCCCCCCCCCCCCCCTCACCCATCACATTTTGGGACACCCCAATGGATCGGATTCAAAAAAGTTCTTACACAAAGTACTTCCTTATAAATTACCTATTAGGACCAAACTGCTGAGATCGACCCCCACTCCCTCTCCACAAACACCTTCCATATTTAAGATTAAAAATATTCTTGATAGGTAACCCAAAAGAACGTTCAGACTAATCCAATTTCATTCGTCAGAACATCAGATCACCAGTTCGTTCGGTGATGACCAAATTTTTCCATTTAACCACCCCCTCCCCCCAATCCCTTTTTTTCCTTACCAGAAACACCAACATGGTTGAAGCTAGAAAATGTTTCAATTGTCTGAAATCGAGCGGCTAGTACTAGAGAAAGCAATGTCCCCTCCAGTGGGCTTTTCAGATCAATCGATCCGTGAAGCACAGACAGAGTTTAACAGGAAAGCGAATTAGTCTATCCATCCATGGAGAAAGAGGACTTGATATTATGCACTCTGTTAACACTCAAGGAGAATCCCTTACCACATGATTCCTTTCAAATGAAGAATTAATTGATTAACCCATCCGTGGATAGGTCATTCTTCCCTTACCTCGTCCAGCCTTTGAAAGGCAGTTAATGGAATGGAATTGCAGAGGTAGTAGAAGATGTGAACCAGAACATGTTTCCCATGCAAGCGTGTATTGAATAACAGACACGTTTCTAGCTGTGCTAAGATTAAAGAAGTATTGTACTGATCGAATAAACTACTCTAAATTCTCTCTTCACGACTGATGGAGAAGCGGCTGCACTACCGAATAGTACTCGGTTCATACTCTGCCCATATGAGTATTTCGATTTTTTCTGTGATAGCCTAAAGATATTCTAAAGAAAAGCATAACACTCCCCCCACTCCTCCTCTTAGAATATCAAGGTTGAAGAAGTATCGACCGATGGCCGGTTGATGGAAAGATTTATGTACATCGAGGAAGATGAATCAGTGTTACACAATATTCACTCAGGTCACGAAAAACCAGATGTCTCGAAATTCATTGGAAAATAGAGAACTCAAAAACGCTTTGCGAAGATCGATCTTCTGCTAATATAGTAATCATAGGAACCTATAGGAAAAATAGGAACCTTTTTAAAGTCTTCAATCCAATTCTTTTGGTGTCCCAATGGGGTTCGAAACAAACAAGCTTCTTCTGTAAAATCACTATAATACGAGGGTTATCCAGAAAATAAGGTTACAAGTCCCCTGGAGGGTGAATGGGATTTTGTTGTTAAGGTTGGCAGACCTACGTGTAGGGGGGTTTCCAACGGTCAAAATAAGACCGAGCCCGTGTCAGTATCTTGCAAAATGTCGTCACAGAACCGATTTCGTCAACCTCTGAAGGTGCTGTTCGCTCCACCTACCGCCGGCCGATGTGAGATTCAGTCAGTCATCAAGTTCCTCACTTATCGTCACGAATCTGCCTCCGAAATGCACTGTCAGCTTGTGGAAACTCAGGGACCTGAAGTAATGTTACGTCTGCATGTTTTCAAGTTGGTTAGGCTGTTTAAAGAAGGTCGTACTGACACTCACTATGAAGAAAGGAGTGGAAGACTGTCTCTCATTTCAGGAGAGCTTCTGCAGTAAGTTCATAAAAACATTAGCTCGCGTGAACATTGACAACCTTCATGAAGTGTTCCCACACATCACACGAAGCCTTACAGGTGACATTGTCTCGGAAAAACTGGATTACAGGAAGAAAAGTGCAAGATAGGTACCAAAAATGTTGACTCTGGAACATCACCAAAAACGCGTTTCGGTTGCACGCGAATTTCTTCATCGTTATGAAATGGAGGGTGAAGCATTCCTTGACTCGATTGTGACTGGGGACGACACTTGGGAATATCACTTTACCCCAGAGACAAAAAAGCAGTCCGAACAATGGCGCCATACCCACTCACCATCAGCAAATAAATTCAAAGCTGTGTTTTGGGACAGGAATGGGGTGTTGTTGGTGGATTTCATGGCCAAAGAGACTACCATCAATGCTGATGGATAATGTGTGACCCAAAAAAAAGTATAATAAATTGAAGATGAGAGGAGGGGAATGCTGACTCGTTGGGTCCTGTTTGTGTCCTTTGGATGGGATATTGTGACTCACCCACAGTATTCCCCGGGCTTAGCGCTCTCTGATTATCATTTCTCTACCAAATGAATTCATTGGTGTGAAACATTTTTCCAACGACGAAGAGGTGAAGGAGACAGTAGAGAACTGTCTTTCAGAGGTGGAGCGAAGCGTATACGATGAGGTTATAAAAAAGTTGGTGCTCAGGCTGAAGAAGTGCCTTGAACTAGAAGAAGATTACGTAGAAAAATAAGCACATATTTTGGAAGATACCTTGTAAATTTGATTGAATAATATGCATTTTTCGATTTTCAACAGCAGTTGTAACCTTATTTTTTGGATAACCCTCGTACATCCCACTGAGTCTCAATCTAAAGCAAAGCCCAGAGTAGGAATATTTTTGTGAAGATTCAACTTTTTGCTTGTAGTAAAACCTACTTATGTTACTCAGAGACAGTTCAATGGGCACGGTCTGATTTTCTAAATTGAAGATCATGCGTAGTACACTCTTTGCGAAGATCAAACTTCGTCTTCGTGCTGGTACATGCTGCTGTCGGGTCCGCTGTGAAGAATTCGGCCTCAGCAGCGACCAAGGATTTATAAGACCCACGAGCGCCGAAATCCGGCATCTTTCGACACTGGATAGTCAACTCACAGTAACAATTGGCTGTTGTTTCCTTGCACCATGAGTTGGATCCGGAACGAATAGCTACCGTCTCGTCAACGACGGAGCCCTCTTGGAAGCCCTCTTCTCAGTGCCACTCTGCTGCTAGAAGACGCCTAGACCTTCCAGATCTTCTAGCCTCTACCTAGAATCAAGGTACAACGAGGAGAGACATTAGGGTGAAATAGGTTTTAACAGTATTAATAAAATGGGAAAAAACGATCACTCTCCTTGTTTAATACCAACTCTTCCCTAAATTCCAACCTTAGTTGTAAATTGTGCACTGACACTACCAATGCCTGCCATCCAATTCTCCGAATTCGCCAATTCTCATATAACCCCGTTTCATGAGTAGGTACTTGAACAGGCTGGCTTCGGGAAAACAATGACCGCTCAAGTGGGTTATCCAGGTTGGCGAACCATCGATCAGAGACTGGCGGGAGGGAAATGATTGTATCCGCCCATGGAGGAAGAGGACTCGGTGTTATAGAAAGCACCACACCTAGGACGATCCCCCTGCCTCCATCGCCACTCCAAAGCCACTTCCCTTTTCCAGAGGAGTAAACACATTAACTCGAGAGGCTTTTCTCACTTACATCCATCAACCCTCCGCTCAATTTTACTTACCTCCAGTCAACTTTGGTTCCTAACCCCATTTATCCCCACCCCCACCCTTTCCCATCTGCCGCCGCCCTCTCGGAAACTTCAATCCCCTTTCTTGTTCAGCTCTTTGGAAAATAAGAAGCCGTCAAGGTTCGGCTTATTGTTCGTAATAAATAGCAGAACGTACTTGCTTTACATCGAGTTATGGTGGTTCTGTTTTGTTTTCAAGCCCAAAAGTTTTCTCAACCAACAAATAAGTTGTTAATCAGTGGATTGAAACGTCCACCCGAGGTGCTATACATAATGTCAGGGTCAAAACATGTTGGTGAGTAACGCATGCATTACAGGGACGTCCCTATAAAAGGATTTTTATACGAAACCCCCCTCCCCCCTTAACCCCCTCCAACGTCAGTAAATTTCCATCATAACATCCAGCATGGAAATCGAAACTTTGACAAATTATCCAAAACTAGACCAAATTCATACTTAATTAAAAAAAAAAAAACAAGCACGTGAATCTTTCGATAATATTTAAAACATCATGATTTATTACTATTGTCTCATCCATTCACCCCCTTCCATAATGAAATTTGGAACTCCTAATATACTTTCCAAAACTAGACCGATTTCATTGTTGAACAAAACAAGAATCACGAAAATCAGACGAGATTAGTTAAAAACTTATGATTTATTACTATTACCCCCTTCTTTCACCCCGTTCCATGGTGGAATTAGAAATTTCTGAAATGCGTTCTAAAACTATATCGAATTCGTAATGGAAAAAATAAAAATCAAATCAAATGAGATTTCTAACTTGGGCAGAGCTTGAAAAAATCGATAATCATCCCCGATAACGTGATAAAAACCTCAACAGCGAATCCAAAATTGTCAAGGTTTGTTGCGCAACTAGACTAAAATAGGACCGAAAAAAATGAAGCTCAAAAATCGGTTGAGGATTGCGGTGTATGGGAAGCGTCAACAACACACGCACACGCACACACACACACACACACACACACACACACACACACACACACTTTTTTTTTTTTTTTTTTTTTTTTTTTTTTTTTTTAAAGAAATCTCCCCTCAAAGACGGAGGGGGCACGCCATTAAGAAAAAGAAACGAAAAAACTAAATTAAAAAGTGGGGAGGACGCCCAAGTTTACCCGACGCCGGCCCTAGGGATTAGGGAAGTAGAGGAAGATGGAGGAGGGAGAGAGGGATGAAAGGAAGTGCCCCTATAAAATGACCACCAATTAAGGTAAGAGCCCCGAAGGACGCGGGTGGTGATACCACGGAGCACTCCTGCCGAGATGCCCAACTCGAGAAGCTCCGTGGCACTTTTCCCGCACCACACCCCGCGCCATGACACGGTCGCGGCCATGACCTTGATGTTATTAGGCGCCACTCCCTTTAGCTCAGATATCGCTTGTCGCAGGTCGTTCCTATCATATTTACTTATTTTAGCCCTCCAGGTCTGCTCCATGTCCACGCTGCCACTGACAACTTGGACATCCAGGATTATGGCAGACCCATCGGGCTTGATGGCAACGATATCTGGCTTCTTGCCCCGGTCACTCGGCATATGGTACAGTCTCTCTCTCTCCACATCCCAGCCGCTGGATGACAAAGCACCTGCTATTTGCTTGGCAACCACATCATGACGCAGAATGCGGCCACCATGAGTCCGTGGACACTGCTGCACCACATGATTAAGATTCTCATTCTTATCCCGACAGGCACGGCCAAGGGTGTCTACTGTCCCGCGACTACTCCTTAAACACCTCACCGAGGTGGCTAACGTAGCCACGCAGACGGCATGAAAATGTCGGTAGTCGCAGGCCCCAATGCCCTCTGAAGCCCATTCAACCCACTGGGAGGAAATGGGGGATTCAGAGCACTGTCGGAGTTCTTTACCGTCCACTGAATCATGCAGAGCAGCAGCGAACTCAGCAGATGAGCTGGGTTTTGGAGCAGTTGGTGTTGCTCGATCGCACCACAACAGCTGCTGTCTGACAAAATCAAGGTCAGCAGCAGTGCGGGCGACCTCCCAGCTGGAGCCCCTTAGGGCAAGCAGGAGCTGGCGGCGTAAAGATGGGATAGCGGCTGAGAGAGAGACAATACCAAGCCCACCGGCCTTGACTGGTGCATGGATGTAAGCACTTGGGACACCAGGTGGGAAGCCTAGCCAAGAGCGCACAACAGATCAAACTTCACGATCTAATTCAAGCAGCCTCCCCGCAGTAAGCCTGCCAAAGACTAACCCATAGGTTAGCTTTGGCAGTAAGTACGTGCGAAGGAGGCGCAGCTTCTGCTGTGGCTTCAATGGAGCCTTGGTGACACGAGCTAATGCTCCACCAAGGTCCACACGGCTTGCGGCTATAGTGGCCACACCCATGAAGTCGACCCCAAGGTACCGCCAGACCTCCAGCACGGATCGGGCAGGGATGGAAGTTTGTCCTAAGACAAAACACTCCTCATCCACTACCTTCACCTTATGCTGGCGACCCGACGGGACCAAGGAGACCGACCCACACTTAGCTGGGTTGACCACCAAACCACATCTGGCTAGCTGCTCAGCAAATGCGTTGAGGGAGATCTGCAAGCCCTCACGGGTTTCTGCGAGTAGGATAACATCATCAGCAAAAGCCAATGCACCTACTCGCACCCCAGGGGCGAGATCAAACCCTATTTCAGCTGGCAGCTTACCAAAGGTCGTATCCACGACCAGGTTGAAGAGGAGTGGCGACAGAGGATCCCCCTGGCGTACCCCGCGCCCAATAACAACATCCCCCGACATCTCACCTTGTGCCTCGAGGACAGTCACGCCTTCGTGGTACAGACAGGCAACATACTCAATTAAACGAGATGGTGCCCCGACACCACGAAAACAATCGGTCAGGGCAAAGTGGCTAACTGTGTCAAAGGCCTTAGTGACGTCCAGAGTGGCAAGATGGAGCTGCCGTTTCTTGAAAGGGGCAAGCGAAATGACAGTTTGGAGATCTGTTAGATTCTCCGCTGTGCCATCCGCTGGACGAAATGCTCTCTGGGCATCACTAATGACACCAGCCACTTGAAAGTGAGATGCCAGAACTTTTTGGAAGTGGCGGAAGACCACCGACGAAATAGAAATTGGACGGTAGAATCCAGGCCCACTTCCCCCTTTCTTCGGGATGAAAATTGTCCGGGCACGGGTCAACGCTTTCGGGGGTCTTCCAGATAGTAGCAAATGGTTGAGGATGAGCAGTCTAACATTCTTAGGAGCTTTATTCCAGCGTCGGGCGGAAATACCATCGGGTCCAGCAGAAGTGGAGTTTTTGACACGGCACTTATGTGCCTCGTCATGAAGCACCGGTGTGCACATGATGCTGCGTAAGGAGTCCCTGGTGGAAGCTGGGGGTACCACTGGCTCACCGGAGTTGTGGCTGGGAGCGCCCATAAGAGGCTCCCAGTAATCCACAAACTCCTGGAGGGGGGGCATAACTTGTTCTTCCCCAGCTCCCTCCAGTACCTCCGCAGCTGCACGAGCCGGATACTTCCTCCACAATCTCTGGACACGCTGGTATTCCCGCCTCCTTGCTTGCATAGCCGCTCTGCGACCTCCACGAGGCACCACATTAGGAGGAACATCTCCCTGGTGCCTCGCCACGGTCGCTTCCTCAACCTGCGGGAAGATCCTCTGCACATATGCCGCGACCTCGTCCTCCAAGCCATTTGGCCCCTCAACAGCCCGCCTCGCCAGATCCTGCAGGTAGGCACTCTCATAACCAACAATATTGCCTACCTGCTCCCCGAGCCTCAATACTTCAGTCTTCAGGTCTGAAAGAAGACCGGAGGTCACGGGGGAGGATTGCTGAATGGCGGGCTGTTGTCCCACGTCTGCCGGAGATGCGGGAGAGGCCCCACTGCTACTTGCCAGGATTGCATCCTGGACGAGCTGCTTGTAGTGGGGCCTTAGGCGAAGAGATTGAATGGCAGAAAGCGTGCGCATGGGAAAACGTTGCTGCAAATGAACATTCATATGACGTACCCCATTACGCACTGCCTCTGCCTCTTCTGCTGCCGTTCGCCGCAAATCCTCAGAAGCATACCTGGGCCGGTCTCGCTCTATATTAATTGCTGCGTTGGCCTCTACAGGATGCTTCTGCCGGACGTGGGCCCCAAGGCCACGCTTGGAGCTAAAGGCTCTTTCACAATGGGCACATTGGTGGGCATTAATTGGGGCTGTGGAAGAGGAGGAGGGATAGGATGATGAAGATGAGGGAGAGGATGGCCGACGCCCCTGCCTGGAGCGCCCCCGAACGCCTCCCCTAGAACCCCGGCAGCCAATGGGCCGGCGGGGGTTATGAGGCTCATTGTTTTCTGACATCATAACGGGGAAACACATATTAGAAGGGACAGGAGACCCGTTGACACGAGTCTCCCCCCTAATCGCCATTGGGTCATTTTGCCACCCTCTGTTCACCCAGAGGGTGCCCGGGTTGCACGACGGGGACGTATGACCTTGACTTGGGTAGGGATTTGAAGGAGCTCCGAAGAGATAAAAACACCAACAGTTACCCTACCCAGTTGCCCAACACACACACACACACACACACACACACACACACACACACACACATTTTTTTTTTTTTTTTTTTTTTTTTTTAATAACTCCCCTCAAAGGCGGAGGGGGCACACCATTAAACTGAAAAATAAATAAATAAAATAAAAAAGTGGGGAGGACGCCCAGGTTTACCCGACGCCGGCTCTAGGGATAAGGGATGTTGCAGGACGAGGAGGAAGAATGGGATGAAAGGAAGTGCCCCTATAAAATGACCACCAGTTCAAGTAAGAACCCCTCAGGACGCGGGTGGTGATACCACGGAGTACTCCTGCCGAGATGCCCAACTCGAGCAACTCCGTGGCGCTTTTCCCGCACCACACCCCGCGCCATGACACGGTCGCGGCAATGACCTTGATGTTATTAGGTGCCACTCCTTTTAGCTCAGATATCGCTTGACGCAGATCATTTCTATCATATTTACTTTTCTTAGCCCGCCAGGTCTGCTCCATGTCCAAGCTGCCACTGACAACCTGGACATCCAGGATTATGGCAGACCCATCGGGCTTGATCGCAACGATATCTGGCTTCTTGCCCCGGTCACTCGGCATATGGTATAGTCTCTCTCTTTCGACATCCCAACCGCTAGATGACAAAGCGCCTGCTATCTG
Source organism: Adelphocoris suturalis (assembly GCA_030762985.1). NCBI lineage: Eukaryota > Metazoa > Arthropoda > Insecta > Hemiptera > Miridae > Adelphocoris > Adelphocoris suturalis. Next base: position 46,221,493 of record CM061042.1, on the reverse strand, counting down.
CTTGGCAACCGCATCGTGACGTAGAATGCGGCCACCGTGAGTACGAGGACACTGCTGCACCACATGATAAAGATTCTCATTTTTACCCCGACAGGCACGGCAAAGGGTGTCTACTGTCCCGCGACTACTCCTCGAACACCTCACCGAGGTGGCTAACGTAGCCACCCGGACGGCGTGAAAATGGCGATAGTCGCGGGCCCCAATGCCCGCTGAAGCCCATTCCACCCACTGAGTAGAAATGGGGGATTCAGAGCACTGTCGGAGTTCTTTACCATCTACTGACTCATGCAGTGCAGCAGCGAACTCAGCAGATGAGCTGGGTTTTGGAGCAGTTGGTGTTGCTCGATCGCACCACAACAACTGCTGCCGGACAAAGTCCAGGTCAGCAGCAGTGCGAGCGACCTCCCAGCTCGAGCCCCTAAGGGCAAGCAGGCGCTGGCGGCGTAAAGATGGGATGCTGGCAGAAAGAGAGACAATACCGAGCCCACCGGCCTTGACCGGTGCGTGGATGTAAGCACTTGGGACACCAGGTGGAAAGCCTAGCCAAGAGCGCACAGCAGAGCGAACTTCACGATCTAACTCAAGCAGCCTCCCCGCAGTAAGCCTGCCAAAGACTAACCCATAGGTTAGCTTTGGCAGTAAGTACGTGCGAAGGAGGCGCAGCTTCTGCTGTGGCTTCAATGGAGCCTTGGTGACACGAGCTAATGCTCCACCAAGGTCCACACGGCTTGCGGCTATAGTGGCCACACCCATGAAGTCGACCCCAAGGTACCGCCAGACCTCCAACACGGATCGGGCGGGGATGGGTGTCTGTCCTAAGACAAAGCACTCCTGGTCCAACACCTTCACCTGATGCTGGGGGCCAGACGGGACCAAGGAGACCGACCCACACTTAGAAGGGTTGACCACTAGACCACACCTGGCTAGCTGCTCAGCAAAGGCATTGAGGGCGACCTGCAAGCCCTCGCGGGTTTCTGCGAGTAGGATGACATCATCAGCAAAAGCCAATGCACCTACTCGCACCCCAGGGGCGAGATCAAACCCTATTTCATCTGGCAGCTTACCCAAGGCTGTATCCACGACCAGGTTGAAGAGGAGTGGCGACAGAGGATCCCCCTGGCGTACCCCGCGCCCAATGACAACATCCCCTGACATCTCACCTTGTGCCTCGAGGACCGTCACGCCTTCGTGGTACAGACAGGCAACATACTCAATTAAACGAGCAGGTGCCCCGACACCACGAAGACAATCGGTCAGGGCAAAGTGGCTAACTGTGTCAAAGGCCTTAGCGACGTCCAGAGCGGCAAGATGGAGCTGCCGTTTCTTGATGCGGGCCAGTGAAATGACAGTTTGGAGAACTGTTAGGTTCTCCGCTGTGCCATCCGCTGGCCGAAATGCTCTCTGGACGTCACCTATGACACCAGCCACTTGAAAGCGAGATGCCAGAATCTTTTGGAAGTGGCGGAAAACTACCGATGATATTGAAATCGGACGGTAGCCTCCAGGCCCACTTCCTCCTTTCTTTGGGATGAAGATGGTTCGGGCACGGGTCAACGCTTTCGGGGGCCTTCCCGATAGAAGTAACAGGTTGAGGATAAGCAGCTTGACACATTTTGGGGCTTTATTCCAGCGCCGGGCAGAAATACCATCAGGTCCAGCAGATGTGGAGTTTTTGACACGGCACTTATGTGCCTCGTCATGAAGCACCGGCGTGCACATAATGCCACGTAAGGAATCCCTGGTGGAAGCTGGGGGTACCACTGGCACACCAGGGTTGTGGCTGGGAGCACTCAAAAGTGGCTCCCAAAATTCCACAAACTCCTGGAGTGGGGGCAAAACTTGTTCATCCCCAGCTCCCTCCAGTACCTCCACAGCTACACGAGCCGGATGCTTCCTCCACAACTTCTGGACCCGCTGGTATTCCCGCCTCCTTGCTTGCTTAGCTGCTTTGCGACCTCCACGGGGCACCGACACAGGAGGATGTCCTCCCTGATGCCCCGCCACGGTCGCATCCCCAACCTGTGGGAAGATCCTCTGTACATAGGCCGCGACCTCATCTTCCATGCCAACAGGCCTCTCAACAGCCCGCCTCGCCAGTTCCTGCAGGTAGGCACTCTCGTAACCATCAACACGGCCTACCTGCTCCCCGAGCCTCAACACTTCAGTCTTCAAATCCTCAAGAAGACCGGAGGTCCCGGGGGAGGATTGCTGAACGGCGGGCTGTTGTCCCACGCCTGTCGGAGATGCGGGGGAGGCCCCACTGCTATTTGCCAGGATTGCATCCTGGACAAGCTGCTTATAGTGGGGCCTCAGGCGAAGAGATTGGATGGCAGAAAGCGTGCGCATGGGAAAACGTGCTTGCAGGAATACATTAATATTTTGTACCCCATTGTGCACAGCCTCTGCCTCCTCTGCTGCCATTCGCCGCAAATCCTCAGAAGCATACCTGGGCCGCTCTCGCTCTATATCAATTGCAGCGTTGGCCTGTACAGGATGCTTCTGCCAGACGTGGGCACTGAGGCCACGCTTGGAACTGAAGGCTCTCTCACAGTGGGCACACTGGTGGACATCTCCAGGGGCATTGGAAGAGGAAGAAGGATAGGAAGAAGAGGACGAAGAAGAGGGAGAGGAAGACCGACGCCCCTGCCTGGGGCGCCCCCGAGCGCCTCCCCTAGAACCCCGCTGGCCAATGGGCGGACGGGGGTTATGAGGCTGTATATTATTCGTATTCATAACGGGGGAGACGATAACATAAGGGTCGGGAGACCCATTGACATGAGCCTCCCCCCTAAGCGCCAGAGGGTCATTCTGCCACCCTCTGGTAAACCAGAGGGTGCCCGGGTTGCACGACGGGGACGTATGACCATGACTTGGGTAGGGATAAGAAGGAGCTCCGAAGAGATAAAAACACCAACAGTTACCCTACCCCAGCAACCTCACACACACACACACACACACACACACACACACACACACACACTCACACACACACGCCCGTCCGTGTTTCGTTTCGTTAGAATTGTTCGCTTCGAATAGACATCATTGGGGTTTGTGCCCCATAGAATTCAAATCTGCGATAGGTGAGTACAGGGCACTCGATGATTATCTGGGATTCTGTTTCGCCTGTCTCCTCGCATAGTCTGCACAGGGTTGAGTTTTGTGTGACCCCTATGCAGTGAAGTTTGAAACGTAGTGGTAAAAAGCCGCCTATTGTTCTAAGCTCCCTACGTTTTTTCCTGAGAAGTCCATCAGTTAGTTAGGTGTTGGGTTCACCCACCATGAGCTTGATGTGGACATGTCCCTCAATACGAGTATTGGACCATATTCATGTCGTCTGTTGGTCAACCCACATGTTGCTGGTCCTACTGAAGGTAGTTTTTGGTAGGCCAACTGCTGGCTCAGGCCCTACAAAAGGGGTTTGGGAGCCCCTTTTTGCGAGCTCATCCGCCTTTTCATTACCAGTAATACCTATAGGCCCTGGCACCTACTCCAGGCAAACCCGGTTGTGTTTTGCTACGGTGTTGAGGGTTTGCATACAACACCAGACCACCCGCGAAGAGATGGTTGCGGCCATTGATGCTTTTATCGAAGGTTGGCTGTCACAGAGGATACGAACGTGGGCACCATGGTGCTCAATCCTGATGGTCTCCACAGCTGCAGCCTCGTTTGCCATTATTTCTGTCTGAAATACTACATCTAGGTTTTGCCCCACGTACTCCTGCACCAGTACCAGCTTCCATTGTTGACCCATCTGTGAACCAGGCGATGTCGTGGTAGCAGCATTCGTTCACCTTTAACACCTTTCTTGATACGATTGCCGTGTACAGGTGGGGTTCGGTGCGAGTTTTGGGCATGATATCGGCCAACATGTCAACCTGTGGTTCTTGTATAACTTCCAATATGTTAGTATGACCTCGGTGACTAGTTTTCCTCCGAACGCCATTCCATTTCAGCCTCAGACACAAATATACAACTATGGTTTTTTTTAACACAGAATGTGTTTTAGCCATGGACTAACTAGCCGAAAATGGAACGCGGGATGGTAACGAAATGTGTGACGGATGATTTTCACGTACAACCGAGTCGTTGCTAGGGAAATGGTGCATCGTCGTTTTTCATCCCACAAAATTCGTTGACCATTCTTTCGAAAGCTCTCGATTTATCCAACCATATTATGTTAACTACTGCGAAGTGCGTGTCCAACAAACTGAGTTATGAGCATGGTTATATAAATAATTGTTTACACACAGGTGATCATTCTCAATAATTGATATTGTGAACATGATTGCAACCGCTTGTTAATTTCTGATTATTTCATTGAGCTTGAGAATCGATGATTTGATTCATAGCAGGTGATCTGAGTATTACGAAAACGGTTTGATTTGTGAAGCGGAGGTTAAATAATTTGAATAGGTAATTTCTATACTTTACACTCTAGGAAGCTGTAATTTCGTTTGTAGCCTCTTTAGGACATTTACTTGACGATGCTCAGGGTCCGGATCAGATGTGTGGCTCTTAAAGCTAATTTCTATGCTTTACACTCTAGGAAGCTGTAATTTCGTATGTAGCCTCTTTAGCTGTAATTTCGTAATTTCGTTTGTAGCCTCTTTAGGACATTTACTTGACGATGCTCAGGGTCCGGATCAGATGTGTGGCTCTTAAAGCTAATTTCTATGCTTTACACTCTAGGAAGCTGTAATTTCGTATGTAGCCTCTTTAGGACATTTACTTGACGATGCTCAGGGTCCGGATCAGATGTGTGGCTTTTAAAGCTAATTTCTATACTTTACACTCTAGGAAGCTGTAATTTCGTATGTAGCCTCTTTAGGACATTTACTTGATAAATCGCTCTTGATTTATCACGAATTTATTTCGTATTTTTTTTCGTAGTTTCATACTATAACTATATAAATTGATGTTATAAATGAATAGTAAACAATGACGCTTGTTTGGTTGTCACTTGGTTGCGCGACAACGCAAACACATTCTGTGTTTCAATAATTTCGTCCGAAGTATGTAAATAGAGGTAACCGGGGGTCCAGGGGGCTTGCCCCCTGGCGAGGCGCGGAGCGCCGAGTTTTTTTTTGACATTTCATGTCTTTGCTATGGCACACAACCAAATTTTCGTTATGTCACGTTACGTTACGTAACGAAATATGCTCAATTTCTGATGATTTCCGCTTACAACCGAGACGTTGCTAGGGAAATGGTACTTCGTCGTTTTTCATCCCACAAAATTCGTTCACCATTCGTTCGAAAGCTCTCGATTTATCCAATCATATTATGTTAACTACTGCGAAGTGCGTGGACAACAATCACAGTTATGAGCATGGTTATTTGAATTATTGTTTACACACAGGTGATCATTCTCAATAATTGATATTGTGAACATGATTGCAACCGCTTGTTAATTTCTGATTGCATACGGGTCTGCTACACATACCTACGCGTCTGCAACTGAAGACATGAAATGTTCCAATGTGTTGCAGACTCGTATGCAAGCGTTTCGTCTTTACATTCTTTCTTAGTCGATTACAAAGGTTTAAATTTTAGAACTCGATTTTCTAATATTTTTGATAGTTTTTCACTAAATAATTCTTGTATCTTTTGTTGTTATAAATCTAATTCATTACTACATAGCTTCATTACAAGTAGATAAACTGTAATAAAACAATTATATTCTTGTAGATTTTTTTTTTTTTTTTTTGACATGGATGTCTTTTGGCGGGGGTCAAGGAATTTTTCGCGACACTTTTTTCTCTCCACACAAAATGCAACGCTCCGGCACTTTAGATTATTATTAACTCGAAAAGTGAAGGCTAGGTAGAATTTTTATTGATTTTTCACGTTCAACCAATGAGTTACCAGGGAAGAGTAACTCCCATAGTTTTCATAGTAGGAAAATCGTTCGCCACTTTTTGGAACGCTCTCTTTTTATCACAACATCTCATGACCTCTAAGCCATTGTAGTGTCAAGGAATGCTGATTTATTACTCTAAGTTATTAACTAATATTGTTTTGTAACCATAATGGAATAATCTTGTGAAAAGAAGGCACTACATGGTTGGTATACAATTGAGTAGTAGGTACCTACTGGTAAGCAGTAGGTACTAGACATATCCATGATCTTTTGTTTTTCCCATCAAGGGAGAAATTAAAATGCTTGAAAAATGTAATTAGTAATGGACCAATAGCCATTGAAAAATTTCCGACTGATTTCGGTTGCAAAGTGAAGTAGAACAATCAGTTAATCTGATTTTTTTCGGAATTGTCAGAAATCACCCTGCATATCAAAACCTATTTTTATATTGGCTCCTAACATATGTGAGTATAAATAATATGGAGGGCTATTAGTGGTAGTTGAGTCTTCAAACTATAGAAGTCGCTACTGTCAAGAAGGACCAGGAAAGTGACGCTGTGCTGCCAACTTTCTATTGATTTTAACCTACAATCAATGCGTTACCAGCGAATTTTAACTCCATTACTTTTCATAGCAGGAAAATCGTTCGCCACTTTTTGGAATGCTCTCATTTTATCACATATCATGATCCCTAAGCCATTGTAGTGTCATGGAAAACTGATTTATTACGCTAAGCTACAAAGTAATATTGCTAAGTAACCATAATGAATTAATAATGTGAAAAGTAGGTACTAGGTACATGGTAGGTATACTATTGAGTAGTAGTAGTAGGTACTTGTTAGCAGTAGGTACTATGCATAGACGATGCATAGGCCTGTGATCAGGTGATGATTTTCTTCACAGGTTCGGTCTTAGAATGGTCTGAAACGGATTCGTATGCGGTTTTTTTTCTCAAGCTTGGGTTTTCCCCCAACCCCCTGGATCAATTCCAGTAGGCGACGCCTTGCCTATAAGACATAGCTTCAGATGGACGTCCTAAAAACTAGAGACAAGAATGTTTAAGACGCATGAAACGAAATCCATATTTAGGACATCATATTGGACTTCAGTTTTGCGAAGTACTATACCTTCTTGAAAGTCAAAGAATCGTAGACCATTTTTTCATTAAAACAGGTCGAATATACTGTAGAATGCTCTAATTTCCACCAATGAGCGATTACAATGTACATTGTTATAGCTAAGCATTATTAACCAAAATTGTTTGATGATCGTGAATCGTTAGGTTCAATGAGGTGATCACGAATGCCTTGATATCAAAAATAATTTTTAGTCACTACCTTCGCGGCGGGATCAGGAAAACACCCCGGATCAGTACAGCATTAATGGAGTTCGTATAAAATAAACACTTTCCCGGAGACTCAGAAAAAAAATAAAACAAAAAGTTGAGCTGTAATTACTTGTCGACGCGGAGACAAGGAGCTTGAAAACAAATTAATTCACCGACCGATTAAATAAATTGAATTCCCTCCTCTGGCTCCTCTCAAAATTATTTTCTTACTTCACAAACTTTTCCTTTCACTACCGCAATGCGAGATAGATGAGGGGAGAAAAGAAGTATCCAATGAGTAGAAAAGTGAAATTTAATAAAACGCATTCCCACCTATCTGAAAGATCAGTACCTACCAAACAATTTTCAATAAATATTTTAAAAGATCGCCATACGATATGATGTGTTCTTTTTTTTTCATCCCCCAGAGCACTGAACCTTGTTCCTTCTTTAGTAGGTAACACACTGTTTACGATTTTCGTACTTTTTCAACATATATGTAATTAGCATTTGCCTATTATGTAATTAGCACTAAGGTGCTTATCAAAGATACAAAAATGAATTACCCGAATAAAATTACAATTTCAAACGAAAATTCGTAGATTCGTTCATTTCTTCATTAATCTATTTCCTACCATATAATCTACGCCTAGTTTTCCGTCAAATTAAAAGACCCTCGTGCGAAAAGTCCCGTGATGTGCTCGATACTTATTAAACCGCTTTGACCTTTCACCTCAAGTAGATGATGCCAATATCAATATGAGAGGTAGCGAACCCCGGTACCGCGAAACTGGCCAAAACCAACAATCAGTAGATCAACTCAACCGCTTGGATCGCAACCTAATTGGTCACCTTTTAGTAAAAATGCAATTCAGAGCCGCTGACGGCAACCGATTTAGCGTTGAGTGACGCCCATATTTCGTGAGGGATATTTAGACTCGAATTCACTCGGGTGACGAAAACAATTTGGCAGGCGGCCAAGGAGTCATCAGAGGGCAATTTTTCGCTAGAGCTTCCTCCTCGTTGACAGTATCCGATAGGGGACAACCACGGAAATTTACTGCGGCGGAAAATAGTTGGAAATACCCACTGTCCGAGACATGACCGACTTCTCAATCTCAGCCCGCTAACATTTGAACATTTTTTCTTTTGGGATTTATGGGACATTTGATAGGGGATTCATGAAAATACTTTACAGAGTTTTTGTATTTCTCGTACTCATTTTCTCGTATACGAAAATGGCCTTTCCGAAACGAGAAGAGGTTTTCGTAACGTGGAAACAGGAAGAATCAGCTTTACTAGTGCTCAGCTTTTTCGGAATCGTAATTACGAGATGAAAACTTGACCTTTCTCTAGGATAACACTGGAATAACTTAGCAACTATCTTGCAGTTGTCATGGACATGGTTGTTGTTGGCTGAACCTTTGTATTTGTCTTTCGTGTTTTTCCCCCGCCAATCAACCAGAAGGGTCATTAGCGGCTTTTTTTTTTTTTCGAGGTTTTATTGAAGATTTTAGCTTTTTTATTCTCAAGACTTCGTTTCAAGGTTCATTTTACACGTTTTAGACATTCTTGTTCTTCACGGCTGAATCTTTTTTATATGTATATTTTATATTTATATTTTATATATATTTTATATTTATATTTTATATATATTTTATATTTATATTTTTATATTTTATATTTATATATATATTTTATATATTATATATTTTATATTTATATTTTATATATATTTTATATTTATATTTTATATATATTTTATATTTATATTTTATATATATTTTATATTTTATATGTATGGTCGTTGTTTGTTACTTCATGTTATATTTTGGAGCAGTGATTCACTACAAGAGTCAACTTAACGTCTCTTTAAGAGCTTTCATTCGGGCTTACGAAAACGCTGCGAGAAATCAATGCGATAAGGTTAGCATTCGTCGTGTTCGCTCTAACAGCTTGTTTTCATGTTTACGAGATATACCAATACGAGAAATACAAAACTCTCTTTTATCTTGGAGGTGAAACAAAAACGAAAATCTGCGAAAAGCTACGGACAGCGCCGGAGTACAGCGAACGGACAGATTTTTTAACGTGAACACATTTTTACGGAGACATACTTGCCAAAAAATAAAGCACGAAACCGTCACGAAATATTGTCACGGTGGACCTATAGAACTGATTTCTTTATTATTTAACCTATGTCACTGAAATTTAGATTGGAGGACCCTTGGGTCGTCTAGAAACGAATCATAAAGTCTAGAGCCTTCCAGATCAGCTGAGTAATATCCGGAGCTTTTTTGGTATTCAACCTATGATGCTGAAATTTCAAATGGAGACCTCTCGGAAAATTTATTTATTTATTTATTTTATTTGGCAATTGACAGAGAACAGAAAATTAACAAAAAACATCTTATCCAAAGTGAAAAATAAGTATGAGAAAAACCGAAAATTGATTTAGGTAATAATGGAACAAAAATTACACCCAATAATATACTTGGTTAAGGTACAAATGTAAGTTAGAAAATAAAATTAATAAAGACTAATTGAATTGGTAGGGGTAGATAGTCTGTCATGCCCATCAGATATTAATGCAATTCTAGCATATTATGTGTTGTGTATAATTTTAGTAACGTTCATTGTAGTTTTCTAACTTCTATTGACACAAGTTCTGCTAAAAAATGTATTTTTAACAATTTTTGCAGTTTTTAGCCTTTTTTTTTTTGTTATTTTGTTAGCACATTTTTTGAAATTTGACCAATTGTATATGTACACAAGAAAATGCGCAAACTTCATTAATCATTTCTGAATGCCTCAAAACGGACTTCAATGAAGGCAATTTCAAGCTTTGTAAAATTTTCAAGGCGTTATTTCAATAGATTCATTTTCTACGAAATGTAGTTAAAAGGACAATGAGTCCCCTTAATGTAAGTACATTTGCAACTTCCTTGTCTAAAGTTGTATACCTATTGGGTAGTTACTTAGGTTATTTTTATCGGTTTCGTCTAACTTCCAGTCGCATCTCATGTTTCAGGCATGTGGGATTTGAGAGATTTGAAATACGAAGAGGAATACGGAGGGTGACCTTGGGATGCTGCTACCTGCGGCCGCACCCTCACCGAGTAGTTACAACCCCCACATGCTCTCACGGCCCACTGCCCTTGACTGCCTGTTTATTTTAAGGGTTTTGTCGAAAAGGTCCTACCCCCGAAAGTCCCTTTTCATTTCACGGCTTACAACAACTGATGGGAGGGACCTTCAAAAGGATCAGTTAGTAGGAGTCATGGTGCATCGCTATTGTGGGTGACCGGGGTTTCGGGTACCTACATCTACATCCCAGGTAAAGACGGGAAAGGTACGTACGGTAGAATGCTTCATCATTACGTGGACTCCCATCAAAGTGAGGGATATATGAGAGAGAAAGACAGAGGGGAACAAAGCACTTTATAGTAATAAATTAGATTTTACGCGTCTGTAACTGTAAAGAGCTTTCCCGCTCCTTTAATTTTAGATATGTATGGATCACCAGGTGGATAGGACCATATATTCACATTAGCAGCAGCTGAAATTGAAGTAGTATTGTTTACTCGAAAACGGATTCCTGCTATAAACCATATACAAATCGGAAGTAAAGAGGTAACAAGTAAGCCCACAGTAAGATACCTGAGGATCGCATTGGATACTAAAATTACATTCTAGGCGCAAATAAAGATATCAGCAGACAAGGCAGCAAATGAAACAACTGCTCTTAGTCACCTCATGAGAAACATAAATGGGTCAAGACCACGCAAGCGTTGACTCATGATGACCACAGTACTATCACTACTCATGTACAGTGCTGAGGCATGGGCAGACTCTGAACGTTGCCGACTACCGCAAGAGAATGGTAGCAATTCAACGGAGAGGATCGCTGCGGATTGCATGTGCCTAAGGAACGGTGTCAGAACCAGCCATACTCGTACTTAGGCAATATCCCAGTACAAATACTGGCTGTTGAACGGAAACTAATCTTTGATAGAAGAATGAAGGGGAAAGAATTCGTTTGTGCCCACTCGTCTCAGCGCTACCTAGTCCAACATCAAATTTCGAATAAAAAAGTGGTATCTGGTCCAGCTCAATTTCACAGTTGATTAAACAAACTAATCCGCTGGTAAAATATAGATTAATTGGAAAAATAGATCAGATCGCATCTCAAAAATATATAACATCAGGTAGTCAATCCTGTAGTAAAAATTCAGATTAGATGGACATATAGGTTCGAATGATGTGTATAGTTTGGTGGTCTGGATGCTTGCAATTAACGTTCGTGGGATTCGGATGAAATGGTACTTGGACGAGATGGTACAACACGAAGAAAATAAAGAACATACTTGAACAAGATGGGAGGAAATGTGGACTGAACAGCAGAGAGTAGATGGAAAGCCCGCTCAATATCCCATATCAAGATATGGTTAGAGAGAAAACGTGGAGAAGTAAACTTTTTCCTGACTCAGTTCCTTTCAAGGCATGTGCTAATTTATGCCTTCCTGCATAAAATGGGAAAAGTAGACGTTTCAATATGTCCAGACTGCCAGGAAACAGACGGTGATGTGCTCTACACTTTCTTCGTGTGCAAGCGATGGGTTACAGAAAGAAGAAGGCTGCAGGATGCTCTGGAAGTAGTAGCCGAAACGCTTGGACGAGAGCGAAATTGGACTTGAGTAGCTGTCCACGTTGAAGATATGTTCCAGAAAAACATCATCTTGCAACTCAGAATAGAGCCACTGATGTCAATCCGGCAGCGATACAATTCATAGAGAGCCTAACCATCACAATCCCTTTGAATTTTTTCGAAATAGGATGACAAATTAGATGTACCTAAAGAGATCAGGATAGGGAGATCAGGATCGTCGCGAGTGATTTAGTTCGTATCAGGTTAGGGGCCAGAACTGATTGCGACTACCTTCTCGCCGAGCTTTCGGTATATTTAATATCTTCATCAGAGCCTATTCATACAAGAATACGATTTTTGATCAGCACAGAAACATAGATGAATACTAACAATAGTTAGTGAGGATGAACTCAAATTATTAGGCCAAAACACAACAACTACTATAAACTAAGTTGAAAACTTACTCAAGGATGTTACTGTGTCAGTATATTAGACACTGACAGAAGAGGTTAATAACTTAAGGTCATAACTTATAAGGAATTTAGGTGCCCCCCCCCCCCCCAGAGGTGCAATGGGGGCCTAAATCCTCATAAAAAGGTAGAGGAGGTAACAGGCATCCCGTCAGAGAGATACCACCCCTACTAATAGCTTTTAATGAGCCATGTTCGGGGAAGGTTGATATTCCTGTCACCAGAAAACCATCCGACGCCAAACCAGCTGTCTAAAACGATCGAGAACAGCGCGTCTTTCCCATTGATTCCTCAACGGGACGCCGACAACGCTATCTCTTGTGCTCTGACGGGAGCTTGATGGACCTCTCAGGAGGTAACTCTGTTACACTCCTCCCCTTAAAGACATACTTGATTGAAGATCAAGTATGGTAGTTGGGTGGAATAGTGAATAGCTGAGAACTAATGCTCATTCAATCATAAATAGCTGCATTGGCGTTTTGGATGGGGGAATAGAAATTAAAACTGGATTGTCAATGAAGCTTCATAAGAAGTATCTTCATTGAACAATCGGGACAAAACGGATGCTCAACTATGGAGACTTATACCTTAGGAAATCAAAATATATATAGAAATTAATTTGCCCAACATTGGGGACTTAAATGGCGCACTAACCTGGTAATTAACATATAGCAATACTCAGGTGGCGAAAAAATTGAAAGAAAATAGTATAAAATGAATTTGCCCAACTTAGGGGACTTAAATTGTGCACTCAGGTGGCATAAAATTGAAAGAAAATATGGTATATAAAATATAAAAGGGGAATAAAAGAGAAAAATTATAATTCAAAGACCAATGAAATTATTTATATACCAAAGGGTGATAATGGGAATTCCTTCTGGAACCCCGGGCCATGTTTCTTCTGAAACATTAACGCCCCAAAAAATAGTGGATTGGACTACTAGGCGTCAGCCGTGCATAATCCAAACCACGCTCTGCTACCATATAAGGAATTTAGGTGCCCCCCCCCCCCCCCCCCCAGAGGTGCAATGGGGGCCTAAATCCTCATAAAAAGGTAGAGGAGGTAACAGGCATCCCGTCAGAGAGATACCACCCCTACTAATAGCTTTTAATGAGCCATGTTCGGGGAAGGTTGATATTCCTGTCACCAGAAAACCATCCGACGCCAAACCAGCTGTCTAAAACGATCGAGAACAGCGCGTCTTTCCCATTGATTCCTCAACGGGACGCCGACAACGCTATCTCTTGTGCTCTGACGGGAGCTTGATGGACCTCTCAGGAGGTAACTCTGTTACAAACTAAAAGAAATAAATATAACAACAATGTAATAGTTAACGTTGTTGTTATATTTAACAACAATGTAAATATAATTACAGCATCTAGGTAAAAATCAAACCTTCTATGTAATAAGAAGAAGAAATGAATAAACTTTCATTACACACTAGAGTGGTATGTAATAAATTGCTGTAGGGCAAGCAGGTAAGAACAAACAAAAAGGTTGAACAAAAGGCTAGTTAAAAAAACCAACTAAAAATATATTTGCATACCAAATTTCAGCTAAAGAAAAAAAAATGTACCTATAATCTATCAGGGAATAGGTAACAGAAGATGATAGCAGAATATTACTACAGAAGCAAGAACAAGAGCAACAACAACAAGAAGATGCTAATTGAAAAACAACAACAACAATACACCATTGGGAACAGACACAAAGCAGGTCCTAAAGATTCACAAGATGGCCAACAAAAAACAGGTTCCAATCACTGTACACCAAACTGCTGCTCATTACCTACTTTCACACCTGCCAAAATTGCTGTATATACCGAGCTTATGCCACTGGTTTCTGTTTTCTTGTTGCATGTATTATCTGTCAACTGTATTTATAATTTTTCTTTAAGAATACGCTCCCCGGCTGCTGCTCTCTATCCAACACAGTAACACCTTCAAAATCAAACACATGTCCATGTTCCAGTACATGGTGTTACAACATTGTACCTCTCCAATTCCCCTCTGCAGTCTGACCTGTGTCCGCTCATTCGAACCTTAATGTTGGACTGCGTCTGCCCAACATAACAAATGTCACAATTATTACAAGGAACTTTATAAATAACACAAGACTTCAGCTGCAGAATATCAGTTGCCTTCAACTTGGGATGCAGTTGTGAGACTTTATTATTGTATCTAAACACAACTCTGGTGGATTGGCCTCAATTGCAGTACGACACCCATGACAAAGGTGAGTCCAGCATACTACGGCTCCGAGACTGCTCAACAACAGTTCTCTCGACTCTGCCTTTGTCCTGTGCTTCCTTGTTTGGTGTCCATCCATTTATGGAGTCTTGCGACTAGTGACTTGGGGTACCCATTAATACGGATCATTTCAGACGCCCGGGATTTATTTGAATTACGATGTTGCACAGAACTTAATCTTGAGCCATATTGTCAGTTCTTTAGCACATGCCACTTTCATTGAGTATGGCTTCATTGCTGCCATTGTTAGTGTTTTTATTGGTCATAGGGATGTCACGTCTATCTATTCCCAGTGATGTATTGTTGTTGTTGGTTCCCACTTGACATCTTCCTGTTGTAGTTGCTCTTGTTCTTGCTTCTGTTGTAATATTTTGTTATCGTCTTCTGTTACCTTTTCCCTTATAGATTATAAAATTGTATTTTTTTAGCTGAAATTAGTTATGCAAAATTCATATTTTTAGTTTACTAGATTTACGAGTATTTTGTTCAACCTTTTTGTTTGTTCTCTCCTGCTTGCTGTACAGCAATTTACCTACCACCCTGGTATGTAACGAAAGTTTATTAATTTCTTCCTATTATATAGATGGTTTAATTTTTACCAAGATGCTCTTTGTTTCTTTTAGTTATGACCTTAAGTTATTCACTAGTCATTCAGTAGTTGTGTTTTGGCCTAATAGTCTGAGTTCATCCTGTGCTATTGTTATTATTCATCTATGTTTCTGTGCTGAGCAAAAGTCGTATTCTTGTTATTTGTTATAGGCCCTGATGAAGGTATTAAATATACCGAACGCTCGGCGATAAGGTAGTTGCAATCAGTTCTGGCCCCTATCCTGATCTTTTGACATCGAATTAATTCTGGTGGGTCGATCACCACATCACTTCGTTAGGATGACAAATGAAGGAGTTCTGATTCTTACAAGGATTTCGGATTTGCGCATGTGCAGAGGCTATACCATAAACTTCATAGGGCTGTAATCTGTACGTGTAATCTGGTGCCGTTTCGCTCGTTACAACAATTATTTACACGCAGAGAGACGTACAAAATTAAAATAGTTCAGAGCAGTACAAAACGGGAAATGCGTTTTTGATTTCTGATTTCTTTTCAGTAGCTGATAGTGATCCCAATATTTTTGCTATCTAGGGGGAAGCAAAAAGCTACGATTGTAAAACCTATTGACTGATAACTATTGATTATTAGTCCAGTAAATTATTTTATCAAATAATACCAAACACTAGCGCCCGCCTCAAGGTATACTGATGAGAAATTCTATTCCCACGACACGGC
Source organism: Adelphocoris suturalis (assembly GCA_030762985.1). Taxonomy (NCBI): domain Eukaryota; kingdom Metazoa; phylum Arthropoda; class Insecta; order Hemiptera; family Miridae; genus Adelphocoris; species Adelphocoris suturalis. The sequence continues at coordinate 46,205,653 of CM061042.1, read as the reverse complement.
AAGAGAGACGGTAAAAATATCTGTTTGAAATGGTACCAGGTACAAATACATATATATATACCCATTGCCCGCCTGCTAGCGAATCATTATAGGATCCAACGAAAGAAAGCGTACGTTGACTAATATATACTTGGTGACGCCCTATAATTTCACTAAGGATTCTTTTGTCTGAACAATTCGAACCTATCAAGCCTTTTCACGGAACGAGCGTTTATTCCGTCTACAAAATCAATCAAGATGCAAGAAAGAAGAAAAATTGGCCATTCCGTCGACCATCAGAAAAAAATGAGGGGAAAGGCAAGAAGGGGTCGGTTCGAGAAATGGACTCGCTTCATTACCAATCGATTCATCTTGTAGGTGTTTACGGAGAGCGCGGGAGGTGGTAATTATCTGCTGATCGGCACCTGGCCCTGACCGACAGTTTTTGCAGGTAGGTGTAGGATGTAGGTAGTGCACTGGGAGATACGGACCTAATCCATACGATAGCGTTCTAGGAAAGGACTGAGATTTTTTGTTACAATTCCTTCAAAACTTTTATGCGAGTCAGATAACTCATCTTTCATCTATAACTATTTTTAGCGGCTGGACCGAAATTGACGGAATGGGTCGTAAAATGATCATATTTATAGTCATTCAAATTAAAGTGGTTGCAAAAATCGTCATTGATAATTATCAGCAGCATATTTTAATTATATTATAATCATTGATTATTATATAATGATAATAAACAACGATATTATATTCAGCAACATGAGCTGATTTCTTAATTCAAAAAATTCAATGCTATTTATCCTTTTAAGCTGAAATTTGGAACGGAGCCTTTGCGAGTCAAGTAGGATAGGATTTTATCTTGCCGAACCACCTTAATCAGCTGAGTAAACTATTAATGCTAATTTCTGTGATATTTATTCTTAGAAGCTGAAATTTGGAAAGGAATCTCTGTAAGACAGTTAGAATAGGATTGTCATTCGCCAAACCACCGTAATCAGCTGAGTGAGGTCTTAACGGTAATTCGTATGCCGTTTATCCTTCGAAGCAGAGATTTGGAAAAATAATAAGGAATAATGACCGATAGGATTACAATAACTAAGATCTGTATAATCATTGCATTAATAATAAAACTGCTCCGTTCAAACGTTGGACGTTTCCCATAAATTATTGTTTTATCATTCCTTGGGAAACACTACCCTACTTATAAGAAAATGCGCTCATCATATGGCTCACTACGTGAGCACTGATATATATATAATTTGAGGTTGAGAAATGACCAAGCTAGTCTTATGTGTGGAGTTGTTTATTCTACGACGTTTTGGTCCTGGAGCAGGACCCTATTCATGTAGATAGTTTTCAATTTAGTTCTTCATTAGAAATTAAGTAGTGGTCATTGCTTTTAAGTTTGCTGATAGTCAACATTAACAGATAAATACTTAGAACTAGTCTAAGTTCTTGTATTTGTTCTTGTTCTTTTGTTTGTTCTTGTTTGTCCTAGTTCAAAGTATTTATCTGTTAATGTTGACTATCAGCAAGCTTAAAAGCAATGACCACCTAATTTCTAATGAAGAACTAAATTGAAAACTATCTACATGAATAGGGTCCTGCTCATAGAATTTACGTGAACCGGAAGTGAAACTGTCGATATAATGAGTCTATAGATAAAAATCTGAAATATAATTATTACTACTATTTCGCCCAAACCAACCGAATGGCTTTTATTGGTACCTATCTTCGTTCACGAGATATTTAATTTAGGTCCTACATATGATTTTTAAAGGAAATAAATGCATAAATAAAAGATAGTATTCAATACAAAACCCACCTGAAGGACAATTTATACCTCTATACAAAACCCCATGATCAACACTAGAATATAAATATATACTATATATACAACCCATAAACGAAGCAAATATTAAATATAATATAGGAATAGATAACTAAAAGAAACAATACCATTAATCAATAATTATAATCTCACCCAGAAGATTAATCGAAGGAGGTCTAGGTATATCATTAATTATTAAAATAAATCAAAATAAACAGACAGGTATAATAGTCAATAAACCCTTATTTATATATAATCTTCGAGACATAGTAAAAATATTAGCCAAACAAAGCATACCCGAAGCATAAACCATGCCCAATCATTACTAATAATGAACCAAGTATACCGATAATATTCATACTTGTTAAACCACAAATTACCACACCCATAATATGAGCAACAGAACAATAGGCAATCAAAGATTTGATATCAACTTGAAATATACATAAAATTCCAATAATAAAGATACCAAATAAACATAAAGATATAAAATAAATATTTAAACAATCATTTTTCATTAAAAAAAAATACCCGTATAATACCGTTAAATTCTCGCACTTGATGTTGAATTGGATAGGGAACTAAATCAGCGATATTTTGTAAAAATTAGTTTTGCACTGATTATTCAAAGCAATGTCCGATTTAGGCGTTTGGTGTAGAATTTTTTGGATCCATTCTGTACCAACTAAATAATTTTTGTATTTCACTCCACGCTTTTTTATAGCCAAAACTTGCACGTTTCTTGATATTGTGCAGTAAAACTTAGTCATTTACAGTTTAGTTGTTATATTACTTCTTGTAAAGTGCTCACCTTTTTGTACCTTCTTACTTTTTGTAACTTAGTTATCAACTTACTTATTGATTCCTCAAATAGTTTCGTAAAAACGGGACTATTTTTGCAACTGTTTTTCTAATTATTCACGCAAAAATGTATTGGTATTTACTGCAGTAGTACAAGATTGTGTCGTAAACAACGGAAAACAACGGGAAATTTAGACTTTTGTGTTTCATCGTCCGCGTTCTAAAGGGATATGCACCTTTGATGGTACCTACTTTCCCAATTTCCTTTAAAAGAACGGAAAGAGTGCTGTTGTATTCTGAATAGAATACAACTGGTAACTCAGCCTGGAGTATACGTTGAAACTGTCAGGAAATGCCCTGAGCAAGTGACCGACCCCCTTGAAATTCCCACCTTTTACGAGCGGACGGTCAACACAAAAAGCCTCACAAGAAACGAAGGAGGGGCCGCATCTCTCTTTCTCTCCCGCAGAAATTTGGTTTCGGTAGGTGAAAAGGCGGCGGTCGGAGCCATTTATTGAAGCAAGAAGGGTCATAATGTGCTCGGCCCACCCCCCAGGTGACTGCGTTCATTACTCAGTACAACGGGGACAATGGGGGCAGGCCTTACCTGTACGGACCGTCTCTAATTGTCCTCGCAAAGAATATCCCGATATCTGGGCCGACTAGTAGGTCGGTTCTGAGCATTTTTGGAGGACATGGTAGTTTTGAAAGGGAGAAAATACCAGCATCCAAGGACAATAGATCTAAATAGTGCATAGCGCACTTGCATGGTACTGGCAAAGAATATCCCGATATCTGATTATTGAAAACATAGTAGTTTTGACAAGAAGGAAATATAAGCATCCAAGGACAATGAGATCTAAATAGTGCATAGTGCCCATGGTACTGGCAAAGAATATCCCGATATCTGAGTATTGAAAACATAGTAGTTTTGACAAGAAGGAAATATAAGCATCCAAGGACAATGAGATCTAAATAGTGCATAGTGCCCATGGTACTGGCAAAGAATACCCCGATATCTGAGTATTATTTGAGGACATAGTAGTTTTGACAAGGAGAAAATACCAGCATCCAAAGACAATGAGATCTAAATAGTGCATAGCGCACTTGCATGGTACTGGCAAAGAATATCCCGATATCTGAGTATTATTGAGGACATAGTAGTTTTGACAAGGAGAAAATACCAGCATCCAAAGACAATGAGATCTAAATAGTGCATAGTGCCCATGGTACTGGCAAAGAATACCCCGATATCTGAGTATTTGAGGACATAGTAGTTTTGACAAGGAGAAAATACCAGCATCCAAGGACAATGAGATCTAAATAGTGCATAGTGCCTATGGTGCTCACAAATAATATCCCGATATCTGGGCCGAGCAGTTCTGGCATTTTTAGTGGACATAGTAGTTTTGACAAGGAGAAAATACCAGCATCCAAGGACAATGAGATCTAAATAGTGCATACTTAGTGCCCATGGTACTGGCAAAGAATATACCAATATCTGAGTAGTAGTTTTGACAAGGAGAAAATACCAGCATCCAAGGACAATGAGTTCTAAATAGTGCATAGTGCCCATGGTGCTCACAAAGAATATCCCGATATCTGAATATTATTTGAGGACAGTAGTTTTGATAGGGAGAAAATACCGGCATCAAGGACAATAAGGTCTAAATAGTGCATAGTGCATATATTGCTCAGAAAGAATATCTCGATAAATATCTGGGCCAACTTGTCGGTCGGTCCAGCGTATTTTTTTTTTTTTTTTTTTTTTTCACTAAATAGTAGTTTTGAATGGGAGAAAATACCAGCCCCTAAGGATAATGAGGTCTAAATAGTGGATAACTGCATAGTCATAGTGCATAAAATGCTTGGAAAGAATGTCCCGATATCTGGGCAAACTTGTCGGTCGGTTCTGCGCATTTTTTAGGAATGTAGTAGTTTTTAAAATGAGAAAATACCATCATCTAAGGACAATGGACAATGGTCAATGAGGTCTCAATAATGCATAAGTGCTTAGTGCATATAGTGCTCGCAAAGAACATCCCGATATCCGGGCCGACTTGTCAATTAGTTCTGCGCATATCGGTCGTAATAGCGTTCAGAATGTGGACAATGCCAGTATCGAAGGACAATGAACAGTTATATCTAAATAGTGCATAGTGCTCGAAAAGTAAACCCAGATAGTTGTAGTAGACTTGTCGATCGGTCTGTAGATTTTACGAGCAAAGCTTTCTAAAGGGAAAATTTACCAGCACTTATCGACGATGAACACTAAGGTTTAAATAAGGCATTTGATCTTGAATCTGGATTTCATACATTCGGATGTATATTGGTGCTAAACTATCACTCAAGGGTTGCCACTGGCCATACCCGTCGTACTCACAAACACCTGATAGTGATCCATCACACATGTGGAAGTGAGTCCATCCACCTCTTCTCGGAGGACCCCTCAGTTCAGCATAGCCCCCCTCAGTGGGTTGACGTTCTATCTGGACCAGGCTAGGTCCAGCTCCTGTTGTACCTGAAATCCGCTGAGCTTTCTACTAACTGCGATATCTAATCTGGAATAATTATATTTATGTGCATCCAGTCATAGTTTTCACTTCAACGATTATAGCTCTAATTTTCACATGTATTTAGTTGTACTATTCATTACCTGGTCTTGATCATAAATAAAGTAACAGATTATATTTTGGCTATTTGTTTTAAGGGGAAACTGTTCATGTAGCTGGGAGTGGGGTTTTCCAGGGTTTTTTCTTTTCTTTTCTTTTTTTCTTTGACTAACGTCAAATGTGATGTAGTGTTCCCTAATTCAAACCCAAGGACAGGGCGGCGCCATCCCCAAACCCTATCAAATCTTCGGCGGAGATCCATTTCTTTCGCGATCCTCTGATGCACATGGATGCTGCTCTTACTATCGCGAATCCGATTCTCACCCTCAGCCATCCTCTTATTTGTCCCTGTGGTCTGAACCATTTTTCAGCCAATTTTTCGGCTAGAACTTTGGTAAAGGCCACAATCTGGGGGGCAAAGTTACCTGGTCTTGATTGTATCATTTCATTTTTGGGGTTCTTAATCAGCTGTAGGGGCTAAACAGCTTAGTCATCGCTCTACCCTTCGTTGTTTCCCCTCCGATTCGCCGGTGGAGTCCATTGTGGTACTCCGTTTGAAGTGCAGCTTAAATCATTAAATTAAAAAATGAAATGAGAAATAGTGGAAACTCTCAGCTCAAATCGTGAGTTAAGATTAATTGATTAGAAATGGTTACTAGTTGTCGTAGGATTGGCTTAGCTACCTATTAAATCTCGACCGATTTTTGTGATACTCATTTTTTTCCATTATGAATTCGATATAATTTTGGAACGTATGTCAGGATTTTATAATTTCTCAAGAGAGGGGTAAATGGAGGGGGTAAATAAAACTGATGAATCGTCAGTTTCAACTATTCTCATTCAATTTTTTTTTCTTTTTTTCATCAATGAATTTGGTCTAGTTTTTGAAAATGTGTTAGGAGTTTCAAATTTCATGACTAATGGGGGTGGATGGAGAGGGTAATTGCGGTATATCGTGATATTCTCACTATATTCATCTACGAGTATTTCCGTGACAGTTTTTATTTTTTGTCCGATCAATATTTTAGTCCAGTTATACAACCGCTGAAGTTTCAATTTTACCGTCGATGATGAAAAGAGGGGGGGATTATTTCCTGGAAATCTTGATAGTTTTGTTTTTTCTCTCATTTTAATTCTCATCAAAATTATACCTATACAATCCAGTCATAGGGACCTCCCTGTAGTACATGCATCACTTACCAATATGTTTATCTTCAAATTTAATGTTACACCATACCAAAACAGGGAATTTAATCTAATGATACGTTCGAAATTGAGTATTGTATCATGACGTTAGGACTCAAAATCGTCTCAACTGATTTTAGTGTCATCATTTTTGTTCTAGGTATGGACCAAAACTGGGAAGCGATTACTAACTCGTGATCATCAGTGGGCTGCTGTCATTTGGTAACTGCCAGTAACAATTTCAGTTATGGTTCCATTGTAATGAACAATGAAGTACATATTCGATCTGCTATCTTGTACCTATTCTTCAATCACGGCACACTGATGAGTTATAAAAATAAACGATCTGCACAGAATTTTTGTCTTATTGTAACGAATATTGTAATACTTTATTTATCATCATTACCGAAGATGCAGGCGATATTTTGTTGATCCGATTTTCTGACTCGTGTTATGACACCTAGCCGATCCTATTTAAATTGATAACTTTAGCTGCCCTAACCTGGTACTTGCCTACTTTACTTTGCTCACACGCAGAACCTATTAACGATCTGAGGTAAATCTGATGCATAGTGGACCACCTAAAGCTTGATCCTAAGCTTGTAGAAATAAATTATATTGCCAACTCGTATTTTTTTCTGTCCAGAATAATTTGACGTTTAACCCTCAACTTGGTACTCTCTGACTTTGAGCAAAATCAGAAAATTAGGCCATTGTTTCTAAATTATTTGTTTCCTCAACTGGTTTTATTTTATTTTTGATTGCTTTCTTCGACTGATTAAATGTATTTATTTTAATTTTATATATTTCATCTCATTTTGTTCTATAAATTAATTAGGATTTATCCTTAGTGTTTGACTTCAGAAAAGTATTGACATCATTACCGTGTACGTAAATACCATATTTACGTAATAATATCATTTACCTACTAGTTTGGCTGGAAGTATCAGTATGTAAATATTTAAATATTTTGTAGGATTTTTTTCAATAGGAAACATGCTAAACATTATTCAGGTGCTGACGTCTGTCTTTAATTAAATGATCTGCTAAATAGCTAATACAAAACACTTTATATTATGCTTGAAAGTTTCAAAATTTTCTATTGCCCTTATTTATACTGGTAGAGCATTGAATTGCTTGGCGCCTCGGATATGAACTAAATTACTCGTGACGAAGTTGTGGAAACCCAAACGGAAGTGGAAAATGTGGAAACGGAAGTTAGTGAAAGAACGTTGTCTATTTCCACGAAAAATCAAGGGTTACAATGTTAAATCGATTTCGACTGTTAGGCCATCATCAGTAACAAATAATAATTGAACACATATTAGAAATGATACAGCTTATATAGTCACAGGTGAAGGGATATTGAATCCCATTGGTCGAGAGAAAAGAAAGGGGGGTTGGAGTTACACCCAATTAAGTGCAAGCAAAGTGAAAGGGGATTATAGCTAATCAGATGAAGTGAAAGGAGGGGAAGAATTACTGATTTCAACAATTTGAAGGGATAACTCCAAGTGATATAGAAATGGACTTATCAGAGGTGAGATATATTGAGGGATATCTTCATTTAAACATTTATCAGATCTGTCACTTTTGATAATTTCGAATTTTTCAAGAACATTCAACATACCTCCCTTTGGACTTGACACTTCGGACTTGAAAAATTCGAAATTTTTAAAAGTGACAGAACTGATAAATGTGTTAATGAGGATATCCCTCAATATATTTCACCTCTGATAAGTCCATTTCTATAAAACTTAGAATTATCCCTTCAAACTGTAGAAACCAGTAATTCTTCCCCTCCTTTCACTTCATCTGATTAGCTATAATCCCCTTTCATTTTGCTTATAGACATAGTTTGAAATAGACAACGTTTTTTTCAATAATTTCCGTTTTTTCTCGGATATCCTACGCCATTTGTTCAAACGCTGTTTCGCAAGATGAAAAGTCAACAATAAATTTTCTTCTTGGTCTACTGACTCGTTTACCTACAAATTTCACTGCGTCACTAGCGATATCCTTATGCACTCTTAGTATTGATATTTTGTCAGCTTGCTGCCTCGATGTCAGTACTCCAAATTCCTTAAACACATCATCTGTTGGGTATCGACTGTTTTTAAACATCAATATTTAAATTAATAATTTTTGAGCAATGAATATGATTTAAAATAGCATGGAGCCACAGAGTGGAGTCTATCCCGTTATTCTCTCTATAATTTTCGGGGTTGAATTATTACATAACATATAATATTTTGCGGAGGTCCATGTTAAACATATTGGTAAGTAATGCAGGGACTGAATGAATGAATGAATTGTATATCATTTTGGTAAGAATAAAGAATAAAATAAAATGAAAATAAAAAGTATTATGATTTCTCGGAATAAAACCACCAAAATTTGTCGAATAAAACCACGTTTTTTTGGCTTCATCCCCTCACTTTACCCTCTTCCATCTTGAAATTCAAAATTTCCTAGATTTTTCGCACAACTAGACTGAAATTGAGATGGAACGAAGAAAGAATCTCGAAAATCAGTTGAGAATTGTGGCCTCCGCAGCGTCGACCAAATTTGTGTCACTCAACGCACACATATACGAGTATACCCTCACACACACACACACACACACACACACACACACACACACACACACACACACACACACACACACACACACACACACACACACACACACACACACACACACACACACACACACACACACACACACACACACACACGGGTTTTTTCACGGATTCGGTCTTAGAATGGTCTGAAACGGATTTGTATGCGGTTATTATTATTATTATTATTATTTTTTTTTTTTTCTCATGCTTGGATTGTCCCCTATCCCCCTGGATCCATTCCAATAGGCCGTCCCTAGTTTGACGTAGACTAGCTTCAGACTTACGTCCTAAAAAGTCTACTAGGCTTTGGATAATTCGGCCCATGTGTTGGAACTTTGAACTTAACCATATTTTGTGTATTACTAAGCCAGATGTATTTTCACTGATGATACTAATGACTAGGATGCTTGCATAACAAATCCCTTCCGCCCGCATCTCAAAGAACAGGATCGGATGATCACAGACGTATCAGGACGATGTCACGCCTAAAAGGTTAGTCACTGCCTAATACTACTTCACGTTACCTACACCCAAGGTGCTTCCCTCTCCCGGAAAATAAGCAGTTTAACACGTCCATTTATCTCATTAAAGGAAACAGGGGTTTCACTTACGTAAGTGATATTTCCCGGCGAATGTACTCTAATACGATTTTTAAAGAATTCTTAACTGATTCTTGTTGTTTTCAATGGGTGTCGAAGAACCGCTGGCCGAAGATCCACGTGCATGAAACGATGCTCAATTGGGCTGAAAATCGTAAGTAAAGAAATCCTAAAGGGCTTCATGACTTTCAATATTACATCGATATTCAAACAATGTTACTTTAACGTGTTATTCACAATTGTATAGCAAGTGTATCAACCCTAGAGCTGCACAGCAGTTTATCTATACAGATCCTGCACAGTTGTGCGTTTTTTCTTTTTTTCGGTTTTGGAAACGCAAACCAACAACTTGGGGGGGGGGGGGGGGGGGGGGGGGATAAAATTTTTCCTTTCTTGGTCAATTGCGAAAGTTCATGTTGAAAAACAAACCTAAAATGACCTGTAGTTTTACATATTTCGGTTATTTAAACATACTCGTATACGTATATTGTTTATAATCGAGTGGATTCTTTAAATTCCTACCAACAATGGAATTTATTTTCATAATTGGTACCTACGGTTTAGCTAAATCAAGATCGTCGAATTTTCAAAAAAAAATTGAGATATTTAGATGGATTCAAAATGTTTAAAATGGGTAGGAAGGGTCGGGGACCCCCTACGAATCCGTTTCATACATCAAAGAACATAATCCCAGATTTGAACATCGTATATATAAGTATATATATATATATATATATATATATATATATATATATATATATATATATTACTTACCTAGTTCAATGAAGGGCTCTACAAGAGCATGTAAATGTTTTCACAATTTTTAGAAAAACAAGAACGTACTACACAAAACAACTAATTTTTATACTCGTATATTCGCTTCACAATGCCTTTTTCAAAACTACAAAGTGTAACAGAGTTACCTCCTGAGAGGTCCATCAAGCTCCCGTCAGAGCTCCAGAGATGGCGTTGTCGGCATCCCGTTGAGGAATCAATGGGAAAGACGCGCTGTTCTCGCTCATTCTAGACAGCTGTGTTGGCGTCGGTTGATATCCTGGTGACAGGAATATTAACCTTCCCCGAACATGGCTTATTAAAAGCTCATTAGTAGGGGTGGTATCTCTCTGACGGGATGCCTCTGTTACCTCCTCTACCTTGTTATGAGGATTTAGGCCCCCATTGCACCTCTGGGGGGGGCACCTAAATTCCTTACATGGTAGCAGAGCGTGGTTTGGATTATGCACGGCTGACGCCTAGTAGTCCAATCCACTATTTTTGGGGCGTTAATGTTTCAGAAGAAACATGGCCCGGGGTTCCAGAAGGAATTCCCATTATCACCCTTTGGTATATAAATAATTTCATTGGTCTTTGAATTATAATTTCTCTCTTATTCCCTTTTTATATTTTATATACCATTTCATATTTTCTTTCAACCATTTGATATTTTCTTTCAATCATATTTTCTTTCAATGATATATTATTTCAATTTTATGCCACCTGAGTGCACAATTTAAGTCCCCTAAGTTGGGCAAATTCATTTTATACTATTTTCTTTCAATTTTTTCGCCACCTGAGTATTGCTATAATGTCAATTACCAGGTTAGTGCGCCATTCAAGTCCCCATAGTTGGGCAATTTAATTTCTAAGTCCCCAATGTTGGGCAAATTAATTTCTATATTTATTTTGATTTCCTAAGGTATAAGTCTCCATAGTTGAGCATCCGTTTTGTCCCGATTGTTCAATGAAGATACTTCTTATGAAGCTTCATTGACAATCCAGTTTTAATTTCTATTCCCCCATCCAAAACGCCAATGCAGCTATTTATGATTGAATGAGCATTAGTTCTCAGCTATTCACTATTCCACCCAACTACCATACTTGATCTTCAATCAAGTATGTCTTTAAGGGGAGGAGTGTAACAGAGTTACCTCCTGAGAGGTCCATCAAGCTCCCGTCAGAGCTCCAGAGATGGCGTTGTCGGCATCCCGTTGAGGAATCAATGGGAAAGACGCGCTGTTCTCGCTCATTCTAGACAGCTGTGTTGGCGTCGGTTGATATCCTGGTGACAGGAATATTAACCTTCCCCGAACATGGCTTATTAAAAGCTCATTAGTAGGGGTGGTATCTCTCTGACGGGATGCCTCTGTTACCTCCTCTACCTTGTTATGAGGATTTAGGCCCCCATTGCACCTCTGGGGGGGGCACCTAAATTCCTTACAAAAGAAGAATGAATTTTGGGGATTTTGACGTTGGCATGGGGATATACTTTCCAAGGAGAGACAGTTACCAGGTTAACGCCTAATATTAAGGTCTGGATAATCATACGATCCCAACACATTGCTGTGCCCTCGTTCTGAATGAAGGGGCATTATTTTATTTGCATTTAGTTTCATCTTTTTTAGAACTTTGGTGCCAAAACAATCGTTGAATATTTCATTATGTGCCGTGGCATGTTGACTCACTGGTAACTCGTCATCTCTTCTAACAACAGTTACCCTGTGGTTAGGAGTTAACCTGGTAACTGTCTCTCCTTGGCAAGTATATCTCAGTACCAACGTCGAAATTCCCAAGATTTATTCTTCTATGTAGTTTTGAAAAAGGCATTATTAAGCCGAAATATAAAATTAGTTTTGTGTCGTACGTTCTTAAGACAGGTCAAGTTTGTTGGCCACCATGATCGCTCCAAAATTGCAGGCTCAAATTTATAATTTAATGACCCAAAAAATGCTAAAAAATCAGTTATGTGACAAAAAAGCATGTGGGTTGTCACAGACGAAGTATTTTTTAGACGATTGCAACCACGCCCAGATCTCTAAGATTCATAAATAAGTAAGAAAAATAGATTTTTAGGTGACGAATGCCCTTGATTGGCCAAATTTTTTGAGTTCGGCTGCGTGTTCTAAAATTTTCTTTGCGATATCGTCACACGGCTGTTCCCTCAGTTTTATTCAGTACATGTTCTCCACAACTTTTCTTTGAAAATTCGCTCTATTAGCCATGCTGCATGATTTTATTTACATTTAGATGAAAAATGCTAATACAAAGCCTTTTGGGTCATGGATTACCATCTCTCGACCAGATGGTATGTACGGAGCATGATTATAATGCGGTACACCTCCATAATGTCGAAAGTTCTGAATGGAAAATATTCGAAGAATTTAATTACCAGTTATCATGTTAATATCTGAAATGCGAGTTGAAAGGCTGTGAGTGATCAGCATGCATTTATTCAGAATATGAGTAAATACCTAGCTAATATTTGAACCGAATCAAAGAATAATTTGTAAAAACGCATTTGTTTCGTTGTATCATTCTATTATGTGGAGTTGATACAGAAAAAGACTCAACGAACGATGCTCGAGAGGTTGAAAAATGCGCATATTCCGGTACGGGATTAGTACTCAAATTGTCCCCTCCGCCCCCACAGCTTTAACAAAGCTCGATTTGAATAAAAGAGAACAAGAAAACACAATTCCGCAAATACGTTACAAATGCAAAAATATTTAAAATTACGCAGTGACCAGTTTTTACGAGGGTGTCGGAATGGCGGTTTAATTTAGGGGTGGCAGTCATTGATTCATCGATTCTTGCAGTTTGACGAGAATAACTGCGAATTGAAGGAAATCGACGATTCCAAGAATGACTAAATAATGCACTGATGCGCGTACGTTGTCATCTTATTAAATATTTAGCAAAATCAGGGAAAACACGTAGGGATTTCCTGCGAATCCGATTATCGTTATTGCTGAAAATATCTCAATCTTTTAAATAATCCTCGGCGAGGGCTTTGATGAATTTCATTACAATGGGAGCATCAATATAATTTGTGCGCATACGCGAATCCTATACATAATGAAACAGAATATTTTACTCAAATATCAAGGTAAATTTGGACTGATCCCTAATTTGTCTGAATTAAATAGCCATCTTGATAAATAAATCTGAAGGCTTAAAATAAAGTAATGTAGAAGAACGTTATTCGTTTATCAGTCTGATTTCAAAAAAGGAAGCGTTTTCTTTATTAATGGATAATTAATAATTAATTATATTAAAATTATCATTTTAAATATGAACTAATAGTTTGAATAAGTTACATATTCGTCTTGGTATATTTGTAAACACTGACGATTAAAAAAATGTATTCACAAAACTAAATGCCGTTGGATTGATAGTAGTCTGTGCACATGCGCAAACATTAATTTCATAAAACATCGGCTTATCATTAATTTTGATTAGTACTTTGTTCTTCAACTAGTTCTATACGTCTATGTTACTATATGTGAGTGAGGAAGTTATACTACCCACCCAACTTGGCAGAAGTATTTTCATAAATCTCAACAACGTATTATTTGCTTGCATCAAAGTAGTGTAAATAAATAAATAAATGACTCGCATATGAAGGGAAAAAATTGCTCATACGGTCATGCTGTATGACTGGAATTTTGATAGTGTAAACGAACGCCCGGAAATGTAGTTCCGTTTCTGTTAAAACGAATACCCCCACCTCTGATTTTCACTTGCTATTAATAGATTTAGCCGATGAATCACGTACCTTAAACACCTTTCACCCCGCTGAAAGTAATGTTGCTTACTATCAACCCTAGCTATTATATACCATAAATACGATTCCCGCTATGTGTTTCTATGATTAATTATCACATTCCTCGAGGTGCAAAAAATGAGGGGATAAAAAATTTAAAAAACCGGTTTTTTTCGAACGCTTCCAGAGGTCCCCTACGCCCCAAAACTTCCGAATAATTCGACGCTTATCCTTCGACTTATCAGAATCCGAGGGATAATGGCCTCCTCTCCCGGTGTAACGAGAAATTCGGAGGATGTTGTTTCCCCTCTTTGTTCGCATCTTCACATTTTTTAGAATTATCCGCCGTGCATGACTAAATTGCGATTCATCTCCGGCTTAAGCGCTTTTCGTGATCATTAGTATTATTATCTCTTCGTTATTACGCATTCTCCACGTATCAGAATTAATATCAACATAATTTACTAATATAGCGGGAATTTAACGGTCAAGCTGTTATTCAACCCTCGGGAAACTTGTCCAAACTTGTAACATTTCACCCCCTCCCTCTCCCCTAAAATACCCCCTCTGGCTCAAATTTGAAAAAAATTCAAATATCCTATAATTTGGGTTAGACTGATACAGACTAATTCAACCACTCTTATCAGTTGTACAATGACCCAGAGTAACCATGAAAAGCGGACAAACATGCGGATAGACAGAGAAAAGTTGAGAAAATGGTACCAATCGTCTACAAATAGTATGAAACGGAAAAGAAACGCCAAATTTCATTATTCTAATCAATGTACAGACAAACATACTTACGATTTTATGTGTATATTTGTGTGTGTCCAAAAAACCAACCTTTCTAAAAATGGCTAAAAACGGTTGAATATCTTAAATTTCATATGTTTAGCAAAATTTTAGTCAAAATAAATTTATAAACAATGAACTAGAGATCATAAACGTCTGCCAAGTTGGGATAGCTTCCTCGTTTCCTTATCATGAATGTATAGATCATTGCTCTACGTTTGCCCATGCGCAGAATAAAGTAATTATTTGATAAAAAACAAATTGGTACGGAACCACATTCAGCCTAACCATCACATTTCTCGGGTCCCGCACAATGATACAATCAAATTGAAATTGATTTGGGATTATAAAATCGTCTTTTTCCAACTATTGTCCAAATTTGAGCTAGGTCAAACGACTAGGTTGTGATTAAAAGATGATTCATGGGACTAATGGGTCTTGATTTTGGAACAATGAAACTGATAGAAAATTATATACAGCTTGACCCGCACATTTCCTGTAGATTTCACCAAAATCGGATAAATTCTGTGACAATGAGGCTTCTTACTAGGATTTCACGTTCGCGCATGCGCAGTAGCTGCTAATGTTATGATCAAATAGAAATCGATAAGGAGTGCTCAAATCGTCTTCT
This sequence comes from Adelphocoris suturalis, assembly GCA_030762985.1. NCBI lineage: Eukaryota > Metazoa > Arthropoda > Insecta > Hemiptera > Miridae > Adelphocoris > Adelphocoris suturalis. The sequence goes on along the minus strand of CM061042.1, from coordinate 46,190,047 downwards.
ACCAAATATCCCCCCAAGGATTGGATGAGTCCTCCAATGTGGGCGACATTGGAGGACTTGGGCGTGAGAAAATAATGCTTGCTGGAATTTACTTTTGCGCATGCGCAGAGCGAAGTAAAGTGTTGGCAACTATAAAACTGATAGGATACTATCTACACCCTAGCCCACACAATCCCTGACAATTTTATCAAATTCGGATGAAGACTGTGGAAATGAACCTTATTACCTACAAGGATTTGCGGAAACACGACTGACACACACACAAATACAAAGACAGACAGACTCACACGGAACCAAAGTTGTTGAGAATGGTCTAAAACGTAAAATGCGAGTGGAAATTTTGATTTTGGAGAAAAACAAATTTTCTCCCTCTTCCGCTACCTATATAGGTAGACTCGGAATCAAAATGTATGCAGAAAAAGTACTTAAATTTGATTAATATTTGCTTTTGATTGTTAAAATGTCAAAACCATCTGATATAATATAATACGACAATTTACGAAAATTTGCTCATACGATCATGTTTCATGGCTGGAACCCCATGGGTATGATACTATTGTCACCCATGTAGGTATAATACTTGATCCAGAAAACGGGAAAGCAATAAAAATTCGATTTAATTCCCTATTAACTGGCTGAACGACTTTTAACGTAGAATGGTATACGAGTTTTTACGGAGACCTTCTAGCCAATGTTGTCTTCTAACAACGACACGTACCAAGGACACGTCACAACGACGTATTTTGTTCTGTTGTTGTTACTTTGTGTCTAATTGAAGTCAAGTACCTATTCTCCGTTTCCTTGATGTCAGCTTTGCAAGCTACCAGTGAATCACTGCGCCCTCCTCCATCTCCATCAGCACCACATCCTGCAATCACCCCTGGGCGCTACGTGAGACATCTCTCTACTTCTCATGACCGTAATATGATTTACCGACCGGCATCTTTTCCTTGAAATCGAGATGAAATCACGATGCTCCTCTCGATCCAACGTTTTTAACGCATGAGCGGCAATCACTCGAGGTCACCTTTATAATATACAGCGCTACATCACCCCGTAGCGACTTTCTAGGCTGAATCATTGATTTTAATCAGTATTAATGGTCACTCAATCACCGTTGGTAGAGAGTTTGTGATTTCGACAAGCGAATCCGCTCTCATTCTTGGATAATTCCCTAGTATTTCACATTACCTATCAACTCACCTATATCATTTGCCGTAGCTGCATAATTATATTTTAGGGTTTCAAAATCGCTTCAAATTGACGAGCAATCTTAACTACGTTACTAGAAAGGTTTTTAGATTCTATCGTAGAGAAAATATCTACTCGTATCAGTTTGAGACTCGTGGAAAAATAAAATTACCACTTGCATGGATAGCCAACCCTATCAACTTCTCAACGTGAGTCTAAATGTACTGAATGACTGAAAGCAGGTTTTTTTTTGTCCGCATTCTTCTTTCATGGTCATCAAGTAGTCTTGAGCCATCATCTTAGCTGATGTTCGGCAATTTCGCTCCCAATTCCAAATTTAATAAGTGCATTGAACTATAAACTATTGGATGATAAAATAACCGGATGAAACGAATAATCAAAACTTCCTATTTATATTTCATATTTCCAACTTGTGTAAAAACGTCAGCCAAGATGTGTGTGGCACATAGCTCCCTCGTTTACCTATCATCTCCTTCCAACTATGATCCCAATTTAAGCGAACTCGAACGACTAGAGAGTGAAAAGATGGAACATGATGGAATTTACGTTTGCACATGCGCAGAATGAATTATTGATTTGGCAACAATGAAACTGATAGGGCACCATCTACAACGTAACCCGTGCATTATCTGACAATTTCATCGAAATCGGATGAAAACAGTGAAAATTAAGGTCGTACAAGGTTTCACATAAGCGCATGCGCAGTAGCTATTAATTACACAATTATGTTGAAATTGATATGGGATGATCAAATTGTCATCCCCCAACTATCATCCATATTTGAGCGAGATCGGACGAGGGCGTAAAAAATGAAGCATAATGGAATTTACGTTTGCGCATTCGCAGAGTGGAGTATTGAGTCAAGAACGATGAAACTGATCGGGGACTGTCTACCCCCGTAGCCCGCACATTCCCTGAAAATTCCATCCTAATTAGATGAAAACTGTGGAAAATAAGCTTGTTTCAAGGATTTTCGGACGCACGACCGACACACAGACAGACACGGAACCGAAGTTGTTCAGAAAGGTCAAAAACGTAAAATGCGAGTGGAAATTTTGATTTTGGGGACCATAAATGTTTTTCCTCCCGAAAGTGAAAACAATGCTTCCGCTACCTTTAGGTAGACTTGGATGCAAAATTCTTTATGAAAATTGGCCGCTCCTAAAATTGGCCACCCTGGATCCGTGCCCATGTTGCCCATACGGTGAATCCGGCCCTGGTGTCCAGTTGTAAGGGGGACGTTTTATCCCGCGAAATTAATATGCTGTCAATAGAGAGCCACTGGAGCCTTGAATTCGGAAGTCAAAATAGGGCATTAGGTGGACGCCGGTTAACAGTCAACCTACCAATCGATATTAAATCTAAAGGGTTATTTCCGCTAGTAGTGATAGTAAAATTTTCATTTACGTACCTTTCAGAGGATTCCGTCGTAGCAAGAAAGTCGAGTACCGGTGGCCAGCGTTTTCGAGGCAAAGACATCATCATCAGGCCGTTGAAACAGTACTCAAACAAACGAGTACTGTTTCGACGGCCTGATGATGACGATGTCTTTGCATACCGGTACTAAACTTGCTTGTTGAAATATTTAAGAAATACAACATTCGGTTGACTCAAAATCATAGAATAGAATTTTTATTGATTACGTTTCTACAGCAACTAAACATTAGTAATAATATTGAAGTCTCCAATTGTACACTACTCCCTCCATCCTTTCTTCGTCTTCCCCTTCCAACCTTCTCCGCTCTTCCATATCATCGACTGCCCCTTCCCTTCTTCGTAATTGGTCCGCATGCTTCCTCTTTAGTACCCCTCCGGTTCTTACTTCGTATGAGTATGGTCCATTTCGTTTTTCCACTCTCCCTGCTCTCCAGCCTCGGTTAATCTCGTTTTTCACCCAAACTTCTTCCCCTTCTTCAAAAAATCGTCCTTTCTTCTGACCATCGTGCAGAACCTGCTGCTTCCATATTTTCCTCTCCATCTGCTTCCGTACATTGGGTTTCAAATGATCAAATATCGTAGAAAATCTACGCCCCAGGAATAACTCAGCCGGAGATCTACCTATTGTTTTTTGAGGACCGTTTCGGTAGCTGAATAACACATTTTGTAGTGCCAATAAAGGATCCCTTACCTCTTGTTTTGTGGCCTGGTAACGTCTCTTCAATGTTCTTATCAGCCTTTCCACAAGTCCGTTGCTTCTTGGGTGGTAGGGTGTTGTTTTTATGTGCCGAATCCCATTCCTTTTGAAAAAATCCTCCATATCTCCCGAAATGAACTGAGGCCCATTGTCTGTCACTACTTCGGCTGGTATTCCATACCTGCTAAACCAAGTTCGCAGACGTTGGATTAACACCGCTGATGTTGTAGACCTCAGACACTCAACCTCAGTCCACTTGGAATAGGCGTCGATTCCCACCAACCACATTACACCATCGATTGGCCCTGCCAAATCTAAATGAATCCTCTCCCACACCTTCTCAGGAATGTTCCACGGGTATAATGGCACCTCCGCTACATCTTCTTGATGTTCCTGACAACTTTGACATGCTTTCACGTACACTTCTATGTCGTTGTCGATGTGGGGCCACCATACGTAATACCTCGCAATCGATCTCATCGCCGCTATCCCTGGGTGCCCACAATGTAGGACTCTCAGCACCTGCTTCCTCATGTTGTTTGGTACTACAATCCTTCCAAGTAACAACAGGATCCCATCTTCCACTGTCAACTCTTCTCTCCTTGTTTTGTAAATCTTCAAGCCTTCAATCAGTCGTTCTGGCCAGCCATTCATGACGTATTCTCTTGCAGCCTTTATTTCTTTATCATGATTGGATTCATTCTTCAATTTATCGATTGACATCAAAGTTTCAATTTTATCCAAATTTAAGAAATTAATTTTTGTTATTTCTGTGTCTATCGAATTTTCGTTCCTTGGTAGTCTTGAGAGTACATCCGCACAAACGCTTTCCTCTCCTTTCCGATATTCTATCTCATATTGGTACTGATTCAGTTCTATCGCCCATCTTATTAGTCGGTTGTTAGTGACCTTCGGGAGAATTCTTTCGGTCCCAAAAATTCTTTGTAGAGGTTTATGATCCGTTATTAATACAAAGGGCCGTCCATAAATGTACTGATGAAATTTCCGCACAGCAAATACTATTGCTAGCGCTTCCCTGTCGATGTTTGAATACCCCTTCTCCGCCTCTGCCAGGGTTTTACTTGCAAATGCAATAGGTTTTTCTGTACCGTCCTGGAATCTATGCATAAGGACACTTCCCAGTCCTTGCTCAGACGCATCACATACTATAACTAAAGGCAATGTCTCATCATATGGTACCACTGTGTCTGAACATGACAGAATTGATTTCACTTTTTGGAATGCTTCTTCTTCTACCGCGGTCCACTCCCATTGTGCCCGTGATCACGTCAGCCTATGTAGACATGCACACATTTCATGGAGTCGAGGGACAAACCGTTCATAGTAGTTGATCGCTCCCAAAAATGAACGTAGTTGCTTCACATTGATCGGAGCCGGTGCTTCTTGGATCGCTTTCACCTTGTCTTCTAGAGGATGAATACCATGTTCATCAATGTTGTGGCCGAGATATTTTACCGACTTCTGCATGAATTTACACTTCTCCTCTTTAGCTCTGACCCCAGCATTCTTCAATCTTTTCAAAAATGCTTCCAAGTTCCTTAGGTGCTCTTCCACGGTTTTCCCAGTAATGACTATGTCATCCAAAAGCACCCCTACCTGTGGTATCCCTTTCAAAAGCCCCTCCATGAACCTCTGAAAAATTCCTGGACTTGCTGAAACTCCAAAGGGTAACCGTCTATACCTGAAGTATCCTTGATGTGTGGCTATTGTCAGGTACTTCCTATGCTCTTCAAACACTTCCAACTGTAAATAAGCGTCCCTCAAGTCAATAACTGAATAGAGCTTTCCGTTCGTCAATTTACTAGTCAGTTCTTCAAACGTTGGCAAAAGCGCACTCTCCAGAATCAAGTTCGGGTTTAGTGTTACCCTAAAATCACCACAAATCCGGATGTCTCCATTTGGCTTCTCTACATTTACCGTTGGTGTTGCCCATTCGATGGGTGTGATTGTTGGATCAACCTCCTCTAGTATCCCAGCCTTTACCAGTCTCTCCAACTCCTGTTCTATTCTTTTCCTCATCGGAAAAGGAACTCTGCGTGCTGGGAAACTCCTGGGGTTAGCTCCTCCTTTCATGTGAATTCTAGCCTGGTATCCTTTGATTGTTCCTAAATCATTCTTGAACACCTCTGCAAATTTGTTTACCACTTCCTTGGCTCTGTTTACTATCGCCTGATCAATTTTCTCCACTTCTGTCTTGTTTACTCGAACCTCTGATGGCAAATTCATATTAAAAGCCAAAATCCAAGGCAACCCAAACAGTGGTGCCTCCTCGCCATTCACCACAGCTACACTAACTTTCCTACTCTGATCAGCAACCTTCACTACAACTATGCATTCCCCCTTTACGTCCAACGTATTACTACCATACGCAACGAATTTGGATTTGCTTTTCTCCAGCTTTGGTGCTCCAATTTTTTTCCACAATGATATCCCAATCATAGAGGCTCTTGCACCTGAGTCAAACTCCATTCTAACTTCCTGACCATTCAACTCCACCTTGATAGTAGCTCGAGGTATCTTCTTCGTCAATAAATTGTCCCTATCTGTTTTCCGAATGTTAACTTCAGGCCTCTCTCGTTCTTCTGCCTCTTCCACCAAGTTTCTTACCGTAGCAGCCTTACACTGTCTAGCAAAATGACCCGTTTTATCACATTTGAAACATTGTGATTGGTTCGCTGGACATCTACCTATATCATGCTTAAACCCACATCGCCCACACTCTTTCATTTGGTTTGCACCTTGGTTCCCTTTCATCTTTATTTTGTTCCTATCATATTGCCTTGTCAATTTGCCTAGCAGTTTCTCCTCATCACCTCCGCATTCGAGTTCTTTCCTAGCTCTTTCCATTGTTTCCGCTAACTTCAATAGTTGTTCAAGGGTTAATTTTGATTTATTCTCATTAATCCCCTCTGGCCAACGTTGTCGGATTTCCATCTCAAATTCATGAAACTTGCAGCCTCCTGCGAACCTGTCCCTCACTCGTTCTGTCATATTGTTCTCATACCCACAATATGATGCCAACTCCTTCAGTCGCACAACGAATTCTGCGAAGGACTCTTTTTCTAATCTAGCTGAGAATACAGTTTTTTTTAGGTTTATAAATGGACTTAAAAGCGTCAATAACCTCATCCCAATCTGCATCATAAACTGAGTAAGGTAGTAGGAACATTTTTACCTTTTTTAAAGCCTTAGGACCCACATAAGCCAGAAGCAAATCCCGCCGCGCATCTTCAGCATTGTCTCCACCCAATCCTTTCACCCGACATCGAAGCAGGAATTGTGATTCATATTCTTCCCATGAATCGGTTTCCTGAAATTGCTCGATTGAGAATTTCTCCATTTTCCGTGTCAGATCATCCATCCGGATCTCCCCTCCTACCTCCCCGGTCTTACTTTTCCGCGTTTGATTCTTTTTCATTCCGTCGCCAGTGAAATATTTAAGAAATACAACATTCCGGTTGACTCAAAATCATAGAATAGAATTTTTATTAATTACGTTTCTACAGCAACTAAACATTAGTAATAATATTGAAGTCTCCAATCCTACACTTGTGATGACGGATTCCTCCGAAAGGTATGAACATGATAGCGTACCAATCGGTCCCTAACAACTGTTACTATTTTCTATAGTGGGGATGTTGGGGATGGCAATGTTAAAATCAACTAGGACTACGTTACTTATGAATAAGTGACCAACTAACTAATCTAGGCTCAAGTTCTACTGAGCCTGTTCTTTATGTACCTGTTTAATTCAAGGACACCTCCACAAAACCACTTCTGGAAGCTGTTGGCGTAGGAAGGTTGACGAATGTGATGATAACATTATTCTCGAATTCTTTCCACTAAAGCGAGGAGATGAAACAACAAACGTGATAATTTCTAATTGGTTTCTCAGCTCAACAATGTCCTTCACACGTCAGGCTCGGGTTCCCGTTTACCTCACGTCAGAGATAGATAAAAGATTTCTCCTGTATGAGAGGTTGTTCCTACAAAAATAAAAGTACAATTTAAAACTCACTACTAACAAATTAATCTATCGTATTGGTGTTAACCTTTGGTACCTGCCTTAGGCCAGGGGTCGATTGTATAACTACTTTGTAACAAAAGTTCACCCTGAAAATCAATTTCTGAAACTCATGCTAGGATGTGTATTTTGCTCAACCTGATCTGTACGTTTCATGTACTTTTTTTGTACTATGTTTGTAAATGTATTTTTTTAGTATGTGGTTGCAACCCGATTTTGTTAACCAGAATTTTTTTTCCGCAAGTGGATGAATTTCAGCACATGGATCAAATTTCTGATATACATTTTTTTCAAGTGACTAAATTCCTAAGTAGGAAATTGTTGTTACTGCCACGTTATTGTTCTCCTAGAGCCCTTTAGTAGTTGTTATCTGCTATTGTTGTGTTTCATCCTGTTATGTATAGGGTAAGGAGTACTGTAGTGTATTTTCGTTTTACTTCAGGGGTTACAATTATGATTCTTGGTCTTATTAGTGGTTTCCCCTTCCCCATTTCATTTCTGCTAGTTGTTGTGCACCCAATGTTACTATTTCATGTGCATACTCTATTTCCAGACGCTGTGAGGCTTGCTGCACCTTTTAACCACTCCCTCATTAGTTTTAACTTTTCTTTTATGTTGGATGGTTTCACAGACATTGATGTTCTTGAAGGTATGTTTGTTCCTTATACCTATTAGTTGCTAGTCGTAATATTAAGTTTTCTCTCTCATGTTATTGTTGATGTTTATGCCTGTTTTGTTTGCTCCTAGGATGCTCGGAGTTTTTTATTTTTTTTTTGTGGCTGTGGATGGTCTGTGTTTGGACCGAAACCGATACTAATGAATTGACGCTCCCTTACAGGGGAAGTAAGGAATTAAAGGACCTTTTCTTCATTCCCCACACCCCTGCAGGGAATAATCCGCAGATTACGCCACCAGTTTTTTAGAATAGTGTTTCTTCATATCTCCGTAGTTAGGTATGCGTTTCATGGAAATGTATGTATGTGTGTATTTAAGTTTGTATGTAACTCGTTTCCACGAATGCGACCTTACGGTACGACATAAAAAAAATTATAATTTCGGGGTTGGGTTTCTATACCCAAGATCTAGCTACTGTAGAAAAATCAGCTCAAAATGATCATACTTGGGGGGTTAAAAAAATCAGAATAGGTGAAAAAAACGTCGTTTTTAGTACTTTTTTTGCCTTTTCTCCAAGAAGGCTGGAGGGATTTTGATGAAATTTTCAGGAGTTACTCTTCTCGTAAGTACAAATGATATTAAATACCTACCCTTCATGCTTGGTAAAATACACTAAGGGAGGTAATTAGTAAAAAATTTCCAAAACAGGTTGAAAAACGTGGTTTTTTAGCACCTTTTTGGTCATTCCTTCAATATGGCTCGAAGAATGTTGATGAAATTCACAGGTGTCCAGCAAGAAAGATGCCGCTAAGGACAGTTAGAAGCTAAATAATAAATGTAAAAACATAATTTTTAACACTTTCTTAGAATAAAAAAGAATTAGCAAAAAACTTCCTAAAATAGGTGAAAAACGAAGTTCCCGTCGAAATGGCTCAAGAGATTCTTCTATAGATGAAAATTATACACATTTCACATAATATGTCCAGAAAAATACTGTATAGGCGATAATGAGCCGAGAAATACCAAAAATGGACATTTAGGGCAGGTTCAAAAACGATTTTTTATATTTAAGTACTAACCTGTATTAACTATTTTGCTTTTGCTGACTTTTAAAAAAGTTTTCAAGTATGATGAATGGAATCAAAACAGAACAAGTTGTGTAGATAACAAAGTTTAAGTCAATATTTCGCGGAGAAATAGGCATGGCCACCTGCAGCATTTAATGCGGTTCAGATAGGGTCCAGCTATGCTCATGTATTGTGGGAGTTGCAGAAATTTTTTTTTTTAGAAGATCGCACGAATTTCTATTTCCCTTTGGGTGGGTCGAAAAGTAGTAACCACTTACCGCAGCAAACATTTAAAATGAAGCACAATTAAACGATTTTTTGTAAGACAAAACCGTAATGGAGCTTGCTTCTCAAATTCATTCGAACTTCAACACATCAAACGAGCAAGAGTTTTCAATGTTGACTTTACTGTATTCATGTTTGATATTCTGCCAAAACCAGGAGTTTGTTGCAATTTTGAGGGATGGTTAGAAGACATTTATCACTTTAGTACAAGTCCTACAATTGGTGTTCATCGGCCTCTCACTGACAGCCACCTGAAGAAACTTCAGGACTAATGGAGTCCTAGTTGACTCTATTCTCTCTTGAGTTGTTTGACTTGAAAATCAAACAATCGAAAAACAATCCCATCCTTCTAAGATGTGATCCATCATGATAGCATCCATGTAAAATGAACACAAGTAAGGAAAGTGGTGGGAATCCTCGCAGCAGATTATATATATATAATTTACACCATTCGAAATCTGCGTTTTTTCACTTTTGATTTTTTCCATTATGTCGACCATAACTAACTAATACAGCAATAACTCCCTTAGTTACCTACAAAACCTCAAATTTGATTATACCGGTGAAAAGAGTGTTAAATTTCCCATCTCTCTAATGTACCATAGAAGTTTTTAAAGATTGTTCACTTGGTGAAAAATCAATCTGAAATGTGAATATGCCAAATCTTCAGAATGACCACTTTTTTCATACTCTGTAGGTGTAATGAAATTCTCCATGTCAAATTTATCCTGTTGTCCTAAAATATACGCCAGAACCTCAGTTCCCCAAGGGGTGTGGTCAATTTAAGTTTTACTTTGTTAATTGCGGGAGAAAAATATATTCTAATGTTGAAAATCGTTGTTTTTTTTGTTTTTTTTCTTCTTTTTGTTTTTTTTCTTCTTCTTTTTTTTCAGGCAAATTGAGGGTATTCTTGAACAATGACCTTCTACGAAAATACGAGTTTAAGGTTGGATTCTACGTATATTTTTACGTTGAATCGAATGGTAACTCTTGCATATCTCCCCAGCCCCGTATAACCTAGTTTTACACTTTAAATCACAAATTCGAGTTCATTTGGTATGGCAAATTTTATGTGATTTTAGGGAAGAACCTAATAAACTAAAGTGTAAAAGTAGGTTATAACGGGTTTGGAGAGATATGCAAGAGTTACCATTCGATTCAGCATAAAAAAGTATTTAGAAACCGACAGTTGTATTTTCATAGAAGGTCAATTTTCAAGAAAACCCTCGATTTCATTGGGAAAAAAAAAAAAGAAAGTTTTTCGACATTAAAACATAATTTTCTCCCCTAATTAGCAAAGTAAAAGTTAAATTGACTACACTGATGGGAAGCTGAGATTTTGGTGCATATTTTAGAGGTACAGGCTAAATTTGACATGTAGAATTTTATTAGACCTACAGAGTATGAAAAAAGTGTTCATTCTAAAGATTTGAATCTGATCACTTTTCAGATTGGTTTTTCACCAATGGAACCATCTTAAAAAACTTTGTGGTACTTTAGGAAGGTGGGTACTAACACTCTTTCCAACGGTATGATCAAATTCGAATTTTCTCTAGTAATTAAGGATTTATGGCGCTGTGTTATTGAGTCAAGGTCGAAATGACGGAAAAAAATCTTAAAAGTGGAAAAACACGTATTTCAAGCGGTGTAAATAAAAGTTATTGGGCAACTTTTTTGGCTAATTAGTTGTACAATCGATCCCAGGCCTGTGGCAGGTAACAAAGGTTGACACCCTGTATACATTGTGATGTTCACAACTTCAATTGCATTTAAAGTAGATTATAATAATGTTTTTATGGTTACTATACACGAATTTAAATAAAATAAAAAGGAATAATGAATTAGATATTCTTATAATTTTCCTAGGAGCAATACAATTGGACTGAAAACATTTTTCTGTAACTTTCAAATACTTGTGTCTTACACCACTACTAATTACAAAACATATATGTACACGAAACATGTGCGCCTTTTCCTGGTTCATTTCAGCTTTGGAAAATACTTATTGAATACAGACATTTTCATCAATCTATACCTACAAAAATTATTAAGTAGTACTGTAAAAATTCGATTACGAACTTTGTATCCTATAGCTCTTGTTCTAGCTAGGTATAAATACGCATGAGCATAATTGGGTTGTAAATAGTGATTGAAACAATCGTTCTCATTGAGCCTGATAATATTATAGAATATTATTTATCTATCATTATTGAGGATAGAGCTCAACCTATTTCCATTGTACTTTTCAGCCCCTTTGGTAGGTTCACGCAGGGTAACACAGCTTGTTACGGAACCAACCAGAACAACTGAGCGAGCGGAAAAAATAATTTCACTCTTGCTCAACGTAATTTCTTCTATATCCGGAATTAATTGTTTACCTATATTTAATTGGGAATGGAATCTTTTTGTGACTACGTAGGTATCATGATTCATGTTGTTTACATTTCATAAACTTCTTGGAAAAATTAGCATCCCTGATGGTAGTTTTATAGATCACCGAATATTAAAGAGTTCCTAAGCGATTAGGCAGTTAAGTGCCATATGTTTTTAATGGTGTCTATGTCTGTGGAAAATAAAAGTGATATTATTATAAGGTAGATTTCCTGTGATATAGATAAATCTTAGTGTCATGCTTCCCTTTTTGAATCAACATCAACGATCACGGAAAAAAACCCATCACAAGTTTTGTGTAGGTGGAAATAGGATGGTGGTAGATTAATAGGATATAGAGGACAAAACAAATGTGTCTTACTTGGTATGATAACGTTTCTTTATTCGTACAGTTCAGATTATAACAATCTTTGTAAAAAGTTTGATAAAAAGCTTTATATATTTCATAAAGAAAACACAAAAAAACCCATCAAAATGGTAGACCAAACTATACATAGCACACTTCAAAGATACACTCAGAACAATATACCTTCAACTCAAAAACAACCAGTCCAATATTATTCAATGCCTTACGTGAAAGGGGTGGTAGAACAAATGACAAAGATTTTCGAGCCCTATAAACACGTCAAAATTGCATTTCGAACACTTAATACAGACAGACCACTATTTTCCAAACTAAATATTTCAAACCAAAAGAATAACGTTCAAACATGGTCTACCAGATCCCTTGTGGTAGTGGTGGGTGTGAAAAAGTGTATGTGGGGGAAACGTGTCAGTCCATTCGGCGTCGTTTTTCAAAACATGAATCAGATCTACGACAAGACGATACAAAAAACGCGTTGGTTCCCAATGCAGATCTTTAGGACATACTATGGACTTCAAAAATTTCAAAATTGTAAGAAGAGAATCAAATTTGCAAAAAACGATATTTCTAGAAATGGTTAAGATAAAAAATTCAAATTCAATTAACTTCCGTGAAGACACTCAATGCTTGGACAAATTTACTCGCATTTGATTGATGGGCTCTAAATTTATAATTACCGTCACCAGCTGAAAACTAAGTAAAACACACCAGACCACCAAACTATAAAAAAACACATCGTTACCAACATATACGTAAACAATTTTTAATTTGATTTTCAAAAAACTCATAACTTTAAATTCGATTATTAACAACAACAAAAAGAATACTATAAGTAAGTAGATATTTTCCATTTCTGAATATTAATCTCCCAGTTCCTGGGGAGAAACGTTGGAGTTTAATTGAAAAATCAATTTAAGGACAGAAGGCCTTTTTTATAAAGCTTGTTACTTGGTATGACACAGAAGAATGAAATTTCGCTCCAGTCAATGAGATTTTTCAATCGAACAGCCAATGTTACACACTTTTCTTTTTGACAGGGAACTCTTGCTTGATTGTAGGACGTGAAAGAAATTCCAATTCCAAAGTATTGTATCAATAAAATCAACTTTGTAACTGTTTTCATTCAAGTTGAATATAATGTCAATTTCAATCTTCCCGAAATTTGTGATACAGATTAAAAAATATATATAAATCAGGACTCACGTAGTGAGCCACAAATTATGCGCATTTTCATTTGAGTCAATTTTTTTTTTTTTTTTTTTTAAAGGTTTAAACCGCACCTCAACTAGAAGGGTCATTAGCGGTATTAAACAAGGTGTCTAAAGGGACACTGGAAGTGGCACGATTCTAAGGGGAGCCATGTTGCCATCCTTGACTAAAAAGGAGCGCCATCAAGGACTCGACAGGCAACTCCGAAGGGGAAAAATGAGGGGTACAGTGTTCAGCCCCCAAAGTGGATTAAAAAAAAAACCCCAAAAATAAATTAATAAGTACAACTAAGACGATGTAAAATATGCTAATAACTATATACATGCTAATATATTCAATCATCATAGTGAAATAAAACTACGACTAGATGTATATAAATATATCACAGATCAGATATCACAGTTCGTAGTAGAGCTCAGCGGCTCTCAGGTACAACAACAGGGATCGGACCTTGTCAGTAGATTATTGTTTCACAAGGAATGACGATATAAGAATTCCGGGGGGACGTCAAACGCTTGAACGGAGAAATCAGCATTAAGAGCTCACTCAGCTGATTGGGGGGGTTCGGCAAGTTTCCTGTCCTCAGGGTTGCCAGGTGTCCGGTTTTGGGCCGGACAGTCCGGTTTTTCTTTAAGCTGTCCGGGCAAAAATTGAAAGCTGCTGCGGACTCCAAATGTCCGGTTTTTGCTGATAGAGTAGCAAATGTCCGGTTATTTGTTTTCAAACAACGCATCTTCAATAATTGGAAATTTCGAAAATTATTTAATTTGTAATTCAGTTATTTAATATTGTCAATAAGCCTTCATTTGTACTGGATGTCCAACCTCATTACGTAAAAACTGTATAGCGTTCATACTTCAATTCTTGTATGACTTGTTCCTAATAACATATGGAAATGAATACGATTTGATGGTAGGCATCTAAGATATTTTTGCACACAAAAGGCGCTGCCTTATGAACTCAATCCACCAACGTGCTGCTGAGGTGCTGGTGTGGCTAAACCAACTACATCAACGCTGTGTTAGCTTTGAGCAAACTTAATGTCCAAAATCATGAACATTTTTAATTTTGTCACATTCTTTCATAGTAAGAAACTCTCGATCTCTTCTTTAAGCTGTTAGTTGAACATTCTCTCATTCAGTTGTAGAGGAAGGTAAATAATCGCTAAATCGAATTTGTAATTTATGTATGTATGTGAAATGATGTTGAGGGAAAAAACGAGCATAAACTCTCACCTCGTGTTCTTCTTGCCTTTTCATTATCTAAATAGTAAGCATAGCTCTACGCCAAGGGGGTTCCCAAACGATAGATTGCAATAAATTATCATAATTATACACTACTACGAGTATTATCATCATAGGGATGAATTAGTAAATTCCAACATATTGACATTATTGGAGCACAAAAAAAGTGTTTCAAAATCTCTTAAAATGTGTACGAAAATTGCTTTAATGAAGAGAAAAAATAATTGTAACTAGCGGATGATATACTCATAGATCCCATTTTTACAGGGTACCTACATCATTAGAACTGATGTGTTACGGCAATTACAGGTCCAATACATATTTTAGGTACTTCCCATCGGAATCGAGCGAGAAATAAGCGTTGGTTACAGTACACCAATGACGACGTACTAACAGGATTTCACACGTAGCATAAGGAACAGGTTTGTAGTTGTTGGCATAGTTGTTTCAGAAGCGGCTGGAAGTGAAGGATTCAGTTTCGAGGGTGAGTGATCAGCTCCAGTTTGTTGTTGGTGGAAGGATTGTTTGATGTGACACGTCATCAACTTCCTCTTTCGCCCAAGAGGGCCGGGGAGACCCCTCTCGTCTCCAGTGACATTGGGTTTATAAGAGAACGCGGGGTTTCCGAGTTTACTTTCATCCTTTGAAGGCTGGAGGGAGCTACTCTGCCTTGCGGGGATTGTGGCTCCAGGTCTTTGACAGCAGTCAAAAGAGGTTTTCAACCTTCACAAATTTGCTGTGGATTCGTTTCGTTACACTGCTCTTGAGAGAGTTCAAGTTGATGCGCAAAATGATTACGAGAAGATGCCAGGGATAGATGGGTGTGCAGGGGGAAAACGTGAAGAATGTGGGTATCTCACAGGATATCCAATAATTCGACTGTTAAATGGTTATATTTATAGTGCAGGAGATAATATCCAATGATTGGGTCAACCAGCCCCTTAACAAATATTTTATCTGATTCGCCTCATGCTCTGTAACTGAACACTAAACTTCAATTAACTTTTACCTCCTGAGTCTCATTGTTCCTACAATATTCATTGCTCTTGCATAACAGTGATCCCCATTCCCTGATGATTCGTTCATAATTTTGACATTTTGCATGCCTTCAGAATGGTCCGGTATCTGAATTTATGCGTTTGGTAACGAAGAAGGTAGCCCTGCTAACCTTTTCATCCTCAGAATTTGAAATTTGATCAGGAAATGATTTATCAATCAAATTTCGGATCCTCAATTATTAAGACATACCTTACAAGACAATTGAAATGATGAGCTCATTCCTGATCAGCTGAGTGAGATAATTCTCTCTTGTTCGCCCTAAGAAGTTGAAATTTCATAGGAAGAATCTCTGATACATTAAGAGACGAATGAAATGACGGACTTCTTCCAGATCAGGTGTGTAAGCTGAATTCTCTCCTGTTCAGTGTTCACCCAAGGAAGTTGGAAAACCAGAGTTCGGCCATCTGTCTTAAAGAAGAACTTTTTTTTTTTTTTTAGGATGTGGGACCTTTGATATGAGTGTGGGACCTGTTCACATGAAACGTGATTGGTTTTTTTCTTCTTAATTTTCGGTGCATTTTCTTATTTAAAAAAAAAAGTTATTGTACCTATTCAAATTTTCCGTTTATGTTTGTATGTATGTATACATGTGTATCCTCGTAAATGCGCTTAACATGTAGGACAGGATTTTAACTTGTCTAACCACCCCGATCAGCTGAGTGAACTCCTAACACTAATGTCTAAGCAGTTTATCTTAAGAAGCTGAAATTTGAAATGGAACCTCTGAGAAACATGCAGGATAGGCAGGGTTGCCATGTGGTATGGGATAAAAAGACAATAAGAAAACACCATACATACATAGATAGTTTATTTCTACGCATGTAGACACGGATAGGTACCTATGCATTTTTGATGTAAAACCCATGTTCAGTAGGAACACTAGAAATAATAGTTCGTGGTGTAATGTAGCCAATAAATTATTACCAAAGGAAATCAATCAATCCAAGCGCTTACGTGATGTTGAAGATACCGAATCACTAGCTCAAAATTAGTCTTCCCATGATGTAAATTTTACATTGTTTAAAGACATAACTAGGCTCATATTTGAGCTTATAGGATATTTCTATAGTCTACATATAGCCTACAATAAATATTCTACGGATATACATACATACACCATAAGAGAAGCACACCACCACCAGCAAAAACAAAAAATCTACAAATACCATATGGGATGAGTTTTTTTGCTAGTTTTTAAAAATGAATCCAAAGTCTATCATATCCTATTCAGGGAAATTCTATAGCATCTGTGAGTTTTGTTGATAAACAAAATTATAGTGTACTTACTACTGTACAATGCCCAAGAAGAGGAGCCAGCGTAAAAACATGGAAATATCAAAATAAAAAAAGAATTAAATACCTATAAATTTACAAATAATATCTTCTATTTAAACGAAACCGATCTTGATTTACCATTTGTACGCTTGACAAGAACTCTGTCCTGGCGTTTTAAGATCAATGCCGGCCACTCGGTTAACCGTAATATATAACTATTACATTTACATTATATATAGGTGCATATAATCGTGCATCTTGTCGAAAGTGTTAGCGCATGTTTAGACGCTACAACAGGAATAGTAACAATCATAATTGGTCCATAAAAATTGCCAAGTTTACTTGTCTGGCCTTACAGTTTTCATAAGTCGATAACTAGAATAAGTTTCAATGATAATAATGTGATCTAAAGAAAATCATTTTAATATGTTTTATACTTTCCCAATCAACAATTCTTTTAGCACGTATCTACTTCAGAACACGCGTACCTTTCATAATTGACGCGTGGAAGTGCGAAAAAGTCTAAGTGCCCTCTGCCAAATTTTTCAGCAGGCCAATGCAAATGTTAGACGCGAATAGTATCAAAGGAACATGACTGAATTAACCATAAAAAGGTCGTAAATTCTTTAACCATAATATTCACCAACGTTCAATTGCTGGCTGGTGCAACGTTCATGCTCGCATTCTCAAAATTATTGTGGTCAATCGGAGAAGTGAGTTAGGAAAAATCGCAATTGAGGTTGGAAGAGGGAGATGTACGATAGATCATATTATATATATAAATTAGATACTTATAATTATTATATATACGAAAATTAGATAAGATTTAGGTTAGATCTACCAACATGAACTGGGTAGAAAACGCTAAGTTCATAGATCCATCTCCCCAACAATGATGTACTTAATGATGCGACACTACCTAACAGACCGAACTTTCGTGGTAACGGTACAAAATGAGCATTCCACGAGAAGATGGATGAAAGCATCAGTTCCGCAGGGAAGTGTTTGGGCTCCTTACCTATACTCACTGTATTGCCATGATATCCCTCTCCCAGAAAATCAAGCTTTTTCAGGAATGTATGCGGACGACCTTGTGTATGGAGTATGCGATGAAGATCAGTTAGTGGCAACACGGAGACTCCAGGAACTCCTAGAGGTGCTGGGTCATTGATGTACAAAACGGAAGGTGAAAATCAATTAACTTAAATCCTCAGTTGTGACATATACTTACAACCGCAAATACGACGAGCCACCTGTATTTTATGCTGGGAAACCCATCCCAAAAGCCATAGAATACAAATATCTCGGTGTATACATAATGTACTCGTATACATATGGACGTAGCGTATGGGGAACATGCTCTCGTTCACAATTTAGGAGGCTTGAACAGCAACAAAACAGTATACTGCAGAAGAGAATTGTTCATACACCAGATTTCGTGAGAAATGAAACAATCTATAACGATTTTGGTCTACAAACCCCAACAGAAATCCTTCAAAAACGTATGAAGGATATTGCCCAACAAAACATACGCCACAACAACCCACTTGTCATTGAAGGCTTCATACGACCGGAGGTACAGCGATTAATACGGCCGCGTCATATCTTGGACATAATTGATACGGACTTGGCGGAAAATTGAAAGTGTTTTACGTATATGTGATATAAAAGAGTGATATACCGCAAGTGTTTCTTAGGATATTGAAGTGATTACATAAACAATTAATTCAAGTGTTTCCTCCTTTGATGGAAGCACTTACAATTAGAGAGACAGAGAAATAATAGACTGTTAGTTACCATCTGTCAATGAGATGTTAGGTACTCTGTTAGGTACAATGAGGTGTTAAGTGGCTCAATGAATAAAATAAAAAGTTCATAGATTCAGATGGGTTCTGAGGTTCCATAATAGCTGGATCAAAATATTATGGTGGTTGTACTAAACTGGTACACAATTCATGAGTATTGGTCATATAGCTCACGACCTAATCGTAGTTGGTGCTGTGCGCGAAATATGTAATACATATGTCTATGATTGGTACATAACATGTATTACGAGATCTAGACATGACGATGATCGAACGAAATTCACAGCTAAAAGAAGCGCCCATTGAAGAAGTTGAAATTCGTTTTAGTAGGAACATAAATAATTCCTCAAACTCGGTGGCGCAATGGGATGATTCGTGGTAACGACGTACGTGCCCACAATCAGTTTCATCAGTCACTAAACGTGACATAAAGGTAAGGAATCCCAGGGAACTGATAACACCAGGTATCGTACCTCCTCGTTAATTAAAAACTCGGGTCATTATCGAAGGGGGAAGGGGGAGGCCCTCATTATGCCTGAGGCAGGTAGCGTGAATTCAACGACAGCCGGCACCCGAAAAACGAGGTAAAATATCGTTTTGAAGACCTTCCACACAACTAAGGAATTCGTGGAGAGGTAGACGAATCCATTAGAAGACGCAAATAATTATTACTATTAATTTAGAGTTATAATACTTACAGGAGACTCATTATCACGATGAGACTTGATAATACCCGGACAAAATCTAGATACTTTATTATTTCATGTAATAAATTTGCGAAAAATAATCAGTTTCATAATGAAAATCGAAATTAGTGGAACAATTGAAGCCAAAATAATGTCAAAACTATACTATCATAAAGGTAACCTACCATATCAACAGCATTCACGTCATTATAAAAGTAGTTCCAAAGGAATCCAACTATCAAATATGTTATATACACTAACTTTGATAGGTTCAGTAACTAATAGGACCAATTTTAACTACCCTGGGGTGCGGTGGGAAAAAGATGGACTGGATTTCATGAGTCTGTTTACTAAGGTACCTATCATACCAACAGCATTAATGTTATTATCAAAGTAATTCAAAAGTTATCCAACTATCAAATGTGTTGGATACACTAATTTAGAAGGTTCGAGTACCAAATAGGACCAATTCCAACCACCCTGGGGTGCTGAAGGCAAAAGAAGGAATGGATTTCATGAGTCTGTTTACTACGGTAGGTAACCTACCATACCAACAGTGTAAATGTCATTATCAAAGTAATTCAAAAGTAATCCAACTATCTAATGTGTTGGATACACTAATTTAGAAGGGTTCAGTACCAAATAAGACCAATTCCAACCACCCTTGGGTGCTGAAGGCAAGAGAAGTTCTGAATTTCATGACTCTGTTTACAACGGTAGGTTACCTACCATATCAACAGCATTCACGTAATTATAAAAGTAGTTCCAAAGTAGTCCAACTATCAAACATGTTATATACACTCATTTTGATGGGTTCAGTAACTAATAGGACCAATTTCAACTATCCTGGGGTGGGGAGGGAAAAAGATGGACAGGAATTCATGAGTCTGTTTACAAAGGTACCTACCGAGATAACAGCATAAATGTCATTATCGAAGTAATTCAAAAGTTATCCAACTATCAAAAGTGTTCATCTAATCATGGGTTATCAGAGAAAAATGTTTTTCTTTGAAGAATGAATTATGGTCCTGTGTCATGTGATGGGTGTTTATTCAGCTCCCATCATATTTTTCGTCTTCCACTTCCCGTTTTGAGCAGAAACGTCAGATGCGAGCACGAACGATATACCAACATATGTGTGGAAAATGGCTTCAAGATTGAAGAATGAAGATTTATTTTAATCCCGAACATATTGATTTATATTGACATGGATTTGCTCTGGGGGGTCAACCAAAAATTTCCGTCACGCAAAATTTGTGTCACAATTTCAGTGTTTTTCACGTACAACCCAGCCGTTGCTATGGGAATGGAACTTCCGCAGTTTTCATCGCACAAAAATCGTTCGCCACTCGTTGGAAAGCGCTTGATTTATGTGATAAATGTTCACATCTCAAGCTACCAATTTCTCCCTCCTTACGTACCTGGCTACATTCCAAAACTAAGTTGATTGGACTATAAACAATTTTAATAAGCCGGTTACAATATTCTTAACGTAAAGCAATAGCATCATTTACTCCACTCCATAGGAAACATTTTCATCCTCTTGACAACAGTCGAGGACAACTCGAGGACAACCGTTATGAAATCCCCAATCAAAGACATATCCATGTAACATGGTATGTGGATAGTGGAACTCGTTTACGAGTTTTACTGAGTTTCTCCACGAAATGCATAATTATATTTTTATCACTTCTCTCAAAATTTGTTGGTAACGTTTCAAGATACGTAGATTTCATACGTAGATCTAATCAGTCCGTCGTCAGTTCATCCGGCGTTTTTTCCCTGGTTTCGTCCCAAAATAATTATTTCATATGGTTTTCTTCTAAAACAAAACTCTTGTGAATTTACCGTCAATGCGTGTACGTCTCTTAGTTATTCTGAGAAATTCATTTAGGTAAGAGTCTTTTTCATCGTTTCTGTTCTATTTGTTCATTTTCTTGCTTTTGTTCATGGAACGTTATGTTTTCCTATCACTTCTCTTCGGACAGTTCCTGATAATAAATAGTATGTTTAGATAATTCTGTCGAATGACCCTAGTATGGGGTTTGGTTTATCGTTCATCCCTCCTCCGCCACATTGTTTGCCTCGCACATCTCGAACTGAGCTCAGACGTCAGGAATGTAAGGACGAACGGTGAATGAACGAATGTTTAGATATCATCAATTCATTAAATTTTTCAATTGACCTTCTGTGGTAAGCCATCTTTCGAAATCTGATGGGTTGTAAAATATAAAACAAAACCTTTAGTTTACCACTAATATTTAGATAATCACAAAGCTTTTCTCTCAAATTCTGAGCATCTTCAGCTCACAAGAAACACCCCATATTTCTTGTGACCTGAAGATGCTCAGAATCTGAGCGAAAAGCTTTGTGATTAATTAAATATAAGTGATAAACTAAAGGTTTTGTGTTATATTTTACAATGAATGTTTAGATAATTCTGTCGAATATGTCCCCTAGTATGGGTTTTGGTTTATCGTTCATCCATCCCCCGCCAGATTGTTTGTCTCGCACTTCTCGAACGTAGCACAAACATCAGAAATACGAACACGAACGATGCATCAACGAATGGTTAGATAATTCTGTCGAATGTCCCTAGTATAAGATTTGGTTTATCGTTCATCAATCCCCCACCAGATTGATTGCCACGCACTCCTCGAACTGAGCTCAGACTTTAGGAATGTAAGCACGAACGATGAACTAAAGAATGGTTAGATAATTCTGTCGAATGACCCTTGTATGGGGTTTGGTTTATCGTTCATCCCTCCTCCGCCACATTGTTTGCCTCGCACATCTCGAACTGAGCTCAGACGTCAGAAATAAGAACACGAACGATGCACCAACGAATGGTTAGATAATTCGGTGGAATGTCCCTTGTATAAGATTCGGTTTATCGTTCATCAATCCCCCACCAGATTGATTGCCACGCACTGCTCGAACTGAGCTCAGACTTTAGGAATGTAAGCACGAACGATGAACTAAAGAATGGTTAGATAATTCTGTCGAATCCCCTTTGTATGGGGTTTGGTTTATCATTCATCCATCCCCCTCCAGATTGTTTTCCTCGCACATCTCGAACTGAGCAGGATCGTCATAAATGCGAGCACGAACGACGCACAAACGATTGGCTCAATATCAAATCACGGTACTAATTGGTTTTCGTTCACCTACACCCTCCAAATTTATAAATACATATACTTTATTTTTCAATACTCGACTTAGCGAAAACATTGGGGATCCTTGCAAATACTGTCCACATGGAACATTTCTCCTGAAATTTCAAACTCCTTTATTTTAGAACAATAGGCTGTCGGTCTAACATCTCATATTTCGAAATCATGTTTTCCAGAATGCTGTCTTGTATAATTATTTGCGACATGAACGTTATGAATCATTGTTTGTTGAATTTTCACAAACATTATGAGTAGCTATCTAAACAATTATATTATTGTCTACCGTATATCAAAATATTTATTACAAGTCTCGTGCAGCACACACACACACACACACACACACACACACACACACACACACACACACACACACACACACACACACACACACACACACACACACACACACACACACACACACACACACACACACATAACATGGCTTGATCTTGTTTCAGCCTCATGAATTCATTTGAATGTTTATCTAACGCTTCAGTGTATAGTCGTAATATCCTACACCCAATTTTTATTAGCATGTCGGTTTTCGATCTTATCTTGTGTTGATTTCGTGGTAGAGTACTCCGTTTTTATTCAAATTGCGAGCAAAACAAAAGTAATTCCTCGCATTTCAGAGTAAAAATTGGAGCCAATTTTCATCCTTTTACCCCGCCCGTCGGTCCCTAAAGTAAAAGGTTACTTGTTCCGATTCCGGCTCCTTTAGATGGAAAGAGATAAAGTCGAGCTGAACCTCCGTAATACTCAGGCCCCCTTCACCGGCCCGTAATTTCGGCAAATTATCGTGTTTTATAAACTCGTAACAACCTTTTTTGTGATTTACCCCCACCTCCGCACTCCACCGTATCAAAAAAATGAAGGAATACCTACCGTGACGTCACGGATGTCGGGTTCACCTCATTGGCTTTCTTTCGAGTGCTGAAAAAAATCACGATCGTAATTTATTCATTCGTGTATTGCGTGCTTATTACTCCCAGAGTTTCGTGATTACCATCTGTATAAAGGGGTAATGGATGGAGGGGATTAGTGCGAGGGGTATGTGACCTTCGGCACGTAGGTACCTTAAATGTACCGCATTGCGTAACCGGATAATGTTGGCTAGTTCTCCTAGCTATTGCGCAGTAGCTTAAGTGTCACGATTACTCCTTGAAGAACCTTTTGAAAGAGTAAACAAGCTATCACGAACAGTGGGGATACTTTCATATTCACTGCATAAACACTATAAAATTACGAAGAAACTCGCTGGTTGATACTACATGAAGACCCCCCCTATTCTATCTATAGGTTCAAGGTAATTATACCTGCGGCTAACATGTAAACTTTACGACCGAATTTCCATTGTGTACTTGCAGAATCTAACTACAATATCAATTTTGTGGTAAAAAATATTTTCCATGCAAAAACAACCAATTTAAATAGAAATTGTGGAAATATCTCTTAAAAAGCTCAACTTTCAAAAATGTCTCACCTGACTACAAAGGTTAGAATAAATTCATTTACCCATTGATGTTTCCATATATGTAATGCCAAGTATGATTAAAAAATATGTTCATTTTGTGAAAATGCTATTTAACGGCTTAGTCTACAGCACGGGTGCTCAAACGGTCGATCGCGATCGACCAGTCGATCGCGAGTGCTTTTTGAGTAGATTTCGAGAAGAAAAAAATTTTTAATAAGTAGGTAACTAAACTACAAAAATTTATTACGTAATAACACTGCTTAAGGCAAAAGGCTGACATCCCAATGCACTTAAACACCATTAACTTGGAGCTTCAAGGTAAAGGAAAAACTATTATTGAGATGATTAGCGCAGTAAACGCATTCAAAAGTAAATTGCAACTTATGATAGATCAACTGAAAAGAAAGGATCTGAAACATTTTCCGTCTTTGAAAGCAAGGATTCCTCAGTTGAATTATGATACGTATGAGGCTGAATTATTAAATATTTTGGGACAATTCGAAATGCGTTTTTATGATTGCAGTAAATTGGCAAATATAGCATCATTTATGAGTTATCCTTTTTCATGTAAAAACATTGAGGAATTAGCTACTGAAGTAGCAAGTCTGAACTCATGTTCCGTTGAAAATGAGTTGGTGCAGATTATAAATTACATTTACAGCATCTGATACAAATTTCTGGTGTTTTATATCTGAAGATAAAATCCGAATCCAAATCGCCCTTCAACTGACGGCAATGTTTGGGTCAACTTACTTGTGCGAGTCTGCATTTTCTGAAATGGAAGTAATTAAGTCAAAATATCGCAATCGACTAACTGACGATCATATGTCATCATGTTTGCGATTGGCAGTCAGTGGTTACGCACCATCTTATGAAAAGTATGCTGAGGACATGCAGTGCCACGCTTCCAAAGTCACTCCTTAGTTGAGTTTAACACCATATGTAACTCTTTTGTTTTGTAACAACGAATAAACTCGCAATTTTGAATAACTAGGAGTTTTGACATTTCATGTCTTTGCTATGGCACACAACCAAATTTTCGTTATGTTACGTTACGTTACGTTACTCAATGATTTCTGATGATTTCCGCCTACAACCGAGTCGTTGCTAGGGAAATGGTACTCCGTCATTTTTCATCCCACAAAATTCGTTTGATTTATCCAACCATACTATATTAACTACTGCGAAGTGCGTGGCCAACAAGCTGAGTTAAGCATGATTATATGAATAATTGTTTACACACAACAATTTTTTCACATGATCCAAACATCATTATTATCCATTGCGAGAACGGTTTGATTTGTGAAGTGGTGATTAAATCATTTTAATAGATAATTTCTATACTTTACACTCTAGGAAGCTGTTTCCATGTAGTTTCTGACGCTATACGAGTCTGCAACACATAGTCTGCAACTAAAGATATAATTCTTGTTTGAAGCGTAAATTATTGTGTAAACCTAACCCAAACCTTTTTGTAAACGGGAATTTCAACATCGTGTATATCATCCTATCAGAGCATCGTAAGTAGTTTATTTTCCATAATCATGTAAATTTTTACTACTGTCCATTTAAGCTGCCAACATAAAAACGCTATCGAGTAAGATAATTCAAGGATGGCACTTAGTTTTGATGGCACTTAGTTTTGTTAGTTTACATTGTCAACACTAGTTATAGCTAGGATTACCAGACGTCCGGATTTCGCCCGGATTGTCCGGATTTCAAGGCCTTGTCCGGACTTGTGTCCGGAGTTGCCCTGATGTCCGGGTTTCATGATGCGATGGCATGAAAAAAATTGTAGGCTGCCCGAATACCTTCATAAACAAGCGCTCCGCGCTCTCTACTCAGAGCTGCCGCCGCCGCCGGTGAACGGAACGTTCACGGAACTAATTTGAATAACTAGTTATTTTTTAATTTTGTCAAAACTATGACATCATTGTTTCATTAATTAGGATTTTTCACTCATTGTAAGCATTAAAGGGGCTTTTACTTTCAAAGCTGTTCATCATGATTAACTGATTCTCCTTAAATTGCATTGAGCCGTCCCCCAATTATATAGTAGAGTCAGGGGGGGGGGGGCAAGTGCGTACCTGTTTTTCATAAATCTGACTTTGTGATGCTACTATTTCCCTCGAACTACAAGTTGAATAATGACTACAGTTTTATTACACTCCCCAGACCTTTCTACGTCGAAAAATGTGTGGATATAATGATTTGAAGTTAGTAATTCATTAAGAATTGAGAAAAACCTAGGAGCATTCAAAAAACGCACTTGCCCCCTGTTGGGGGGCAAGTGCGTTCGTATAGTGGGGCAAGTGCGCAAAATAAATCATTTTTTTCAACTTTCTACCCGAAAAATAATAAAAATAAAATGAACCAATGTAGGTAGATGTTAGGTATAATTTGAAATGAATTGTTAATGAAAAATAAAACGCCGCAAAATAAATCATTTTCAGCATCACAACATGAATTCCTGAGTTGATAAAATGGTCAATAAACTCATCCACTTGTTGGCTGTCCTCTGATTCCCTGTCGAATGGGGAATGAGGTTTGCATGAGAGAGAATTTGAAGGCTCCAGAGTTTTGCAGAATTAGATGGGACTGAGGTTTGGGAGAAGCATGTGGTTGTGCGTGGTGGTTGAGGAAGAGGTTCTGAATGGAATATAGGCTTCAAGACCTTGGTTTTCTTATTTTTCCTGGTAATTTCACACTTTTTTAATGAAACGCACTTGCCCCTTATTTTAAAACGCACTTGCCCCACTGTCAAAGAAAGAGGGGCAAGAACGTTTTATTGATTTACTGCAGAAATTTGTATAGCCTTGAAGTTATCAAGGGCGTAGTTTATGCTGAGACAAAAGGTTTAAAGATAAACAGTGGAATAAACATGAAAGGAAGGGTGTTTAGACAAGAAAACCATTAAAAACTGTACCTCCCTCACTTGCCCCCCCTGAGGAAAATAATATCGTCACGTATTCGTACGCTCACACACACACATGCGCGCGCGCGCGCACGCATATATATATATATATATATATATATATATATATATATATATATATATATATATATATATATATATATACATATATATAGTCAACTGTCCGGGTTTGGTCTGGGGAAACTTATGGTAACCCTAGTTATAGCTCACCAATACACATTTCAGTCCACTTCCACAGTAAATAAATAGAGTATTAGAATGCATATGCTTTAGCCTATATGGGAATGGGGGGATGCTTTGGGACCTAACTGTCGAAAAACGTTGTATGAGATTGGAACGAAAGTAGCGCGATACCGATAAACATCCATTGCTAGGGAGTGATGTCCGCTAGCGACCTGGTATAATACACACTCATAATAATAAGACGAGAAAATTCAATACTGCAAATGGTTGACGTTCTAGGCTGAAGCATAGTCATGTTTTGTAATTTTGGCCAAAGGCTCTAAGTAGAACTCATGCGAGGCGCGAAGCACCGAGTTTTAAAAGTACGTCCACTAGTCTGGACATCAGGACTTGGCTTCACTCGTTTCTCACTGGAACTTGGAACATCATGAATCGAGTTAGGTAGTTAGATACCTACAATACTTCTTTAGATTTTCATATATTTTGTACTTTACTTTCGAAGTAGGGAAGTATAGGTACATCGATTAATTTTTTTAAATACAATTTTTGCAGGTACCTAGCCGTATTTTTGATATCGACGATGTAGAAGACATCGGACTTATGCACGAATGGCCGGACGATCCAGACTTGGAAAATCTGTATGAGGAACTTGGGGGGAAAAACAAGTCTCCTGATTCCTTCGATTACACGATCGATGTGATACCATGTTCAACAGCTCATCGAGTGGGAGGCAATGTGGTTGGGCCAAACACTGTTGATGAGATACTAATTTTGGTGATTAAGATGACTAGCTAAGTTATGCTTACTGAAAGATAGAAACTGTTTTTACATCTACCATGATACAAAATAATTCTGATTTTATTTTATTTTAACAATTTATTAAAAATTCCGATTTCTTGACAAAATAAAACTATATCATTTTCCATTATATTGGTTGTTTTCACGTTCTACTAAGTCCCAATGTTCACTAATATGGACATGGTAGAACATGCTCTTAGTTCACCTCGATCCTGATGTCCACCGTAGTAGACACATCGCATATATTCAACAGGTGCAGCAATCTGCATAAAATTCACCATGTGATGTCTTTCAACCATTACCAATCTACCTCCAAAAGAAAAAAAATTTTGTGTGAAGGAAAAAAACATCTGGGACTGAAAGGGTTAAAGTATGTGGTATAATTTATTTTCAAATATACATGTTTTTCATTCATTCATTCATAGTTGAGCAAACTGGTAATTTTGGCTTGTAATGCAAAGTGCGCATTTTTGTTTTCTTCTTCCGAAACAGCAGCGAGGCCTTGCTAGTTCGTGAAGCTCCCTGGGCGGCCTTGATCCTGAAAGCGCACCTGGACGAGCCATCTTCACCCTTTTTGACGGAAGTTGTTAGCCAGGAGAGAATTATCACGGCCAAGAGGTTCCTTCGATGTGGATTTAAAAATTATACGAAGAAATTAAGGCCCGGGCACCTGCCCCTTTTGTAATCACGACCCCGCAGGTGAGGGGTTGCGAAGTTCATTTACCTCAGATGCGGGACCGGTCGTCTCTTGTAGCTTCTCCAACTTGTCCCCGTCCTCCCCTTGAAATTTTTCTTCTTTCTGGCGAGCATATAATCTATTTGTCACCGCGCAGTTTGGGTGTTTCCGACCAACTGCGCGTGTCCTGCTGTGCCTCTTCCCCCATAAACTGAGAGGCTTGTAGAAACATCCACATCCAGAACTGCAGCCTTATAATTATTAATGAAGTGATTATAATTTTTCTTAATTTGGGTCTCGATATCAGACAGCTGTTCAAATACCGTTAGGGAAATTTAAAACCATAATTTGAATATAATTTATTTACATGATGGGAACAGAAAAGATATCTACCATTAAGTTACAATCAAGTGATGTTGGTGATAATGGGTTGGAACCTTAGAAATAATGTAACGGTATATCTAGATGTATAGGAAAACTCTCAGGGTGAGGTTATTTTGGGCCCCAAGCACGGAAGCCTGGTGGCTTATTGTACTTTTCTGAGAGTTTTGCGTTTAATCAAAAAGATTCAGCCCTCTGGTGAGGGATGTGAGTCTTTTGATTAATTGTTCGCTTCGAATAGACATCATTGGGGTTTGTGCCCCAAAGAGTTCAAATCTGCGATAGGTGAGTGCAGGGCACTCGAAGATTATGTGGGATACTTTTTCATCTGTCTCCTCGCATAGTCTGCACAGGGTTGAGTTTTGTGTGACCCCTATGCGCGGTGTAGGTGGAAACGTAGGGGTGCAAAGCCGGTTATAAGGCCGACTATTGTTTTAAGTTCCCTACGGTTTTTCCTGAGAAGTCCCTCAGTAAGTTAGGTGTTGGGTTCGGCCAGCATGAGCTTGCTATGGACATGTCCCTCAATATCGGACCATCTTCTTGTGGTCTGTTGGTCTGCCCACATGTTGATGATCCTTCTGAAGGTAGTTTTTGGTAGGCCAAATGCTGGCTCAGGCCCTACAAAAGGGGTTTGGGAGCCCCTTCTTACGAGCTCATCCGCCTTTTCATTACCAAATGTAACGGTAGGCTTGGCCTGAATAGCGCAGCAATGAACCAATCTTTATCGTGCCTTGCTTTCTATAGAATAAGTGAACTTTAGTGAAATAGGTACCAGAGTGACCTCTTCAGGATGTGAACGATTGAGGATTAAGAGTAGATCTTTCAGCTTCTTAAATGCATTCCCCTACTTCATATTTTCCCGTTTTTCGATCCCAACACCTTCAAAATCTATTCAGGAATCGAAAATATACAAGAGAATTCAGATTCACTCGTAGATACCAACGGAACTGGAGAGGCCAACCTACTTACAGACGTAATACTGTAACTAGAGTGTGGATATTGTTCAAGACGGTAGTTCACAAAAACACATACTGCTTAAAACGGAATAAAATTCAGGAATAGATTTATCAAGTTTCGCATTGCCAAACCTTAAAAATCCCGACTAACTGCCATCGCATTGAACGAGTCGTGCCGCGAGATAAGTAACCAAGTAGAACTTCGGCCAAACATTGGCCCCCTCCCGACCTCACCCTGTCAACTCAAACTCAAGTTTCTTTAAATACCCTGAAAGGGACATGCCTCCTGAGTCATCAGATGCCAAATATGTAACGGTAGATAAATTTTATATAAGCTAAAACGAGGAGTCAAATTGCATGTTTTCGGACTTTCTTCATTTTTTCTCGTCTTAACTTCCTTTTTGCCCACCCACTTCTACCAATTCTCCTCAGCCAATTTTAAAAATTAGTTCTACGTTTCACTACGTTCATCGTTTCTTACAAGCATGATTTATTTTCTCGCTAAAATTAAGATAGCGCTGAACGTTTCTAACAAAACTTAAGGCGCACAGGCCGTTACGGGTTTTAATGGATAGGGTTTCTGAGGCAAATTAATTCAACTGTTTTAAAGACACAATTCATAAGTTGGAAGTCAATTTATTGTCCCGATTCCGGTCATTGACCCAGCAATAATTAGAAGGGTATTGAATTACGGCGAAATAATAAAGGGGTCTCTAGGAAGCGTTGTGCACACATTTGAGGTGATTGTGGAGGGAGCGTGCCGGTATGTGATTACACGCGGGTCACCCTGCTATTAGCACCGACTCCAGCCCGCCTATTTCCTTCCAGTCTTTCACTCCTCCGCAGCTTCCTCCTCCTGGTCTTGCGGTCTTCACTGGTGTGTCCGATTTATCTTCTTACAGTGGTGGTCAACTGATTCGATTTGGCTCTGATAGGCCGATAGACTATGAAAACGGATTATTATGATGGTGGGGGGTTCCAGTCATGCAGCATGGTCGAGTGGGAAAATATCGTATATATGGTATTTTACCTTTTAGTTAAACCTTTTTCGCAATGATTTAAACTGGCTTTTGGGGAAAAAAATAACATTCTGGTGCTACGAGCAGGGTTGCCAGGTGGTATGGAATAAAGTAGAATTTAAGTAGAAAATCCATGAACTGGAAGGTTATTTTCTCATTGGGGAAAAAATTAAACCTTTTTAACTTTTCAAGATCATGGATATGTCTAACCTTTCATTTAACCCTTGTTCACTTTCATTCAAACCTTTTTTACTTTCATTTAACCCCTTTTCACTTTTATTTAAATATTTTTTCACATTGAATTAAACCTTGGAAGAGAATGTTAATTTGTGTAAAAAATAAACTCATGAATGATACGCTCGCTGGCTGTCAGAGTTGAAAGCAGGTGCCTACCCTGGTGCCGATCTAGGGAGAAAGAGAGGAAGACACATTCAGTCGCCTCATTTCTCCTAAGAAGAAGGCGATCCGTATTTACCCATGTCTGCGTAACTGGGGTACCTCCTGTGTGTCAAGACGAGCTTAAGGCGATTACTACTGAAATAAAGTTTTCAACTGCTTCGATAGGAACTCTTGAAAAAAATTGTAAAAACTGTGAAATCGTTTGTTCATTGGAATATTACTGGAAAAAAGTTAGTTTGCTATAAAATGTATAATAAAATTTTTATTTGTCCCCAAAGTGCTCAAATTTCAACAGAATTTAACATAAATGTAATACGACCATTTATGAAAATTCGCTCCTACGATCATGCTGCATGACTGGAACTTTTTTAACTTAGAGTAATAAATCAGCATTCCTTAACACTACCATGGCTTAGAGGTCATAATGTCGTGGTAAAATGAGAGCATTCCAAAAAGTGGCGGACGATTTTCCTACTATGAGAACTATGGGAGTTACTCTTCTCTAGTAATAGAAGTACGTGAAAATCAATAGAAAATATTCCGGTCGGGAAAAAAAGTGAAAAAGTTTCGGTCGGGAAAAAAAGTGTCGGTGAAGTGTCGCGAAAAATTCCTTGACCCCAGCCAAAAGATATATCCAAGTCAAAACTGTAGACCTACGGTTCAACAGTCAGATCATTTTTAATAATGATTTAGTTTTACACATTATTAGTTCATTATGGTTACTTGAAATGAGATAACTGGCGTAATAAATCAGCTTTCCTCAACACTACAGAGGCTTAGGGATTATGAGATGCGGTGATGAAATGAGAGAATTCCAAAAAGTGGCGAACGGTTTTCCTCCTAAGAAAACTAAGGGAGTTACACTTCCCTAGTAACGCATTGGTTGTATTAGAAAAAATGATTGACGAACAAAAATGGAAACGTCCTGTTAATCAATAATTAAAAATTTGTTAAAGGAAAAAACACTTACGCATTTTGTGTAAGCAGAACCAACTTTTCGAATAGAGATAGGTAACGAAACGCCAAAGTCAAAGCGTTCGCTGAACGAATCAAGAGTGCACAATTGATATTATGCAAAAGTCAAGTTTCACTGAACAAATTTCGGTGATTATTTGTCGCTAGGTGAACTTGGCTAATAGTAATTTTGTCTTAATTACTGGAAAATTTTTTACAAAATGATTTCCTATTTACGTGCCGCTGGTTCGCGGAGCATGTTGCGAAAAACGCCATTAAGCATCATTTTTTCACGCCCCCGTCGTCCGATCTCTCTCAAATTTGGAGGATAAGTGGGAGAGAATAATTTGAGCATTCCCTAGTAATAAAAAATCCTATCATTAGTAGTTACTGCGCGTGCGCGAATGTGTATTCCTTTTAACGAGCCTTATTTCAACAGTTTTCATTTGTTTTTGATAAAAATTTCAGGGAATTTAATTGGTTCCCTATTAATTGCATACTTCTCAAATCATTACTTCAGTCTGCGCATCCGTAAACGTTAATTATTCCAAGCATAATTTTTTGACGCCTATTCGTCTAATCTTCCTCAAGTTTGGTACATGGTTGGGAGACGATGGTTTGATGACGTTTTCTAGGAATGTGCGGGTTATGCTGTAGATTTTCCTCTACCAATTTCATTTTTCTAATACATTAATCCATTTTGCGCATGCGCTAACGTCAATTACTCAAAACATAATTTTTCCCGTTCACTTAATGTCCGATTTCGAAGTTTTACCTCACCTACATCTTGATTGAATATTATATTCCGCTAAGGAGTATTTAATGATTATTAAAAACATTTCAACGATCTAAACATTTCTGTTATTTTCAGTTGGTAGGTACCTACTTACTTAAATATCGTTATACTTGGATCAGAAGAACTTGCAAAATGTAGATGTAATTCTAGGTAACAGTAATGATTTTTTCTTGTCAATGATAAATATGATTCCGAAGAATCGATTAAAACCATCTGCAACTCTGTGTGTTGAACGGTTCGTTTTTCCCAAGGGCTCGAACATGGAAAACACCTTCGAATTTCCAAGCGCGATTTCTAATGCGCTGCTCGCGGATCTATTGAATATCCGATCAAGCTCTTAATTCCATCAAAGACAGCTGGGTAGTAATACTGGAAAACATAAAATGTGGCACAACTATAACCAGGATTACCACCTCAACCAAGTGAAATCAAAACAAGGATTACACACAATCATATTGTTCACTAATTTATAATATCGCATTATTGGATTAATATCTTGTAAATTATCTGAAATAAAACGACGACATAAATATCTTACTAATCTCCATTAAAATGAGAGCTTTCCAACGAATACTGAACGATTTCTGTGCGATGAACCCTGTGGAAGTTCCGTTTTCCTACCAACGGCTTGGTTGTACCTACGTGAAACTCACAAGAAAATTTGTGTGCCAGTTTCTTGTGACATAGAAACGTGAAACTTTTGGTCAGTTTTGTGATGGCTAAAGCATGTTCCAAGCTAAAACCAATCTGAAGCGGTATACCTCATTCAAGAAACGAGATGAGTTTTTCGGGAGGTAACCCGGATGAGTGAAGAGGTGTGGTATAGTGCGGTGATGGAGGGGGGCATAATGGGATAAAGTTGATTGCGCAAGGTGACTTGTCGAATGATTTACCGTGTGAAATGAACCATAATGCGCAGGTGCTTCGGGGTTAAGTACCTCCAGCTCTGGGTTTTCGGTGCGCAACTCCGTTCGAAACTATTTTTTCCAGGCCAGTAATTACTGTGGTTGTCGGCACAGACGGTGATTCGAAAATATGTTTTCTCTCCGTCGGATAAGGAACAAAGGGCGCCACAGTAAATCAACCGTAATGCAGGGGAATGCTCGTCTTATCGAGATGAGCCTTTTTCGGTCACCTCTGCTCACGAATTGTTCTGATCGCTGAATTCGATTCGTAGTAATATGTAGAGCTTTTCGTCGATTGAGAGCGAATTCTAGATGACGAATTACTCTTCGCTCTATAAATTACAACTTTTTCTATGGTTATCAGACGACGAGCAATTAATTTTCAAATTTGTACTAATCTCTCCCCTTAAAAGGAGGAGACTATGGTGCGCTGAATTTTCGCCAATTTTTGACAATTGATGAACATGTTAGTGAAACTGGAAATCATAGGCCCCAGCGTCGAATGGTTTAAGACTTGACAAACCATAAACAGAGTATCATTAGGCGAGTGCTCTAGTGAAGATAGTTACAATGACTTCGGTTTAGTCCGAGGAAGTACATTAGGACCACTATTGTTTTTGGTGTATATAAACGAAGTGGCCCTTCTAGAATTTGAAAACACTAAGATGTATCTATTTGCGGATGACAATGCCGAGTTTGCAATGCACCGACAATGCAAACCTAGTGATCAACGAGGTAGGAAAATGGTTCTATGAAAACTATCTAGCTTTGAACACGAAAAAGTCAAGATTGATTATTTATGGAGGACACTAAACATATGTTGAGGAGAACGATTTATGCATCACATTATATATATATGCAAACCAAATATCATCTGTTCATGTGGCGCAATAGAGTACGTTGCCATGCGTAAGTATCTTGGTATAGTCTTGGACGAAGAGCTAAATTGGAAACCCCATATTAACCATACTCGATAAGACGAAGAAATTTATGTACATTTTTTACAACGTTACACACTCACTTCCGAAAGATACGATAAAACTTGTTTATTACAGTATGCTACAGTCTGTGCTTCAATATGGAATTATAGCAGGGGGGGGGGGGGGGGGGGGGAATATACTCCTCACATATAAATAATTTCACGTACGCCAGGAAATCATTATGCAAACAATGTTGTCATAACCGCCTAGGACGCCATCTATAAACATATATAATATAGCAAAGCTGTTTACCATAAGGTAACTACATGTTAAAAATTTACTTTTGCAATTCCATAAGTACTTATCCACAGATCATAAATTCATTGCGAAATCTAGCATATACCACAAGATATGTAATCGCAGGGAATGTAATTGCACCAAGACCAACATTCACGCTGTCAACACACAGTC
Source organism: Adelphocoris suturalis (assembly GCA_030762985.1). Taxonomy (NCBI): domain Eukaryota; kingdom Metazoa; phylum Arthropoda; class Insecta; order Hemiptera; family Miridae; genus Adelphocoris; species Adelphocoris suturalis. Next base: position 46,154,616 of record CM061042.1, on the reverse strand, counting down.
CAAAATTTATTATGTACATCACTCACAGAAGGCTTGATAGTCGTATGAATAGAGCATATGCGATGTTATGTCAACGTGCTATGTTTGAAATTATGGACAAATCGCATAGACCTTAACCAACAGCACGGGCCAAGCCTACCGTTGGAAAAGTAAGGTAAGCGAGTAGCCTAGTTCTACTTTTGTACCATCATCATATGTATGTGTCTCTAGTGAAATAAATAAAATCTATCTACCTGTCTATCCAACTCCTTTGTCGGCGTTGACTTCCAGTAGCTATTGTAACAGAATCCATAATTATTGCAGCCACAGCTGCGAGGGCAGCATCCTCCCTGTCCCCACAACACAAGTGCCCAGGATCTGTGAGGAACATGTTTCAACATTTCAAAGTACAAGAAACTTTTCTCACTCGGGAACAGTTTTGCCAAGAGCTCATACAGAGTTCTATAAGAGAAGTGCATTTGTTCGTGTTTTAAAATTTCTGTTTGATAATAATATCAATTTGTCATACTTTCATAATTTGTCAAGTTTTAGGAAGATGGTACAATTGTACATTTAAGTTTAGTTAGCCTTCTTTTCAGTGAATTTTTGTTTTTCATGGAAATTTATTTCGAATTTATTGTTTTAGTACTTTTCTTTTTTCTTTAATTTGTGATTGCACTAGCACGATCACCGAAAGGATCTTTGCCGTCAACAGTCTGGCGGCATAGTGTGGACGTAGCCTTTAATACTTAGTCCCCCAAAAAGACGCTTCGAGTTCAAGAGTCGCCAAGCCACTAAATGAATGATATCATTCCATTAGGGCCAAGCCAATACAATATTCGGAATGACCCTCTGATCTAAGATATATATTCAATATCCACTTCAAAACTGTGGCAAATGAACAGGGTAACCCACAAATGTTCAGATAGCTTCATTTTATTATTAAGAAAAAAGTCTCCCTTACCATGTTCACACTACTCAATCATCACAATCTATACATGCTAAGTTGCAACGAATGTGTAGAGTGAATTAATGAAGCTCTTATTAGGTACACAATTTTACCACTCCTTAGTCTCAGATTTTAGATGGTTGTTACATGATTAGTAAGTAGCTATTGAATTCCAAGTCAGCCGAGTGTACATAAGTGGCTCAAGTCATTTCTTACGACTACCATCAGCACAAATAAGGGCGTAATCCTTCAGTTGCTAAAGACGTGCCAATCTGCACCTTCTTTAGGCCAAGTAGGCGGGTAAGGCGGAGGTGATTGACAGCTCCACGTTCGAGGATGGCTCCTAATGACTAACATCAGGCCAGCGGTGCAGCGGCTTGCAGATTTCGAGCTGACTACTTTTCAGTCGAGGCTCCCGTGATGAACGAGTTCGTGAGTTAATTTCTAAACGTACTCAACGGCAGTTACGTATAAAACGCTAAGGTTTTCGGCGAACATCTTGATTGCCTCGCGGTATTTATAAGAAACAAGGTTGATTGGTGTTCTCCCCCGAATGCATCCTGTGGCTGAGTTCATCGAAACCTTATACATGTACTTCACATATACAATCAAACTCCGCTAGTGGACCACAATCGAGTGCAAAACGTTCTTCATAGCAAGAAAATCTGGAGGCCGAACCGATACCTATTCATTTTACTGATAGTAAAACCTGCTCATAGTGCAATCTCTCGATAACGGTCGCGGACAGAAAAATCCGGTTTTAAATGCGGTTTTAACCTCACCCATTCAGTAATGGCAACAAAAATGATGTATATTAATGTGACTGTTACATCGATGAAATTTGGAATTGGAGAAAGAAAATTATAGGAATTTACTTTTCTGGGGACCAGGTAGCACTGAGAACAATAAATTTGGATAATGAATCAACTAATGTCATCGCTACCACTTAATTGAAAGGTTGGATTTCTCATTGAATTATTTGAAAATGAGGATTTCAGGCAAAGCTATAAATTCTCGAAAGAACATTCGGACCACTACCATCGTATTGATTTCTATACTGAAAATCTGTCATCGTATCTCCTTCGCCTTCCAGAATATTTTTAGCCATTATAATGAAGATAATGAATTTATGGTAAGCAAAGGTACTAGCAGGCTATACGTCGTCTTTCATATTGAATGAGGGAAACTTTGTGGTGCGAAATTGACAGAACAAACGCTGATCACGTGATTCTGCCAACAGCACGACATTCACTCGGATACTTTGAACAAACATGTTTAAAAATGTCATTAGACCCAGAAAAATTGACTGACTCCTCTATAATGCAAGATAATTCATACTGGTGACAACCATGTCCCGTGACTAGAGAGAAGTTGAACATGAATCAATACCTAGATAAAGTGAGCCGGGCGGGAACTTACCTATTTGACGATGTAATAATAATCACTCATTAAAAATACATCATAATTATTCGAGGGGGATATAGGTTAAGAGTATGGGTAATTTAAAGGTTGAAACGACTGGGGCTTGTTTGATGATGAAATGCGACACAACTGCGAGTCAATTACATTTTCATTCGACGTAAGTAGAACGGCAAAACACGCGAGTAGGACCGCCCTTAGGTTCCGTCTTTTTTAAATTAATAAATTATTTAAATTATCAGCCTAATACTGTGAACTGTGAAGGGATATCGTTGACACGCAATTGAGGGGAGTTTACGTGTTCTGGTCTAGGACAGATGGTCACTTGGACGATTATTATGTTTCACAACTCTGATCGAAAATAACGGCGATCTTAATAAATTATGCTTTCTTCACTTGTCAGAGAATGCAAATGGAAGTCAGAGGTTATCGTCTAAGGGAAGAGAGAGAGGGTGGGGGAGTGTCTACAGCATGCCCTATCCAATGATGTTTCAAAAAGTCCAAAGATTTTTTTTTAAAACTTTTTATTGCACAGTAGGTAATAACTTATTAACAATATTATTTTGAAAATGCAGATGTAAATATTCAAAACTTAGATACATCACTGAGTTTTGCTTATTATGACAAATGCTTCACTTCACTGCTGCACAAGTAGGCAAGGTCAAGTGGTTTGGTACGCTTAAGTCTTCTTGTAGTATCACTTGCGTCAAGGAGACGGACAGCTTCCTGGTTGACGTGATATCTTAGCCGATGGAGGTGAATCACAGGTTGTCGCTTTATACCCTCTCTTACTGTCAAGACCTGAAGTTCGTTATGGGGACGTTCATTTCGAAAGGGCAATACCACAGTGAATTGTCAATATTTCGTAATACGTTATTCTGGAATCGTTGGATGATGTCTTGGTTTCATTGAGAAGTACAACCCTACAGCTGGGCTCCATAGGTCCAGACAGGTCTTAGGACCTGTTTATACAGTGTAAGCTTGTTTTGGATCGACAACTTCGACCGTCTCCTCATTAACCGATAAATTTTTCTGAATTTGAGTAGTTCTTCCTTCTTTTTCTTAACATGGGCTCTCCATCTGAGTTTGGCTTCGAGCGTCATACCGAGGTATTTAGCTTCGTTAGCGTAAGGAATAACTTTGGCCTTGATAAACCGGTACGTAGTCAATTCTTTTATTGTTAGTGAAGTCGACGTGTACCGACTTAGTTTCGTTTATTCTGATTATCAATTTCGTTATCCATTGTTGTATACAGGATAGGTACCGGTTTAGCTTGGCGATGGACTCACTGTTATTATCTCCGACTGCTAGTACCGCCGTGTCATCCGCGAAAGTGGCTGTGGTGTTCATTTCAATTTCTGGAAGATCACTAGTATAGAGGACATACAGGAGGGGGCCAAGTACTCTCCCTTGTGGGACACCTGCAGTGATCAGTTTTGGCTCTGAGAAGGCATCTTCTTGCTTTATTCTGAAACAACGATTGGTGAGGTATGATTGAAGCAGCTCAGCATACTTCGTTGGCAGAGTTTTGTTCAGCTTGTAATTGAGTTCCTCGTTCCAAACTTTGTCAAATGCCTGAGCGACGTCAAGGAAGATGGCAGAGCAGACTTTCTGTTTCTCAAGTGCTTGTTCGATTATATGTGCTATTCGATGGACTTGATAAATTGTTGAGTATTTCTGTTGAAAGCTAAACTGATGTCTTGGAAACATCTTGCGTTCTTCAATTATGGGTACTAGTCGTTTGAAAGCTCTAAGAATGGAATATAGAAAGAAGTCTCAGACAGCGTTATTTTCACTGCTAGTAGTTGGAAAAGTTTAAGCTAAGACACACTTGATTTTAGAATCTCCAATATAATTGAGCAGCACTCAGATATCAGAGTTTTGCAAAATACCCCAGGCCCCAGGCCCACTTTTTCCTTTCATCTTAAGCCTTGGCTTAACATTGGAAGAAGGTGTCTCTGAAAGTCATCTCCAATTTCAGCTTCATAGGTTGAACAGCAAAAACCACATTTTATTTGCTAGCTTCATAAGTTGAATAACAAAGAAATTAGCTCCGGAGCTCACTCAGCTGATCTAGGGAGCTTCAGAATTCATTATTATGATTCGTTTCTAAATGTAACTAGAGGTCTGCATTTCAAATTTCAGTTTCATAGGTTGAAAGTGAAGAAATGAGAGCCCGCCCCCACTTTAGTCTCGAATAGCAATAAACTTAGCTCCAGGTCTCACTCAGCTGATCTGGGGAACTTTAGACTTCAATATTCGGGTCTAGACGTCCCAAGGGTTACCCATTTCAAATTTCAGCTTCATAAGTTGAATAGCAAAGAGATTAGATCCGCCGCTACTTCAGTCTCGTATTTTCATGGTAATATTTTGTGACATTTTTAACATTTAGGTCCCGATAAAACCGTGTGCTGCTCCCAGAGAATGGATACATCACCCGCAAGCATCACTTTAATAACAGCTCTTCTTTCCTATTTCTGCAAACGAAAACATGAATTATTGCCTTATTTTGCATCTAACATCTTTACTCAACATATTAGATACTGCTATATTTTAAGGGCAACCATTTTGACTCGTACTTTGTTCAGCGAATGATTCTATGCGTCCATGTTACAAGATATGTGCGTTTTCTATGTTGGACCTAGAAAATATTATTAAATTTAATAGGTGAAGATAGGACAGTTATCTTCGTAGAAGGGCTATCCTATAAAGATCATGTGGAACCTTCAAAAGTTCAGTTTTAAGAACATTTCAGTAGTAACAGACCTGGCAAATGTTAAATTTTTGTACGTGAGCAAGCTATACTGCCCCTCCAACTTGGTAGACTTTTTTTCTGTTGGAAATGGCTATCAAACGCGGCACCTTATGTGGAACCACGAAAAGTTTAGTTTAAGAAAATTTCAGTAGGTACTGACAGAACTGTCGGATGTTAAATTTTTGTTCTTCTATTGATTCAATATGTCCATGTTACAATATGTGAGGAAGTTATACTGTCCACCCAACTTGGTAGATTTTTATTTATTTTTTATTTTATATATATATATATATATATATATATATATATATATATATATATATATATATATATATATATATATATATATATATATTTATTTTTTTTTTTAATAGAAATTACTTACAAACAAATTAAATTTTATAAAACGTTAATAAATATTTAATAATAAATGTTTATTAGGTTTAATAAAGATAGGCCATTATTTTATGTGCGTAAAAAGGCAAACGGGAGACCTCCCAAAATCAAGAGGTTTCGGGTTTCGAATACAAAGTTCAGAGTAACTACGTTTCGACGGAATAAGGAAGAGCGGTAGCTCGAAAACCAACGTTTTCGTCTACATTTTCATTCAATACAATCGGAAAATACAATTTCATGCCTCAAAACTCGCATGGGACCAAATTGGAACTTCAAAAAACATTTTAGGACACACCCGAGCAAAAACGGTCGAAATTTACTGGGTCTAAGGCGGAAAAAAGCTATAGCGGTGAATGCATTTTGTTCGTCATTTCCCACCTATTTTCGCTGATTTTTCCGGGAAGACAGCATCTTTTGGCAACTTTGACGGCACCATCGTGTTCTACGGGTCTTGAAACTAACTTTTTCGTTGACATACGAAGTGCTCTCGATCAAATTTTAATGTGGCAGCGATGATAGATGATGGCAAGTGATAAATCAGGATGAAGAAAAACAGAGTCTGAGAAATAAAAGATGTCGAATGTCGGAATCAGCGTCAGGTTACAAAATATTTTATAAATGACGCCGTGTGGAGACGTGTTAAACGCCGAGCTTGCTCCGTATTAACAGTCGGCGTGTTAGCAAATTTTTTATTTTCCCTAAATTCACGCACACCGTATTAGAACTACACCGTGGTAACCAGGAACTCTCTATTAGCTCAGATTGGTGAAACTGGCCCAAAAAATAAGAATTACTTGATAATTAGTTACAGTTTTTATTCGCCATTGTAGTAACTAATTTAGTAGTAGCTATTAGTCGTAAATTTATACTTCTTGCCCAACACTGCAAGACACCCCTAGTGTTCGGCCCACCTGGATCAGCGTTGGAATATAGCGGTAAATAATTTTAAAACCGCCAATTAAACTCTGTTATACTCTTCAGTGACCAACAGCCGCTAATGCCCTACAATGAAAACGGAACTTGCTACCACTGATTAACTTTGCTACCAAAGGTTCACTTAGCAAACATCACTACGAATTGAAAACAAAACAATAAAAAACGCGATGATGGATGATGGAAAGTGAGAAATCAGGATGAAGTTTGAGTCGGAGAAATACAAGATGTCGAATGTAGGAATCAGCGTCCGGTTACAAAATATTCGATAAAAGACGCCATATGAAGACGTGTGAAATACCGAGCAACCACACGTGTTAGCAAAATTTCGATTTTCCCTAAATTCACGCACACCGTATTAGAACTACACCGTGGTAACCAGGAACTCTCTATTAGCTCAGATCGGTGAAACTGGCCCAAAAAATAAGAATTAATTGATAATTAGTTATAGTTTTTATTCGCCATTGTAGTAACTAATTTAGTAGTAGCTATTAGTCGTAAATTTATACTTCTTGCCCAACACTGCAAGACACCCCTAGTGTTCGGCCCACCTGGATCAGCGTTGGAATATAGAGGTAAATAATTTAAAAACCGCCAATTAAACTCTGTTATACTCGGCAGTGACCAACAGCCGCTAATGCCCTACAATGAAAACGGAACTTGCTACCGCTGGACATCCCCTGTTTAAGCCTGCAATTATAGGAGGTCGTTGTCAGCCATCTGAGGAGAGAAGAGGAAAAAAGACCCGGTCTTGCTAGCGTATTCCTTGGTGCCCGTTTTTCGACAGCGATTCCAGGAGCTCCGTACCCAAATTAAAATGCCGGCGTTGGACTACAAGTAGGCAGCAGCGTCGATTGACCGATTTTTTGTGGCCCGGGTGACCTCTCCCAGTTCCCAAACATGAAACAAGATCATGCTCATTATCGCATTGTCGGCAGTCGGCTTTCTCCGTTTAATGTGTTTAAGTAGGCCCCGTTGCGAATAACAGGTGGTATCCTGGTTGATCATGTCACGCATGACCATGATGAGCCGAAAGCTGTGGATTATAAAAGTTCGAACGACGAAACTGATCTGGTGGAAATGATAGCCATTCCGCTCTTCCCGCATATCACTGGTTTATGGTAAAGTTCAGCAACGATGAGCGAACCCATTGTCGTGAAAAAGGTACTTTAACATGGTACTTGAATGGAACGAGATTTTATCCTAAGAATTTTGGCATCAACATCACTCAGTGATGGGCAAACGTTAGCTGAACTAACAATCCAACTAAATTTGTTGGTTACCCAGCAACTACAACTAACAAACTACAGTTGTTAGTTGGAGGACCAAATATTCCTCTAACTGAAGTAAGTAGTTGTAGTTGGGAAACCAACTAACTAATTTGGTTGGTCCTCAATCTAGTTAAAATTTCAACCAAAAACTATATAAGTTGTTAGTTGTAGTTGCAAATAACAACTAAAACTTTTATTTTAAATTAAAAAATCCTATATTTCTTTTTTATTTTAGTTCTATTTCATTTCCATTCATTTTGTTCAAGATTAAATTTTGGTAAATTAATAATGGCTCAAACAATTTTAAAGTGAAAATTTGTTTTATTGAAATACGTTTTGAGGCATTCTGAAACTAATCCTAGAGTTTAAAGCTTTTTGACATACAGGGTGTCCCCGAAAAGTCCCCCTCTCCTGATAAAATCGTTTATAATAGGTCCCAAAAGAAAAAAATTATATATACATACCTATATATATATATATATATATATATATATATATATAAAATTAATGTTTTTTTGTGAGGATTAAAAGGATTTTGAAAGGAAGAAAAAAACTCGTTGGATAAGTATAATTTATAGAACGTTATACAGTAATAGCCTGGAAATTAATTTTAGGAGCCACTCAGCTGATCCCGCCCGTATGCCTTCAAGTATATTTCCTAAGGAGGTAACATGCCAAATGACAGCTTCGTGATAAACAAAAATAAAATAAAATAAATAAATTAAAATTAAAAAAAGTTTTAAATGCGGGATATTAGTCAAGACTGGCATAAAGATATGGTAGGTAGGATGAGAATTGGTGATTCCGGTTTAAAAAAAACGGATCATGTTTCAAGGTCTTCAAAATTTCAGCTTCATAGGTTGAATCGCGTAGGAATTCGCCCTGGAGCTCACTCAGATGATAGTAGAAACTTCAATTATTACAAATAAGGTAATTATTCTATAGTCACTCCTCCGCATGTTATCAACTACCCACCTGCTCTCAACTAACTACCATGACAAAATGTGAGCATAGACGCGAGCGCGCGTAGGCGTGTGTGTGGGTTCGTCTCTTGGTGTCCCAGAGGGACTTCCTGTCAAATTTCATCACACAGTGAAAAAGAAAGAATTTAGCTCACTCAGCTGATCAGAAAAAACCTGTTATTACGTTCATCTCTTGATGTCCCTGAGAGGATCCCTGTATAATTTCAACATCCTTCAGCGAAATGAGAGAAATTACCTCACTCATCTGATCTAAAAAAGAGTCCATCATTCCATTCGTCTCTTGGTACCCCAGAGAGACTTCCTCTCAAATTGCAGCATCATACAATGAAAAAGAAAGAATTTGGCTCACTCAGCTGATCGAAAGGCATTTCATTTGTCTCTTGATGTCCCAGAAAGGTACAAAAGTCCTCTCAGTACAAAAAAGTGCCGCTAAAATGACTTGCATTTTACACATTACGAATTAAATTTCTTATTTTGTTATATTTTCTCTTGTGAAGTTGAGGAGTTAGTTTCTATGAAAACAGAAACCAACTCCATATTCGTCATCGAGGTGGAAAACATCACCTAACAATGGCTACACCATACTAATTGATGATTGTCTCGGTTTAATAATTCAAGCTGGAGTATGCAAATTACCAACTCAAATGTTTTGAATACATTTATGGAGGGGTTTTGAGGTGATTCAGAAAACAGGTAGCTCCCTACGGACTTTCTTACAAAGACTAACAACAAACATCCGCTACCGCACATCATTAAACAAAATTCGAAACCTTGCTCAACAGATGGTCCGATTTCTTGCATTTCCGACCTCCGAAACTGCCCATACGGCTCATCCTTCCAACATCTGTACGAGGCAACGCAAAAAGGCTTCTTGCCCCTCCCAAATTAGACCGTGCGAGCAGATGCATTGCGGTCACACATGTCCACAAACAGGGGGGGTTACGATTTCACCGAGGGTCCAGTGCAGTTGCCGATACGCACCTCACCTACTCTGCATGTGGTTCGCTTAACTAGTGCTCTCCTGTTTTTTGGGACTTGGGAGGGATTTTCCGGCCCCGTTTTTGTCTTTCCGAGCCCCCTTGTGGAAGACATAAGTAATCACGTCACTGAGACCACATTTGGGAGTTGTGGATCCTGGTTAGAGTCTAGTTGGGTACTTCCAGAACATGTGTCCTTCATCATATTCGATCGTAAACTGGTTCTAAGGAGCATCAGAGGAGCCGAAACTGTTAACAAGCCCGTTAGATGCTATTTATACGGAGGAACTAAACTTTATATCTATTGGGTGAACTATTCCATCAGATATATGTTGAGGATCCAACGTTACAAAGCCACCATTAAAATTTTTCTGTAAAAAGATTCCTCTAGCATTTCAATGTACAGGAGAGCATTGGTTAGGGAAAAAATCCACTGGAAACATTAATTTTAAAAGTTTCTATAATGGATAATGACCTCGTCAGTGATTTATCAAGATCTTGTGGTTCTCGACTCATATTTTAACTAAATTTTTATTTTATATAGTAGGTTAGATTGATTGATTTCGTTCATTTTTCGTCATATTTATTTGACAATTGTCAGCACTTTAACAATGAATTAAAAATAATGATTATACTAATGAAAAAAAAAATTTGGATACAATCATTAAAAACGTTAAATTTAGTTAATATTTAGGTACCTGAGGACGTTGTGACTAAAAAACAGTTAACGTAAAAAATATTGTTAAATTTTTTTCTAAATAACATTATGAATAAATAACCAATTTCTGGGTTTCTACCATTTTTTTAATTTTATTACTTTAAGAAATTTTTATGAAATTTGAGCGCATATCATGACACTAAGTGTTTAACTTTCTACTGATTGACAACTATTCTATATTGAATAATCGGGGTACAAAACATAAAATTCACAATTGTTAGTCATTTTTAAAAATTACTTTTTGATCACTTCATTGTGTATGTAAAGTGCTGTCCTAGGTATTTATGCTCTCTTTCGAAACGCTGTATTTGTTTTAGAGATACCGTCTGGAATTTATTTGTGCGTATTCGAAGGATGTTAAAATGCAGAATTCATGACAGATTTCAATTATGAACATTTTTGACATTTTAATTGTGAAAATGTTGAAGCCATTGTAACAGCTCATTAATCAACGAGAAGTCGCTATAACCAGGTTCCAAAAAGAGTAAAGACAGGCAGCGGTGTAACCATCCCGATTTGGCAAAAAGACGATGAGGTCATCTTAGCGATCAGCCAATTTAGCGAGTCGAATAGAAGAAAGAATTCGAGGTAAACTTGAACGAGACCTTCCAATACTTCATGCCATTCGTCAACCGGGTTGTCACTGGCCATACCCGTCTTACTCACTGACACCTGCTTAGTGCAGAAGCTCGAGATGTTGTGTGTGGGTGGTGTGGGGGTGATCTGTCTATCCGCCACTTTCTGGAGGACATCCCAGCCCTCACGGACCTCCGAGTCCTGCATCGGCTCCCTCAGTGGGTTGACGTTTTATCCGGACCAGACAAGGTCCGATCCCTGTTGTTGTACCTGGGAGCCACTGACCTCTACTACAAACTGTGATATCTGATCTGTGATATATTTATATACACTTAGTCGTAGTTTTATTTCACTTTGCTGATTGTATATAGTTGTATAGTTGCATGTATAATGTTATTAGTCTATTTTACATCTCGTCTTAGTTGTATTACTTTATTTTTGTGGTCTTTTTTTTTCAACCACTTTGGGGGCTGAACAGTGGTCATCACTGTACCCCTCATTTTTTCCCCTCCGAATTGCCGGTGGATTCCATGATGGCGCTTCCTTTTAGTCAAGGATGTCAGCATGGTTCCCCTTAGAATCGTGCCACTTCCAGTGTCCCTTTGGACACCTTGTTCAATGCCGCTAACGACCCTTCTGGTTGAGGTGCGGCTTAAGCCTTTAAAAAAAAAAAAAAAATCCATGCTATTCTACTGTAATATTCATTTCAAGATTTTTCCATCCTATTTGCTTCTCTCCTGTAATAATCATAGCACGCCATAAGAGTTTCCCGAGTAAAATCAAATCTTTTTTATCGTCCACGAGTCCCTTTCATTGGAACGAATTTCCGATAGGTTGAAATCCCCTCGGTTTCCCCTTCTACTCAACCGAATCCGTTTCAAAAGAACTGCTGCCCGTCACACCACGCCCTCAGAAACCAAACGGCAGTTTCCTCTGATAAACACCCAGTTCTAAATCCATCGGGCTTTTATAATTCTCGGATGGCGAAAAATGAGAAAAAAAAAAAGTAGAAAATGGGTGGAGAACAATTTCGATATTATCAACCTCCACCCCAATAAACCGAGAACACTCTCGTGTTATTCAAAAGCCGGATTCTTATTCCCCGGAGTTTTTTTCCAGTGCCATATCTGCAGGAAAAGGGTGTTTCGTTTAGGGAAGGATGACGTGACGGCCCTTATTCGCCCGATGATGAGGGGAAAAATGGGGGAAAAAAAGGAACAATAAAATCGAGGAAAAAAATGAAGAGATAGCAGCTTGTAACGATTCGTTTTGGCAGATACATTTTCAAGGAGAAGAGTGGGTTTGGTTGGAACTGAACGGAAGTGTTGATCGGGGCGTAATGGAAAGAGCATCCCCGCCCGCTATCCGCTACTTCTGCAACCCCCTTAAACACCCCCAGAACCACCCCCTTCCCACCCCTTTCACAGCCCTTAACACCCCTATAGACCCCTCCAGTAAACCCCTCCGATCTTCACAAGCCCTGCCAATAACGAAAGAATATTAATCGTGTTAGGGAAAGTAACTTATCGTCAGAGGATTTCGTTGAATGGGGTCGAACACGCATCTTGTAAACATCCCGAGGTCTAATGAAAAATGGAAAAAAGTAGAGATTTTGTTGTATCCTCTATTTCTCACTATCACACTATTCCTCTGTCTTTTATTTTTGTCTATCCCTTGAAGCCTTCAGCATTACCATCGCTGTAATGGTTTGGATCCGGATTTTAAAAACGCGAAGAGCCGATTAATCAAAGGGTAGTGCTTTTGTGGGCGACCCGGTTTTAGTTGGATGACTAGTAAAAGGGTGGGGTGGGGAGCGGGGATTACGCGGGGGTGGGGGATGATTGGCGGTGAGGGGTGGAAATAGGGTTTCACCTTTATATACAACGATCTCCCCTGATGAAGGATGGAAGCAGTGATAAGGGCAAAGGGCTACGGGCTGAGAGAAAAAAAGGATAGGGGTCAGTCAAAAGTAGTCAGTATACGGCCTTCCCTTCATGAATGTGAAAAATCAAAAGGGAACCCTCGAGCTTCTATATTGATTCTCATGCACCATTGATTAGGAACATCCATCCACCAAATTCTGTCAAATAAACAACTAGGTAATGAGAATTTGAAAAGAAATCACTCATGTAAAGAAATTAATACTGTACTAAAGGAAGCAAACTAAGTTAATATAAGCGTGGAAAACGCATACCTGCGGTACCTATTGCTTAAAACATAAATAAATAAATAAAAAGTTCAAATTCGGAAATAATTTTTGATTCTCAATTGCAATCAATATATCATGTATCATGTTTTCTCACTGATAATTTTACTCAATACCAAAGTTAGGAGATAAATTAGCTCACATACTCACTCAGCAGATAGCAGTGCGTCCTCACTTTGTCAATCGTACACAGTAGGCCAATAGAAGCTCCATATCAAATTTCAGCCTTCTAGGTTTATTAGGAGACAAATGAGCTACCGAGCTCGCTCAGCTGGTCTTGGAGGTTCCTCAATTCACACATAGCAGGCCTACAGAGGCTCCATACCGAATTTCAGCTTCTTAGGTCTATTAGGAGAGAAATGAGCTCTCAAGCCAAAGGGGACATTGTATTGAAATAGATTTGAGACAAATAGGCTAGGCTCCAATCGTTAAATTCGCTTTAAGGACGTCCCTCCGAAGGTAGGAAATATTAGCAAGGCTTCGTATATTATCGGAAGGACGCCCTATTGAAATTGATGACCGTGACGCATTTTTATGTGTTGTATTCATGTAATCGCCGACAGACGAATACGATTACACGAATACGAATATAATCGAAGTTGACTCAGAATCAACGAATAATTATCGCGATTACAGTCGTATTCGTATTCGACGGTAATATTATGCCCAACACTGAGGCAAGTCATATCTACGTCGAAAAGGCATGAATATAATGGCGTAAAATTACGTAATTGATCCATATGGTAGAACTGCACCACTTTATGTAAAGCAAGTGACGCCTTTTGTAACTATTTCAGAGGGGAGGGAGGAGGGTCGTAAGCCAAAGCAAATTGCTGTCTTGAAATTTTCTTTGTTCCCACAGCTGAAAACGAATTTTAGGCGCTCTCTGTCAAGGCTTCCCGAAATCCGTATAAAAGATGCGAACAGCAGAACTGACTGGTTGAGAATGAAAAGAAGAAAAACTCGGATCCTCGCTCAATGCGAACGCTAACAATTGGCTTTGAGAGGAGGTGTTTGCGCCCGAGATTATTTCGAAGGGATTTGTTCTGAACGGATGTGAAGGCGGAATAAAGAAATGTTGTGAAGGCAAAGAGCCTGAAACCTTTGTTGAACTGCGAGAGGGGGAGAGTCGGTCCGTGGAAGTTTATGCATTTTTTTCTCTTCCCCCACCCCCCTCGCCACCCAGTCCACCTTCGGTCGCCTGCTATGAAGATCTAATCGGTTTTTGCTCTAAAGGTGTGACAATGACTCTAGAAAAGGTCAGGTCATAATGGATTCAGGGGAGAGGACGACCGCTGCCTTCGGGGCTTGTAGCGTGAGGCTCCAAGACTACCAGGTTGAGTGAGGGAATACATCATATTGCAGGATCTGTAGGGAACATAATTGGCGATAAAATTATGGAATCCCATTTCAATCCAATACGTATGCCATACTGGAAATAACATACCCAATTTCCGCATAGATTTGCAGCGTCGGATACATTTCAACTATCAGGCTATCATAAGTATCAAGTATCTTTGCCTTCAACGATCAATCACATCAAAATGTAACTCGATTCCTTTGGAAAAGAACACATGCCTTTGCAATACATTTATTTATACACATATACAAACTCGATAAACTCTATAATTCGTTTCAGAATGCCTCAAAAAGGATTTCAATGATTAACACATTGCAATAGCTTAATTTTCTACGTAAATTCCCTGAAGGACGCCAAAAAGACGCTCCGCGCATGAAAGGTGCCAAGCCACAAAATGTATAATATCATCCAATAGGCCAAGTCAGTAGTCGGATCGCCAACTCATAGTACCTACAGTGCATTTATTCCCTCAATCGTTGACTGGTAGGAGTGGGTGGGTAAAGATCAGGTAAAACGAGAAATTATGGGGAAGAGGGGGAATAATAATAATGACCAGAAAGTCCGAAGACATGCTTTCTGACGCCACGTTTTAGCATGATATAAATCCATCTGCCGTTACATAATTGGCATCAGGAGACTCAAGGCATACCCCTCCTAGGGTACGCAAAGAAAATTAATTATTGAGCCGGCAGGATGACGTTGGGAGGGGGCCAATGTTTACCGAAGTTCTACTTTATTACTTATTTCGACACCTCACCACATTGCAGTGGCGTCTAGTCGGTTTTTTGAAGGCTTGGCAATGCAAAATTAGTGTCTTGTTTTAGATTGCTCAACATTTTTGTAACCTCCCCACAAGTCCTCGACAAATATTGTCGTTTCCTATCAGCACAGACCGCATAGGTCAAACTCTGTCGCATGATCGATCCAACAAAAGGGAACACGGAAAAAGAGAGGCATTAAAATGTTATTTAAATGTCAAATCTTCAACTCTCGTGTCTACGTAAGTTTGAAAATCTTGTTTTTTTTTTTAAGGATCTCAAAAATAACAAAATTGCGCATTGCGCACGTGCTAAAACGTGCGCAATTGACATAACTTCGTTATTTTAAATGAAAATCCCAAATTTGAATTCTACGTGAAATTTCATGAAAAAATTACCCATTAGTCGCTATTTTAAGTGCGCACAAACGGGCGCAATTCCGCTTTAAAAGTGCAATAAATGTGAAATGCTTAGTTTTTGAAGGTACTCAATTGCCACATGTAATACATGACTTTGGAGTATTTTTTCCTGATGAACCTCGTAGAGATGTTCATTTATTGATATTTCCAACACCAACTTCAGAAAACGCCAAAAAACCAACATTTTATTACGCCATGTGCTTTGTGAAGATGTGTAAGAAAAGTGCGATTCTGGTAAGTTTTTCAGTGTTTTCCCAAGTCGGTGTCGCCAAATTGATATCAATAAATGAACATCATTACAAGGTTCATCACAAAAAAATACACAAAAATCATGTATTAAGTACATGTTGAAATGAGTACCTTCAAAAACTCAGTATTCAGGGTTTTTAAAAAATCGAGTGATGAATCATTTCTTCATGAAATTTCACGTAGAATTCAAATCAGCAATGAAATACTGGAGTGTCCATTTAAAATCACGAAGTTGTTGTCAATTGCACACGTTTGTGTATTCGCGCAATGCTCACTTTTGTGATTTTTGAGATCCTTACAAAAATTCATTAGGTAAGATTGGAAAAAAGTACCCACAAAATGATTTTAGCAGGAGGAGGAACGTTTTTGGGGACAGCCTGTATTACACGTAAAATCATAGTTGACGGGTGAGAAGGCGACTACACAGCTGTATTCTCCACGTACACCCTTCACCATCGGCACTCATTGGATTCATAGCTGTGCCAAAATACATGTTAAAAGTTTGTGACTTGCAGTTCAGCAGCACACATACCTGTGACTGTCGTATAACAATTCTGCAGAATGGTAAGAATGGGTCGAAAAGTGAATTAGAATTGTTTGTGATTGTTGAATTTACTCTTTGTTTATTGATATTTATTAAAAATTGTTATATTTATTATGGGTTAGCATGTTTAATTATTATTCGCTACACTGTAACAAGCTAGTGGATTCATTTGCCGAATCCATGATCTGGAAGCTCTGGGGAGCCCACACAGGGAAAGAATAAATTCAAGCCATCTATATTTGCTTATTATCTCAGCTGATATTCTTAGTGCCCTCCCCGCCCCACCTTCTTCATCGGTTTTGGACGGGCCATCATCAAGATTCTTTTCTCCATATTGCCTGTTCTTCTTCGCCTTTGCCTCGCTTCCTATCAATTTATTATACATCACCAGAATTTCCGCTTGTTCCTTTCGGATTTTCTCCAAGCTATTGCTGTGAGCACAGGGCGTCCTTCTATATTACCTATTTTCGGTAGGTACCTCTGGACCATATCCTTCGGCGGAACATTTTATCTTTATTTCAAAAATTACGCTGGCCGGTTTCCAGCTGTTGTTCGACGGAGCACCGGGACATCAACGTTGATTGAGCTGTGCAACCACGTGAAAATTCAAAGGGGGTGCCTACCTATTCAAAACTGGCCATTATGTAGGTGAATTTATATACTTTTGTTCTCCTATTTTCTATTGATTTTGTTATCCTTGTAATGAACTTAGACTCCCCCGGAGGTGCTGTGGGGGCCTAAATCTACACTCATAGACAGAGAGGGAGGTGACAGTACCATAAGAGATTCAACTCGTACTAATAGCATATATGCTACTTTCGGAAAAGATTGGTTTTCCAGTTCTAGGATCACCCATCCATCGCCAAACGCGGCCTTTCAAGAACACGAGAACAGGCGTGCGACGCCCGTTGGGAAACAACGGAGCGACGGCAGCGCATTCCCTTGGATCTCGCGGGAACTGTCACATGCTGTATGTCATAGTACTTTAAATATTATATTCTTTCGGTAGGATAAGGTCTTCATGGACTTTTATTCATTACACCGACTTATTGCATTTCATTCTAATGATCCTTCGAGATACCTGTAGTTAGTACCACATTGTAGGTACTTTTGGGTAATATCAAAAAACCTGTTTTGCAAACAAGAATTGCCTTTATCTCTACCAAGGAAGGTTGGAGTGTTTCTCTCTGCATGCTACTGTATTTGAAATATATACTTTGAAATTATCTTCTAAAATGGATTCTGTATTACATTTTCCCAATAAAAATTTTCTAAGTAACAATTTGCATTCTAAACGCTGCAGATTATTTCACTTGAGTAACTACCAATCCAAACCCCAGTTGTTATTGAAGATCACGATGATAAAATAAAACTCTTCAAATGATTAGACAAAGGTTTCTTATTTCTGTATTGTATACCTCTTCAATGCAGAACCCGCATGCAGAAGCCGCTCGTTAGCAACGATCCTAACAGTGTCTACAGGTCATTAATAAAACTAATGGCGGGTTTAGCTATACCGAGTATAGCGCAATACCCTAGATAAAGAATGTGAGTCGTTTATCTATGCCGAATTACCTGCCGGATAAAATTATCCCTCAGATAAAATCTATCTGGCAGATGGCGCCGTTAGCTTCCTCATTGGTGTCCGTAGGCGACAAAATAAGGGCAATTTACACATGGAGCTACCACAGAGTCGAGTAGGAGCTACATTTTCTTCAAGGACCGACTATTAAAAAAAACCGGGTTTGACGTTATTTCCACAACAGTGTCCATCATGTTATCAAGCTCGGCAAACGATAAACCACCATATTTTTGCCGTTTGTTCTCTTCATTTCTAGAGAGAGAAATACATATACGAATAGCGTTATTGCAACCTGAATTATTATGATCAATAAGTTGTGGACTTGTGACATTAAGTCACATTAATGTCACTAGTCCCCAAACTGAGGCTACCCTCAGTGATTGACAGTCCAGTCAAAATGGATGCTTTCTTGTCATTCGTTCTTTATTTTTGATATTTATATAAATACATAGCAACTCACAAGCTACTAGTTTACCATTAGAAACATATTGTACCTATGGTATTGAGAAAACATTGTCCTAATTCTGTGATGAAACATCTGGTGAAATTTTCAACTTTGTCATTATGAATACTCGTATCAATTTTATATTTACATTAGTAAAACTAAGTGCCCAATTTGTTTATAAAACGTTGAAATAAATGTTTTGTTGATATGCCGAATAATTTTTATCGGAACAACTGCTGTTTCAATCAAAGAGTGTCAATCACAGGTGCAACCAAAAATTTGGCTGTCAAATACTGGGTCAAAAATTGATTTCGAAAAAACGAATTTATGATGTTTTGTGCTTTGAATTAGTGATTTTTTCGATACTGAGCAGGTTGAGGACATCCTGATGCACCAATATAAGTCAGATTCAAGTTTGAACAAATGAAAAAATATAATTTGATTGCTTGTCAAACTCAAAATTTCTCTTAAGGTGTCAAACTCTGGCCGCTCCACCCAAAATGTGTTCATAAGATCATTGCACAGACTGGGCCATTTCGAATTCAGATGTATGTTGAATTCCTCTGCTATGAGTCAGATCCGCACTTTGTGGAAGTCAACCGGGACTATCGGGTTCCCACCCCTCGAAAATAAAACCCGCCGGGATAGGGGGGGGGGCTCAATGTTTGGCGGAAACATCGGGTCCGAAGAGCCGCGACCCGATTTCAGGCCAATCACCCTGTTTTTCAAAGAAAACAAGAAAAATGTAGTAAACGTAACGACTGAGGGCGTCCCACCGCAGGTCGCGTTCTATTCCGATTCACGACGAGTCGTAAACAGAAAGAAGCTGTGATCGGAAGGGAGGGAACGGGCGGTTACGTGTCCCCCCCCCCCCCCCCCCGCGCTCTCCCAACGCTGTCCCACGTGTCCCCTGTCCACGTGTCCCTACAGGGTAGAAGCAAGGCCTACCCGCTAAGGCCTGCTGAACTGCTTGATAGTCATATCCCCTGTGTATGCCTCCCTCGACTTTACTTTTAAGTTCTTTTTAACAAGCATTGGTACCATAAACGACCAAAAATTGTTTTTCTCTCCCGAAAGTGACAACAATTTCTTCCGCTAATTGGTAAACTCGGAAGCAATATATCCAAAGTCAATCATTATAGTAAACGATAAATTAGTTGGGCAAAGAGATGAGAACCACGTTTTATAACATGTTTCGAAAGTAAAAAAGATGGGGAAAAAAAAAGTTTTATATTGGATTTGAACCCAAGACTCTCCGCTTCAAAGGCAAGCGCTCTTCGGATCTTAGCAGATGCAACTAAACAACGTCTACTTTGCTGCGGAGCAGGGGATGACACCACAATTTTGAGCAACATCTAACATCGAGTAAACCACGATATTGTGTGTTGTAACAATAATATCGGACATTAAAATAATTATAGGCTTAATAATATCGGAACTCTCAACATCGAACAGAGAAACAGCCAAAATATCTTTAGATTGTGAGCCTACCAGTTCACCACACTCACATGTATATAATTCACTCCTAGACACTGACCAGTGACAAGAAACTGTCTCATGCCGTTCCACAAATTGAACAGATAGGTACGCTAGCGGTAATAGTGACTTATTCAAAAATATGTTCATTATCGGGTTCTCCCGATTCTCCCCTGTGGTATCCAGCATCCTATTTTGGGGGTCTCCATTTCAAATTTCGGTATCCTTGGTCGATCAAGGAAGGAATCTGATTCGCGGGTCCCATCTTCGTTAGGTACCTCTTTGCGTGGTGGTCGAACGCAACAATGACTTTGTCATTTATATGCCTACATACACCTTAGCACCTAACTAGAGAAAATTAATGCAACCAACGAAAACATCACTTTTTAATATACTCTAATATACTCGTAAGATATCATTGTATGTGAATTGTAACGAGGGAGCAACATCTTGAAGAAATTGTGAAAATATGATTAAATAGTAATTGTCTTCACAGTAGAAGCAGAGTGTTTGAGACTGTCATTTTTGAGGATGCCCAGAGGTTACTTCTAATCGATGAACAAGAATGTTCTTTTCATTACGGGAGTACTGGTATGAGGGTGGAAGTTAGGCGGCTTTTTCCTTTTTATGTTTATTCACAACTAGTTTCGCCTATAAGAGGCCTCTTCAGGTGAAATATAACGCTGTATTTTGTCAATTTTTTTCAGAATATTTAATTCATATGGGCCTGAGAAGAGTCAATCTTGGGGAGATTCATGAAATCCTGTATGTCAGCTAATTTCTCTATAATGTATAAGTATTTTTACAAATTTGTAAGTGATTTGTGTGGGTTATGGATTTTAAAATAGAGGAAAAAGTGAATTTCATGGGGGAAAATACTTTTCACTGCAGAACTGATAACACTTCTACCCTCATACCAGTACTCCCGTGAGAAATGAAGGCTACCAACACGAATACCTATTATTTTTATTGTTCTATGATATGCGATATATAAAGCAATGCTATAAACCATATCTTGTGCATTTAGTTCTGCCCTTCCTGGGGGTATAACTAAAAATCCCTTAAAACCCAAGTCTGAAGTTGCTCCAGATTTTAGCTAGAGCTAAGAAAAAAGTTCCAGTCATGCAGTACACTCATCTTGTGAGTCAGACTAAAGAGTGAGCTGGCTTTATAGGAGGGGACCTTGCTTTAGCCCCGCTCACCTCCTCATTGGCTTCGAGCCGAGCTGTGCTAGCTGACCAATAAGCACGTTGAAACTTCACGTGGGGCAAATTTGATGAATCAAATCAAAATAATTTCAACAATATGGTTTAGTTTCTTGATCGCTAGGTGATAATTAGCACAGGTTTAGGATCTTGAGAGTCGGTCAGGATAATAAAATTCAGGTCTTCAAATCCTACGTTTCGATGTATTTATACATCATCATCAGGGCTACAACAGGATGAGATTCCAAAAGACTATTAATTGAACAGCTGTTGTTTGACACGTTACATGATGACAAATAGAAAAATTAATAGTAAATATTGTAGAAACCTGCCAGAATTCTACAAGGTATGTATATATTCTTGTACATGTATATTCTTGTGTATGTATATTTTTCTATTTGTCACTATGTAACGTGTCAAGTAACAGCTGTTCAATTATTAGACTTTTGGAATCTCATCTTGTTATAGCCCTGATGATGATGTATAAATACATCGAAAGGTTGGCTTTGAAGACCTGAATTTTACTATCCTGGCTGACTCTCAAGATCCTAGAACTGTGGAAAATAATTTTACTGTTGAGAATCATAGATTATTGTTAGAAGAGTGGTTGTGCTTCTCCTTTGGCAAGTACTGGTTAGTGGCTACTTGCGTAGGTGTTTTCAGTTTCTAACAAACTTTAGAAGGCCAATATAATAACTACACGATTCCCCTGACCAAACAGCTTGCTAAGAACTACTTTACATTTCTATCTTTGTTTAGTGAAAGACTGGATGTTTGGGAGAGAGGGTGATGGGGGAGGGGGGTGGATTCGAGTGCGGGAGATTCCACTCCAGAGCCTTGCTATGCCCCTGCAACTTTTCCATTGCTTGATGGCAGGTACTTTTATAATTCGTGAAGCTAGAAGTTATATCAGATGGTGACTCGTGGTGACCAAGACCATATCCGGAACCTTCATAATAACCGCGTTTAGTGCCTCGCACGGTTATGACCGCGGGAAACGAACCAAACATTTTAATGTTTTTCGTCCGAAACTTGTTCCCAACATCTAACGAGAGGAACGGCGCCCGAGGGTCCCCAAACCTCTTTTCGGCCCTCCGAGTCGTAAACGCGAAATGTTCCTTACGGGAGAAACCAAAAACGAGAAAATAACCGCAAAAAGGTCAAAAAATATATCTTTAGAGGAAGCGAGCCGTTCCATTCCTACCGTTTCTAACCCTAGAACAATGGGCAATTCATGAATGTTACATGGACGCGGTTTCTAAGAAACCGAACCCCAAGGTTTATAAGGAGGAGATTCAATTCACCGCAAAAACTTCCTTTTTTTCGGGTGCCAAAAAGCCCGGAGAGAGCAGTCCGTTTTCAAAGGAGGAACAATAGACAGGGAAAAAGACCCCTTTCGGGAAGGGGTGCGGGGGATAGGTAATATCTTCGAAACCCTCGGACTTGTTAGTGGAGCTGGGTGCGCGATTAAAAGGAAACCAAACGCGTCTAATTCGGTGATGAATGAGGTCTTACCATTAACATGCCTTTCTGGCCAAGCTGCTGGCTACGGCTCTCGGAGTTTCAATTACAGGCTAAGACAATAAACCACGTGGTCGGAACGGGGGTCACCCGAAGATTAGGGAGGACGCGTTGGCATCGATTACCTTGGGATTGAGCTTCTTGGTAGTTCCGAGATTCATTAGCCACTCCGTAAAACGCTCTGATGATGTGCGGTGGATTTCGCTTTCGAGCCAGACCAGGTTGAGCGAGGAGTTCCATAAATTTCGTATTTCGGCCGCACAAATTATGACCAATAGTTTAACATCATTGTAACAGGTTCGCATGTTAAATTGCTCATATTTTTGGACCTAAGTGAAAAACGACTCCGAAGATGACCGCCCAAATCGATGCATTTTATGGAATCAGGTCAGTCCTTAGATACTGTTTCGTGATTCTCTATTTCTATTAAATCAACGAACGTACCATCAATATATCTCATCCTCATGCATTTGGTGTTGTTTGACAGTTAGCATTTTCGTAGTTTGTAGTAAAGTGGCTTAGGGATAAGTTAATAACAATTTATCCATCAAGAACGATTAACCACATCAACAGCAAACATCGAAAAGGTAAACTAAACGTAACAAACATAAACGTTAAATTCATAGATATTCTGTAATGCCTACTATGGTATCGCAACGCCATCTAACTTCCTCAGGCCACTGTCAGTTAAATTGGCACAAGGGCACCTGTCCTCTGATCCATTACTTCTAAGTTTACATCTAACTCTTATTGATCCTGTCCACATATCATGCATTTACTTTTCGACGAGAATTCAGCAGATGACTGGTGGGAGTGCCTTCAATCATTTCTCGGAATCTTCTGCCAACTAGTACACTTCAAAAACTTTTCCTATTCCCTATGGAGGATACCATCACACCCAACCAATTGAGGAGTAAAAGAGTTTCCAAGGTTTCAGCAGCATCATTAAATTTATTCGGCGTTCGGAGTTCTTAGCAACAGTGCCCCATCAGTCGAAAGAACTTAAGGGAAAGTCGATCGCATTCACGACCCTGGTATCGATGTACACCTTCCTCCCCTGATTACACACTCCTTAGGCCTTGATATCAGCCACCAATCTATAGAGTTTTCTGAGTCGTCCGCGTAGAATAGTACCGCTGTCTGCCATTGTGAAATTTGGTGGCTCTGTATGATCCTGTGAAGGGTTGCGTTCGGTTTTTAAGGCCTAACTATTTATATTGTAATATAATAATAATATTATTATTATTACAGTACAGTTATGGAGCAGCCTTTTCCATCATTCCAATGCAGTGATTATGCTGATGGTTTTCTTCTCATGTTGTATTTCACTGTGTGCCTGTGCCACAGCCATCATGCTGATCCAATTCTAGAACTCTTCCAGTATCAGTGACTCTGTGGCCAGTAGCGAAACAGGCCTCTGTGAAAAATGTAGATGATCCCTATTTTCACAGGAAACTCTAATCCCAACACTCCTAGCTTCGATGAGTAGCTTGAGAGCTCAGCTTCATGATCTGTAACCCTTTCCTCCAACAATCGCAGAGATGGAAAGCTGATAGATGCAGTCTTGCATAACTTGAATTCTTCCATGAATCTCTCATTCAATTTTCTTCGTTCAAAGCTACTATTTGAAAGAAATCTTGGGTTTTCTGATTCGATCTGAACATCTTCGTAGTTCTTGGCCAACGAACATAATTTCTGACGTAGACGTATGCAAATAATACAATTTTTAATGATCCCTTCCCATTTTCGGTACTCACCCAAAAGCTATGTAAATAATCGGTAAATAATGTAAATAATAGGTACATAATGGAACATCATCTACCGAGTGTTTCTTATAGGATGGATATGCATTTTTGTCTTCGTTATTCGAAGGGTTAGAAAAACACTTCAAGCGGTAACCCCTTTCATTTGTTACGGGGAATTCAAATATCACATTCGCGCGCTTCGCGCAAGCGCGGAAATGCTCATCAACTTTGTTTTTTCAAATGAGAACTCCCATTTTTATTGCAGGATCGAGTTCTAAGTATAATTTCAAGAAGAAATGACCCATCACTTGATTATTTAAGTGTGCGCAAACAGGAGCCATTCTGATCTAAAAGTGCAAAAATTGCGAAATACTGAGTTTTTGAAGATATTCAATTGCCACATGTAATACACGAGTTTGGGGTATTTTTCATGTTGAATCTCGTAATGATTTTCATTTATTATTATTATTATTGCTTTTTTTTTTTTTTTTTTTTTTTTTTTTTAAACCGCATTTATTTAGATAGGTATTGCAATACAAAAAAAAAGGAACCCATAAAAACAAGTTTTTAATGTAACTCTTTCTTTTTCTCATGTTCTCGGTTAATTTTATTGATGTTTCAATATTTGGTAGTTTCTTGGCAACAGTAAATTGAAACAAAATCACATTGTTTCAAAATCACATCGATAATAACTTAAATTAAATTGACAAGGAAAATCATTTAATATTTTATTGACTCTGGATTCGTTGTCATTTTATGCAGACGTTCAATAGTATATAGAATATATAATATATAATATAAATATAATAAATATATATATATATATATATATAATATATATATATATATATATGTATATATATATATATATATATATATATATATATATATATATATATATATATATATTGTTTTTTAAAAACACTTGTAAGGTTTCCCATATTAAATTTCAAATTTTCGAAAATTTATAGTATAGTAACTAACTTTTTCTTCGCGAAAATTTGATAAATTAAAATGTACGCCAGCATGAACTCGTGTGCAAAATTTCAGATCGGAAGTGGGTTAAAAATCGATCTGAAATTTTGTCTCAAGAAAGAAAGCAAGAGCTCAAGAAGAGAATCGAAGTTAAAAGAAAAGAGTTTAAAAAAAGTTAAACAAATCAGGAAATGCTACTCCCCACTACTGATCGTAGACTTGTGCTGTGGGGAGGAGTAATACATAATCAGCACACTCATACAATACCTTATTTAATAATCATCTTGTAAGTAAATATAGGTAAATTAGCATCGATAGGTATACATCAGGTAAATCAGAATACATAGGAATTATTCAGTAACCATTTTAAAGTTTTAATATTATCTAATGGGTCTCAGATTGCCTCATTATTATATGTTTTTTCAGTTCTTTTTTGAACTTTTCAATTTTAGAAATAGAGCGGAGCTCATGGGGTTAATATTTGCAACACGAACTTGGGGAAAAAACCGAAAAAACTACATTTTAGTAAGCTTTGTGCCTTGTGGAATTGACTAAGATAAGGGCATAGGTATCTGGCCGATTTGTCGATATTTTCCCAAGTTGGTGTTGCAAATATTAATAGATGAACATCATTACGAGGGACAGCACAAAAAATACCCCAAAATCATGCATTACATGTGGCTATTGAATATCTTCAAAAACACAGTATTTCATAATTTTTACACTTTTAGAGCGGAATTGCGCCCATTTGAGCACACTTAAATATTGATAAGTCATTTCTTCATGAAATTTCACGTGAAATTCTAATCTGCAATAAATATGGAAGTTCTCATTCGAAAAAAAAAAAAAAAACAATGTTCATGTGCGGATCACGTGACCTTTGAAATCTCCTTAAAAAATTAAGTGGGGGTGACCACTTGTTTTTCTAACTCTTCAAATAACGGAGATAAAAATACACATCCATCCTTTTAGAAACACCCGGTATACGGAATTCTATAATTTTCCAGCCCATGATTGATATGTCAACAGTTCTCATCATCTCATCATCGTACTTGTCATCTCAACAGTTCTTTAAGCCTAAACGTTCTTTCATGTATGGCCACAAAATGGATGGAAAGATTGTAAATGTGGTATTTGGTTCAGAGGGTTGCTGAATCCTGAATCCCGTTTTCGCCAATTGATTTTTTCCGTAATTTACCTATCATATTGCACCCTTTTGAATATCATCTACTTACCTATCATATTACATCCCGATGGTGGTAAGCATATAGTATGAGATTTAATACCATTGTAATCTCTACCACAACCGTGCCAATATGACAGTGCTACAAATTTGAAACCACAGATAATTTTCATAATCATGAATTTCCTTACGTTTTACTCAATATATTTGATATGTACAGAATCATGTGAGTCGCACAATCAACCTAAATGTGAATCGTATCACTAGGAAAGTTTTTACAATGCAAATGAATAAGAGCGTTGCAATCGTATATTTAAACCCTACAATGGCTCATGTGCGCAATTTATATCCTTGTTTAGACGATAAATATTAATTAATATTCGCCAGTCAGGCTCAAACCGTTGGATTTTATGAGGGCATTGGGATCCTCATTATTATTTCTCGCCTATGCAAATCCTACCCCAAACAACACGTTCGTTCTCTTTGAATTACGATTATTGTCACCGAACATAGCGCCTAATGTCGTACATCAGGCTCGGAATTCTCGTTACTTTAATTACTTGGTCTATTTGCAAAAACCGCTCTTGCTTAAAACCCCTCAAGCGAAACACGAATCCACCGCAACACAAAGAAGTGATCACCATTAGAAAGTAAATTGGATGTTGCAGGAAAATAATATACGTACAACTTGAACTCAATAAATTTATACCGGTTGATTTTTACCACCTATATCTCTCGCTTCAGTTCGAGTCGTAAAGTATATTTAAATAGCTTTAATAACCGCATTTTTCGGGACAGAGGAGTCATTGCGACGCAAGGAAACGATAATTGAACGCGTTACGTGCGCGGAGAAATTTATGTTCTAAGACAGCGTTCCGGAATTTAATTTCGGGCAACAGTTGAAAAAGCTGAGACTTGGCAAAGGGCGAACCTCAGGGGGAGATGTTGGGGTCCCCCCGGGTCTTGCTTATTTTTCGAAGCCATTCATCATCCGAACCGGGCGGCGTGGGGCGTCTAGTTCGCTTGAAATATTGTGACTCCCGGACCCTTTCGAGGGGAAGCACATAGGAAATAGAGGGAACTAAATAGGATAATGAGACGAGGCCGCGGTAACAGGTTACACTTTTTATTTTGGGGGTTGTGTGGCTGGCAACGTTCATATTTGCTTCGATGATGGTGGTGAGACGGAGCATGGCCACCTTTCTAAGTGTTGGATTTTTGAATTTTTGATGTGGGAATCGGATTGACCTTGAAGGCCTTCACTGCAAAATTCCAAATGGTTCGGTAAAGTTACGTAACCTCAACCATAAGGGTCATTTGCGGCATTGAACAAGGTGTTCAAGGGGACACTGGAAGTGGCACCATTTTAAGTGTCATCATGGACTTCACTGGCAAATCGGAGGAGGAAAAAATAAGGGGGTTCAGTGATGACCACTGTTTAGCCCCTAGAGCGGATAAAAAAACCTCAAAAATAAAATATTACAACTGAGACTAGATCTAGAATATACTAATAACTAAATATATAATAAGATTTGTTGGGGTCTTGAGGTTCAGTCATAAAGTGTACCACTATTTTTCTAGGCCAACGTTTCGGTATATTTTTATACCATCCTCAGGGCTACAAAGAAATGCACCAGAGAGAGTCAGACAATTATAGGCAAGAATAACAAGGAATAAAATGTACATATGTACCTAATTATTATAGAAGTGTCTAGCTATGTATATTAATGGACCAACATAATTTTAATCTATTTTCTCAATAAGTATTATATATATACATATATGTAGGGGACTATATGTTGACTATGTAATTGAAATGATAAAGTCATCATACCTTAGATAGGGGGTGGGTTAAACCTCAATTACATCTAGGTGCTGGATACATCTTGAACTTGACTTTCAAACTTATTGTAGATCAATTGCCGAAAACTTTTATTAAACCTGAATTAAGTATAATGAACATTTGAATTGTAATGAAGAGAAAATCGTGTGTAAATCAATATCAGATAACGAATGTGTAACGGTCAACTGTTGGTTTGTGCTTTGGTGGGTGGTGGTGGACACAGAACCTTCTGTGTTCAGGCATTTGATTTTACATTCAAAAATATTATGAATGATAGTTATAATTTCTTAAAAGTAGAATAATTATGGGAAACAAAAAGAAAATATATATATTATTAGAAAGGTTTAACTTGTTCCTTAAAGTCGAGCTGTAGGTACATTGGCGAGGGTGCGTGACTATAGTGTTGAAAAACAGGAATTGTGTAGGTAGATACCTACCTAATTCTCTTTTTTTTTCCCCTTGTATCACAAAATTGTAACTTCAGTCTATTATATTGCTGATAACGATAGTACTTATGTGCTTATTATGATTGGGTAGGTACTTATAGCACCAGTGGGCTACTGCTAGGTACATAATTGTTATATGTTCCTATTTCTCATAATACAATTCAATTTAAATCTTATTCTCTATCACAAAAATATCACATGTAAATACCACTAATACTAATTAATTTATACAATATTTACAAAAATTGGCACAATTACTGAGTAAGTTGCACAGTACTAGCGAATTACCTTATTATAGTTAGGTAGACTTAATGAGATTGAGTAAGTCTCTCATTACATTGCACATTAACTAAAGATTGTTCGGAGTTTAAAAGCAAGTATGATGTTTCTCCAAATTGCACGCATTATCATATAGATATCCGATCGATGCTTGCTAAGTCTATTTTTTAGATATTGTTTAGGTAGACACATAAACAACTTCCTGTAACAAAGTGGAAGAACGTTTCTAGAGTCTAAATTTTGTGCTGATTGAGATGTGGAGTTTTGTTGTGGTGGGGATGAGTGGGGGTGAGTTGTGTGTGGATCAGGTGGAACCTGGGTTGGTTCCATAGGCAGATCATTTCCTACAGTGACAGGTTCAAGTGGTAGGTACTCTAGAGGGTTTAGAATTATAGTGAACTAAGGAATCTATTAATGTAGATTCAGTCTCTACACGAATATACCGATTGATTTTATGAATTCCAGATTCATGAAAAACCAAGTTCACACAAAACTCGACAGAGATGATTTATACAATATTTACAAAAATTGGCTCCACAATTAATGAGTAAGTTGCACATTACTAGCGAAGACTTAATGAGATTGTGCCAATTTTTTCAATCAGCACAAAACTTAGACTCTAGAAACGTTCTTCCACTTTGTTACAGGGGAGTTGTTTATGTGAAAGGTTTATCTGAACAAATCTCAAAAAACTATCAGGCAAAGTACCTTGTAAATAGCACATGGGAATAAGCATACTCTAAATAACCTAGTATTTAGCCAATGAAAATCACAAATTCACAAAGATCTGAGAAGTAATACGATATATAGTTTATCCTGCAATCAATGTGAATCTAAATATATTATAGGCCAAAGTAAACAATATCTAAAAAATAGACTTAGCAAGCATCGAACGGATATCAATAATTATGATGATAGATGCGCTCTGCAAAACATGCATTGGAGAAACATCATACTTGGAACTTTGAAGATTGCCAAATTTTAAACTCAGAACAATCTTTAGGAAAAAGGAAAATTAAAGAAATGATATATATAGAAAAAACACCAAACACATGTAATGAGAGACAAGATACAGATCATTTGAGCAGAATTTATTTCAATCTCATTAAGTCTACCTAACTATAATAAGGTAATTCGCTAGTAATGTGCAACTTACTCAGTAATTGTGCCAATTTTTGTAAATATTGTATAAATTAATTAGTATTAGTGGTATTTACATGTGATATTTTTGTGATAGAGAATAAGATTTAAATTGAATTGTATTATGAGAAATAGGAACATATAACAATTATGTACCTAGCAGTAGCCCACTGGTGCTATAAGTACTTACCCAATGATAATAAGCACATAAGTACTATCGTTATCAGCAATACAATAGACTGAAGTTACGATTTTGTGATACAAGGGAAAAAAAAAAGAAAAAAAAGAGAAGTAGGTAGCCTACCTACACAATTCCTGTTTTTCAACACTATAGTCACGCCCCCTCGCCAATGTACCTACAACTCGACTTTAAGGAACAAGTTAAACCTTTCTAATAATATGTATTTTTTCTTTTTGTTTCCCATAATTATTCTACTTTTAAGAAATTATTACTATCATTCATAATACTTTTGAATGTAAAATCAAATGCCTGAACACAGAAGGTTCTGTGTCCACCACCACCCACCAAAGTACAAACCAACAGTTGACCGTTACACATTCGTTATCTGATATTGATTTACACACGGTTTTCTCTTCATTACAATTCAAATGTTCATTATACTTAATTCAGGTTTAATAAAAGTGTTCGGCAATTGATCTACAATAAGTTTGAAAGTCAAGTTCAAGATGTATTCAGCACCTAGATGTAATTGAGGTTTAACCCACCCTCAATCTAAGGTATGATGACTTTATCATTTCAATTACATAGTCAACATACAGTCCCCTACATATATGTATATATATAATACTTATTGAGAAAATAGATTAAAATTAGGTTGGATTAAGATTATGATGGTTATTATTCATGTAGAATGACTTCTGAAGCAGGTAGGTACTTAGGTGATTTATTTTATATAATGCATTTTTAGTTTTGGGTCAGATAGTATTAAATACTAGGAGGTGTAGAAGTCTTATTTAATTTAATTGATTTCTCTTCGGCAGGCGTCTTCACCTATGCAGATGTATTTAGATACATAATGTATTACACATTTAGTTTAATAATTATGGATAGTTGTTCTGCGTAGAAGCTCTATCCAATACAAAATAGTAATCCTTTGTGCAATAATTTGCAGTGTCTTACATCACTCACATTATATATTTATGAAAAAGCGTTAAACTTCAGGATTCGTTTCAGAATTTCTCAAAACGGATTTCAATAAAAAAAATTTTCGAAAAATTTGATTTCAAAATTTTTGGAGCCATTGCAATAGCTTTATTTTCTACGAAAATTCGCTAAATACGCAATGAAAGTAAAATAATGTCGAAATACGAACTACGCATTTATGAGTCCTTGAACTTTTTGAGAACGGTCGGTTGAGGTCCCTGTGGTGACATCAAGTACGCGCATAAGAAGAAAATGGGTGGTGGAGAAAGACGGAGATACAGTCATGAACGCGAGTGAGGGAGGCAGAAGAAGAATTCGGCACTGCCAGTGGTACCCTACACCAACTTTTTGTTCTATTTAGGTCTTTTTTTCATTTTTATTTTATTCTTTCCGAGGTGCTTCAGCCCACCACTGGTCCTTCTTTAGTACATAAACCAGAAGAAGTTGTTGTCCTTGAAATTAGTAAACTCTGGTGGCGAATCTTAGTAGAGTAGAAATCACGTTTTGGACTGCTTTTTTTGCGTTGGCTTTCAGATTTTTCACTGTGAAAAAACAGCTTTCATTCACTGAGAAAATATAGCAGGTATCATTTTAGTGAGTCTATAATTGTTGTGATCTTGGACAGGTTTCAATCATGGGCGGAGGGAGGAGGGGGGGGGGGGGGGGATACAAAGCGCCAGATTAAAAAATGGTCTACCAGAGTGGTGATGTAGGAGAGGAAAACACTGAAAATAATAATCTAAGCCAAGGTAACACTCAACTTTCATTAGACACCTCGGAATGTACCCCTTACTCATAAGTCACCAAGCTAATGTACGGTTTCGTTTCTTTGTACTTATGTACCTTACAGCCCTGAAGATGTTCTATAAATTGGACGAAACGTCGGCCTAGGTAACTGCTTATTCATTTGACCAACCCTCAAACATCAGAACAAGAATTTATATACTAAGTGTTCAAGAAAACAAATTGGCTATATATATATATATAAAACTCAACTTTCTTCACTTTACTTCATTTAATTTTAATTTTTGACCACATTTTCGGAATCAGCACTAAATTTACTATAAGAATAGTGTACTTGGGTTTTTGAAAAGTACCATCCAAAGGCCCTCACATCAGCTCAAACATTGACGATTTTGAAAAAATAATATTTCTGAAAATCTTTAAAACTTTACTACTCTTTTAAAAAGAATCCTGGAAACTTGCAAATCTCATGAAAACTGCTTCATCTGATATGCTTTCCAACTGTATTATCAATTTTACTTTTATTTTGTTATTTAGGGGAGAAAATAATGTTTTAATGTTAAAAAATGTGGGTTTTTCAATGAAATCGTTGGTTTTCTCGAAAGATGACCCTCCATGAACCAACGAGTATGGGGTCGGTTTCTATGTATTTTTTCTCGCTGGATCGAATGGAAACTCTTGCAGATCTCTCAACTACGTTATAATCGAGTTTTACACTTTAATTAACTAGTTTTACCCCATAACACACATACATTTAATCGTAACAAACAAACTAAACATTTGCGATTTTAACTGTAAAACTCGGTTATAATGGAGTTGGAGAGATCTACAAATGTTACCACTCGATATAGCGTGAAAAAATACATAGAAACCGACCCCATACTCGTAGGTTCATGGAGGGTCATCTTTCGAGAAAACCAACGATTTCATTGAAAAACCCACATTTTTTAACATTAAAACATCATTTTCTCCACTAAATAACAAAATAAAAGTAAACTTGATTATACCGTTGAAAAGAGTATTAGACGAAGCAGCTTTCATGAGATTTGCCTGTTTCCAGGATACTTTTTAAAAGAGTAGTAAAGTTTTAAAGATTTTCAGAAATATTATTTTTTCCAAAATCGTCAATGTTTGAGCTGATGTGAGGGCCTTTGGATGGTACTTTTCAAGAACCCATGTACACTATTCTTATAGTAAATTTAGTGCTGATTCCGTAAATGTGGTCAAAAATTAAAATTAAATGAATATATATATATATATATATATATATATATATATATATACCTTTTTTTTTCACCACTTCCCAACAATATGATTTCTTTTCAGAATGCCCCGAAATGGATTTCAATGATGAAAAGTTTCAAAAATTTTAATTTTGAAGTTTTAGGAGCCATTGCAATAGTTACATTTTTTACGAATATTCGCAAAATTTTATGGAAATAGGTTAAACTCTGGAATTAGTTCCAGAAAATCCAATTGTCCCAATTTTATCGTAAAGTTCACAGTTTATTTGAAGTGCAGAATGATTAGTACGTGCTGCTCAAATTAAGAGCTCCGAGTATTTTACCCCAGAACTAGAGTTGTGTTGAATGTTGTACTTGGAGGATGAAGAGCTTTGTTTATGCGTAAACGTGATTCTGCTACTTTTGGCGATATCATGAGGGAGTTTGGCCCTCTCTCTACACGCATGCAGGCTCTGTAAATCTTACCAGAGTTCCCTCTGCAAGCTGAGTTTATCGAATACAACATAGCTACTGAATCTACTCGACTGTTTTCTGTCTCACAATAATAAGTTATAGATTGGGATCTGAGCTGGAGGTGTCGTTGTATCTAACCGAAACTTATATTCACTTGCTATCCAACATGTTAGTTAATCAAACAACAACTAGAACAACACAAACAACAATTTAATACAAATACTCAACAACAACAATTATGAAATGGCGACAATTTAATTATGAAATGGTGACTGGTATAACTAATGGAAAGCCTTACAACATTTTGGAAAGAAAACATCAATACCAATTTCGAGGTAGGGTTTCCACACTCAAGAGGAAAAGTGGTTTTTTTTTTTTTTTTTTCATAATTAAGTCGTTGAAAACAGCAGAATGTTGGAAAATAATTACTGTAATAAATTGCTGATTCACGTTTTTGTTCAGAACAACAAGAAAATCTCCAAATAACTACTGGCGGTATAGTATATTAAGGATAGACAGGAATGAGGTCAATGGATGATAATTTTTTGTCAATTAAAGAGTGATTCATGAGCATTTAATCAATTTAATTGGATTCGTAGAGAATACACATTCAACATTAGCTATGTTTGACCCTTTTGATTTTTTGACTATCTGAAAACATTTCGGTTAAGCTGATTTTCGGTAGGTAAAAAAGGTTTATAAGTACCATTTCTACGTTCTGAGAAAGTCTAGCGAAGCCAGTCACCCTGTGTTAGTTCCCAACAAACCGAATGAGGTAAAAAGAAACTCAGGATTGTCCTTTTTTTTTTTTTTAATTTTTATTTAATTTTATAATTTTTTTTATAACGTTTTATCTAGATTTATGTTTGTATCTAATTGCTTCTTTTTCTAAAATAACATGCTCGCAAATATATCACATTTTATGAAGTTTTTTATCTACAATAAAGTGGCCTAACAACTCTACAGACGACAGAAAACTTTTATTCAAATTTCAAATTGTTCATTTACTAAATATATATACAGCCATGTACAATACTAGTTTGGCAAACACAAAAAAAAAAAAAAACCCATGTGCGATGGTGGGCCCCTAAGATCTTTACAACCCGTCCAGAAGTTCGTTGTCACACAAGTATTGCAGGCATTTGTTCCTAGTTTCTCCTATTAAGTTATATACTAACATAGAAAACTTGGAAGCATTGTGGAATTTAAATAATATACGTACCTGGTTGGAACCAAAAATTTATAAACGGACATTAAATTGTTCGTAGATTTAGGTTACCTTTATAATCTACAGGTTATCTTCAGGTTATCTTTTCATTCATTATCTTATAACAATTGTTGCAATATTTCAATGTTTTCTTTCGTCTAACTCTAGAACTGAGCTGGAGGATATCAATCTGGCGAGTGGAAGTAGTTTCACAAAATGGGATTGAAAATGGGGTGTGGTCGGGAGGAGGCAAACTTTGGGCCGCAGTTCTATTTTGTAACTTATCTCGGCATGTCTCGTTACAATGGTCGGCAATGCGATTGCAATGGTTTATTGAAAGCTTGGCAACGTGAAACTATAGCGTTTTGCTGGAACTTCTCCTGAAACCATCCCAACATGATACAGTAAGAATAAAATTATATCGCGGAATCATCTTTACATTGTACCTACATCTTACATTGGGAATTATTCCCGGAACCATGTCGAGCGCACGCGAACTAAGATTTTATGATTTGAGGTCGTCGATCTTTCTCACGACAAGAAACTCAACTTACGAAATCCTTATTTTCTTAAACAAAACTAACAATTCTGTAAGTTTCTTTTTCCTGTACTTATTGTCAGCACCAGGAGTTCTCCTACGTGGGAGTTGAGAACTGTGGAAAAACTTCATAATTCGAGACTTTTTTGTGATTAATTGCAAAGCAAATAGAAAGCTTCGCCCCATATTTCTCGCGTTCATCCCAGATAATACGGTTTCGTGCGCTCACATGAAGCCTGAATTAATTCGTAGACTTAACAAGGTTTCTTAACAAATAATGATATAGCTTTTAGGGGCCAAGAGAAAATTCAGGGATTGAACTTATGAACATGTGAAGATAGGTTTTATAATTATATCCATGAATAATTCATTACTATTTTACTGAATCATTACTGTTGACCCTATTCACACTTGAATGCAATGACTTCATTCTTCATTGGCCACACAATGCTGGTTTTCTATGTTTAGATCGCGTTAGAACAGAGTTTTCATTCATTAAGGTAGGTAATATTTAAATTAGGTATTCATCATGCAATGCCACGTTTAGTCAATAGACTGTGTGAAGTAACGTGAATTAACATGAACCTTGGTTTTGTAGCAAAAGTATTACTTATTATTATTTTAATTTTTTTTCCCCCCAATCGATCGATTTATTTTGATAACAACTACTGGACTGCATCTGATAGCAAAGAACTGTGTTAAAGAAAGCTTCTTGTTATTTTATTTTTGTATTGTTTGCTATAGAGGTATCAAGGCCCCATCTTCAATTCCTAGGCATCTCACCTTCCTTCTACATCCTCTTAGGCGCATGGAGACTGCCCGGATATGACTAATTTGAGTTTTCACTCTCACCCAGTATGTAACTTGTGAGAGGAGCATGGTTCACTTGTGTCATACTCCTTGTGTAGGGATCCGTCGCACCCAACTACTAGGGAGGTAAACGATCCACGAAGATCCTCCGCTGCTACATCGCACTTTCTGTGCTTCGTAACTGTTTATTATAGGGGTTCTTCTCATAAGTTTAGAAGCGAGAGCTTATGCAATATGAAAGAAGCTGACACCCTCTGCCATTTTTTTCTACGTTGCCCGATCTTAGAACCGTACCGAAGGCAATTCATTGCGAAATACATCTGTGGGCTCCCAGTGGTTGAGGATGAGGATCGTCTGGCTAATTTGCTCGATTTTGGTGATGATAGGGAGAAAATGTTAAATTTATTTCATTTTGTTTCTAGTGCACTAGCACTTCGATCAATTGCGCTCACCGAATAGGTGTCTGATATGTACAGCTTTAGCATTGTATAGTGTACAACAGGATAGGCTTGTTGTGGCGTGTTGTACGAGTACCACAGGTATAGCGTGGATGTTATGGATTCATAACGGATTATTATTCTTTATATTAATCTCATATCGATGACCTCGTTTATTTTGCATGTACTTCATTAAGCTGTAATGCCCTGTTAACTAGATTAGGAAGAAGATAATCGACTTATTACTTATCTATTATATATTTTTCTGATGATGATGTGTAAGTTGACATGAACTCTTTGTAATAATCATAGATTTAATACAATACTACTACTACTACTACTACTACTACTACTACTACTACTACTACTACTACTACTACTACTACTACTTTCTGTGCTTTGCATCTGCAGCTCGTAGGGCAGTAGTTGGCCAATCGAGGGAACAGAAGAATCCAATATCTCCTTCCAAAGAATGGAAGTCATGTTTAGGAGTCCTTAGGCAATTGTGCCTTGTGGTCTCCTCTAGACAAGCTTGACCCCTGAGACGAGACTGCACACCCAGTCAATGTCCTTGACAGCTGCCAAGTACCCGTTTTGACCTACGGGTTGAGGCATGCGTTCTAGTACATATTACCAACTAAGCAGGTTGGTACCCGAGTTTATGGAAATCCACATAACTCCAAATGTCGAGGTCCGTGGAAGGAGACTCACCCCCGCGAGTCAACTCCCACGCACCTCTACCCCACATCTGCAGAATTGACTGCACGTTAGGGGTGGTGACACCACTGCCCCCGCGAATCCAACCTCAACTGGGGGGCAGGCAGGTGGTACTTCGACAAAGCCTATGCACCAGTAGCCTGGGGCTCCCCCCGCCCGCAGTACCATTTACTAGAGAAAGCGTCATACAGCACTTCTCCATTAATGCCAGAATGGTCGCTAGCCCGACAATCGAGGGAACAATAAGAAGAGGCGTCTGAGTTTATCACCCTTGTATCAAAGTACGCCACCCTCTCCTGGTTCCACACGCCATGGACCTTGAAATCCGCCACTAATCGTGGGTTTCCGTCATCTCCATCTTGCATCACTGGCTCGATTCCCACTCAGTACCTACCACACCAGGCTGGCCATTCTGGCACATCGGTCTCTTATTTCATCGTGACCATACTTTACCAGGCCTCCTTTCTTACAATTAAGCCCATGGTTCAGATCCATCTACTCACTGCATCCATCACAATGGCGTGGGAGTCCTAGAGGTTCACGCCCATATCTTACTGCAAGACCATCACGAAATTTGGTTGGTGAGAGATCCAGGTCATCCTTTTGCAGCGGTGAGACCGTGAGCCTTAGTGATGAATGCTTGCTATGGACAAATCTTTTAAGGGCTCTCTTCCGTTTTGGGGCAAATCGCTGTTGCGCAGTAGTCTTTCACTACTTGCAACGGCAGCAGCTATGTTGAGGGCTTTCTCTTCCTTCTGAACTTCTCTAACTCATGGCGATTCATCCCAAAGTTATTTGCAGTGGCCAGGGCTTCGGCCAGTACGTTGGTGGCTCTTTCTGAGGCAGTATAGTTATGCTGCTGGTATTTACTAGATCCTCGATATTGTGTTACGTTTGATAGTTCTACTCCCCGTCTAGTCCTTACGGTACGTTCAATAACTTCACTAAAAACAATAACAAATGAAAACTAGTTTGAAATCGTGAAATTGTTTTTTACAGCAGAATACCTAATTATTTGAAAAATATTGCTAGCCGTAAAGTTGAGTGTGAACAATTAAAGGGCACGCAATGCTCTTTCAGGGACAAAATTTATTTGAATGAAACGTGAAAAACAGTCAAACGTGGTTCATTACGTCATGCTGAACGAACTAGCGCTTCCTTCTAGGTGTTGTTCTAGTTTTTCATTGTGCATTATTTATTTCTTATTCGTGCTAGTATTATACACTCATCCCTATCTCTATCTTTCTTGCTGTGTATATTATTAACTGTTAACCCTTTTGTTGTGGTTTCTATAGTATCATATTTATTCCTTTGTGAACTTGAGCCAGCTGACAATGTTCCCTATTTGTACATATTGTACATTTGTACATCTGTATCAGCAGAAAAGTGCTTTTGCTGCCAGTGACGAGTGCCTGCGAAAGAAGACTGAGACAAGTTGAAAAGACTGACATTTTCAAATCCATTCGGGCTTGATGTTGGTACGCAATTTAAGGCCCTTCATAGAAACTGTATCCCAAGGGGGTACGTTGCATGCATATAAGGCTGTAACAGTTGAAATTCACCTCGGTAGACTTTACCTGTTTATTTTATGTATCCTTTTGATCTGGACATATCCTTGCGTACAAATTACGTGACTGGTAGCCAGAATGTCATTAAATGATTATTAAGCGACCTCTCTGAGCAATCTAAAGTTATCTATCACTCAAGCATCCAGTGTATCTAAATATGCCCGATCTTTCTTGAAGAAATATTTCAAGCTGGAACGCTCTCCGATCATCCCTTCATCGGTTTTCCAAATAAGTGTTCTCGATATCAGGCAAAGGATACTTTTGAGCAAAATCAAGGAGATACTATACCCTCTCAAGGACTCTGCCACCTTACAGTAAACTTTGCATGCGTAAACTGTCTTCAACGTTTCATATCCAATTGCAAATTGTGGTGGGAGTTGAGGGGGGGGGGGGGGGGGGGAGAACTGACAAACTTATTCATATCCGACTATTTATAGTTGAGTATTTGTGTTTGATGCTAGATATTCACTTTTAAGATTAAAAGCCCCAGTTCAACTTTCATTCAAATTACATTCAAGCCCTAATTCAATACCTTTCCCAAAATGGACTGGTAATCCATAGTGGGTGGATAGTGGCCCGACCTACCCCAAAGGATCATGAATTAATCCAGAGTTATTCCAGTTATCTCACTGGTGTTTTGGAGGTATAACTGACGTCCCTAAAATAACCAACCCTAAGTGAGTAAAAAGGAACCGGATTAAAGGGATTCCACTCCGTTGTAGGTACTTGTTTATTTTTCCTCCAAATTTTCGTCAGCTTGGTCTTCTACGCATGTATCCTTGTATTAATTTACTTCTAAAAATCAGTAGATTGTTTCAATTGTGTTTGGAAACATCTGTTAATTGTGAGCATGCGATCTATCCCTAATCCTTGTCGTACTTCGTTTGTTGCAGGAGTCGTCTCCCACTTTGACGATTGTGTCGTCAAAGGTGAGTTGTATCCTGTAGATCCTCCGTATATCGTGCGCTTATCGTAGATGTAGAAATTTATCACCTTCCTAATATTATATTTATATTACTCCATATTGATGGGTTCTTATCGTCTTTTTTGTGTTTATTTTCTCAAATTCCTGCCGGGCGAATGTGATGGGATAGGATTGGAACAGGTTGACTTGAACTCCTTGTAATAGACGTTAATATAAAATCCAAACTTACTGTAAAGTTGAGCATGTGCAGTATGCATGTGTTTCTATTTGTCCGTCAGACTGGCTATACTGTTCTTGAAAATCTTCACTATGAATAGGTGAAATGAAGCTAAGCGTTATTTGCAAAGAACTGTTTCTGGAATCCCATTCATGTAGTATAGTTCAGACATGTACCTAATCTCCGCGTTAGATTGCGGTCCCACAAATCGTTCCTCCTTCAGTATAAAGTTGTTGACTGCAGTTTGTTGAGGGTGTAGAATGTAGATCAGCAGGTTGTTGGAAGGCTTCGGTGCATGAATGTTGGATTTCAGCACATAGATCTACATTCATGCAGGTATATAGGTCTACAGTTTCCAGATGGTGATATGACTCCGCACCATTCGTGGTGTTCGATCTATGAACGATTAGGTCATTTGCTGTATATTTAACTAGAAGTCATTGCGAAGTGAAGAAGATGAGAAAACACGGAATCTTTTATTTCCTGGAGTTTTTATCACTAGCAAATGTTTATAAAAACAATCTAAACGTCAGCGCATGCGCAAACGAGTCTACTCTGCATGCAGATGCATCGGCATAAGGATGTGTTTCGTGAATAGTTCTCGTGTTTGTCACTGTCACTGACCCTGAACCGTGTTTACTTTACCTGGTTACAACATAACTACCTCGTTTCTAGCTAGAAGCCCCAATTTGTTTTTTGGTTGTTGCGTAAACTTTTTGGTGATGCTACATTATTTTGTTAGGAAAGAAATTTTACTGATCCCAAGCCTAAAGACATTTCCATGTTCAAAACCTGTAGGCTCAAATGGCACGCTACATTTGGTGCAAACGTTCAATTACTGCCCTTTCAATCACGGATAGGCGCAAACGAATCCACTGGTCGTGGAACTACTTAAACACGTCTGCCAAGTTGGGTGGGCAGTATAGCTTCCTCACATATTGTAACATTGATTTATAGAAATAGTTGATCGAATTACGAGTCAAAATGATTGAAAAGTCGACTTTATAAGGAAGTAATGTTTGAGCATGCGCACAGACTACTATTAAACGGCAATAGGGGAACGTCTACGAGCTAAACCGTACAATACTTGAAAATTTCAATGGTTATTACTTCTCCAACTGCAATATAGTTTATAGGACATTTTTCTAGTGCATTTTACCAACTACCTACAGAGTCTGAACAAAATTGGGCCAACAGATGATGAGAAATTCACTTCGTTTAATGTTATTTGGTAAAATAGAGTTTTGCCTTTAGGATTCTACGCTTGACTGATAAACCATCTACGATAAAATTAGAAATTAGTTAGGGACTCTGATCAGCTGTGGGACCCCTAAAGCTAATTACTTTTCTAATCCACTGACGGTGCTGACATTTAAGATGGATCTCCTTTGGTACTTCTTGAAAACAATTACGAGGCACGGAGGCGCACTAATAAGCCGAGGGGCCTGTGAGGCTAATTTCTTTCCCAATCGACTTACAATTATGGAATTTGAAATTGAATACATTTACAAGTTATGGAGATGGGGCGTTCAGCTGAGGGACCTCACAGGCTGAATTCTGTCCTGTTTGACCTACGGTGCTGAAATTTTGAGTAGAGCGCCTTTAGAGCGGTTTGAAAACAATGTTATTACATAAGGAAGGCAACATAATCAGCTGAGGGTCCTCTAAGACTGATTTTTTCTCTAATCAACATACTGGAATACATTAATTTTTATTAATGAGGAAAGAACAAATACTGTTTAAAAACAATAACAATGTACGCCACCCTTCCACTTGATGGGAAGATTACTTAGTCATAGATCGTTTTGTTCCCAACTTTACTAAATATCGTAAAATTTTGGTGCCTGTTGCTGTGCATGAGTGAACGCATTTGCTAGACGCAAAGCCCATAGTTTTGAAATAAAAATACCATAAACGGGGTTTAATAATTACGGGCCAGTGTTCTGCGTAGAAGGGCTATCCAGTACAGAAATAATAAACGTGTGTGTCATAATTTGCATCGTATCGTGAATCTGTCTTTGTTAAATAATGAATTTCATCTAGTTGTGGAACACATGTCAGGAGTTTTAAATTTCATGACGGAAGGGGGTGAATGGAAGGGAG
This sequence comes from Adelphocoris suturalis, assembly GCA_030762985.1. Classification (NCBI taxonomy): domain Eukaryota; kingdom Metazoa; phylum Arthropoda; class Insecta; order Hemiptera; family Miridae; genus Adelphocoris; species Adelphocoris suturalis. The sequence continues at coordinate 46,112,156 of CM061042.1, read as the reverse complement.
TAATTGGGATAAATCGTGATATTTTTGTGATAAACTGTGATATTTTTTATATAGGTATTTGTTTGATCAAGATTTTATTCGAGTTATGCAACCTTGGGAGTTTCAAATTTACTGTCGATGGAGGTGGTAAATGAAGATGGTGGGGTGCGGTAATTACAATAAATCATGATATTTTCGTTATTTCTCTTTCTCTTTTTTTTTAGTTTCTTACCAAAAAAAAATTTTTTTTTTTTAAATAATAATATATACCTATATATTCTGCACTTCATTCAATACATTACAACAATAGTGTACTTCAAAATTAGAAAAATAACTGTTACAATATTATTCTTTTCAAATTAGGTACATATATGAAAAATACATTGTGCCAAGAAGATTTAAGTTCATCAGGAACGTGTGTTTCCCCGTGGAGTCAACCAATACCCACCTAAGCAAGCTGACCATGTCATAATCATCGCTTTAGTTTGATAACATAATAATATATCATTAATTTGTATCAATTATCTTTGATTATCTTAATTATATCAATTATTATTTATATCAATAATAATATCCACAAAAAACACCAAAAAAAAAAAACAAAACCAAGAAAGAAAGCAAAGGTACACTGAAACAACTAAGACATCTTTATCTTGATAATACGTTTAAATGAATTCAAGTTGGGAAAATCTTCGAGCTTAATATTATTATGATAAAAAAACGGTACTTTTCCGTTATACCCCCCCCCAGTCAATTTGTCTACAACACGCCCGCCCGATTCCTTCTTATTTAGATTACATATTTACGTATATACGTAGAATTGGTGACAATGTCAAGCTGTGGGAAGAAATTACATTATTAAAAAAAAAAAAAAAAAAAAAAAAAAAAAAAAAAAAAAAAAATTAGCGTGTTTTCAGAAGTTGCCGATGTCGGTGGGGATTTGTTGAAACAAAGTGGCGTGGTTGTGGTTTGATTGCCTCCACATGAATTCGCACAAGTAGAATGCACATGAATTCGCACAAAAGAATGCTGTATATAGGTTGGTGGTCTGGATGCTCGTAAGCTCGCATCTCAAAATTACATAACATCAAGTAGTCAATCCCTTAGTAAAAATACAGAGTAGTTGGACATGTAGGTCAGAATGATGTGTACTTTGGCGGTCTGGATGCTCGCATCTCAAAAATACGTAACACAACATAACATAATCTAAGTAAGAAGTAATGCCAAGAAACGGCGGGCGTGTTGACTGAGGGGGGTGAAATTGACGGGGGGGGGGGGGGGGGGGGTTATAACGGAAAAGTACCAAAAAAAGAATAGCAGTGACATAAGAACTTCTGTTATAAATTTCCAAATTAATTTTGGGCAGTCTAATATTGAACACACGGACAGTACAAAAAAATATGGTCCACCTTTAGAACATCAAATTCTTCGTACACATTGAACATTGAGTACCTACGATGTTTATTTAGGATAATTTTAATTATAGAATTCTGTTCAACTTGCAATCCTCTCAGGAAAGTCCCAAATGTTCCTCCCCAGACCAAAATACCCATATTTCAGTACAGAGTACACAAGCCCATAGTACACATTTTTAAATGTCTAATATTGAGGAAACCCCTGAGCACTTTGAAGACATAATACATCTTGCTTATCTTACTAACCAATGAGCTGATGTGTAATTTGTTGTCAAAAACAATACCTACCCAAGTATTTACAGATGTCTGAGAACTTTATAGATAAGTACACAATTACACTGATCAGAAATATCACACACATAATCATGACACTTAAACTCAACTAAGTTTTATTTTTTATTTTATTTATTTATTTTTTTAATTCAAAAAATTCATACAATCTATCCATAGGGACGTCCCTGTAATGCATGAATATCTTACCAATATGTTTATAAGACAATATCATTCCGTCATATAACGATTCACGCAGTATCTGTTAGTTCGTTGGATGAGTAGCACTGCAAATAGAATATACAGTAAACAATTAATCAATAGTAAGCAATTAATCAATGTGTCAGTTACGATAAATTATGAAGGATCTAGACATATCAATTCAACGCAAAAAAAAAACATATCCCGGATTCAATGTTTTCCACGCGGAAAAATTTCTCTTCTCATGTTTACTATAGGAGCGGGAGCATTTTTTTTTCCACTTTCGAAAGATGACCAATTTTTGTTTCCAAAATCCTAATTTCCACTCGACTTTAATGTTTTAAACTATTCTGAACAGTTATCGTTCCGCGTTTGTCTGACAGTCTGTCGTGTGTCCGTAAATCCTTGTAACGATCTTAATTTCCACAGTTTTCATCCGATTTTATGAAATTTTCAGAGGATGTACGGATCAGACTGTAGGCATATGATCCCCAAAATAAGTTTATTATCTCAAATAAATACTTCACTCTGCGCATGCGCAAAAGTGAATTCTATCAAGCATTATTTCCTCACGCCCTGGTCGCCTGATCTCCCTCAGATTCGGCGGTTAGTTGGGAGAAGAACATTCCATATAAATTTCAACCGTATCAATATTAGCTCCTGCGCACTCGCAAATGTTAAGTGTTTGTAAAAAGATTTTGCTTCTGATTTTTATGAAGTTCTCAATGAATGTGCAGTTTAGAATTAAGATAGTGCCTTATCAGTTCATTGTTTCCAAACAAATATTTCACTGGGAGCATGCGCAAACGTAAATTCCATCAAGCATCATTTTCTCACGCCCAAGTCGTCTGAAAACATACTCCATCTTAATCTACCATTTCCCTCAAACATAGGAATCAGCTATGGAACCATGGGATCATTTAAAACTTTTCAGTGATCTATAAATGTATGTTACGGGTACGAGAAAGATATGTGCCACACCCAACTTGGCAGAAGTTTTCCCCCAAGTTATCATATTACGAATAATATCGAAATAATAGAGTTGTTGTTCTTCCCGTAATTTTTTACCCGTGTACGCAAAAAGACTGAAATACCATTTGCGCATGCGCGAATTTACGCGTCAACGCGTAGAACTACGCGTGTACGGAAAAGAGGCCTATCTACACGTAAGCGGGAAAAGTGCTATCGTTGGAATCCCGTCCTACGCGTAGTTTCCATAACCTGACGCAAAAGTGACCATAGTTTTAAGAATATAGGTTAGGTACCGATTCGTTCTCCCACTGACTGTCGTATAATAACATTTCCCTCCCACAATTATTACCTAGTCGAAAAAAGTAAAAACCTGTGATAAATATAATAATTGTATTATTAAATCCAATTCCGTTGATTGTGTGAACAAAGTACCCACTTCGTCTGACAGCCAGATATCCTGTTCACCTATTTTGGAGTAAATGCAGTTGTTGATAGTTATCCGATTTTCAAGTAGATACCTATTCTTCGTAAGCATTCGCTAGTACATTTCGTACTACAAAGTTGTATTTATCAACATAAAGAGTCAGGGAACGATCAGTTTAGTGATTAAATAATACGATTTTATGTAAAAGCTGTTGTCAGTCCAAAAACAAATTGAGTAGGTTGGTAGTAGAATTTGTTCCAGGTACCCACTCAGATCTTGGAAATGACCATTTGATAAAGCAGAAAAGCACTCAAAACGAACTATTTCATTAGGCCTGATTAAGTAAACATGATGTAGATAGATGAAAAATTGAATGATGTGACAAAAAATAAAGAAGACGAAATTACGGCGCTTCCGGACAGTCACCCATCCAAGTACTAACCATGCCCTTCGCTGCTTAACTTCGGTGATCAGACGAGAATCGATGTATTCAACCAAATATGCGTTGGTTAATACTATTTCTTTATGTCGTTGGTCTGTTAATTACCCGAACCTTGTTATTCGATGACTGTGAAGAAGATAGCTGATAAAGCAGAGTGTAAAATGATTTCAAACTTCTTCTACTCGATCTCGAATTCAAGAGAATCGTTGACGTTGAAATACTAAAGAGACTTTAGCGTGACGATAGCGTTTTGTTAGTCTTGTATATACGTGTAGAAATACGCAAAGAGCTAGCATCTGCAGTTGCTTGCACTAGACGGTGCTCTACGCGTTAACGGGAGAAAATTGTACGGGAAGAACAAAATCTCTCTAATAATTATAATATTAACCGTAGAATCTTTTAAAGTAATTTACTGAGTGACGTCCTTTCAAGTCGAGAATTGCTAATCAATAAAACGTTAACGAGATGCTGACATATTTTATCCTAACTGTTATTGTAATTGGGACATTGGACAGGCTAAATGTGTACCGACAAAACGGGTGGGACGTCCTTTGAAAGTAATAGATGTCCTGGAGTGGCCGCACCTGCCTTCCATCTACATCTTTTGAACTTTTTTTTTTTTTTTTTTTTTTTCCTTTTCGTGGGTCTCAAGAGCGCAGAGGGGAAGCTGCGAAGACAGAGGTTTTTGAAAAGGTGCAAGATTCACGTAGACACGCGGTCGCTGTTCCCCACTAACTCGTTTGCCATCTGGGCGCAAGCTGGACAATCGAATTAACATTAACCCCCAAAACTAAACCTGGGGCCGTATATTTTGTATTGGTTTAAAGAAAAAGTCACACTTGTACGGATTGCGAGAAAAAATAAAAAGAAAGCGAACTGTTTCTTGGTGGTTGCGGGTGTGTTGCTGACGAAAAAATTCGCCCCCCTGGACCCCCCGGATGTTCTTACTTTGAGCTTGACTGCTAAAATGTAAAAAACATGGAATAATGTTTTAGCTCCTCGCTCTCACTTTATTATAGAAATGATCACGACGATTGAGCTCTTGTGAGATGATGTTCTCCTAATAGAAACTCGCGAGTAAACATTCACTTTATTATAGAAAGAGGCTAAAGAGGCTACATACGAAATTACAGCTTCCTATAGTGTAAAGTATAGAAATTACCTATTAAACTGATTTAACCACCGCTTCACAAATCAAACCGTTCTCGCAATATTCGGATCACCTGCTATGAATCAAATCATCGAAACACCAGCTCAATGAAATCATCAGAAATTAACAAGCGGTTGCAATCATGTTCACAATATCAATAATTGAGAATGATCACCTGTGTGTAAACAATTATTCATATAACCATGCTCATAACTCAGCTTGTTGGCCACGCACTTCGCAGTAGTTAATATAGTATGGTTGGATAAATCGAGAGCTTTCGGACGAATGGTCAACGAATTTTGTGGGATGAAAAACGACAAAGTATCATATCCCTAGCAACGACTCGGTTGTAAGCGGAAATCATCACAATTATTGGCGCTACTTTCATCTCACTTTATAGTCTCACTTTTCGGCGGGGGATCCATCGCTAAAACATGATTTCATGTTAAAAAATATATTTACATAGGTAATCCTTGAAACGTTCAGCATATCATGTCAAAATTTGTACTCAATCGATGCTGAGTTTTCGAACTTGCAAAGCGTACGCAAAGCAACTCGAAATTCATATTATACAATAGGTATATGTAAAGTATAATATATTGTACTGAACCAATACTGTTTTGAAGGAGACGTTGATTGCATTACATCTAGTCGGTTCCCTGTTTTTCCATCTGAAGGGAAAAGATAAAGTCAAGTATCCAAGGAGGGACCGAATAGTGGTCAACCGAGTGGCCACTGGTCATACCCGTCTTACCCACAAACACGTGCGTAGCGCAGGAGCTTGAGATGTTGTGTGCGGAAGGTGTGGGGGTGATCTGTCCATCCGCCACTTCCTGGAGGACTGCCCATCTCTTGTGAACCTCCGAGTCTAGAATCGGCCTCATCAGTGGGTTGACGTTTTATCTGGTCGAGACAAGGTCCAGTCCCTGTTGTCGTACCTAAAAGCCGCTGATCTCTACTACGAACTGTGATATCTGATCTGTGATATATTTGTGTACAATCTAGTCATAGTTTTATTTCACTTTGGCGATTATATATAGTAACATATATTTAGTTATTAGCCTATTCTAGATCTAGTCTTGGTTGTATTATTTCATTTTTGAGGTTTTTTTTAATCCGCTCTAGGGGCTAAACAGCGGTTATCACTGTACTTCTTATTTTGTCCTCCTCCGATTTGCCAGTGGAGTCCGTGATGGCACTCCGTTTGGTGGTGGAGGGTAGCTAATGATTCTAATGGTTGAGGTGCGGCTTAAACCATTTAATAAAAAAATAAAAATAAATAAAATAAAGTCAAGTAATAAAACCGACGAATTTTTTTAGTAACTGCTGACGGACAAATAAGAAATCTTCTCGTAAAAACAGTACTCATCATGATTCCGCTAACGAGTTTATCACGCATGGTGACGTCCACGTAATTGGATTCAGCTGAATGTCACCAAACGCTGTTTTCTGAAATAACACACGATAAGGTTGACGACAGGATCGTTAAGGTGTACAGATACTCGGAGACGGGCGAAACTGATCGACCCCTATCTCAGTGGTCCCACGAATGATATCATCGTCGAAATGCCAATGGAGTCCTCCCCGAACCTCCGAAGATAACTATCTCTTTTTAAGAGCCACAACCCGAAAACAACGTAAAGAATCCCACGTACTCTCATAGTAATAAAAAAGAGGGCCCATCTTATTTGGGAAAAGAAAACCATTTAGGATACAAAGAAGGGTCGAGCAATAGAAGCATACTATACTTTTTTTCCAACTTGGTTTCGGATGGGAAAAAATGTATTTTTTTTTTTTACGTTGGATTCTTGCGTGGACTAAGAGGGGAGAGCAGAGTAAGATCATGTTCCCGAGGAGGTCCGGGTACTCGACTGGTCCTTAACGATTATTTTACAATCCCAAGGTGAACTGGCCTTCTTCAACTACCCACCGAAAAATATTCTCTCTGCGGCAACTGAACCTGAAGTGGAAAGTACAAATTAACTCTATTCATTTAATAAAGTTGGTTGTAGAAATTATCAACATGGTAGTATCAATGGTAGTATCTGTATTAACAGATACTACCATCTAATAATCTGTGGAATTGAAAGAGTATTTTATTTTATACCCTCAACCAGGAATCGAACAAGGTGTCTAAAAGGACCCTGCAAGTCGCACGATTCTAAGGGGAGCCATGCTACCCTCCACCACCAAACGGAGTGCCTTCGTGGACTCCACTGGAAAGCCGGAAGGGAGAAACATGAGGGGGCTCAGTGATGACAACTGTTTAACACCTAAAGCGGATAAAAACCCCAGAAATAAAATAATATATCTAAGACTAAATCAAGATTAGGCTAATAAGTAAATACATGTTACTAAATTCATGTATAAATGTAACTAAATACATGTGAAAGCAAAGTGAAATAAAACTATGACTAGATTGTGCGTAAATGTATCACAGATCAGATATCACAGTTCTTAGTAGAGCTCAGCGGTTTTTAGGCAAAATAGTGACTGGACTTTGTCCGGTCCAGATAAAACGTCAACCCACTGAGGGGGCTGCTGCTGGACTGGAGGTCCATAATTTCCGGGAAGTCCTCCAGAAAGTGGAGGATGGAAAGATCACCCCCCCCCCCCCCCCCCCCACATGCGCACTCAAACTCAACATTTCGAGCTTCTGAACAAAGCAGGTGTCTGTGAGTATGACAGGTATGGCCAAAGGAATCCCGTTGACCAGAATTCGGTCCCTCTTTGGAAGTTATTCATCAGTTTTGGCCATTTTAGTGACTTTTTTCATCACATTTTTAAATTTGAACAATTTAATGTGCTCAAAAAGTGGTGGCCAACAATCTTTCTTTCATTTGAAGTGCTTTGATTTTTTGGTGCAAGAACGGCATTGTTATCAATCCTAAGGAGAGTTATTGTCTGGAATGGCGCACACACACACACAAACACACACACAAACTCACACACAAACACACACACCCACACACGGATTGATAGAGCAGACATGGAAGCATCTTTTGGAGGACTACCCAATATTTGAGCCAAAGCGAACTAGACTCATACGAAAAGTGGTGTTAAGTGGTGAAACGTGTCCAGCTGATGCGACAGTTTTAGTGATTAAATTTCTCGAACCTTCCACAACTCTTATAAACAGTATGGATTTTGATAAAATGTGAATGGTGAAAATCACATATGGTTATAGGATTAAATGTACATACATATAATTCAATTATTCATGTAATGATTTATGTGGAAATGAATGTTTGCACAGTTGAAACATGTTGTCATGAAAATGGGAGCATGTTGACTAAAGTCCCTCGGCTCAGGGTGTACTGACTGCTGAGGAAAATTAAAGAAAAAAAATCCACACACACACACACATGCTTACATACAAAATTTTTGTTTTAAAATTTAATTGTAGCTTCATTTTTTACGAAAATTTGCTAAAATACGCAAATTGGTAAACTAATTATTTTGATTAAGGCCATCTATAGGAAGAAAGTGCAAACTGCCTCTACATGTACTAATACTAAAATCAGATAAACGAATCTACATTAATTTAACAAAACGCAACGAGAAATTTCATTTCTTGAAAGCCATTATCCAACTCCTCAACCTGTAAGATAACATCGGCTTACCGGCTGTTTAGTGCAGGAAGTTGGAAGCATCACCCAACTCGGTCCGAGCCGACATCGGAAATTACTCTACGATAGTGAATCACGCCGCCTTTTGAGTCAGAACCGCAGACGTCATTTATCGACACGGAATCTCATTGCTTTCTTTTCCTATATTTTTCATTTTTCTTAACATCTCCGGTCACATTCAGACCCGCTTCCGCTCAAGAAAGACCCTCGCGGAAGGGCGCAAAACGGAAATAATTCCACCTTCCTAAGACCATCCATTTTCGTCAAATTACTCGCCCTTGCGCTTTTCTCTTCTCCTTTTTTTCTCACTCCTATTGGTTCCTCGTGTTCCCGAGTGAATCGAAAATGGACGGAACCCTTACAACAATTTCCACTGCCATCCAAATCATTTCCTTACCAGCTGGAAAAGCTTTTTTTCCCCCTCTCCGCTCCCCCCTCACACCCCTAAAACAGTTTCTACACCTCATTCCCCGCTAGTTCGATTCTCTTTCGTGAACAATTTTTTGATTGCTGGGGTTGAAAAAACCTGTTAACGCGGTCTTATTCGAGAAATAAATGGTTTGGTGTAGGGTGGAACAGGTAGAGGGGGGAACAATCTGGTTTTCATCGCGATTGAGTTGTTTGAGGTGGTAATGAGGAATTGTAAAATATCCGGGTGGTAGATTGTCATTCGTTTTGCACTTCCGATGAAATAGGGCTGTCAATGTTGGTTTTGTCAAGGAAGTTTAATTTTGTAACATCCTACTCTTCGTTTTTATCTTCTTGTCCGTTTTGAAGAGGAATGAATAGGAAAAGATTTGCACAAATATATCTACCTTTTACCAGAAAACCTTTGGTCAGAGGATAATTCAGAAATCGTTGTAGAGTCTTCCTTGTAAATTTTGGTGATGCCGATTTTCGAACATTTTTTACCGACCAGACCAGTATGCTATCTATGCTTCACACTTTTATGACAGTTTTGGAGCATTGCATCAATTGAAAGTTACTTACATAATTACGGCGTTGTTTACTCGGACGACGTTTTCAAGAGTTTCGCTGTTTCGGATGTCACTGGGGATTTGGAGAATTTTAATCCTGCTGAAAAACAACTCAAGAACTTGCTTACCATTTTGAGGAAGATCCTTAATCAAATCAATTCAATTCAATTCAATTTATCGTATAACCCGTAGGTATTACAAGGAGTTCCTTAAATACATAATAAAAAATAGCATATTTTGCCTTCATTTCTGCCTCAACAAACAATGTTAGATTTTTACGCATGATGTATCAAATAATTACTTATATAAGTCTACATAATTTACGTATAATAAATTAGCACTGCGTAGTTAACATAGATCACAATCAATAATGCCTACACTCCACTGCCAAATTTCAATAATAATCCCGAGTCATTGCCAACATTTCCAAAGCGGTGTTGATGTTCGTTCTATCTCTTGGGGATTTTCATCTTCTTCTTGACCTGTTTTCTAGAAATGTTGGGAGGGGTCGGAGGAGGAGCATCCAGATTAATCTCCACTTCTGACTCAGTAGATGTGGAATCCTCCAACGTACTTCGTCCATAGTGAATGATAAGTTTTTTTTTCCATCAACCAGTAGTTCATCTCCAGTCATGACGGCATGCTTTCCGTATTTTCTTGCTCGAAACAACTTGGGCAAGAGATGCTTCCTAAATTCCCGTATTCGTCTGTCGTAGAACTCGGATGTATTAAATTGGAATCCCTTTAACTTGTAAATGTTCCTGCGTACATTAGATTTAGAGAAATTATTAGCAAAATGAATGTGAACTGGTCTACTTCTAGAAGGATGGATGGTGCCTAAACCTCTTACACCTATAACTTCATAATCCTCAAGAACGCAATTTAGTTCCGTTCTTAAAATGTCCATCACCTTCCTCTTGAGAATATTCATGTTTTGTTCCCCTTCTAGAAGAATAAGATTGTTTCTGTTGTCCGTGTGCCGGTTCTGTTTCGTATTATTTTTTTCAGATAATGCTAGATTTTCTTCTATACTGTCAATTCTCTTATTAATTTATTTTGTGAGTAAGATAGTTTCTTGGCTGTTAGCAATTTCTAGCGACAGAGCATGCACCTGTGTATGTTCCTTCAAAAGGCAGTCGCAGTTTTGAAGTTTGGTTGTTATTACGTCAAGGCACCTTAATCAAATCGGTGTAATCTTTATCCTTCCACAAACAGATCAATATTATGATGTTAGCTTCGTTTATTAATACAAAAATATATGTGCAGTCACACTGGAATGCAAAATCGGCATAATCCAGGTTTGCGCAAGCGCATACCTTACTACACTATAAAGATTTTGGATTAAAAAAATTTGTTTTGCAGTTTTATGGACTTTTTTGCAAATATTAATGAAATTTAGGTTTTTTTCTCGATATAATTTTGTGCCAATGTTTTTTAATGCCATTTTTAATCGTTTTTTTTTTTTTTTTGTAACTGAAATTCTGCTGGAATTTTTTTAATTGAAAGAATTAACGATAGGCAGTTTTGGCTATTTTTAGTGATTTTTAGGGCAACTTTTTTTTTAAATTTGACCAACTTAATTTGCTTTTATAGTGCCGGTCATATATATGTATATGTTTATATACATAGACGATTTCATTAATCGTCTCAGAGTGCCTCAAAACGGATTTCAATGAAGAAATTTCTCAAATATTTTTATTTTAAAATTTTCCGAGCCATTTCAATAGTTTAATTTTCTACTAAAATTCGCTATATATCTCAAATCAAAAGAGTAGGTATTTCAAGACACATGTGCGCCCCTCATTTAGTCTGTATACAGACTGTACACAGTAGGTGTGTCGGTTCAGACTTACATACCTACCTGCATCATTACCATAAATATTCCCAAGCAATCTGGTTGTTGAATGATTCACAAATTACCGAGAAAAAAGCGTATTCATCGGTATTCCCTTGAATGAACTCACGCAGTTGTTCCCCCCCACAATGAGCGGGAGGGATCTTGAAATGTTACAAAAGTCGGTGTAACGGGAAAAAACGCATGAGGTGGTCTCGTGCGACCCGTTCGCCTTTTTATAGAGCGGTAAATCAGTCCAGCAACTGAGGGAGAATTCCTGAGCTCTAACACTGCCGGCATTACCTACTTGTCACCCGCATTTGAGGTCAACACCGACACATAACTTGCTTGATTTGTCATTCGTTCTCTACGAATTTCATGAATAATACTCCACGTTCGTTCTATTTAAATTGAGAAGCATCCTCCACAGAGATTATGAAAGTAATTTTCTAAACGAGAAACCGCCCCGTGGCCCCACTGGGGAGATCCCAGGCCCTCTTTTGCTGTCACACGGCTAAACATAGGAAGATCGTGGAACACGCTACTTTTCAAATTCATCTTCATAGGTTAAATCGCAAAGAACTTAGCTCCAGGTTGTGGGAAAAACTTGCCCAACATCTCACCTTTCCAACGGTATAATCAATTTTTATTTGCATTAATTGGGGGAGAGAAGTATGTTTGTATGTTGAAAAAAGTGGTTTTTTCATCGAAATCAAGGGTTTTCGTGAAAAATGACCCCCTAAGAAAATTCTAGTTTGGGGTCGGTTTCAACGTATTTTTTCTCTTTGAATCTAATGGTGACACTTGCAGATCTCCCGAAATCCGTTTTAACCGAGTTTTACACTTTTAACTAACTAGTTTTTAGTTTATATGTTGAGCTCAACTTTATGTGTTTTTAACGTAAAAATTGTTGGTGTTAAAGTCCAAAATTCTGTTATAACGGAGTTGGAGAGATCTGCGAGTGTTACCATTCGATTCAGCGAGAAAAAATACTTAGAAACCGGGCCCAAACTCGTATTTTCCTAGGGGATACAACCATCGATTTCATATGAAAAACCACGTTTTCTCCCACAAAAAAAAACATACTTTTCTCCCCCGATTACCAAAGTAAAATAAAAATTAATTATACCGTTGGAAAGCTGACATTTTGGGCAAGTTTTTCCTGCAACGCGTACGGGTTTTTCACAATTTCGTTTTAATACCTAATGCACCTTAGAAAAACAGTAATTTTCAAAAAGTGAGAAATTCTCGTGTTTAGTCCATTTTTTCGCCTACGTGACCTACTGTAAAAAGAATCCAAATACCTTAGGGAGATGGGAAATTTAACGCTCTTTCCAACGATATATCTATTTTTAAGATTATATTGTAAGTTGGGGGAGATATGACCATTTTAGTGATGTAAGGTCAAAAACAGGAAAAAAACTGAAAATAGAAAATCTCCTAAAATCAAGGGTTTGAAACAAAATTGCAAAGAGGAACTTTTTGTTGGAAGTTAGTTCTGGAATCGAGCCCTAGGAGGATAACAATCTTAAGTTTGAACACCCTGTATAGTAGGTATATATATATGTATATATATATATATATATATATATATATATATATATATATATATATATATATATATGTATATATATATATACATATCCTGACCCATAGAAGATCAGATAGAACGGCGCCACCACCAAAAGGTCTGCATCCTTGTGGCAAGCGCACATGTAAAGTTTGCCCACTGGCTATAGAGGAGGATCACTCCACGTCTGCTAACAACCCCAACTCATACGCATGCAAAGGGTCAGCAGATTGCCAGAGCTCTATGTGTGTGTAGCAGTTGTTGTGCAAAGAATGCCCTGACTTCTACGCTGGAAAATCGGAGACAGCACTTAACTTGCGGGTTAATAACCATAGATCATCATTAGTTTTGAAGAAAATAATATATGCCAGTAAGCCGCTATGCCTAGTCGCATGATGCTACATTTGATGACTGCTATGGTATGAAGGTATTGAAGAAAATGAGACCCACAGAAAATAAATTAATGCTGCTTCAGTCAGAGAGGGCTCACTCAAATGTTTTGGGAGCGTATGATCCTCCAGGGTTGAACATCAGACGTTAACTGGGCAACCACGCTTCTCCATGGCAAGATTTTCTCAACAATTTACAAAAATCTAATTTTATTTTCTCGTAGTTTGAAAAAGTCATAAGCCGAAATACAAAAAATTAGTTTCATATTGTCAATTATTGTTTTTGCTTAAAAATTGTTTGAATATGTTTGTTGTTAATTGTTTATATACGAGTATATATATATATATATATATATATATATATATATATATATATATATAACTTAAGTAAAATATTTGCATACATCGCCATGCTGCGTGATCCATTCCGTTCATTAGATTTCAATATTGAAATTAGTTTATGATAGGTATTTTATTCTCGTTTGCTGCATATCAACCACCGATGGATCACTAAAATATTGTTTGAGTATTTCGAATCGGCACCAAGGTCACAATAATATTCCGGTGCGAAGGCTGTGAGATAATCAGCATTTTACATCTATTCATAAAGAAGTCGGTACCTACTAGAGAGAGGAGTGGGCCAACCGAATCGCAACTAAAATACCAACTAGGCCGACCTCGTCTGTCGGTTCTAGATTTACAGCGCACCACACCTCGCGCCTTTAACTCGTTTTAATTAACTTTCATAACTAATAGGAACCCGCTCACACGCTTTCCAACCCAATTTATTGCCCCTTCAGTTCTAATGAAAGCAAAATGTTAACTTTGATTGTTAACCGAGGAACGATAAGGAGTCTTGCTGAAAGGAGATGTGGGTAATTAATTTCATAACGGAAGTAAGAACAACTCGGAGGTCGTTGCGATTTGTTAATAAAATTCAAAAAATCGAGTACCTTCCGGCAATATTAAAATATTTTTAATTAGAATAAGTAAGTGGAGTTAGGAATGGGAAGGGGGTGGGGGTGAGGGATTGTGTGTGAATTATCAGCTATTCGGCACCACCTCATCAATACCTTAACTAACAGCACGGGCCAAGCCTACCGTTGGAAAAGTAACCTAGGCGAGTAGCCTAGTTATACTTTTGTACTATCATCATATGTATGTGTCTCTATTGAAATAAATAAAATCTATCTAATTACTAATTATCGGCAACTAGAAATTCAACACAACCTGCGATTACTTGCAGGAGAGAGCCTGTTTCCGCGTACCCCTGGTGTTAGATTTAAAACTGTAGGTAGGAACAGAGTTGGGCGAATTCTAACCACAAGCACCAAAGATACAATTACTAGCCAGTACAGGTAACTGTATCTGCTCGCAATTACAGTTAAGAGTACAAGCCCTGGAATGGCTTTTTTTGTGTCGGATACTTTTACGGATACTGTAACTGTATCCAAAATCCGCGGATACAGATAAGTACTTAGCGAGGGGAAGTACTTGTATCTGTAACCGTATCTGTATCTAGTTACTTTTTCAGATACAATTATTCGGAAAATTGACACTAGGTCAGTGTTGAGTATAATCTTATCGTCGAAAACGAATACGGTTTTAATTGCGATAATTATTCGATGATTCTGAGTCTACTGCGATTATATTAGCCAGCCATACACGAGCAGATATCTGCGACAGATTTGGTCGCCCGATCTCATCTGACAGATATCGCTAACGATCTGGAGTGACCGATGAGATCGGTCGTTGCCCCTTAACACGAAAAACTTATCGGCCGATCTTTCATGCCCGAGATCTGTCACCTGACCAGTGCCCGATGTCATCTGTTCGTTCGTGGGATGAAATCTGACAGATTCAGGTCTGTTACCGACGTTCGTCTGGCAGACTCGAGTTATCGGTCGAATCCGACATTTTTTCCAGATTGGTCACACATTCCGTAAGTTGGTGCCATGGGGTTAGTGACTGTCCGTAGTAAAAAGCGTAAATTAGCGGCTTTTGCGGCGGGTATTTTTTTTATTGCCCAAAAAACGGCTAAGCGAAAAAAAAGACAAGTTTGGGAGAAGTCATGGGTTTCGTCGTAAGCAATGTTTTTGACGTTTTTGTTCATGTAGTCAACATGCTTCAACTGCCACAGACAAGGTCTGTCTCTATACATGTCGATCATCATTTCAATTAACTCGTTTGGCCACTCTTTTTTACTGATTTTTTGATACCGCACAAAAAACACCAATAGAAACTGATTTCTTTAGAGGAGAGATCTCACAGGGGAAAACACACGTGGACAACTGAACATCTTAACGTTAAGGGACTCTGCCCGATCCAATAGAACAGTTCTGTGAACCACAGACATCGCTTCCGAGAAGTCTGCAGGTTAAGGGGGACACCCGACTACCATCTGCTAGATTTGAACTCTCGCAGATATCTCTGGTCGATTTGCACATCTTTCATCATTTTTTAACGCCCACTAACGCACAGATCTTTCCCACAGATATCGTTTAAAAACGCGATATCTGTCGCAGATATCTGCTCGTGTATGGCTACCTATTCGTGTAATCGTATTCGTCTGTCGGCGATGTCACGAATACAACCCATAAAAATGCGTCACGGTCATCAATTTCAGTAGGGCGTCCCTCCTTTAATATGCGAAGCCTTGCTAATATTACCTAGCTTCAGAGGGACGTCCTATTGAAATAGATTTGAGACAAATAGGCTGGGCTCCAATCGTTGAATTCACTTTAAGGACGTCCCTCTGAAGCTAGGTAATATTAGCAAGGCTTCGCATATTATAGGAGGGACGCCCTATTGAAGCTGATGACCGTGACGCATTTTAATGGGTTGTATTCGTGTAAACGCCGACAGACGAATACGATTACATGAATACGAATATAATCACAGTTGACTCAGAATCAACTAATAGTTATCGCGATCGCAATTGTATACATATTCGACGATAAGATCATGCCCAACACTGCCCTTGGTGTGCTAGTCGAAGTTTTGGAATCTACAGAGCATGAAACGGGGAAGTAACGAATTCCAGTCATGCAGTATGGCTATGGAATGCATTTTGGAACAAACATTCGGTTTCCGGATTTTTAGTTCTGCAAATTTGTGGATTTTTGAATTTTGTGGATTTTGTGGATTTTTGGATTTTGTGGATTTTTGAATTTGTGGATTTTTAGTTCCGCAAATAATACTCCTTCGGCCTCCAGAATTTCCTGTATAACTTTTTGCACACTGCGGGATTTTCACATTAGTGTCAATTAAAAAATGTGAAATTTTGTACAAAACTCCTTAAATCCCTCGAAAAAGTATACAATGAAAATTCGGGTTTTTTTTTTTTTTTTAGTTAGCTCTAATCCTAGAAAGGAATAAGATATCGCAGTTCTGGTTTCACCATCGTATTCAGCACAACAAAACCTTAAAAACGATGTGTCACTTGGCAAAAAATGGAAACTTCTTGTTTTCAAAGTACCCAGTACTCCCTCTTTGGGTAGTCCAAACACTTTTGGATTTCTTTCCTGGTTTTTATTTGTTTAAAACTTAGTAGCAAAAACGCAATCTGAACTTCACTTCATTATCTTTCAAAATTTAACTTTGGGACACCCAAGAAGACGAGATTCCGAGGTCTCCGAAGCAGTCGTCAAATTTATTTTTTGATAGGATAATGACAGATTTACATTGGTTTAAAAGTGGGGACTCATACGGAAGTACACCTATTTTTTAAATTTGATTAGGAATTCGAACCATTTTGGCGAATCTTTTCAAGTTAAACTGTAGGTAATCATGTTTGTCTTTCTGCTGCTGAGGTTTGGGTTCTTTCCCTCTCAAGTTTTGCCATTACCGGCTACGTAAGGCGAGGCGAGGGATGGCGTTCCTTATTTGAAACAAATCTCCTTCAACCAATCAGACGAGGCTTGTCGATCAATAACTCTCTCAAGACGCTCTGATTTATCTTGATTTACAAGTAGGTACCTTGATTATCCAAGCGTTGCAAAGTCGGAATCGACGGGTGCGATGGAAGGTGTCGGGGAAGCGGGGAGTTTAATTTCTCTTTCTCAAACCCTCTTTCTCTTCAAGTAAGAAAAACGAGAAAGAGGCATGAAGTTACGAAATGAAGAAACTGAGGGAAAAGGAGGGTGGGCGAGGTGAAGGAATTGACCGAGTCGATCCCGCCAGAAACACTCCACCCCCCACCCGCCCCGCACTTTCCACCACTGCAAAGAGAAGAGATGGATCCGCGTCTAATTCCTTCTGTTTGTAGCCGGTAATTGTTGAAATGTTTGCGAAGGGAGGAAGGGGTGAGAGTTAAAGTCATCTTCCATTGGTAGGTACGATGTTTTCTCCCTGAATTCTTCCTAAAGTTTGCAACGAGGAAAGTTCCCGAAACACTCTCCAGGGCCTAACGATCTACACAAAGACGAAGTACTTAAGTTACATATATCATCATTTACCCATTTTAAGCTTCGGTGCTCGAGTGTTACGATAGGTATACTGAATCTATAACATCTGGATCGGGTCAACAATTTGACTATAATAATAATGATTGATGTCTACCTACTCTCTGAATCCTTGAACTTTGCTCCGTCATTATTATTTTTTCTTTTTTAATTTTATTTTTAACAACGATGTTAGCTGAGGAATATTTACTCAACCTTACTGATGTTGTTGCTATTTGTATTTATAGTTTTACACGTGAAATTAGAGATTACAGTAGTTGGAAATTATATTAAATTAGTTTTACAGATCATATTGGAGGTCTTCGTTTCGAATCGGAGGCTTTAACCTTCAAGTTGGAAGATGACAGAAATTTAGTCACTACCTGGTCATGTGGACAGGTCGGACATTTCGCAGCCACGTGCTACACAGCTACAATTATATTCAGGAAAAGCAGTTTAAAAATTAACATGCGAAACAAGTAATAATAATTGGTGAAGGAAGTAGTAAATTTGTATACGAATAAGACGTTTTAAAAATCGTTAAGAACAGTTAACTAGAATCATAGTGAACATACTCGAAGTTCGGCACCCAGCCTGGCCCCTGTCCAGCAGCAGCTGGCGCATCTTACCAGCTCGGTTCGCATTTTTATTATTACATAAATATTTCACATCTTTTTCCGAAATATTATTTACGTGAAAACTTTAAACATTAATTTTTGACATTTTTTTATGTCTTTACTTTGGCACATAAACGAAAAAAGCGTAAAAAAATGAGTAAAAAAAGCGTTACGGTTGGTTTTCTGATGATTCCCGCTTACAACCGAGTCGTTGCTAGGGAAATGGTACTTCATCGTTTTTCATCCCCCAAAATTCGTTGACCATTCGTTAGAAAGCTCTCAATTTATCCAACCGTATTATGTCAATTACTGCGAAGTGCGTGGCCAACAAGCTGAGGTATGAGCATGGTTATATGAATAATTGTTTACACACAAGTGGTCATTCTCAATAATTGATACTGTGAACATGATTGCAACCGCTTGTTAATTTCTGATGATTTCATTGAGCTGGTATTTCGATGATTTGATTCATAGCAGGTGATCCGAATATTGCGGGAACGGTTTGATTTGAGAAGCGGTGAATGGAGAATTGACTGAGAACAATATGCGTAACGACACCAAGCAAGTGTAACAACACCGTAATCCACGGATTACCCCACCTACACAGTTTCTGCCTTCTGTATAGATAAGGTCTAGTAACTTCTCGTAGTGTTGAGAGAAGAAACTTGAGGAGTGAGGACCCCTTTTGGCCCTCCAAACAGAAGAGGTTACTCAGCCGATGAGAGTAATTCATTACGAGGCTGGGTATATAAAATTCCCTTCTGAGTCTCACATCACACTTTCATGTAACCCGCGCGTATGACGCAACGGAGATAGTTTCAGTTGAAACTTGATCTTGAGCCCCTTGTCGGGCTTCTATCCAGCGCCCCCACCATCTGCCTCCCACCTTCGGATTTATCTCGATCTTCTAAATGGTTATTCTTTTGCTTACGTCACGACTAATAAAGTAATATCGTGTTATTGCGACAGAAGGGGGCTTGAACTTTGTAGCTCATGCTCGGCTCGGCGCACACGTGTGAGCGCCTCCCTCCTGCAAGGAACGAGTCTTCATCCGACGTGTTCCCTAACTTTAAGCCTGTTTTAGTGAACATTGTTCGAATAATTTAATGCAGTTTTTTACTCTTCACAGTGGACGTAGAGTTGAGTACAACATTGATTGAGATAGAACTCGAAGCCAACCTTTGAGTCTCGTTACTTATCGGTTGTTGAAAAATATAAAAAATAACAAACAAACAAAATATTGGTCAATTAAGGGACGAAAAAATTATGCTTGAGGTAACTGACGGTTGCGCCCGCGTAGAATGAAGTAATGATTTGAGAACAATGAGGTTATATGAGACCATCTACCTATAGCCTAACCCGCACATTCCCAGACAATTTCATCAAAATCGGATTAAAACTGTGGGAATTAAGGCCTTTACTAAGAGTACACATTGGCGCATGCGCAGTAGGTGTTAATGATACAATCATATTGATTTGGGATGATTAAATCGTCTTCCCCGACTATCATCCAAAATTGAGCGTGATCGTACGATTAGGGTCTGAGAAAACGATGCTTCGTGGATGCTTTGGTTGCGCAGGCGCAGAGTAAAGCATTGATTTGGGAGCAATGAAACTGATAGGGAATTATTTACAGCATTAACCCGCACATTCCTAGGAAATTTAATCGAATACAGAGGAAAGCTGTGGAAATTAAACTTGTCACAAAGATTTCCCAGCAATATCTACTAACGATACAATTATGTTGAGATTTATATCGGATGATCAAATTGGCTTTTCCCAGCTATCCACCGAAAAAAAAAATTCCAGACCGGACAACTACTGTATAAAAAATATCTTTTTCATCGGACGTGAAAAAATAAATCACATTGGAATTTACGTTCGCCATGCGCAGAGTGAAATTTATTGATTTGGCATCGCAATGGACAGGGGACCATCTTCTGCCTAACCCACACTTTCCCTGAAAATTTCATCAAAATCTGATAAAAACTGTGATCAAGGATTTCATGTTCGAGCATGCGGAGGAAACTACTAATGTTACGTTCATCTAGTAATTTATATGGAATTGCTTAAATATTTTTCCAACTGTCCCCCCAATTGGAGCGAGATTTAACGACTAGGGCGTGAGAAAATGATGCCAGATGGAATTCAATTTTGCGCATGCGCAGAGCGAAGTGTTGATTTGGCAACAATGAAACTGATAGGGGGCTATCTACACCTGGAAAATGATGAAAATTGAAATAAAGCTGGTTAGAGGGATTTGCGGACACACGGCAGACACACACACACACAAACACCGACAGACAGACAGACACGGAACCAAAGTTGTTCAGAATGGTCGAAAACGTAAAATGCGAGTGGAAATTTTGATTTTGGAGACTACAAATAGCTGCTTCATAAAGGTGGCTTAACTTATCCATTTCAAAGGCTTCCTCTGATAATTCCTAAACCGTACATCCCACAGACATTTTTTTAGTTAGCAAAGTTGTGAGCATAAAAAAACGAAACGATTCGATCCCAAAACTCTGAATCATCCCCTAACCAAATCACAAACATTTGAAAATCGGGCTAATTTTGGGTTATTCCTCTCCTCCCTCTGTCTAGACATTTTAGGCCTTCAAAATCACCTAGTGACGTTAATATTGGTCTGATTTCAGTCTGCTAGAGGTCATTCCACTCAGGGTTTAATACTTTCTAATGTTTATATCGAGCATATTTTAGCTTAAACCTTTCCTCATTGTCTTATAGCGAAACTCATGAATTTTGTGGCATCTGCCACATAAAATTCGCAGAAACGGCATTTTAAATTGTAATTGAACCGGAAAGGGCCTGAACTAAAACTTGCACGATATGAACTTTGGTAAGTATTTACTAAACCTGAATGGAAAATGGGGGGGGGGGGGGGGGGGTCTCTTCTGAAATTATCCCGATTGCCCATAATTCCATTATTTTAGAAGGTACTTCACAGCTATTGGGTTGAATCGCGTCGGTTTTTCGTGCACTATAACATAGCTAGGGTCTTTATCGTTTATACGACCGCATACGGTCTTTTCTGTTATACAACCGCAAAACAATTTTTTACAGAAAGAGCAATGCTTGATATATGAAGGGTTGCGAGAAATAACGATCATTCACTTCTTCACAAATCTGCGAAATTCAAATTTTAAACTTTCAAGTGCAATATTTTAGGTTTAGGGTAAATAATTCTCAACTCCAAATAATCATTTCATTGAAAAACACATTTTGAAGAAACCAAAATCAAAATGTTTTACGAAATATGAGAATGGGAAAAACTGATTTTGAATGGATGGGCATTGATCAACAAGTGAGGTTTTTTAGGACTCTGATCCTTTTTAGCCGTCAACGCATGGACTCTGATCGTTGTTTCATGACACAAAATCTTTCCCTCTGTATTTTGATGCTAACCTTTATTATTCTTTCCCGAAGCGATGCATGCTCCGATTCGTTTCTCCAAGACCTGCAAAATGGCACCTCTATCTCATTTCGGACCAAAAATTTACTCTGATCGTTCTTTTCCGTGACCCTTCATATGTTCAATTGTTCTAAAAACTGTTCCCCTATCTTGTGTACGTCCAGTGTGGTAAAATAGATCAGAATGCTGAGTACAGTTTGGTGGTCTGGATGCTCTTAAGCTCGCATCTAAAAAATACATTACATAACGTAGTCAATCTCTTAGTAAAAATTCAGTTTAGATGGACAAGTAGGTCTGAATGATGTTTAGTTATAGTTTGGTGGTCTGGATGCTCGCAAGCTCGCATCTCAAAAAATACACAACATCAAGTAGTCAATCTATTTGTAAAAATACAGATTAGTTGAACATGCAGGTCAGTATGAATTAATGGTAGTGAATTAACTAGTAATACTATAAGAAGATCTTCGTTAATTTTCTCTTTCCTCAGCAAAATGTTGCCGCTTAAGGTCCTCAAAATGATTTTTCATGCTTTTATTTATTCTATTTTCATTTATTATATTCCACTGAGGGGTGGGGCCTACCATACTTCGTGTAGAAGACTTGAACTTTCTATAAAACCTATCATTCAACTAATTTTTAGATCACGTTATTTTAACCACACTAAACCTTTATTAAATTAGGTGAGCTCCCTCCTAAACTTATATTTGTCAATAGGATACTCCAATACTTTTATAAAAATCATTTTCCTGTTGTTTCTTACTGTTATGGTATGACACGCTTTCATACGGGTATTGCTGTGCCTGTCCCTGTTCCACATAACGATTTCTTTAAAAGACAGTATAATTTTTTGGCTTCTCGACTGTTCAATGAGCTCCCGGCACCCCTTAGAACAATGCAAACTTTTCCCGAATTCAAATATGAACTAAAATTTACCTGAACAAGCAGTACTCTGAACATGAACATTTGTCCATTTTGAATGTATTATATTGATATTAATTATCTTTTTCTCAAGTTGTAGTACCTATTCTCTTGTATATCTTAGTTAATTGAATTTTTCCGGCTCCAATTTCCTGTTGGTATAGTCTTTCCCAAGTTTGTAGTTTTACTCCCTTAAATTAGACTCCCTTAGAATTTGATATTATCTGTTATTGTTTTGTATTCGAAGACTGATCTAATTAATAACTCGTGATCTCTGGACATTTTTTTAAAATTGTGGAGATCAGAAACTGCCATTGTTTTTTGTAATTTTTTTGTATCAATAGTATATAACACTATATCTTAATAGTGTATTGTAAAATTTATATTGCTTTAAAATGCAAATAAAGGCTTAAACAAATTAACAGAAAAGGTCCTTTTTTTAACAAGTACAAGTTTTTATTTTATGGATAATTTCATCAATTTCAGAAGAAAAAAAACAACTACCTACATATATTGTTCTGTTTTTATAGAAAATTGTTTTGCGGTTTTATAACAGAAAATACCTTGTGTATTCGTATAACGAAAAATACCCCATAAATTTACGTATTAAAATTTGTGTAGGATGTACGGATTAGGAATTATTTGAGAAGAACTTTGAGATGGGTAAATTAAGCCATCTTTAAGAGGTTGCCATTTTTTATCCTACCAATTGTGAGATGGCAGACCACATTTTTTTCACTCAAAAAGGACTACATTTTCAAAATCTAATCTCAAACCATATCCTAAAATTTCTAACTATTTTCCGGCATTGGCTCCTGGACTATGATTGGCGCTCACAGCTCAATTACGTTTTCCACCAGTGTTCACCACTCGAGTATGTTGCTTTGTATTTACAATAAATTACGGACGGGATGAAATGATCAATGGATCGAGGTACCGGCAGGCGCCCTATTTCCGCGAGATGAATGGGTTACGTTCGCCTCGTGCTCGACTCCGGGCGAACCCGTTCACAAAGCCCCAATCACGATTGCCTTCATCACCAGGTTTAGCGAGAACGACAGAGAAGGATAGATGGGTGGAGAGGAAGAGAGAAAGAGAGCATGATATGTAGAATGAGCTCAGACGGTTGAAGCAGGAGCTGCTGCGATTTCCAAGTAGGTAACGTTATCTTATCGGAACGGTCGGCGCCTTCTCGTTTTTCTCGCGACGAGCATTTCGTAGAGAATCGCCCCAGTACTTAACCTGTCATCGCGTTCTTTAATATTTTAAAGTAGCGTTACCGGTCAAAAAGTATACAGTTCCCAGCTAAGTCTTTCAGCTGGATCATGCTACAAGTAGAGCCAGCATAAGCGTACTCGATGCTCATAGGCTTTGACAGTGTAGGGGGGGGGGGGGGGGGGGTGTGAGCCACAGCAACCACTTGGATTTTCGGAACCCCCCAACCACCAAAAAAGTGAACTTTTTGATGGATGATTATTTCTTATTCCTTTCTCGAATAGTGCTAAAATTAGGAAGGTAACTTCTGTTCTGGATCCCGATAATCAATAGGTACCTACTTGGTATATTACCTACTAGCCGCTCCGGCTCGCTACGCTCGCCTCCACGTCCAGCCGGGGGGCAAGCCCCCGGACCCCCCATTCAATTGCTCGCTTCGCTCGCAAAGTGTGGCATGTAGGAAATATTGCTCGCTTCGCTCGCAAAGTGTGGCATGTAGGGAATGTTGC
Organism: Adelphocoris suturalis; assembly: GCA_030762985.1. Lineage (NCBI taxonomy): Eukaryota > Metazoa > Arthropoda > Insecta > Hemiptera > Miridae > Adelphocoris > Adelphocoris suturalis. The sequence goes on along the minus strand of CM061042.1, from coordinate 46,087,770 downwards.
TCGCTTCGCTCGCAAACGATAGATCCCTAAGGGTAGGTTTAACTTCTGTAAGGGATGCTGCTCGCTTCGCTCGCTTGAGGAAGTTATACTGCCCACCCAACTTGGCAGACGTTTTTTTTCTGTTGGAAATTCTTACAAACAAATTAAATCTTATGAAACTACGTGGAACCACAAAATGTTTATTCGGGGATGTTGCTCGCTTCGCTCGCAAGGTATTGCTGTATATTTGTAGGAAAAAATCCGAATTTATTCTGTTGACATGGCTCTCGCTTCGCTCGCAAGGTATACCTGTATACCCTTCAAGACGTAAGTGCGTGTACCTGCTCGCAACCCGTTTTCGTCAGGTGCAAGCCCCGCCTCATCGAACCCCTGACTTCGTAGAGCCTTCTCGCGAACACGGCAAAATTAATTTCTGATGTTAAACGCTTCTTCTCGCTTCCGCTCGCGATTTGACCGACTTAACGTCACTTTTTTCGATATCCGATTTCGGATTCAGATTCGGCGGACCCAAAGCTGTATTTCGCCCGCGAAAACCGTTCCGAAAGTATGGCATTTAGGGGATGTTGCTCGGTTTGCTCGCAAACGGTAGATCTCTAAGGGTAGGTTTAACTTCTGTAGGGGATGCTGCTCGCTTCGCTCGCAAACGGTAGATCTCTAAGGGTAGGCTTAACTTCTGTAGGGGATGCTGCTCGCTTCGCTTGCTTGAGGAAGTTATACTGCCCACCCAACTTGGCAGACGTTTTTTTCAGTTGGGAATTATTACAAACAAATTAAATCTTATAAAACTACGTGGAACCACGAAAAGTTTATTCGGGGATGTTGCTCGCTTCGCTCGCAAGGTATACCTGTATATGTGTAGGACAAAGTCCGTATTTATTATTTGAAATGGCTCTCGCTTCGCTCGCAAGGTAGGTACCTATGTAGGCATACCTGCTCGCCTCGCAATGTTGTGACATCGAACCCTTCACGTCAATTCTTGAGCCTTCTCTCGTCCACGGCAGAATCATTTTAATCGCTTTGCTCGCTTCTGCTCGCAATTTGACCGAGTTCTCGTCACTTTTTTCGATATCCGATTTCGGATTCAGATTCGGCGGACCCAAAGCTGTATTTCGCCCGCGAAAACCGTTCCGAAAAACGTACCTTTATGGGGTATATTTTAATCGGAAAAAACCAAGTTTTTCGGCGGACTTTTCGAGAAAACGGGTCCGTACTCTCGCATTTTTTTAACGCATTTCCCGATACTTTTTTCGCGATCCGATCGCGCCGTCGTCTTCCTCGTAGGAAAACCTACGAAACCCGTATTTTTCCGGAATTGTCAACGGCCGTTTAGAGGGGTAGGGGAAGCGGGGAAGTCCAAAAATCGCACATTAATTCTTACTTCGACCCCCCTCCCGCCCTACGGCCCATGGTTCGGGTGGGATTAAACAATTTTAAATTCGCTCGCTCCCACTTTTGGAAAATCTCAAGAAGATCCCCCCACTCGTAGATCCGGCCCACTCAGCCGTTTGGCCGTGCATAGACACGACAGACAGACAAACAAACAGACAAACGGAGTTTCATTCTTATAAATAACTAGCGTTCCCCCCGCGCGTTGCTGCGCCCAAATTAAATTTGTTTATTGATCGTAATTTTAAACTGTTATTAAGAGGTGATTGGATGGACGGAAGCTTAGCCTTTGGATTCTGCCTTTGGTTTCTCCCTCCTCCTCATCCTCCTCCTCCTCCTCCTCCTCCTCCCTCACTCCTCCTCCTCCTCCCTCCTCCTCCTCCTCCCTCCTCCTCCTCCTCCTCCTCCTCCTCCTCCTCCTCCCTCCTCCTCCTCCTCCTCCTCCCTCCTCTTCATCCCTCATCCTCCTCCCTCCTCCTCATCCTCCTCCTCTCTCACTCCTCCTCCCTCCTCTTCGTCCCTCATCCTCCTCCCTCACTCCTCCTCCTCCTCCTCCTCCTCCCTCACTCCTCCTCCTCATCCTCCTCTCTCTCTCACCCCTCCACCCTCCTCCTCATCCTCCTCCTCCTCATCCTCCTCCTCTCTCACCCCTCCTCCCTCCTCCCCTCCTCCTCCTCCCCCTCCCTCCTCCTCCTCCCCCTCCCTCCTCCTCCTCCCCCTCCCTCCTCTTCCTCCCTCATCCTCCTCCCTCCTCCTCCTCCTCCTCCTCCCTCCTCCTCCTCCTCCTTCGGTCTTGGCTTGGGTAGTTAATTTTGTAAACAATAAATTTCTAAAACCTGACACTGCACCCTTTTATGCCCTCTGGGTCAGAGCCCTTTGAACGGATTTGCACCAAACTTTACAGGAACAATCCTTGAATCATGCCTAATAATACCTGAAAGTTTCATTACAATCTGTCGAGCGGTTTCGGAGTCTATAGGCAACATACATACATACATACATCCTCTTTTATAGATATAGATATATTACCTATTTTAAAAAAAACGGACGGTAGACCTACGGTTCTACAGTCAGATCATTAATAATGATTAATTTTACACATTATTAGATCATTATGGTTACTTAGCAATATTAGCTTATAACTGAGCGTAATAAATCAGCTTTCCTTCACACTACAGAGGCTTAGGGATTATGAGATGCTGTGATAAAATGAGAGCATTCCAAAAAGTGGCTAACGATTCTCCTGCTATGAAAACTAAGGGAGTTACAGTTCTCTAGTAACGCATTGGTTGTATGTGAAAATCAAATAGAAAACCCCACCGTGACGTGACGCTCGTGACTAGACGAAAACAAATGGAAACTTCCTGTTAATCATTATTAAATGATGATATTCAAAAACCTGACTAGCTAGGTTTCTAAACTTAATATCATTGTTGTAATAAGGGGAGCGGGTGATGGTATGAGGCGATGAACGGTATGATGATGAAAACAAAAGCTTATAAGGGCTTGGTTGGGTGCTCCAACTTCAAGCCTAAAGCACATTACTCTTCTCAATCCTCGAACTCAATGAGTCACCTGTCCAAGTAGTTTTGCCCATTTTTCATACAGTACCTCGGCCATTGGTTTGAGGAATATCTCGTACTCTCTATGCAGAGCACCGTCGCAAGATACAACAAGGGGAGTGAAGGAACCTCTCAGGTCTTCTGCAGTAGTGTAGCACTCGTACTTATGTTGCTTATTGTTTGCAGCGTTCTGCGCGATGACTGACCAGAGCTGGGAATCGATAGACGGCGTCAGCATTCACGACGTGGGTGCCAAAGTTCATCATTATCTCTTGGTTCCATATGCGATGCATTTTGATGTCGGCGATCTATCTCGGTTTTCAGTCAACATTTTCCTTCGTGACAGGCTCTACACTGACGGAGTTCCAGACTAGATTGGCCATTTTCGCACATTGGTCCCTCATTCGGTCATGCCCTCGATCAATCAGACCGCCAACTTTGTAGTTGAAAGCATGGCAAAGGTTCATACGCTCACCGCATCCATCATAATGACTAGGTAATTCTCTCGCCTCTATCCCAAAACTGACGGACATACCATCGCGGAATTGCGATGGAGAGAGGTCCAAGTCATCTCGCTGTAATAGTAAGCCACTGAGGAGAGTGATATTCCAGTATTCTTTTAATCTAGACGGAGAAAATGCAAATTGAAACACCACGTTTTAGCATGGAACGTGCTTTAGCCCTGAACTAACTGCCCAACAGCGTTACCTACGTTTTGTGTTGCGAAAATGCGACCCCAAAGTTGCGGTCTTATGATTTTCCGCTAGCCTCGTACTCACGATCCTGAAGAAACAGTCGGTGGATTATAATTACATAATATATTGTAATCTGCTTAGGAAGACGATGCTATAAAAAAGGTTGATTGTTTCTATAATCCAGCGAGACGCTACTCTCGCATTTCCTATCATTCAAAAACCATTGCAACAAGACGCGCTGAGATGAGCAAAAAAGTAGAACTTCGGTCCGTTATTGGCCCTCTCCTGACCTCACTCTGTCGGTTCGAACTTAATTTTCCTAGCATATACTGGGAGGGGCATGCCCGCTGTGATGCGAAATATGTAACGGTAGATCGATTCTATACAGGGGATCCCTGATAAGGTGCTCAGTACTTCAGGGGGTGATTTTAGAGCTCATTTCTGATCGAATGTTCCTCCAAGAGATTTTTTAAACGCTTAACGAAAAGAAAAAAAAAACATAGCAAAACCTAGATTATGTTATTATTGAAGTATTTCGTCAAAACGTAACGTTAGGTGATGCATTGTTTCTGATTTCACCTAGGGGTCTAAAGTTAAACATTTTCAGCTTTTCCGCTTTCCGTTACGCCTTGTGTGACGCAAATTGTAATGGTTTCCCACCGATGGGGCTAAAATTGAAAAGACAAGAAAACATCAATCACTACTTTGGGGTCGCCTTTCATAACACAAAACGTAACGCTGTTGGGCAGTTAGGTCATGGCTGAAGCATGTTCCATGCCAAAACTCGATGTATCGATTGAAATTTTCGCACCTAGATCGGGTAAATCGACCACTGTGCCGCAGACGGGTGGATTTTTTTAAATTTTTTACAAAGTTTTATTCTGAGTAGATCACAAAGTTTTATCACTAAAATAAGAAATCAAACTAAATTTCTATATGAAGGTTTTCGTGTGGATGGGGGGGGGGGGGGGGGGGGGTTACGTCAATTCTCTTGGATGGTAACAGTAAAATCAATTTAGAAATACCGTTCATCGCCTCACATATCACCACACAAGGTAACTAACAGATTGGTAGGAAGATATTTAAGTAGTTTGAAATTGACCAAAACCAAGATAAAAAAATAATAAACCAAAAAACACGAAATCCTCGAGCATTGTCAGCGTCTACCGAACAACTGTTCACACCGTTTGCTTGTGAAATGAAAAGAAAATATAATTTCCCAACCCTAGAAAACAAGAAGAGACCCAGAAAAACACTACAAAAAAGTTTTAAAAAATTAGGGAGTTCCGTGCAACCGTTTAATAAACAAGAAGACGAAAAGATTTCTCCTCTTTCAAGAGGTTTTGCTCTCGCAACAAAAGAGATGGCCATCGCACCACCTTCTACCTGAAGTGAACTCCTTTTGTTAGGTTCTTAACCGAACTTGTAAAAATGACCAAGAGAAAAATAAAGGGTGACCCTCATTAAAACACATGAATGGGAAACACCGCTTTGAGAGTGCTCTACCTGCTCGGTCAAATGCCAAGGTGAAACAAAAAATAGTCTTTTTACCGTCAGATGAGAGTCTTTTGTTGAAAACATTCTCCAACCTTTTCATATTAATGTGAAGTAACATGATATACCGTGCTTGAACAGAAAGCTGTATGCGTAGAGCAGTCTCAATGGTATGGAATATTACCGTGATCCTTGTGGGTACACGGTTATCAATGAGGTTTTGTACGTTGGTGGGTACCTAGCGGTAATTGCAGTGCTACCGTTGACACACTAACCTATTTCCTTTGAGAGGTTGCTTCAACCTCATTCAAGAGGAAGAAGAAGAAAAAGAGGAAATCAAGAAATAGCGTGAAACTTCATAATTGGTCAATTAACCCTAGATTACCTCCCTTCAAATCCGATCGCTTGTTACCACAGTTTTGTACCTAAGCAAGAGCCTGCTGTTTGTTTACAGCTAAAACCTTCCCTACGATACAAGTGGTAAAATGGTAAAATGATAGCACTATTAGGCTCCTGGCAACTAGTATGCTGATACTCTAGTTTCCTCATACCACCTCATGGGCCCAAAGTGGACTGTATTTTAAATATTGTTGCACTGTAGTAACCAATGACTAAATGTGATAAATGTGACTAGGATAAGTAAATAAATATGTATATATAAATGAGCTTCAGGTGATTTATTGCACAGTATATACTTAAGTGAGGCTACTTGTGAAAATGAATAAGTTTCCTACCTATAGAGAGGCCACTGAAGAAAATGAAGATGATGGTAACAGATAATGATTAGTATCACAGATATTTCCTAAAGTTCATTCCCATAGCTGAAGAGGTAAACAGATGAAGAGAATGAAGACCCAACTCCAAGTAAGGTAGGTAGAAGATAGGTATGTGTAGAGAAGGTAGAAGATGTAGATGAATTGGTACAGCCAGGACAGACCTTAAGGTGAAGTAAAGAGAGAAGATGAAAATGAAGATCTCACCAAATTATCTCTTTAATCCTGAGCTGGAGGCCGGTCAGCATGCTGGTGGCACCTGATTGGAAGTGGTGAACCAACCAAGTACAACAGATATGTGGCAGTATCCACACCGGCAGCAATTCCCTGTGATATTTCGGGAAGGTTGATGAAATATGAAGCGATTTGGTACCAAAATCGAACTGAATAATTGCTAAGTGCGTAGATGTTACGGGATATAAATTGCAATGATAAGAGGTCTGGGTTTGGAAAAAGGCTGAATCGAAAGTGTAAAATGGCGCTAGAACATGGCAGGTTCCAGTCAGTGATGCATGATGAAACAGCTGTTGCAGATGGTGAGAGCGCAAAATCACAACTCACTCACAGTAATATTTAACAATATAAATAATACAAAAAAGGGCGTACAAAATTTCCTACACGAATTTAATTATGATAAACCAAGATAAATGTAAATAATTCATACAAGTTGTCCCTACAAAGAGATGTATGGAAGAAGAATATAAGCTTATGTAGCTGTTACTGCTAGAAATGAATCCCGTAGGCACTGGAAGGATAATGGCTGATCATTGTTATTGTATTTTTCATAATGAATCAACAGATATTTATTGAAGTTGATGAATATATTGAATCAGAGTGAAGTAATGAAAAAAACGGATATTATGAAGGAAAAATAGGTGTAGGTGTGGAGACATAAGGTGATGGTGGAATGGAGGAATGCGAATTTCGTTCTGAACGGTTGCAGGTAAGGTCTTCTGCTTACAGTTGCTTGTGTTGCTGATTCAAACGACGTTTTTCAACCAACCACCTACTCGTCAAAAAGACGTGCATACCAGGAAAACCATCGTTTCTTCTGAAAATTCTCAGGGACATCAAGTGACCACTAAAGTATTGTTATACCAAAACATCAGAACTTTATTCCTATAAATTTCTGATACAATTTATTCTGCGTTGAAATACACAAATATTGCTTTTGTGGTATTTTCGTAGCACCTAACCAGTATATTAAAAAAGTAGAATAACAATGATGAATCACAAAATTCAAATCTTCTTTCAAAATGACAATAAAAATACAAAAATATAATTTCTGGAATCACGAATGTGAAATAAATGCTTGTAGGTTTTAACACTATCGATAACTAAGACAGGATTTAGTGCTAAATATTACTTTGTGCCGTTGTTGCACTCCAAAAGATACTTGTTCCACTGAGCATTCAATAGACAACTAACCTGTGATAGCAAACTTGGGGGCTCAGGACTCTGAGGTCCCCCAAGGTGGAAATACTGGAAATTGAAGAAAATGTTGCTTTAGCGAGATTCCACTGGGAAATACTTTTCCTGCGGGAACAATGCCAACCATCAATTTTACCCGTTTGGTGCAGCACACGGCTGAAACGTTCCAGTCATGCAGCATTTATTTTTCGTATGAGCGAATTTTCGTTAACATTTTAAATGTTAAATTGTTTCCGAATGAGAGCTTTTTGAGTGCAATGAACTTGTTAAATATTAATTTTAAGGCAAAAAATGTATTTTAAATAATAACCTGCTATTAACAAAGAGGTTTTGGATTTTTAGCTTTTTTGCAATTTAGTCGAATTTTTAGCAAACTTTAATGACATTTAAGTACATTTTTCAGCATAATTTTGTACATAAATTCTTGAATGTTCTGTTTTATAGTTAATAAACTTTATTAGAGCAATATTCTGCAAAAAAAAAAAAAATATATATATAATTTTAACAATTTTTAGCCGTTTTTAGCCATTTTAAGTGATGTTCTAGGCACATTTTTTGAAATTTGACCCATTTAATGTGCTCAAAAAGTGCTGGCCAACAAACTCATCCTTTCAATTGAAAAGCTTGATTTTTCGGTGCAAAAGCGGAATTTTTACCTCAATCCGAAGGAGAGTTATCCTCTGGAATGACACATACATACGTATACATATAATACGAGTATAAAAGCGTTAAACTCTAAAATTCGTTTCAGAATGCCTCAAAACGGATTTCCCTTCTTCCTAAGGTATTTGTCTTTTTACTACAGGCCACGTAAGCGAAAAAAGCTGAACAGTAGAATTTTTCACTTTTTAAAAATTTCAGTTGTTTTAAGGTGCGTTAAGTATTCTTTAAAAAGTGTAAAAAACCGTACGCGTTGCAGGAAAAACTTGCTCCAAATTTCTGCTTTCCAACGGTGTAATCGAATTTCATTTTACTTTGTTAACTGGGAGAGAAAAGTATGTTTGTATGTTGAAAAACGTGGTTTTTCATATGAAATCGAGAGTTTTGTGAAAAATTATCCTTCCTGAAAATACGAGTTTGGCCCCGGTTTCTATGTATTATTCCTTGCTGAATCGACTGGTAACACTTGCAGATCTCCCCAACTCTGTTACATCCGAATTTTAGACTATAACACTAACAAGTTCCACCCTTAAAAACACATAAAATTTGAGCACAACAAATAAACTAAAAGGTGACAGTAGGATTTCTCAAGCACAGTTGGAGGCGGATATCCTTATTACCTTAAATAAATTATATTATGCAGACAAATCGATTAATATTGAACTTAGGTTCATTCGGAAACAACCCGTTGACTAATAGCGTTGATTTTATTTCATCATCAGGTTTTTCAACAGCCTTTGACATTACCCTAGGTTTCCTATTCAAAAATGCCTCCAAAGACCTTGTCGTATGATTCACCTTAATGGTCTACTTAATGTCCTGGACGATTGGGTAACTTCTTGGCGACCCTTCGAGTCGTTTGGAGAGTAAAACTCTACCTCGTCACTCGTTCTAGTGATCACGTTAGGATGTATTGATGAGTTTTGAGGCATTTCCCACCGACCTACCTCCCATTATAACGGAATGTCCACGATTGGCGCATAGTGATGTTCCGCTGAAGGATGGTAGCGTACCTACTCTTCACGTCCTCTCTGTTTCTTCTTTTTCATCCTAGTCATATAATTATTTCTTTAGGGCCATAAAAAACGTTCATCTATCGGGTTGTGAATGAACTTCAAGGCTTCACGAATGGCTCGGAGCTGTTATTAGCGAATGTACTACATCATAGGAATATGGCATGTCCTGTACCTAAGAAGTATTCACTTCCTCCACAGCACACTAGCTCTTTGGAAGGAATATACTCACGTTTGTGGGCGCGGATATGCGTATATAAATTATTTGAAGACCGTCATATGCAAAACATCCTAAGTGCCATTTATAAAATTGTCCAGCAGAACCAAAAAACTGTTCATAGCCGAGCAAAAAAATTAATGAAATGTCTTTTGTAGTTTTCCATGTCTGTTGTATATTTTATTATTGTTTAATTAGTAAATAAATCAACAACTAAAATTAATTATTCTATTGTTAGCGAATTCAAACCAAAACACCCTAAGTCCCATCCCCTTGCATAACTTATTTTGGTAACCAGGAAGGTCAAATTTTAGTTTATTGAATACATTTCAGCCTGTGTTCTGATTCTTATATCACAGAATGTTGAAGAAAGGGTTGAATATGAAGAAGGTAGGTAATTAAAACTATTATTGCACCAACTGTATTTAAAATAATTAATTAAAATGTAAGCAAAGCATGAGACGTAAAATAGTTTGAAAAAATAAAAACATACAATTTCTCTCATTTTTGTTATAATCTATACTATTAGGTACCTATATAAAAATCTAATGGTGTCTATGTTTGTGTTACTCAATCACGTAAAAACTACTGGATCCATTGAGCTGAAATCGTACATGGACATTCATAGGGTCCCTGGTTAACGCAAAGACTATAATATCACAATTCTTAAGGCTTACTCCTTCATAACTCGGCTTTCCCGGTAAGAACGTAAACAACTTTGTAATTAAGGGAAAAGCCGACATGCGTCGAACTTACGTCAAATTAGGATGGAGCGGGTTCACGGGTAAAAAACGTTCGATAGCGAATTCTACGGTACCAAAACGATTTTGGTGGGTTGAGCCGAGCAGTTTTTATTCGTTAGATATCTGTTCAAAAACTGATATTCAAAACGCCTTAACTGCAGCAATGTTGGTCGGGAATAGTTTTAACGTAACTGAGGTTATAATGAGTTGGTAATATTGAGGGGACATTTAGTTGAAAAATTAATTAGGTACAACTTGAAACTTGATTGCTGAAATTTGAGTTGCTGGGTAAAAATGACAAGGTACCTGGTAAAAATGACCCGTAGATGTGGGTCCATATAATGCACGGGTAACCAGCTGTTCTAAATAAAAATCTTGATTCTTTTGGGATAACCATGGAATCACGATTTCCACGCCCTTCATCTTCCCGGCAGTCCATTTTTTTGGAGGAAGGGTAGCGGATTGAAGATCTGCTGTCTTTCGCAATGGTCATCCATTCGTAAAAACTGTTTACCGACTTTAGCACAAACATGGCCAAAATTCCCTGTTTTTAATTTCACCCCCTGCCGTTATCTGACCAGAAGATTGTTTTTGTTTTGGGCGATTTAAGATTTGTTGTATAAGTAGTTATGAATACAGGTGCCGATTTCGTTACAGCCCCGAATTCTCTGTCGCGTCCTAAAAATAGAAGTCTTCACCGGTATAGTCGATATGAATCCCAAGGTTGATACACGTCAGTTGTCTGCAACAATACATTTGGGATGTGGGCAAAGTTAACTTAAGCCGAATGAAGAGAATCTTATTTAGCACTTGTCTTATTATTAGTTCGTTCCCGTGTAAAAAAAATAAATTGGGGGATCACGGAGGAAGCATAGAAACGCAGGTAACGTTGTGCAACGGAATGGGCACTTGGGTTTGTTTGTTTTGAAATTGATAAACGAACCGCTCGTAGCTCTACTCTCGCTCGGAAACTTCGTGAGCAGTAGTCTTATGGCACATAAGGTCCGAATCCGTTAAAAAACATATTGCTCAAAAAATGGCACTTATATTGTTTTGCATATGGCAGCCTTCATTTATCGAAATATTGTTTACATGTTTGACAAAAAGGCTGCCGAGTGGTGGGTAGGCATTAGATTCTTTGGGATGATATGTACCAATGACAACTACAATAACTGGTAGGTACCTATTAAGTACTCGAGATCTCGAATTTTTAATATTTCAGCCCTTAAATTCTACCCATTTGGATTGTTCAAAATTGATGCCTAGCTTCTAGGGACCGTGATTTTTGTCCCAAGTTTCATAATCTTTGGTCCGGTAGTGAAAAGCTCTGTACGACGGACGGCTGTAAAACGGATACGTTTTAAAATTTTATTCGGGCTGTGGATTTCGCGCACCAACAAATTTTGTGGGGAGGGGGAGGTTAATTGGTTTTTCTCGGTCGAATAAAAAGGTTCAATATTGAAAATTACCAATCAATCAATCATTCCAAACGAAGGAATGAGTTCGTCGGTCAGCACTTTTTGAGCACAACAAATTGGTCAAATAAAACTTTTAATAAACCAGAAAATCACTAAAAACGGCCAAAAATCGTTAAATTTGTACTTACCAACAAGTAAACCGTTTACCCCCTCCGGATTCTTTTCTCAAAATAATATGAAAAATTACGTACTTGAATATCATCAAACTGTGCTAAAAGAAAGGTAACAACAGGAAAAAATTGTCTAAAAATTGGTTTTTGTGCCAGACCATTATTTGAAAAAAGTATTTTAGCTATAATTATTAAAGTTTCTGTTTGTAAAAAGTGCTCAAATTTCGAATCAATACTGCCCAAATACGAGTATAAGGCGAGAAATTACGAATAACCTCTCATATGATCATGCTTAAGGACTGGAACTTAATTTGTGCTGTTTAAATATGTGATTGTAACTTCAAATGATCCGTATACGAACTTAATGATACAGAATGACATAATTAATATATTAAGTAATATATATCTATTTCTTCTTCACTTGCTATTAGCTAATTGAAAGTATCTATATATTTTAATGGAAATCAATGAATAAATAATTATAGGAATGTAACAGAAATCTGCTGCAGGGACTGTCACACCCATCTTTGACTCTGGTTCATTTCGATATTTAATTTATCATTGAATTGTTAATTTTATATAAGGGTAATAATTGAAAATGAGGACTCAGATGTCAAATCAAATCAAACCAAATCCATTTCCCTTTGTAGGCGCTTATTCGAACTGTGGGATTGAAGGGCGGGATACCAGTCCTATAGCTGGGAATAATGTAACACCGATTCATCCGATTCTGCTTTGATCCCTTTTAAATTTCATATTAATGACTCCGGTCATATTCCTATAACAAACACATACACGCGGTCCTAAAAATCATCGATCTCTAAACTACTTAAATTTTAGCGAATTTTTGTGAAAAATGAAGCTACTGCAATGGCTCCAAAAATGTTAAAATCTAAATTTCCGAAAATTTTCTTCATTGAAATCCGTTTTGAGACATTCTGGAACGAATCCTAGAGTTTAACACTTTTTCATATGTGTATAAATATATGTATATGAGTATGTGTGTCCTTCCAGACGATAACTTTTCTTAGGATTGAGATAAAAATTCCGTTCTTGCGCCAAAAATCGAGCTTTACAAACGAAAGGCTGAGTTCGTTGCCCAGCATTTTTTGAGCATATTAAATTGATCAAATGTCAAAAAAGTGCTGAAAAAATCACTAAAAATAGCAATAAAGGCTAGAAATTTTTAAAATTATATTTTTCGCAGAATATTGCTCAAATAAAGTTTACTTACTATGAAATAGAACATTAAAAAAATTATGCTGAAAAATGTACTTGAATTTCATTAAAATGTGTTGAAAAATCGATAACAGCAAAAAGTTAAAAATGCAAAATCTATTTTTGAATCGCAGAATGTTATTTGGAACGATTTTTTTTTTTTTTTTCTATCTAATTGGTAGTTAACAGTTTATTCTTCCTCAAAGTCCTCAATTTTCAAAACAGTATAACATAATATAGTAAGATAATTTACTGCATGTACGATGAATTTACTGCAACTTTTCATTCTTTAGTTGGATGATGTGAGGCTAAGCAAAAAAACCGAAAGGTGTGGCAGGAGCAGTTACTCATCGCCTAGAGTTATAATTAGATAGACATAGATACGTTGGGCATTGAGCTATGGGCTGGTAGATAAGCCCATCCTGGAGATTTTCTTCAGACTCACAGCGAAAGCAGATGTTTGCCATATCTTAAAATTATTCTCACCCGCTTCTGTGCCTTTATGTTACTAGAAAAAGAACTCAGACATGCAGCATGGCTAATAGAGCGAATTCTTAAGGTAAAGTTGTTGATAATAACTGAGAGAGACAGCCATGTGAAGAGATCGCAAAAAGCATTTTCGGACAGAAAGCCGAACTCGAAAATGTGGTCAATTATTGGCATTTTTCACCTGAAAATCGATTTGTCCCACTGATTGTGAATCTTAGAGATTTGGGAGTGGTTGCAATCGACTCAGCTCTGAAAAATATATGGACTGTGACACCCCATATATGTCGTATGCCCAATAACCAGTATTTTCAGCATTTTTTGGGACACTAGGTAAATATTGTAAATTTGAACCTGAAATTCTGGAGCGATTGTGCTGGTCTACGAACTCGACCTGTCCTTTACCAAGACGGATTTTTCTGCGTTGGAACGAATTTTTTACGCCTTATTTTAAGGGAGTTATCGCCTGGAAATTTTTCCCTATAAATATAGTTATAAATTATAATAGTTTAATATGTATATATACCTATATTTATATACATATACGACGGAAAAATCTAGAATTGTGTTCTTTGATGTATAAAACCGATTCGTAGGGGTCCCCGCCCCGTCCCTCCCACTTTTTTAATTTTGAAGCCATCTAAAGCCATATATATATATATATATATATATATATATATATATATATATATATATACGACGGAAAAATCTAGAATTGTGTTCTTTGATGTATAAAACCGATTTGTAGGGGTCCCCGCCCCGTCCCTCCCACTTTTTTAATTTTGAAGCCATCTAAATAGCTAATTTTTTCTTTGAAAATTCGCTAATAAGCAATTTAAACATTGATGAGTGGCTTGTTTAAAGGCCTTAAGAAAATTCGGTGAAAATTGTTTAAAATTCGTTCTTTCACTAATAACCTTCAGCTGTATATGTAAAGCGGTCCCTAGACGTGCAATATTATTGCGCAATAATCTGGTTTGCGCAATTTAATTGATCGTGTGAGGGCGAGATTGAAAGATTGTGCAATATTTTGCGTGAGGAGTGTGCCATAGAAGGTATCTGATGATTGGTCTATAGTTGGCAGATTACAGTCAGTGTGTTCGCTCAAGCAACGAATTGTATGTTAAACATGCACAATGGCCATAGTTCATTCATTCGCAATTGAAATTAATACATAGACAACTTAGACATTTCTCAATGAATATAATATTATTTACAAGAATTTCATTAAATTCGTGTTCGCGCATGTGCACATAGTACTGACAGTGAACCTGTCAAGAGAGGTAATTCCTGAAAATTTCTTCTGAATCTGATAGTTTTACCCGATACAAGGAACTACCCAAGATGGAAACACGAGCAAGAAACAATAGTTGATAACAAATCCTTGAAAGACAAAAATTGTTAGGTAACTTCCTTCTCGAATGCAAAGCTTTTCTTAGGTAAAAGGAAGCAAAATGATAGATTTCTTCTTGATAGATTTCTCGACTACCCTATTCAATTACCCAATAAACATCCAAAGTTACCCGGGTAGTATAAGATCGGAATCAATACATAAAGGAAATGAGAGAGGAATGTTTTAGCCTACCGGAGTTGCGAGGGTCTTTTTTCCCACGATAACAAATGACTGCTGAGGAGGAGTGTGCCATAGAAGGTACCTGATGGTTGCGTGCATGGATTCATTATCTATACCCACTACCACTACCGCCGAGTCCTTACTCTCCATTTATTTGTGGGCCGGCCCCGCCCATACCAGTGACAGCTGGTTACCTACATTAGCCATCCCATTCTCCTATTGCCTTTGATTTTTTTCTCTTTCATATTTTTTAGGTAGCAGGTAAGGAAGCTCTCGCCGTTTCAGGCGTGCAATTTAAGTGTTTTTGAAAGGTAACGTGTTTGAAGCACAATTCTTGCAACCAGGTAATTTCCGATTTCCACAATATAATTTTGAATCTCCTATAGAATTCTGATTTTTGCATTATGCACCAAATGGTGCTCGAAGGGGCTCAAGTATCGCCTTCTAACGAGCCGACAAAATTAAAGTTGTTAAAATCATCTTCCAACATCAGTTTGGTGAAAATTGAGTACTGTGGGTACAAGTAGAATTTCAATAAAGTTAGATGCATAGGTAGATAGATTTTATTTATTTCAATAGAGACACATACATATGATGATAGTACAAAAGTATAACTAGGCTACTCGCCTAGCTTACTTTTCCAACGGTAGGCTTGGCCCGTGCTGTTGCTTAAGGTCTAGGCGAATTGCCCATAATTTCAAACATAGCACGTTGACATAACATCGCATATGCGTCTACATAATCTACAAATAGTTTAAACATTATAACTATAATGGTATTGGTGTCCATACCTTCTATAAGTAGAAAAACTTTCTATGTTAAAACTATTGTTTCATAATATACATAAATGCAGTTTAGCATAGTTTCGCAGTCCACTGCCCCATTTTTCAAAAGCCACGTTAAAATTTGCTTTTTGTAGTTTGGTCTAGCGAATTTTGAGCTCTTTCCATATGACTATCTACCGCTCTGTGAGTGATGTACATAATAAATTTTGGACAGTGTGTTGACAGCGTTAATCTTGGTCTTGGTGCAATTACATTCCCTGCGACTACATATCTTGTGGTATTTGCTAGATTACGCTGTGAATTTATTATTATTTGTGGATACTAATGGAAAAGTAAATTTTTAACATATAGTTGCATTATGGTAAATATATTATTTTCATAATGATTTTATGGCATACGTGTAATCGATTTATATGTGAGGAGTATGCCCCCCCCCCATGCTATTATTCCATATTGAAGCACAGACTGTAGCATACCGTAATAAATAAGTTTTATAGTATCTCTCAAAGCCAGGCAGCATGATCGAGTATGCTATTTCGGTTGTATTGTTGTTATATTATTTCTAAATTTGAGTATTTTGTATACACAAGCATTATAAACTATCAATTTTATGAAACAAAAACACCATCTCTACGTTATATTCCCAGCTTGGCGAACTTTTTAATACTGTTTTTGTTGGTCCTAGAATATTTTAATGAAATTTAAGTACATTTTGGGCACAAATTTTGTCATAGTTCCAGTTCATACTCGATCAACTTTGTCCGAGTGGTATTCTAGTGAGAAAGAAAGAAATATATATATGAAAAAGCTCAAACTTCAGGAGTCGTTTTAGAATGTCTCAAATCGGATCTCAATGAAGACGTTTGTGATGTCGATTCATTTCAGTATTCTCTCATAGTTTGATATTACATAAATATAATCATAAATATATTTATTTTCTGTAATTTATTTACTATTGAGTCTTCATGGTCTGGTCACGAGGTAGGATTTGCCAAGAGTCTCATTTTCGCACCGTAACGTCGGTAACAGTCAATTAACAGATCACAGGTTTCACAAAAAGCCTTACATCGAGACTCCGGGATCGTCAACAACAAGATCTTCACTAATTACTATTCGGATGTTGACAGTCGTGTGTA
The DNA here is from genome assembly GCA_030762985.1 of Adelphocoris suturalis. Classification (NCBI taxonomy): domain Eukaryota; kingdom Metazoa; phylum Arthropoda; class Insecta; order Hemiptera; family Miridae; genus Adelphocoris; species Adelphocoris suturalis. Next base: position 46,071,010 of record CM061042.1, on the reverse strand, counting down.
ATTATGATTATCAGCTAATTTTTAGGAAAATTTCGCATTACGCGTTTTTAATTGGTCATTTACCTATCCCGACAAACGTGGACTCGAAGGTTGTTATGTGATTCACCCCTGCTAGCCAGAAGGTTCATTCCATAACTGTAATTGATCGTTTAACATTAATCGATCCGGTGGTAAACAGGACAGGGTGTTTCTTCATTGCATTAAACCTTTTTTTAGAAGCTGTAGCCGTTAATAATACCTTTTCGATTGATGTAGCGTTGACAACCCACTTTAAGGGGTAACACATTTTTTATTGGTGTCAGGAGGAAATAAGTAGGTATCTACATACGCTTATTGATTTGTCGGAGAAGCCCCTCCTGTCGACCCTCAAACAACCTCAATTAGCGTATTACACATTAAATTTGTAAAGCATTGAATATTCAACGCAGAACCTAATCTCATAAAATGAGAACTGTGGGCCAACTTCAAAACGGTAAACATAAATATAAAACTGCCTTCTTGCCCTCCATCGGCGTGCTGCTGTGATGTACCTAATTGATCAAGAAATGCAACGCAAATACCTTGGTATTATCATGATAAATTTGACTGCACATGATTATTCCTTCAAAGAATCAAAACAGTTCAAGTCATGCAGCTCGATCGTATGAGCGACTTTTCTTAAATTTTGTTGTTGTTTTGAAATATGAGCTTTTTGAGTGCAAAGGAATTGGTAAATATTAAATTTATGGCAAACAACGTATTATAAATTATAATCTGGTATTCAAAAAGAAATTTTGGATTTTTAGCTTTTTTGCACTTTTAAACTTTTTTTTTTAAACAAATTTTAATGAAATTAAGTACATCTTAAAGCATAATTTTGTAAATAACTTTTAGAATGACCTGGTTTATAGTTAATAAACTTCATTAGATCAATATTCTGCTCAAAAAATATTTATTTAACGATTTTTAGCCGTTTAGGCTATTTTAAGTGATTTTTCAGCACATTTTTTAATATTTGACCAATTTAATGAGCTCAAAATGGGCTGGCCACCATTTTTTTAGCGAATTTTCTTAGAAAATAAAGCTATTGCAATGGCTCCAAAAATTTTAAAATAAAAATTTTCAAAAATGTTCTTCATCGAAATCTGTTTTGAGGCATTCTGTCTGAAATGATTCCTGGATTTTAACGCTTTTTTATATGTATATATATTTTATATATATATATATATATATATATATATATATATATATATATATATATATATGTATGTGTCATTCCAGACGATAACTCTCGATAGAATTGAGATAAAAACTTCGTTCTTTCGCCAAAAAATCAAGCATTTCAAAAGAAAGGATGAGTTCGTTGGACAACACTTTATGAGCACAATAAATTGGTAAAATTTCAAAAAATGTACTTAAAAAATCACTAAAAAAAAAGGCAAAAAACCGCTAAAAATTAACAAATTTCTATTTTTCAGCAGAATGCTACTCGAAAAAAATTAATCGAACATGAACTAGGACATTTAAAAATTTAAGCACACAAATGTACTGAAAAATGTACTTAAATGTCATTGAAATAAGCTAAAAATCGATAGGAACACTTTAAAAAATTGTAAAAATCCACAAAATCGTTTGTTCATTGGAATATTACTGACAAAAAGTTAGTTTGCTATAAAATGTATAATAAAATTTTTATTTGCCCCCAAAGTGCTCAAATTTCAACAGAATTTAACATAAATGTAATACGACCATTTATGAAAATTCGCTCATACGATCATGCTGCATGACTGGAACTTTTTTTTTTTTTTTTTTTTTTTTTTTTTAATCCTAAGAAGAGTTGTCGTCTGAAGCACACACACACAACCAGTGTTGAGCATAATCTTATCGTCGAATACGAATACGATTGTAATCTGTTGATTGTCAATGGTTTTGTATTGTTGATTCTGAGCTAACTGCGATTACATTCGCCGTATTCGTATAATCGTATTCGTCAGTCGGCGATTACACGGACGTACTTAAAGCGCATTCAAGGATTGGAGCCCAGCCTATCGTATCGGCGTCGTCAGCTCTAGTGAATAAGTAGTTGAGCTCAACTACTAGCTCAAGTACTTCTTCACTAGAGCTTACGACGCCGATACGGCGAAATATTTTCAATTCGGTAAGTTATATTTATTTGTTTCCTATATTTTCCGACCATCTGAAACACCTCAAATTAATATATATATATTATTATTAGCGCATTTTTTCCTGAAAGTAACCAACTTTTTAAAAAATCGCGTTTCTTCATGGTTCGTCAGCTCTACTCCGAGTGAAGAATTAGATATCGCTATTCTGGTTTCACCGTCGTGTTCAGCTTCAAAACATCTTTAAAATGGGGTGTAACTCGGCAGAAAATGGAAAAATCGCACCCATCCTAGAATAAGGGTACAACTCAAAAATTGTCATTTTCGGCAAATCGCATTCAAAGTTTTCCTTCCACACTATTGGCTACCCGTTCTTTGGAACACGATGAACATAATTTATCTTTGCGAAACTTGTTTCCTACATTATTACTCTAACGCCCCATGGTGAATAAATAGTTTTTTTGCCAGTGGGAAGGGAGTGGGGGGAACGGTTTTGTTGATTTTTTAAGAATTTTTGAGTTGTTCCAACTCAAACACTGAAATCTCACCAGTCAGGATCCAAAATGTTCAGAAAAGAAAGACACAAGTTAAAATTGTCCACACAAAAAGGAAACAACTCAAAACGAGACACAGACTGCGTGAACTCAACTGAGTTGTGTCTTTCTTCCTAGGACGTGAATTGGTTACTCCCTCCATAGAAGAAAGACACACGCACTCTCTAGCGGAATTAGAGTGCCCTACTCATATCTCCAAATCGCGATTTTTGAGTTGTACCCTTATTCTAGGACGGGTGCGAAATGTTTTCGTAGCAACGATTATAACGATAACGATTATTAGGCTGTAAGCGAAAATCATAAACACTGTAACGCTTTTTTGTAACGCTTTTCTGTGACGATTTTTAAGCTTATGAGCCAAAGCAAAGACACGAGAATGTCACAAAACTAACTTTATTTTTAACAATCCAAGATAAAATGGAATATTTTAAAATTAACCGAGGCGAGACAATTCCGAGAGAGAAAAGACTAAAAGGAGGTAACTGAGTTTAATAAAAAGTAAATAACAAAAAAGGGCCTTTAGAGACAAGGGGGCCCATAAGGAGGGAATGACTTTTACCTGAGGCTCCGTACTTGGCTTACTTGTCAAATGTTTTTTCGTGTTAACGTTCTTCCCAACCTCTTGACACTAGATACCATCGCAATGGCCCCAACCGCGCCCCTATCACTTCAAATTATCGACGAAAAAACGCTTCGAAGGGGGCCAAAGTCGCAAAAAAACCTTTTTACTCCCGCTTCATTGCTCCTAATTGAACATTCCTGAGGAAGTTTCCTGTGCCTTAATCTCTCGAGGGTCTTTGATGCTTATACGGTAACGATGTGGAATGGATCGCGTTACAAATGTGTCACTCAACAGGTTTTTGTCAGAAATGTGCGTATAAATACTGTTATAATTATTAGGATAGTAACAAAGTTAAGAAACTTCTCATTAATTTATTCTAAGATGAACATGAATATGTAGAAATACCAAGTGACCAAATATTTGATAGATAGTTGGAAAAATATTTAATAGCCAAAATTATGATACACTGAATTAATATAAAAAACGTCTGCCTTGTTGGGTGGGCGGTATAGCTCCCTCACATATTGTAACATGGACGTATAGTATAGTTGAAGAACAACAGAACAATTTCCTACTCGAGTTTTTGTTATTAATAGACAATTAAACTATGGGTTCTTTCATTATAGATGTGCTTATACGGATACTCCTCAAGGGGTATCATGGCTGCTGCCCAACCCTGCAGTTTCCTATAAGTTAATTCTTTTCTCCCTGGTAAGGTAGCACCCCTCTGGGTTCATCCTCACCCACCACCATCGGGGGTTGTTTCATCCCTTGGAATTGGAATAGTGGAACTAGGTAGGGTCCCGTGAGAGTATTCAGTTTTTTTAGTCGTGGGGGGGAGTGAGGTCATTTTCCCATAAATAGGTGTTGTCTCCATGGTAGGTGATGGGAGGGACACTGTTGAAGCACTGGAGTGCTGTACGTGGCATCCAGAGGAACAGCAACAACTATCAGTGGACCATGTTATTGCCAACAACCTATCAACAATGAATCTATCACGGATCGAGAGTCAATCCGAAAAACTGGTAGCTAAGGTTAGGGAAAGCAACAGAAACTTGTGCCTGAAGAAAGTCGAAGAATCGCAGAATTTCACAATGTACAGGGAGCTCCACCTTCATAAAGCCTGCTAGTTTGATAAAGGTTTCGATGTTGGACCTGCACGTTAGTCGATGAATGTTTAAACTTAGAGGGGAGATGCTGAATTTAAATACAACCATCTACACAGATCAATGTGAAGAATATTCAACGTGTAACGCTTACAAGAGTGAAGATGTGTACAATTTCCTATGTAGGTGCGTTGGCAGAATTTAGAATGGTAGTCTTCTCTAAATCGTTTCTCACACAAGATGAGGCAACTGAACTGTTGAATGGTGGAGGATGGCCACAGTAGGTGACTCACAGTAGGCTATCATGGCGATACAGGTCGATGTTGGTCCAGGGATTTAACTTTTAATTTCGTTATTCCTTTTGTATCAATCAATGTAGTTCTTACAGACAGATACTGTTGACAGAAGGTTAACGAAACCATGTCGAACTGTTTATTTTATTATAACGTGTAATAATATTATCCTGAGTACCAATATCAATAAAAAAATTTCTTGAGTCTCTAGCAACGCTTGACACGTGTTTGCTCCGAAATGAAAGGGCACGCAGTAAACCGCTTGCCTGACCTTTCCTAATAAGGCTCTAGTGTAGGCTCTATGACACGTTATTGGATATGACGGCGTACCAACGCTGACCCGACGTTCCTCATACGACCCACATGCCCGTCGGATAATGCGGTCGTAAATTCCCATTGATTCACGAACTCATTTATCGAACGTGACACTTTGCCCAGCTATTTGCTGTTGTAGGAATACTTACTAAGCAATAAGTAGGTAATATACCTACATACCTTTTCCTGACGATGGTAATTAACTAGAAGACGCAAGAAAACATGAACAATATTGTCATAGAATTCTCCCCCACATTCCAGCAAAACACTAAAGACGATAGTTGAACCGCCACAACTGAGATGTATCATAAGTACCCCCTCCCCCCTCCCACTCACCACACATCCCCTTAACTTTTTTCCACAATTATTGATATACCAAAGAAATACTTGAAGAGCGTTTTTGGGGTGCCTTAAACTAAGTTTTAAGCAAATAAAAATCAGGAAAAAAAAACAGAAGTATTTGGACTACCCAATGGGGATATTGGGTAGGTACTCCGAAAAACAGTTTCCATATTCTGCCGAGTTTTTCCATTTTAAAGGTTTTTAGGTCCTGAACACGATGGTAAAACCAAAATCGCAATATCTTATTCTCTTCTCGGATTAGAGCTGATGAACTAGGAAGAAGCACGATTTTTAAAAAAAGTAACTATCATTAGAAAAATTGCGCATCTTCATGGTTCATAAGCTCCAATCCAAGAACGGATAAGGCCCATTTACACTGAGCGTGCATAGTTCGCAAACAGGGCTTGTGAAGTGTCACGAACATGGTGCGCGTGCTGTGTAAACACCACCCCCGCCGAGCAATGTTTTTGAACAGCGTTCGTTCGTGCGCAGGATCGCTCCGTCAACTTAGATTTTTCCGCGAATCCTCATGTTTCTTGCGCGAGAACAACTGTTGGGTTGGGAGTGCGCTCCTTTTTGGCGTTTGCAAACGTTCAGCGCGGCGCGGCGAAGCGCGACCTGTTGAAAACGTTTGCGAACTGTGCGCGCTCAGTGTAAATGGGATTTAAGGTATCGCAGTTCTGGTTTCACCTTCATATTCAGCTCTAAAAAAACCTATAAAATGTAGTGTCGGTCGGGAAAAAATGGATTTTTTTTCCCCAAGTACCAAATACTTCGACTTTGAGTAGTTCAACAACTTTTGAATTTTTTCCTGATTACAATTTGCTTAAAACATTGTATTAGGTACATTATCTCAAAAATTATGGACAAAAGTATAGGGCGGTTATTTTTTATAACAGATGAGTTGTCCAAATTTTATGAATACCGCTTAGAAAATTGGCTACAACTAAGATTTTTCGTAAATTATTGTATAACTTCACATTATTTTGAAATTTGAGCACATTGAGTGTGAAACAATTTCTAACCACCAATTTTATTCCAAGGAAACTCGTTCTAAATAATATTCTGAAATTAAAAACTCGGCGCTCCGCGCCTCGCCAGGGGGCAAGCCCCCTAGACCCCCGGTTACCTCTATTTACATACTTCGGACGAAATTATTGAAACACAGAATGTGCTTGCGTTGTCGCGCAACCAAGTGACAACCAAACAAGCGTCATTGTTTACTATTCATTTATAACATCAATTTATATAGTTATAGTATGAAACTACGAAAAAAAAATACGAAATAAATTCGTGATAAATCAAGAGCGATTTATCAAGTAAATGTCCTAAAGAGGCTACATACGAAATTACAGCTTCCTAGAGTGTAAAGTATAGAAATTAGATTTAAAAGCCACTCATCTGATCCGGACCCTGGACATCGTCAAGTAAATGTCCTAAAGAGGCTACATACGAAATTACAGCTTCCTAGAGTGTAAAGCATTAGGGTGGTTCAAAAAAAAAAAAAAAAGTTCTGGGATTTTTGGTCCCCATTGCGTTTTTGCTTCCTCGGTATGTCAGGATGACCCTCCTAAAGTTTTAGCAAAAAATATTAATCCTAACCACTTTACCTGGGTCGATTTTTGCCAGTTATCGACTGCTATCGTAAACCAACCTCTAAATTGGGGCCGACGTGATGATTTGAAGGACGGATTTCAATTTTTTTAGGTCTATTTATGGGTTTTCGCATGCGCTGAACACGATGAACCTATTTATTTTACGCTCCGTCCACTAGTTATCCGGTAAACTGGCGGAGGGCACTGCTTGAAGATAGTAAAAATCGAAAATTTCACCGAAAATGCTGTCGCCTGGTTAAGAATTGTACTAGAAACATGCTATTATGGTCGGATAATATGCTTTGGCATGTTCTGAACATGATTCCGTTTTTTACTATACTTTTTTACTTCGTTTATTGGCCATAAACCTCAAATTACTTGTAGGGTAATAGACAAATTCACCCTAATTTCACCAGAAATTATGTCGCGTTGATAATTTAAGGTCCCAAAATACCTTGTGCCGATAAAATTTGGTATTTTCCAGGATACTCGATACAAAGCCGTAGGTAATTTGGCAAGGACCTGAACCGGCATTGTACTTATTCGCCAAATATAGCGGCAAAATGGAGAAAATAGCTAAAATTTCCCATTTTTCTGTAAAATTCCTTAGTTTCCATCGGTTTTCCGGGGTCACATTCATAGTTCTGAATTGTCTGAACTGTGATTGGATTGTTAAATAAAAAAATGATGCAGTATAATTGAAAATAATATGTAATATAATTTTAGTTTCACAAAACATAACATTTTAACGAAAATAACATAACAAAAATATACAAAAAAAAAAAAATTAAACACGATGAAATATCGAAACATAAAAAAAATACCAAATTTTATCGGCACAAGGTATTTTGGGACCTTAAATTATCAACGCGACATAATTTCTGGTGAAATTAGGGTGAATTTGTCTATTACCCTACAAGTAATTTGAGGTTTATGGCCGATAAACGAAGTAAAAAAGTATAGTAAAAAACGGAATCATGTTCAGAACATGCCAAAGCATATTATCCGACCATAATAGCATGTTTCTAGTACGATTCTTAACCAGGCGACAGCATTTTCGGTGAAATTTTCGATTTTTTACTATCTTCAAGCAGTGCCCTCCGCCAGTTTACCGGATAACTAGTGGACGGAGCGTAAAATAAATAGGTTCATCGTGTTCAGCGCATGCGAAAACCCATAAATAGACCTAAAAAAATTGAAATCCGTCCTTCAAATCATCACGTCGGCCCCAATTTAGAGGTTGGTTTACGATAGCAGTCGATAACTGGCAAAAATCGACCCAGGTAAAGTGGTTAGGATTAATATTTTTTGCTAAAAATTTAGGAGAGTCATTCTGACATACCGAGGAAGCAAAAACGCAATGGGGACCAAAAATCCCAGAACTTTTTTTTTTTTTTTGAACCACCCTAGTAAAGCATAGACATTAGCTTTAAGAGCCACACATCTGATCCGGACCCTGAGCATCGTCAAGTAAATGTCCTAAAGAGGCTACATACGAAATTACAGCTTCCTAGAGTGTAAAGCATAGAAATTAGCTTTAAGAGCCACACATCTGATCCGGACCCTGAGCATCGTCAAGTAAATGTCCTAAAGAGGCTACAAACGAAATTACAGCTTCCTAGAGTGTAAAGTATAGAAATTACCTATTCAAATTATTTAACCTCCGCTTCACAAATCAAACCGTTTTCGTAATACTCAGATCACCTGCTATGAATCAAATCATCGAAACACAAGCTCAATGAAATCATCAGAAATTAACAAGCGGTTGCAATCATGTTCACAATATCAATTATTGAGAATGATCACCTGTGTGTAAACAATTATTTATATAACCATGCTCATAACTCAGTTTGTTGGACACGCACTTCGCAGTAGTTAACATAATATTGTTGGATAAATCGAGAGCTTTCGAACGAATGGTCAACGAATTTTGTGGGATGAAAAACGACGAAGTACCATTTCCCTAGCAACGACTCGGTTGTACGTGAAAATCATCCGTCACACATTTCGTTACCATCCCGCGTTCCATTTTCGGCTAGTTAGTCCATGGCTAAAACACATTCTGTGTTAAAAGTTTTGGATTTGTTTTTTGCTTAATTTGTCAGTTTTTATCAATTCTTCAGCTAATATTAGTAAAATTTAATTACTTTTTTTGTGCATAATAATTCAGTGCGTACATGTTTTAATGTTATAGTTCGTTGTTGATAAACTTCTTTTGAATAAATGGCTGCCAAAAAGTATAAATTCAACTATTTTCAGCCGTTTTTTTAAACCATTTTTAGTTATTATTTTTTATCATAGTTTTTGAAATTTTACCAATTTCATGTTCTCCAAACGTGCTGGCCAACGAACTCATCCTTTCTTTTGAAAAGCTTGACATTTTTGGCTCAAGAACGTAATTTTCATCTGAATCCTAAGGAGAGTTTTCGTCTGAAATATATTTACATGAATAGGACCCAGGTCTTTGGTAGATACCTACGTAGTAAATTTTAAAAAAAAAATCACACGCATGACTGAACTGTTCATTCAAAAATTATGAATCTGTCATCACACTGGTGATGGCAACATACAATTATATGTTTATATATAAAATTTGATATTTTATTTTATCATTATTGATTTAAATTTTATTTTTTACTATTTTTAACATGATTTTATTATTATTTCACTTATTTTTACATATGTATTATTACATTTTATTTAAAATACGATTTAAAAATACTTACAATTTACACTTACAACAATACAATTTAATAACGGCTCCCCTTAGAATCGTGCCACTTCCAGTGTCCTTTTAGACACCTAGTCCGATGCCGCTAATGACTCTTCTGGTTGAGATGCGGCTTAAACCTGAAAAATATATAAATAAGTAAATAAATAAATAAAAGAAAAAAAAGACTTACTAGTCCAGTAGTGGTATTGTGGTATTTTTTTTACAAAAAAGGAGGGAATCAATCAACATCAGCTCTAGAGGATATTAGGTAGGTATACAATTATAAACAAATGAATTTCGGTAAGCGTATCAGGGGGTCAAGGATCGCCCGAACGATACCGATTCTACTCCATTACGTCACCTCTGTAATATCATTTGTCGTTTTGCTACGGTAACGAACTTTTTCGCGACTATAACGTCGGTAATTTCGTAATGTTTCGTCAACTTAGCGACATTGATTAATTGATGTTCCCAGTGTAAAATAGACTCAAAGGAATTAATAGAGAAACTCCCTCCCATTTCCAAAACTCCACGTCTGCCAGAAGGCTGACAACTCTAACAATTTGCCAACGAGTCTACAATTAAAAGATGTTAACTCCTTCACACCTTTGGTGCGAAATGCTTAATACAGGATCGCGCGGATTTGGGTGGACCACTGGCTAGGGTTCGATTCAACAACTTATTGACGACTTTTTTCTCGAATAACAGATAGGTAGGTACCTACCTATTAATTCTCTATAAAGAGAATAAATCACTTTTCCAACCAAAACTGTCATACCTTCCTCAATTTACAATTATAGCATTTTTCAGTCAAGTGAAACCTTCTTTCTATCAAATGAAACTTCGTACAGACCAAATGAAACCTTGTTCCAATCATATTAAAATTCATTCAAATGAAACTTATCGGTCCACCATTTTGCTGATCACCGCGAGAGACTGCTCCAACGTCGTGAATAAAATTATGAGAAACTGCTGCCGCAGCTTCTGGATACCCGTTTAACTAAGTTATTTAATTTGTAGTGCCTCTGTATCAACTTGTTCAGCGAAAATCTAAAATAAAATTTAATTTTTCTCTGGATGGTTCGAAGAAGTTCTATTTGATTGAAATAAGGTTCCATTTGTTTGAAAAAAGTTCCATTTGGTTAAAAAGAGCTTTCATTTGATTGGTACAAGGTTTCATTTGGTAGGTACGAGGTTTAATTTGATTGGAATAAGGTTTCATTTGGTCAGTACGTATTGTCATTTGATAGAAAAAAGGTTTCATTTGACTGAAACATGCTATAAAATAGAATCTGATTACACCGGAGACAAGAACATTAAATTGCCTATTCTACAGACTCTTCAATTAAAAATAATAATAAATATTATTGAACATGTGAATAAGTAATCCATGCGTGAAAATTCTGTAATAATCCCAAAAATTTTCATGTCGATCTATGTTTGTCTCTTGAACAGTTATTGGTGTAAATTTCCCTGCTGTAATCCTGAAAATTGCATCAGAAACCCAGCTTTTCAACGGTGTAGTCGATTTTCTTTTTAATTTGCTAATTAAGTATTAGAGAGGATGACGTTTACATGTTGAAATTCTTCAAATGTGTATACATACCTTTATGATGAAATTCATGACGGTACGATGAGTTTGGAATCGGTCTCTACGCACCTAATTCTTCACGCTGAATCGAATGGTAGTAGGTAACACAGACCTCCTTGATTCCTTAATTATAACCGAATTTTACTTCTAAACTTTCAAGTTATTTATTTCATTTTTTTAACTTTCGATTTTTTGTGTTAATAAGGGGTTTGCAACTCGGGTGAACTCTGAAGGACTCTCGAGCGGACATGTGGAGCGATCTTGCGGAGGGTGGTTGTCAACTTCACCCGCCCGCTCAGGTTGAGCTACCGCATTCCCGCGGCCTGCGGTTGAACCAGGAAAAACTCTTTTCTGACGATTGTAGTCACTCGAGAGTTATACGGAGTGAATCCACTTGGATTGGTGAATTCAAGTGGATTCGTTAAGATCTTGTATTACCTATCCATTACCTACCTACCTACTAGCTGGTTCACCCGTGCGTTGCACAGATTGACTTGAACACTATCAAGTAGCCTCTGACCCAAGTTAAAGTAATTCTGATAGATTCCCAGTTGGTTCAGCGACGTTCAAAACGCTTTAACATCCCCCCTCTCCTCCCCACTGGGTCAGATTTCATAAATTTGAAAAAAAGTAGTCTTTGAGTTGAATTAGAGTGATCCAAACATATTCGACAATCAAATCCCCCGTTCGTTCAGTGACGACAAAGATACCCCATTTCTCTCCCCCCCCCCCCCCCCTTCCCCTAAAACTCCCCCTTCTATGGGTTAGATTTGAAAAATTTCAAGTAGCCTGCGATTTAAGTTAGAATACACCAAACATATTCGACAACTCAGATCCCCAGTTCAATGACGTTCGAAACGCTTCAACTCCCCCCCCCCCCCCCCCCCCCCCATTGTGGGTCAGATTTGAAAAATTTGAAAAAACTAGTCTTTGACTTGAATTGGAGTAATCCAAACATACTCGACAATCAAATCCCCATCAGTTTGTTCAGTGATGACAAAGATACCCCATCCCTCCCTCCTCCCCTAAAACACCCCCTATGGGGCAGATTTGAAATTTTAAACCTTCTCTAGACTTCCACAAATAATTTAAGGCCAAAATTAGCCAAATCGGTACAGCCGTTGTCGAGCTTTAGCGAGACTAACGAACAGCAATTGATTTTCATAAAAGAGATTTATTTGCGAATATAATTTTTCGTCATCCAGAGTTCTCGAAGGTTGGTTCCGTATTTTAACACAGAATGTGTTTTTGCGATGACCTACCGAAAAAAAATCGTCACAAAAAACCGACAGAAAAAACCGTTATGCGCCTTTTATAATGATTTTCACGTACAACCAAGCCGTTGGTAAGGAAATAGAACTCCCGCAGTGTTCATTGCACAGAAATTGTTCACCATTCGTTGGAAAGCTCTCAATTTATATAGTATTTTTCTTGTAGTTACATATTTATTTATATAATATTTATAGGGTTTTAGACCAAATTAAATGTCTAACAATTATTTATTTTATTATTGCCAAATATTGTTATTATTCACGTGCAACCAAGCAACCAAGCAACCAAGCAAAAACACATTCTGTGTTCCTATGATTTCATACAGAGTATGGAAAAAGAAATAAACCGGGGGGTGCAGGGGGGCGGAGCCCCCCGCCGAGGCGCAAAGCGCCGAGTTTTGGCATGGATGTCTTACCACTGTGCTTCATTAAAAAAATTGTTGCCCGAAAAAAAAAGAAGTACCTAACTCGATACAAATAAACAAATTTGGTAATTATGCAGCAACTCTTCAATAAAGCAGCACTCTTCGGTTGCTGTGCGACACAACACACTTCTTTCCTCACACAATGCTAAGCAATTAGAAATATAAGTACTTAATATACCTACCTAATGACGCATTAAAAAAAATTCAATAAATAAATAAATCATTAGGAGTCACACTAAAATGAGAAAAAAATTAGGAACCCCACAATGAACTTCATATAAGGAAGATAGGTTCATTCAGAAATAAAATATCAATAAAGGTTCCTACCATGAACGATTAGAAGAAAGGCAGTCATTTTCTCTCCCGTTACCCCTATGAAGTTAAAATTTGATAGGGAGACTCTCTGGGGCACTGGGTGCTGATTGAAATGAGTGGCTGATTCCCAATCAGCTGATTGAGCTAAATTCTCCCCTGTTCATTCTAGGAAGTTGAGATTTGATAGGGAGACTCTCTGGGACATTAAGAGACAATTGAAACGATTGGGTCACTCCAAATCAGCTGAGTGAGCTAAATTCCCTCCTGTTAATCCTAGGAAGTTGAGGTTTGATGGAGGAGTCTCTGATACATTAAGATACGATTGAAATGATTGGCTCATTCCTAATCAGCTGAGTCAGGTAAATTCTCTCCTGTCGACCTAGGAAGTTGAGATTTGATAGGGATACTCTCTGGGGCACTAAGTGCTGATTGAAATGAGTGGCTGATTCCCAATCAGCTGATTCAGCTCAATTCTCCCCTGTTCATTCTAGGAAGTTGAGATTTGATAGGGACATCGAATAGAGATGTCCCTGGGACATTGAATCAATTGAAATGAAGGGATCTTTTCTAACCAGCTAGTGACCAAAATTCTCTCTTGTTCATCCTTGGAATACGATCAGTGAAAACATATCCAATTTCCAATGTATCTGCATGCAGTGAAGATATTCGTTTGCGCATGCGCAAACGGTTCTTCTTTGGTATGAAAATATTTATGTTAAGGTCTTCCTCCACATAGGTACGTATAATACCATGAACAAATAATAAACCCAACATCAAACCGCGTCATTCAGTTGTTTTACCCTCTTTGGCAAATCTCTTCCAAATTATACCTACCTTAACTTTCGACAGACTTGCTAATGATCCCAAGATATTCCCCCACAGTTTTTATTAGATCATTCGTTGTTGGAGGGGCAAAGCTGTGGAATTATCTTCCCCTCCATGTTCGGGCACTTCCCACGATCGGAAAATTAAAAAATTCCAAAAATAAAAAAAGTAAAAATATAAATGAATAAAATAAATAATAATGAGCGCTTTTCCTTTAATTACAGCTATCTAGAGAAAAATGTCACACAAAAATCTCACAAAACAGTGACACTAAAGTAGCGGCAGATCCTATTTCTTTGCTATTCAACCTATGTAGTTGAAATTTGAATCTAAAAACGAATCATGAAGTCTACAGTCCCTCCTTTTTTAGTCCCTATTCCAAACCTATTCGCAGTGTAATTTTTATCGTCATCTCTTTTCTGTTGTAAGTTTCAACAGTTCATTAGGTTACATAGCGATACCAAGTAGGTATGTGTAAATTTAATTACCTTGTGAATTAGAGACACAATTCTGTCCGATCACAATAGGGGTTTATTTATTATTATTATTATTTAAGTAACATGTGCAATACATTCTTACACAGAATGTTGTGACATGTTTTAAGGCCGCTCTGTATTTAAAATGAAAGATACCAACCATCTGCGATTATTACTAATGGTCAAACATTTATATATGTGGGATGCTATCAAGTTTCAGATCTCCGGCTTAATTTATCTGATAAGTTTGAAATATACCTACCAACACAGGTAGACCAGTAGTATTGTCGGTAGGTAGTATAGCCTATTTTACCCCATCTCAGATGGTAAATTAAATTGATCACGCATGTTGCGCTGATGTAAGAGGGCTTAGCTGTTGTAAACATCCCATATAGTCCTAGCAAACTGGCATTTTGATAAACTGGTCGAACGTGCTTGTGTCTATGAATAAACGGCGCTGCGGTGTCATCGCCATGTAAAATGTCCTTCACATTTTGTTCGTTACGAAAGCTCTAATGGATTTCTCATGCTCTCAGTATTTCGTACCCCCCAAAAAGACGCTCCGCGTACAAAAAAAAAATGCTAAAACCGCAAATGCAAGATATCATCAAATTTAGGTCAAACCAATAGTCGGATTCTTTTTGTCTGCGTTTTTCTAGTGAGACGGCTTCTTCAACTGCTTGGCTGATTTTCGCCTATTGCACAACCGTACTACTAAGGGCCCGTTTATCAATTACAGGGATAACTTCCAGGCAAACCTCAGGTAGATACCTCGAGTTTACCTCAACTTATCGAACAAATTTGATACGGCGTTTATCAATTAACTTTGTCCCCGCAGTTAGCTACCTGCAGGTAGCTAACTGCTCAGATAACCTCGTCTGTAGGAAATAGGGGTACCACAACAACAACAATGATTTCCCCACAAAACAGCTTTAACAATGGTATTTTTCATTCTTCTTCGTAAGTCCACGGGCAAAAAGTAGATGGTTTAACGCAACAACAACAACTTCTGCTCTTTCGGTTTTTTTTCCTCTGTGATTGTTTTTTCTTTTCTTGTTGTACGGAGAACGAAGTGGGTTGGTCGTTGGTATGAGAAATTATAGAAATGCAACATTAAAAGTGCTCTACGGAATTTGCCTGTGTACAGAAGTTGTAGAGCATAAAAGTCCCCTAGAACTATCGATTATCTTCTAAACTACGGGAGTTTTACGAAAATTTGGAAATTAAGCTAATCTTGCCAACGATGTCTTTCTCCTTGATCTTTTCTGTTCAGTTTCTAGACTAGCATACAGACCGAAAAGAATTTATGACTGAGGAACGACCTAAAAAGGAAAGGCTGAAGAATTCTTTGTTGTATAACTAAAACATGGAAAATTACATTATAGTTCCCTCTGAAGCCCAGATGAATTTGATTAGGCTGGTCGAAGTTTCGATTTGGCCGTATTACCTAGGCGTATAAAAGCTCAGGAGCACCAAAGTGTTTGTTTGCTATTATTGCTTATGATACTTATTTGAGATGTCGTTAGTAGGGATGATGTTGTGCTATATAATATTGAATTTTTGTAGAAAATAAAGCTATTGCGATGGATCCAAAATTTTGGAAATTCATATTTTCTACAATTTTCTTCATGAAACTTGAACTTCGTTAGTACCTGGTGCATTTTCTTCACGTTACACACAACTACCTGCAGGATAAATAGCTAACAGAGAGAGATGAGTCTCAGGTAAGGATACCAAGCAGATAGCGGTATCTTGCAGGTAAATGTGAGTTGATAAACAGCCAACGAGAAGTTATCCAAGGCCGCTAGTTACCTAGAGTTTGCCTGGGCTTTATCTGTGATTGATAAACGGACCCTAAGTGCAGTGGTGGTGGATTTATAAACCTCACCGAGAATGAAAATATATTTCTAATGTTGAATATTAACATATTTCATTTATAAATTTATATGGGGGGTGTGAACCATTTAATGTTACTGGGGATTAGTACAGCGCTCTTTACAGTCCACTTTAGCTCTGCAATAGTAAGAAGTATAGGAAATGCAAATGTCATTTTATGATATAGTTTCAAGATAACAACATTCACAATGGAGTGGAAGTAGTTTCACAAACTGGGATTCGAAAAGTATGTGCGTTACATACTTCACACTTGTCTCGTGTTAAATGTAGAACTCTGCAATATCAAGCAAAGCGGAGGTCGTGGTTTCTGGTCCTTATATAGAAATGAAATGAAAATCAAGGAAGTTTGAAAGAAACATTCCCCCACCACATTTAGAGAACAGCAATGGTGCATATTGTGCAGAAATTGCGAAAATCGGCCAAGCCGTTGAAGAAGCGTCTCACTCCCAAACGCAGTAAAAAACGTCGGCCAAGACTCCTCACATATTGTAAAATGGACGTATAGAATTAATTGGAGAACAAAGTACGGGTCGACGTTATAAGAAATTAATGTTTGTGCTTGCGCACAGATTACTATTAATCCAACGGCAATAAAATGTAAAGGGTAACGTCTAGGAATTATCAAGGACTTAGGTCGCCCCCCAGAGGTGCAATTGGGCCTAAATCCTAATGAGAGAGAGGGTGTTATGTGCTATGATCGGGGGAGATTGGTTTTCCGGTTCTCGGATCCCCATCTATCGCCAAACGCAGCCTTTCAACAACGTGAGCATCACGCCCGACGCCGGAGCGACGGTCGCGCATCCTCTTGGATTCTGACGGGAACTGTCACACTCCTCCCCTTAAAAAACATACTTGATTGAAGAGTAAGTATGTAAACCAGGTGGAATAGTTTACTGGTTGAGAACTGATGCTCACTAATAAATAGCTGCATTGGCGATTGAGGATAAAAAAGAGAAATTGAAACAGGATGGATTGTCAATTAATCTTCATATGAAGTATTCATTAGGTAATTAACCCCCAATCAAAGATTAGAACAATCGGAAATAAATGGTGGCTCAACTATAGAGACTTATACCTAAAGGAAAATAAAATAAATATAAAAATATGTGCCCATGTTGGGGACTTAAATTGGGAACTAGGACAAGGAAATGATAATTGGGAACAATGCCCTTGTATAAAGAATATATAAAGGCAAAGGCCTGGTATACCTTAGGTATGAAAATTGAAATTATAGGAGGGGAAAAAATTGACAAATTACAAGTCAATTACCAATGAAATTATTTATGTACATATACAGTTCATCGCCAGCTTTGCAGCCGAAGCTCTGTCTTTCAGGTGCGTCATGTAAGGTATTCGAGGGGTGAGGGTAACTCCCAAATATTTAAATGAGCTGACGATCTCAACCTGTTCACCGCTGTATGTCCATTGCTTCACATCTGCCAGACGTCCTCCCCTGCGGAATACCATTATGCTGGCCTTGGACAGGTTCACCTCTAATCCCCATCTCTCAGTATACCTTTCAAGGCTGCTAATATTACTCTGCAGGTCAGCTACACTTTCAGCCATAATTACCACATCATCCGCATACATCAATCCACTGATGGTCTGACCCCCCACTCTAATACTACAAGGCAATGAGTCCACAAAGTCATTCAGGAAGAGAGAGAATAACAAGGGGCTTAGAGGGCAACCCTGACGAACACCAGTCTGCACCCCAAAAGGTTCAGAGAGACCCTGCTTTCCCAAACCGATGCAGTACTTCCATCATACATGGCTTTAATGACTCTTATTAGTCTATGGCTGATCCCCGTTCCTTCCAATTTGTGGTACAAGTAATCACGGCGCACTTTATTAAAGGCTGAACGAAAATCAATAAAGAAAGCATAAACCTTTTCCCCTCCCCCATCGCAAGAAGCAAGCTTATTAGGCTGGTAAGTGTGAAGATATTTGTGAGATATATTTATTTATGTTATAAATGGATATAGTAAACAATGCTGCTTGATTGGTTTTCACTTGGTTGAGAAGTTAATCTTGGTTATAGTAATTGTAGACGCGCGCCATAACAGAGAATTACCTACTTCGGTACTTTGTTCTAATTTCGATTAGTAAAACATTTATGTCGTAGTTTTGAATTTATTTACGTTTACGAATTAGCGGGAAGAAAGCATGTTCCATGTTTTAGCATTTTAGCCGAAGGCTCAAGGCGGAAAGTTACCGGGGGCCCAGGGGGGCGGTTCTTTTAAATTTTATACTCTAACAAGAACTGTTTATTTCTATCATAACTCATGACTCTGAAACACGAACAAACAGGAGTTACGTTGTGTACGTTACGATTGCGGTCATAAACAACAAAATAAGTAAGTTTCATGTTTCCGTGCTGCGCTACACCTCGAGTTTCTCAAGTACTCTTATAGGTACACCCATAGAACACCGAAGAGAGGAACTTTCCTGTGTTCTGTGGGTACACCTTACTAATGCTGATTACCTACAATGGTCTACACCTGAAAACCTATTCTGGACATTTTATTGATAGCAGGATATCAATCTAATGGGAGATAACAATCGTATCCTTAAAGAACCTTATAATCATAAACAGGTCTATCCTTTCGTTTTTGAAGGCACAGAAAGAACGAGGATTTTTTGTATCCTTAGGCGAACCCACTTTTTCCGCAGAGGGATACACAATAGGGCGCCTTTCAGGGGCAAAACTATAAATCCCAGATTAGCTGACTTTAAATCTCTCTTCCCTGGAGGCCGCCTCACAAAATAGATTCCATCAACTTACAATGGCCTGTGTATTAAGCTCAACGCTTAGCCAAATATTTTCACCATGTCGGAGATTCTTGTTTAGTAGCCCGAGTGAAATGGAATTGAAAAGAAGAAATATTGACCAGGATAATTGAATTGCCATTGGGTATTGTAGAAGTACAAATAAAAAACGTCGCCCAAGGTACGAGGGCAGTGTGACGCCACTAGTTATTAAAACATGGACATGAAAATTTGTTGGTGACGAAATATTGACCAAAGTAATAGAGATTCCATATTAATCACTACAGTCTATGAAATGAAGTGATAATAATGGTTCGAGGATGATTGAACATTAGGGGTATCTTCGTATGGTGAAGAGGGAAAGAGTAATACTCGGTACATGGAACCTTGGACGAACTATAGCGAAAAACGTTACGCAGATGTGTCACGAAATTTTAGCATGGAACATGCTTTAACCTTGAGCTAACTGCCCGAAAACGTTACGCGAAAGTGTCACAAAATTTGGACTAACTAGCAAAAAACGTTACGCGGATGTGTCACGAAATTTTTTATTTTGGTTGACTGGGGAAATGAAACTTCTTTAGTTTTCACCGGACAAAAATCGTTCTCCACTCGTTAGAAAGCTCTCAATTTATCACACATTTCTTTCGTACTTGTTCTTCTATTCATGTCGTAGTTTCATATTAATTTGTTAGAAAAGGCCTAGTAAATAATGCCGCTTGTCTTGTCACTTGGTTGAGAAGTTAATCTTGGTTAAAGTAATTGTAGATGCGCACCGTAACAAAAAATTACTTACCTAGGTAATTCCATGTAATTTCGATTTTATTTATCGCATGAAGCTCCTGAAAAATTTGGTTTTTGTTACTTGGTCACTTCTGCCAGGCATGTTCCATGTTTCTTGACTTTTAGCCACGGGCTCTAAGTAATAACATCCGGGGGGGTCTGCCCCCCCCCCCCCCCCCCAGCGTGGTCAAGGGGCAGAGCCCCTTGCGAGGCCCGAAGGGCCGAGTTTTTCTAAAAAATGGCCAAATTATCTCGTGTTTTCGAGATCGAAGTAGCTACAGCTGATCCAATCGTGATGAATTTATAAGCGACCACCTTGAGACCATCCTTAAACACTTCAGTACTATCCTAAATTCACTACCATTTCCAAATTCTTCTGTACTGGGAGTTTGAAAAAATCTTCTCTCAGGCCTGTTACATTACTTCTCCTTTTAGTAACCCTTTTGGGGCGTTGGGAAAGCAAAAAATTGCACGCGAATAACAGAAATCGAAACAGTAGGTTATCTATTGCTGGGATAAAATTTGTCCCACAATGTTGGGCACAGCTTGGGACGTATGTGTCCCAGTCGGATTGAACGGGTTAACCTCCTGCAATTTACAAATGAGCAAGTTGCACTATTTACATCGTGAGAAGATAAAAAAATAATAACTGTAAACACATTACTAGCGAGACGCTAGTTTCGCGTTGCTAAGCTTTCAATAAACCATTGCATCTATACGCGCCGAGATAACAAAGTAGAAATTCGGACCAACTATTGTTACATCTTAGACAGAGCATGCATTATAGTATTGCTAGATCAAATGCCTAAAACACCCCAGTACTCAAACGAAGCCCTACAAAATGCGATCACTGCTATACAAGCAAAAGGACTTTCTGTTCGAGCTGCAGCTCGGCAATATATTGCATCTGAAAAACTACTTAACAGCAGATATGCAGCGGAAGGGAGAGTGTGAAAGCGTTCCCTGGGGAGGGATGGTTCAAGGCTTTTTTAAAGAGACATCCGTGTATCGTGAAGTGGAAAGATACTTGAAGGAAAAGGGTTTGACCGAAGTGATGAAGGATCCTGCTAACACTGTTTCATGCCTTTCTAAGTCTCATATAACAAAGGAATTCGAACTTTGCACTCGTCTCAACCATTTTGAGTTGGAAATATGGTAACCCCAATAATATTGTCAATAAAATTACTTCCATTTCAATATCAAGTGGGGAGGGTGATTTCAGTTCTAAAAATATGAGCTACCAGGAATTCATCAACAGTAATAACTGCCAGTCAATGTCTATTATGAATGTTGTTCCAACAACCTCGGTATTTCCAGATAATGAGTTAGCACGAAATTTCATATTTCATTCGGCATCCCTCACCAAAAAGAAAAGGGAAACGTAATGTAGAACGCCTACCTTTTCTTGAAGGACAACGGAGAAAGTGATATGTCAACCCCAACTGGAAGTGAAGCTGATGAAGAGTGTGCCACGGAAGCTGATGCCACAGCAGTTCCATTACATCAGAGGAAGACCGCAGTATTGAGAGTATAGACGCATTGTACAACAACTTGAGGAAGGAGTGACTGTTGCCAAGTAC